>OY829505.1:2215461-2815461 GCA_963691665.1 Clepsis dumicolana | reverse complement strand
TACCTACATACATATTAAACATCCAAGACCCGAGAACAAACATTCGTATTCATCATACAAACATCTGCCCTGACCGGGGATCGAGCCCGGGACCTCAAGCGTCATAGTCAGGGTCTCTAACCACTAGGCTATCCGGTCGTCATCATTGTCAAATCTTGGTGTTAGGGTTGAAATTGTAACTACACTTATGTGGTTGCTTATTTTAGCCTGGAAAAGTGTTAATAACGAATGAATTTCAGTTTATTGGCAGTGTTAACTGTTGTGAAAATGTTTTATGGATAGCGTCTGATCTGGTTACATGCTTTGTTACGCTAACAGTTATTTTATGCGGTGGAGCCATTTCTTGAGTTTAGTTACGCTTCCATAGATATTATTATTCGTAGCTTTAACCTTGTCAACGCTTAGACATAACCCGGGGTTAACTCGACTTGTTTGTATCGTCTGACGTCACGACATCCGCTGGTTAGTGTCTCATCTTCAACTCGTTTGTGTATGTAGATGTAGTTTTTCTTGTTACTAAAATCGATCGCATGGTTCCCGAGAACAGATCTTCGTATGTCTTTTAGTTTCAGACTTTCCCATACTGACCGATCTAAATGTTACACCATGTATGTATAGTGGTAATGTTACCTGGCAGTCTCGCGGGGCAGGGCTCCGGCGGGCAGTAGCGCGCCGGCGGCGGCGGCACGGGCGGCGGCTCGGCCAGAGTGCCCGTCGACTTGTGCGAGGCGTAACAACTCTGAGGAGGGTCCTGAGGGCGACCAATCGTGAGGTCATTTACCCGTAAATTATAATAAAAAAAAACATACTCAACGCATTGTCACAAACACGTAATGCTCGCTGCATACGGTAACGATATAGCGGGCATAAGCGGAACAAAAGCCAGCCTATAAAAAACACTACGCAAGGACTATGCTTTTACAACGCCGCTGAAAACTCTTTAGGGAATTCAAACTAAAAAAAAACTAGTTTTCATGGTATTAGACCAATGATGGCATAAAATTTACAATAAACCTTTATTTCGCAATGTTAATCATGCTATACATTAGCAGTACATAGCGCAAACGTCATCCGCGATTTATCTGTTGCTTAAAATTATATCATAAACCGAAGTAACTAAATGACAAATAGCATTAGCAATAGGAGTTCACTTAAAACATTTCCGTTTTGAACCATCATCAATATCTGCAGCAGTCTTTTTGCATTTTAATTTTATTACACATTTTTAGTAGATATAAAATCAGATGAGACTAAAATTCAGCATTTCTCTTTTCAGTTTTGCGAAATAAAGGGTTAAGATTTATTCGGCAGAAAAGTCGATACGGGATTCGTTTTTAAATGCTTGTTCTAAAGGTATTTGCTTCGTTGTCAAACGAGTGTCTCTTTCTATCGAACAGTAGGGCTAGCACGACTGGCCGGGACTCTGTCGCGCGAGATTATATTACCCGTCCCGTTGCATTCTGAGCGACAGAAAAGGATGGGCAGTTGTTCTCGCGCGAGATAGAAGTAGCACTGTGAGTTTTGTTAGATCTACTGTATACTCGTAAGAAAAAGGCGAATGTGATGACGCCGACAGAGATAAGAAACTAAACTAAACTGCTTGACCTTGTAAAAACCTAACGAATAACTTATTATATAAGACAAAAGACATACAGTAGCTGAAAATATCCATGAAAGGTTTACGTGCAAACAACTTAGCACAGGAAAACATTTGAGAGTATTTGAAAAAAATAAACATTCGATAAAATCACATGACAACAGAGAGATAAGGACGTGTCACAAGAATATGCGTTTTTTTTAAACGAGATATCAACATAACATGCCAAGAAGTTTAAAAAAACCCTTCAGATTTCAAGTGAAATAATCTGAGAATTTGGCTTCAAAAATGGCATCGTCTCGCCTCAAAAATAAAGGTGTTTTGTACAGCCTGTCAAATATCTTAAGTTGAAAAATAAACTGCGCTAAGGTACATTTTAGATTTGTGTTGCTTTTATTTCTAAATTCATCATTAATCTGACGAAAAACGATATTAAATAAAAAAAAACAACACCACAGACACTTTCATCCTCAAACGAGGTGATACCATTAATATTATCACCATTTTCCGCTCACAGAAGAGACTTCAAACACCCCATTTAATGTAGTACTTAACAACCATCACATCCCCTTAACATTCTATAGGACAACACTGCGCATGCGCCTACACATTCATATAGCAAACCATTCATTGCGAGTGTCGT
The DNA here is from genome assembly GCA_963691665.1 of Clepsis dumicolana. NCBI lineage: Eukaryota > Metazoa > Arthropoda > Insecta > Lepidoptera > Tortricidae > Clepsis > Clepsis dumicolana. The sequence goes on along the minus strand of OY829505.1, from coordinate 2,813,221 downwards.
AGTGTATAGAACTTAACACGGACCAACCACAACCAACCCTCTGGACACCGCATCTTTTATAATTTACTTGGAAAGCCATTACGAAAAAAGCCACGGTGAGCGGGCTGGGGGAATGGGTCGTGATTGGTTCACAGCTTGTCATCTCGTTTGCCATCTGGTCGAAAGTGAGCCGCGATTCGAGGCTGGAGAGATTTACAGGTGCAAATGAGCATATGCGTTTCGGAAACGTTCGCCCTGACATTTGGTGTCCAGAAGGTGGTTGGTCCGTGGAACTTAGGCTGAAAATACACAGACAGCGGTACAGCCAAGGTCACCAATATGTATACCCTTATACTACGAAGTGCAAAATTGGAACTTCGTGTCGTGCCGTCCCGCTCACGCTAATAATATTTAATACGAGAGCGAGCGGGACGATACGATACGAACTTCGATTTCCGAATTTCGTAGTAGTCCCCCAGAGTCCCAGAAATATGTATACAGACCTCATTACTTCGACGGTAAGGTTGTTGTATACATATTTTTGCAAGTTGGCGCAAATACATATTTTTGCCTTTCACTGCACGCGCGTAACAGCAAGCCCATTGAAATAGCACCAGATTAGAAAAGTGAAAAACGACCGCGGCAGTGATTTTGGGTAAAAAAAAATTGCACGAATCTTACAACTAGATAATGGGTCAGTCGAAAACGGCACTGAAAAAACAACTCAATTGCCGAGTGGTTCCTTATTTATTGCGCGCAAAATTGCAAGCTATTGGGTCATGTTATGAGCGGAATTCCCATAGCAAAAATCAAGTAATTTCAAAGAACAATGTAATTTATCAACTTTTCCCAGTTATCGATTATTTTATTTATTTTTAACACAAATGACATGACATGCAAATGACCAAGAGCGGATTTGAAGTAGCTATTACTAGAATAATATGGATACGAGTGGCAATTAAACAAAAGGAATGCAACTTATCGGAACAAAGTGGAGAAACGAATTATTCATTTATTTAATCTTTATTGTACAAAATATAAACGATACAGAATACTGTTAAAAGTCGATAACAAGCCAAGAGGCGTTTCGATACCATCGATAACTGGAATAGTCGATAAAACTTATGTTCAATCCCTCGTGAAGTTTGATTTCTGCTATGAACTATTCCGCTCCTTGATTATAAACAGAAAACTGTACTCTATCAAGCAATTGTGAAGACACCTCAACTTTTTTAAGACCCAAGACTTCAGTAAATTTTTGTCTCCGCTTCGGTACCGCATCCCCAGCCCCCAGTTTACAATTACAAAAGTGGCTTGATGTCTATTTTGGAGGTTGGTAGCGATACTAATCTACTGCCTCATTTTTTTTTACCCAACATCATCAAGCAAGCCGTGCACACGGCGATCAGAGCGGCTAGCGCAACACACCGTTCCTAGGAACTAGTTGCACCGAAATTTTAAATCCATCCCTCCCTAAGACCGGTGCGTCCCGCTAGCCCTGCAGTGCGAGCATGCCACGACACTTATGTTTTTTCGCTTACATGTGACGACAGATCCGGCTCCGAAAACCACTGCAAAATCAACGTGTGTTAGTCTACTCGGGGTGACCTTTTCTACGTGTTTTTTTAGCATAAGAATAGAAACAGTCTCGATGACAAATGAAATAGGTAAAAGTCCAAAATTTTCGCCAAAACGCAAAGAGTTTGGCATAGTAATGTTTTTTTTTTAAAGCTTTTTTATCCTCTGATTTTTGCTAGGTTTACGAGTACGATGCAGACGGACGGATGGCATAAATTAATCCATTTAAAAACTGTTTAAACAGCGTTAATCGGACTGAGCATTTTAAAAATCGTAAATTCAATTAATTCGTCTTTATTCTTATGCAAGAAGTGAATCCAACGGAATATTCGGTGGTCTAACTACAATTGCCAATTGCTGGACACCCCGTCTAATATTAAACTGCCACCTTCGTCTACTTTGATTATTTACATTATTAACAATCAAATTAAATTATACCCCCAAAAAACAACATTAAAAAAAACAATACCTTTTGCCGTGGTCCGAGTCGTCGATTCAAATAGTTGGATATACTCTTCATGATGCTTTTCCTACGCCGCTCCCTCGCTAGTTCTGGGTCGGAGAAGGAGGGGGTGACTTGCATGAGGGGGGGAGCCGGTCGGGGCGGGGGAGGAGGGATCTCCGGCGGGGGTGGGAGGGGGGGAGGAGCCGGGAGCGCCGGAGGCGGCGGTACTGGCGGCGGGACGTTCGTACAAGGAGATATCTTCGTCCGCCGGGTGGACTTCCTATTCAACCTTGGCCCACTCCCTAACCTTTCGAGGACCAACCTCCGTACTACCTCAGTCTGTTCCTCACGCTCTCGTTTAAGCTCTTGGACCTTGTCCGTGGTGTTGAGAGGCATCGGACTAACCGGTGAGACAGAGCCAGAGCTCAGCATAATGGACACGGAGAGCTCTATACTCCGTGAAGGCGAGTCGGTGCTTCGGGAGTAAGATAGGTTCAAGTTATCGCTGGCTGACCGGCATATGGCGGGCGAGTAGACCCGCAAGCACGGCGTGGGGAACTGGACCGGCGTGTTAGAATTATAAAGCGAATGCGTCTCGTTCGGCGTCTTTGGCGTTTCGGGCGCTAGCGGCGGCGACTCCGACTCCATCTCAGGCTTTTCGTCCTTCTCTAGAGGCGGCGACACCTCAGAGAGCGACAAAGAGTCTATTTTCACATCCGGCGACAGCGAGTCCTTGTTATCTTCGACGGGTTCCATCGCCTCGACAACGGTTTCAGGTTCGATCGGCGGCGGGTCCGGTTTAGCTTCGGGTGTTTCGATATCTTTCACCGGTTCAATATCTACGACTTCAGCCGAGGCCAGGTTAGGCCTAACGACTGTTTCCGAGCAGGTCCTTTCGATGAAGCACATGGATCTGTCATTGCTCGGGGAGTACGGTTCGTACTCGTCCACTAGCACCATGTACCCCTCATTGCGGGGGGTGGCCGGGGTCTCTATCGACGGGTCCTGCTCGCCCTCGTCAGCGAATTCGAAATGCTCCAACGCATTGGAATAGACCACGGCCTCTGGGCTGGCCTTGCCGCAGACATGCGAGGAAATGGTGGATATGTTTTTCGCGTCGTGAACAGTCTTCAGGCCGCTGAGTTTCCGCGGTTTGTTGCGTTTATTGTCGTCGAGGCATTCGTCTAGGACAGCGCTTTCTGCCGCCCAGTCTGACAGTTCGGTCTCTGTTAGCGCCAGGGTAGTGGCATCCCTGCAAGACTCTGAAGACTCGGATTCAGCAGCAACTACAGTAGATCCAGTGGCTGTCGCCGTGCCTGACGCCTTGTCCTCCGCGTCCTCCGTGCTGTTTATAATTGTCAAACTATCTAACTGTATCAACTCGCCGCCTTCGTCGTGAACCTCTACCCTAGGCACTGACTTCGGCGCCGTCTCCGTGTGAGAGGAATCCGACAAAGAGTCCGAATCCAACTCCTGTCCTTTCTCTTCCAAAGTCTCTTCTCTCCACTCCTTGTTCACAGCTGTGATGGACTCCCTCGACAGTAAGTCTACGGGAGCATCGTCGCAAAGATTTTTGATGATATCAGGCATCGGTTGGGCTTTTCTTTCTTCAGTCTGGAAAGCGACGACGGGGCTCTGATTGGCTGTCGTTGCGGGATGCAGAAGTTTCTGGAACTCTGTTATAGTAGACCTGAAGGCTTCGAACTTCGTGTCTAACTGCGAGGTGGAATCGGATTTCCTGACAGCGGGAGGGGATGGTTCTCCAAGGAGGTATCTCCTCTTGAGTTCTAAGGCCCTTTTGGTGGCCAGTCCGCCGGCTGATTTGGTTCGGCTGAGGGGGTATTCTATGGTGGGTTTGGGGGGAGGCGGGGGCTCTGTGACGAGTATAGCGGGAGGGGGGGCGGTCTCCTCGGCCGCGAATTCGCTGTCGGTGGAGACCTCAGTGGCTGAGGATACGTCATCGTCGCTGGAGCTTTCGTCTTCGGACTCCACCTGTGATCGGCCCGATGTAATTGCGGGAAGCGAGCAGTTTTAAAGCTTAACTTATTTGGGATGTTGGAAAATAGTGAATAAATTCCAGTGGTTTTGTAGACTTAAAAAATCACGTATACCAGAAACATGCGATTGCAGTTAAATATAGCGTTGTAAACATACAGGTGCAACAATCTGACGTTATTCTGAATTTTAACGAGATAATGCACGAACATTCGTTTTCCAGTTTTGTTTTTACGCATATTTAGCATCTTACAAGTAGTTCTGGTAAGGTGAAGAAATTCAGAAGACCCCTTGGAATGTAAGCGTGCCTCAAAAGAACTCGAAAACTAAATAATATTAATTAGGTACTTTTTAATACACCATATTGCTTTCTTCCTCGTACACATAACATATGGTTACGTGCGAGAAAAGGACGCAAGCGTCCAAATCCCCACACGAGGTGGTGTTTAGAATAACGAAACCTTCGAGACACGCTTAGGGCAGCAATCAAAGAAACCCTTACTCATATACCTGAAAATCATTATAGACCAGGGGGGCTAGCACGCGTGCCATTTTGTCGCTTATCGCTCAGTGCGTCCTTCACTGATTCCGTCACTATGAAAGGGACGCACTGCGCGACAAGCGACAAAATGGCGCGCCGTGCTACATGTGCAGAGGCCTTATTGTCTAACACGTTCGGCTTCGCTTTGGCATTGGCCATATTTTACTGTCAAACGGGACAAGATCGTGCGAAAAGAGATGGCGAATGCCGAAGCGAAGCCAATAAGGCCTCTAGTGATATTCCTTCTAGCAGACACAACCATTTCATTTCCAGTACATTTATTAATGGATGTAACTGTTCCAACATTTCAGGCACTTGCTTTTTAAGAAACATATGTAATCCCAGTGCAAAAGGTAAGGTTTTCTTCGAGTACCTATTTTATACCGAATTTGATGTGCTTCAAATGGAAAAAGACCATACACTAATTAACCATGGAATTAATAAAAGACTGTATTCCGATATGTAGGATAAATTTCATATCATTCTCCTAATGCGCAAAACGTGGTACACACACCACACACGTGGTACGTGGCACAAAAATGGTATTGAAGGATATGAGTTCATCTATTCGACGAGCTGCCGGTAGGCCTCCCACAAGATGGAGCGACGACCTAGTAAAGATCGCGAGACAGCTGTGGATGGATGGATGGGAAAAAATAAAATAAAACAGTGGATGCGGAAAGCACAAGACCGGTCCGAGTGGAGAGCCGCGGGGGAGGCCGCCGGCCAGCAGTGGACGTCTTACGGCTGACATGATGATGATGATTTTTATGGGAACCGAGTGTGTAACATTTTGCGTAGATATTTTGACGTCACTAGAGTGTCATTTAGTGAGAACAATTGAAGTTGTCACATGTTTCCTATAATATCACAAATGAGTCTTTTACTAAAATCCATGTCATAGTCAAATAAAACAAGATCAATAAAGGTCAAATTTACATATCACACTCAGAGATATTAAAAGCAAGTGTCTGTATTAATAGCAGTATTTGAATGCAATTTCGACCTTTACCGCTAAGGATAGAAAAGTGCGCTGTGAATTGTATCCACACTAACTTACCGCCCGCACTTGAGATGGCACATTGCATGTCAATTAGATCTCATAATCGCTTGAACAAGATTAAAATTCAATCGAACATTTTCATACAACTTTCTGAATTGATATTCAAGCGATTTCGATTTCAAACGACTTCCCATTCGACACCAAAATATAAATACGCTAAAATACAAGTGTTATATAAAACCCAACACAGCGTTATTTACACATAAGTATAGGAATATTATAAACAGATACATACATCGGATTTTAACATATATATTTATAAGTCAAAGCAGTTAACAACGAATTTCGGCACATATACACATACAAAGACAGATAGACATCAAAAAGCGCCATCAAATTGTAGCTAGTTGAAGGTTTTCAAAAACTTTTGAATCAAATAAGCATCCGGTAAGACTGTTTTATGTAAACTCCGGTTGCAGAATAGTGACGTGATTTTGAATTTTTTTTTAATTACACTTGTTTTTACACGATAGGCAGGGTAAACGAGCAAGTGGGCCATCTGAGGGTAAGTGATAATCACTGTCCATAGACACCCGCAACCCCGGAGGGATTGCAGATTCAGACTTACCTAATTCAAAATTTGACCTTTACTTAATATTAAAGGTATGCAAGGATTAGTAATGAATATCTTTATGCAATTTAAATACTATGCTATATAATGTTTTCAAAACGAGTCATCAAAAATCACGAATTAATTCAAATTATGAACGTAAATAAGAAAGAAAAAAAATGCCCATTGCATTTTTAGGGTTCCGTACCAAAAGGGTAAAACGGGACCCTATTACTAAGACTCCGCTGTCTGTCTGTCTGTAAGTCTGTCCGTCTCTCACCAGGCTGTATCTCATGATAGTTAGACAGTTGAAATTTTCACAGATGAGGTATTTCTGTTGCCGCTATAACAACAAATACTAACAAACAAAACAAAATAAATATCCAAGTGAGGCTCCGACAGACGAACAGACATTTTTATGCCTCCCTCTTTCAATAATAGTAGTTTATGCAACTGCTACATAATGAGGGTCCTTAAAACACAAGTTTCATAATAGGATCACACGAGTGTTTTAAGGCCTAATTATGTGGAGTTGCATACATTACTTTATCTACACACATATTATAAGTACTCTAAGATGGGTTCAGAAGCCGAAGGCATATATCATACCCATACCTGTCACGAATTTGACTGTTTTTTTTTTTAAATCATAGACAAACATACCGAGCGGTCGTTTCGTAGCTAAACTGTTTTTTTTTTGTAAAAAAAAATATCACATTATTATTTATACATGTCGGCCCGAACATGACTTATATACGTGAGTGATCCGTTTCATTTCACTATGATTGTAAATTACGTTAGTTTTCAAATTTGAAACATCGAATTCGATATCGAAAAGTCATTACGACATCGAATTCGATGTCGTAATGACTGTTACTTTACTGCTGGTGGTGGAGCAGGTGCTGGGGCTGGCGCTGTCGGCGAGAAGGCGTCGTCGTGCTGCAATGCTGGTCATTTTCTACGGTTTCTGAACGCATTATAGAGGACTTATGATATGTGTGTAGATAAAATATGAAAAAAAAAATTGCACAATCACTCTCTTCATAACCGATCAGAAGCTTCTAAAGATTTAAAAAATATGCATAAATGTATATACATTATTGAAAACCTTCAATTCTAGGACGATAGTTAGTGTGGTCACACTACACTCTTACCGCCCGGGCGCCGCCCCCGGTTAAGCTAGCGTTAGCATACATCGTGTATGACCGTGAGTGATCCCCGTCAAATTGCACGATAGCTTGTGCATTTTAATAACGCGCCTAGCGCATTTACCCCTATGGCACGGTCTGTGGCACATTCATGAACTATAGACAACTAATTTGAGCAATTTAATGGTTTTTAGTTCTTGTAGTAATACCTGATTCAATCAATTCTGTAAGCATAATATTGTCTAACGCGCAGATACAGGTCGTTTCATAAACTTAGTTTTTGGGCATTTCCAGAAAAGTTTTTTAATAACTTAAAAAATTTGGACTATTTCTGCTCAGAATCACGAGGACTATCTATTGAAATAATAAAAAAAAAGTATCCCGCATTTTTTTAGGCAGTTTTGTGACGCGTTTTTACACACATTCTATATGGACCGTCACAAAACTGACAAATAAATTTTCTATGGAAAAATTTAGGACTTTTTTGGCAAAAAGGATACACAGTTTTTTGAAAATGTCCTTTTTTAGCATTAGAAAGAAGGCATTCGGTTACTCCATTCCGTTACTCTCATATAAGTGTATTTGAAAAGGGTAACGGGACGGAACACAATATTTTGCGACGCTTTTTCTAACGTATTAAAATCGTACTCGTGATTCTAAGTAGATATAACACAGAAATTTCAAAATTCCAGAAAACAAGTGTGTGTACAGTCAGCAGCAGAAGTAGCTAAGCAACCGAAGCGGTCACAGTGATCTACACAAGCTCTTATGTCTATAACAATAGAGCCGTGCTTAGCTGAGCAACCGAAGCGGTCAAAGTGATCTGCACAAGCTCTTATGTCTATAACAATAGAGCCGTGCTTAGCTGAGCAACCGAAGCGGTCACAGTGATCTGCACATGCTCTTATGTCTATAACAATAGAGCCGTGTATAGATAATTGTGACCGCTTCGGATGCTCAGCTACTTTTGCTGCTGACTGTACTTAACTGTAACTTTCTGTAAAATGGCCCTTTCTTGTATCAAAAATTACAATAGAGGCATATGTGTCTATCTTCTGTGCGCACATTTCGTCAAACGATCCTAAAACTATTGAACGAACGAACGAATGAATGAACACGAATGATTGAACGAGTCAATGAATGTTTGAACGAGTCATTGAATGATTGAACGAGTCAATGAATGGATGAACGAGTCAATGAACGATTGAACGAGTGAATGGTCTAGGCTGCGGGGCGGCGTCGGGCGGGGGCACGGCGCACCTCCCTACCGCTTCCTTAGAGTCCTTAGTTCAATCCCGGGCCACCCACGAGACACAGACGGACGCGTTAGTTCCACAACTTGGTACAACTACCCTACACTAACCCATGGCATGACAGCACTGATCATGTGCGAAATGCATAATGTTCCTTTTGTTTTGTTTTAATCAGCAAACTTTATATTGAATGCAGTTTTTTTATTAAAAAAAAATACATACGATTAGTTAAGCGTTATTGTCAGGTACTGGTTCATTATTTATCTTTTTATTTTAAAACAGTGCTGATTTCTTTAACCCTTAATTTGGCAGAACTGAAAAATGAAAACCTGAATTCTAGTCTCTTCTGATTTTATGTCTACTAATAAAAATGTGTAATAAAATTAACATACAAAAAGACTGCTGTAGATATTGATGACGGTTCAAAACAAAAACGTTTTAAGGAAACTTCTATTGCTAATGATATTTGACATTCAGTGACTTTGGATTATGACATAATTTTGAACAGCAGAAAAAATCATTGATGTCGTTTGCGTTATGTACTGTCTATGTCCATCATGCTGTACACTGCCAAATTAAGGGTTAAATGTGTCGCGGTTATTTATAATTACTTGAGCGGTGTGATGTTAGCCACTCAATTGCTTTTGGCAACTAGAGCTACCTGTCAACGCTCATATTTTGTTATAAATAGAGTTCAACTCAAAATTCAAAGCAAGTGAGTGGATAGACAGACATTTTTTTCACCCTTTTCAGTCTCACGACCCCTGACAAATTGGGTTGAATGAGCTTTTCTTTTTTTTCAAATGAATAAATTCAACCAATGAAAGCCCTCCAAAATTTGGCAACACTTGAGAATTTCTAAATAAATACAATCCCACTTAAAACATTTTAACGCAAATTATTAAATTAAACTAATATACAGATATATTCCCCAAAATCTAATAGAATTTCAAAATCCGCAACTATTACGAATTATTCATAAGTTTTCCACATGGTACCAGTAAATCTCACCTAACTTGAAACTTTTCACACCCGTCTCCCACAACCCCCCAAAATTAGGCTAATATCGCGTTATTTTATTTTCCCCCCTCGGTTGTGGAACCAGCGTCCGCCGATCTCAGGCGAGGGTGCAGCGCGGTACCTCGCTGCTGTCGGTGGGCGGGCGCGCGTCCGCGGGTACCTCGCGGCGGCGCGCCTCGCGGGCTGCGCGCATGCGCGAACACGACTCGCCGCCGGACGACTCCGCGCCTGCAAAGAAAAACACAGTCTGTGAACTTTTAACATGAAACTACCGCGAGACTCAATCGTAGTGAAATAAAACGGATCACTCACGTATATAAGTCGAGTTTAGATGGACCGTTTCGGACTAATTCGTAGTCCTTCCTCTGGGAGCGCACGACCCGGCGGCAGCGAGACGCATACTGCGCGCCGCTGCTCTGCTCGCGCGACTAGTAGGCGCAGCTGACAGCGGCACACTACTACCCTCGTTTCCATCGTCATTTTTGTTATTTTCAAATACAGGGCTGCGCAGTGCACTACAGCGAGCAGAGCCGCGGCGCGTAGTGTGCGTCTCACTGCCGTTGGGTCGTGCCTTCCCAGAGGAAGGATTAAGAATTAGTTCGAAACATTTCGGGCTAAATATTATAATATACTGCCCACGATTATGTCCACGTAGATTTCGGTTATCGCTATCCCGCGGTAACTATATAATGTTCCCGAATAAAAAGTAGTAGTTATTCCTCAATATCCAAACTATCTTCTTACCAAATTTCATCTAGATTGGTGCAGCGGTTTTCCCGTGAAGAGGTAACAAACAGACAGACAAAGAGACAGGGTTACTTTCGCATTTATAATATTAGTCAGGATTAGGATAGGCTGATGACGTCAGTGTCCGCTCTTCCACACGCTGCTTATTCATTTTTTTTTTCAGTAGGCGTATGTTGAGAACCTGCTTCCGATATTTCTTTACTACTGTTGAAAAATACGTGTTTTGTAATGCTTTCGAACTCACATTCCGGCCCGGTGGAGAGGTCATCGTAACCGCTCGACTCGTCCGAGTAGAGCGACGGCCGGATGCGGGGTGGCGCCGGCTCCGGCGACCGGCCGTCGGACCGGTCCGAAGCGGCGTCCGTGTACTCGTCCGAACTGGATTCGTCTTCGTCGCTGAACCGAGAAATTACCTTGTTATCCAACTGTGTCTACAGACAGCAGCAGAAGTAGCTAAGCGACCGAAACGGTCACAATGATCTGCACAAACTCTTATCGGAAACTCCCGCTCCGGACGGGCTCAAGATCAAGATATTTGAGTATTCGTTAAACAGACTACTCAGTCAGGCTGTCACGGCCGGCGTCGCCGCACCCGCGTTTGGTTGTTTATAATTTGGTTGTAATAGTTTTACGTGAGCCTGTATGTATTTTATATTATATTTGTAGGTAAGTAATGGACCCGATTCTACAGCGGCCGCTAAAATTCCTAATTATATTTAGGCGTCGCTAAGTCCCTTTGCTATTCTATGAGCGGCTGTCATAATCAAATGACAAGGCCAATTTGAATCTGACGTTTCTTATTTTAGACGGTCTATTCAATTTAGGTTTAGCCGTTTAAATGCTATTCGTTGCATGTCCTTTTTAGGTAAAAGTCGAGCTAAACTGCCTAATTTTAGCGGCGACTAAAATAGTCCCGTTTAAACCCCGATTGCTTAAAATCAAGTTATGTCGGATCGATTCCTTACTATATTATTCATTAGAAATGGATGACTAATACGTGATAGCTGCTCTGGTGGCCGAAGAGAGGGAGTATGGCGAGGGTGAGGGTGAAAAAAATTATTTGAAGAGGTTGCGAGATTAATCTAACCCGTTTAACTGGTCCGAGCAGAACTTTCGGAAATTGTTTAGGCTGTCGCGGGATATGGGCCATCATGTAGTGGACACTAAACTTTGGGTGCAGGGGATGCGCTACTGCAACTTACAAATTACAAGCGGAAGTCTCTTTCTAACGAAAGGTGATAGAATGAGACTTTCACTTGTGAACTGTAACTTGTAGCTTTATAAAACACGACCGAGGAGTTCCAAGATAGTTTTCCTCCAGGAGTTTTTATTATTATAAAGCATTGGCTACAAGGCTATCAGCTTAAACACGATGCCAGAAGCCATTTTCTAAATGTTGCCCATTCAAATTTAAGAAAATACGATCGCATACATTTTGACGAATTTCATTCATTCATTCGTTCACTTTTTTTTTCAAGTAGCATCACGCTCAACTTAATTTAGAAATTTTAGGATACGGATAAAACTCGGCTAAATTTAGTCAGCTTGACATTCTGGTATAGCACTTGTTAAATCCGCTGTCTAAATTTTAACTAAAATATAGAAAATTTAGTTTTAGGCTATTTAGGCGATGTGCACGTAGAATCGCATCCAATGCTTACTTAAATCAACTTAAATGGCTTTATTTGGTATGGCACTCATAATAACTTCTTATTTAGAAGTGTCTATAATTATGTAGGTACGTAATGATTTATAAATCTCATATTTTGTAAAACTGGCATAAAATAATGATTTCAAAGCAAAGAAAAACTTATATCTTAGTGATATTATCTTTAGATGTAAGTACCTAATATTTAACAGCAAACAACCCAAGCAACACGCCTGGACGACAGAGGGGTGTAACGACATGAAGGGGGAAGTAGGTATATAAATGGCGGCGTTTTGGACTCGGTCAAAAGAGATTCCGTTCTATATGTCTATAGCAATAGAGCCGTGCTTAGATCATTGTGAGGGCTTCGGTTGGTTTATCACTTTCAAAAGAGACTAGCTTATGCTTTTTTTTGTGGTTTAGGCTGTGCGTTGTCTGTCATTACCTCGTTCCAAACTTTCAAATCGAGATAACTTAAAAAGTTGCTAATCGTATAATATTGATTGGCAATGTGACCAGTAATTGGATATTTGGGCATTTTTTAAAAACCGTGTACCCGTTTTTCCAAAAATGTCCTAAATTTTTCCATAGAAAATTTATTTGTCAGTTTTGTGACGGTCCATATAGAATGTATGTAAAAACGCGTCACAAAACTGACAAAAAAAATTAGGGACACTTTTTTTATTTTTTAAATAGATAGTCCTCGTGATTCTGAGCAGAAATAATCCAAAATTTGTTAGGTTATTAAAAAAAAGTTAAGGGTAGGTACACAGCTTTCCGAAAATGCCCATTTACCCTGAGTTTCAGAAGGGTAGCTACCTCAGGCCGCCCGCGGCGCTGGCTTCGCTGAGCAAACAGTTGCGGTCGGTCCATTCGTCTTCGTCGATCTCGCGCGCGCCGCTGTCGGACACCTCGATGCTGATGCGCTCCGGCGTGGGCGTGGCCGGCGCCGGGTCCGCGTCCGGCGCGGGAGCACCCCCGTGCCGGAGGCAGACCAGCCGGCTGCCGTAGCGCTCCATCGTGTAGCTCCTGCGGGGGTGGAAAACTAAGAACCGGGCAAGAGCTTGTCGGGCCATGCCTAGTGTAGGGCTCCGTAACCGTTACTACAAAGAAATGCAGCTCTGCAGTGCAGTGAACACGGACCGACCGCCATCTGGACATCGCATCTTCTATAATTTACTTTGGAAAGTCATTACGAAAAAAGCCGGAGTGTGCGGGCCGGGGGAATGCGTCGCGATTGGTTCTTAGCTTGTCATCTCGCTTGTCATCTGGTCGAAAGTGAGCCGCGATTGGGGGCTAGAGAGATTTATAGGTGCAAATGAGCATATGCGTTTCGGAAACGTTCGCCCTGACATTTGGTGTCCAGAGGGTGGTTGGTTCGTGGCAGTGAAGTACAGTAGTCCTTTTTTGGAGAAGCGCAGTTTTTCGCCAATAACTCAAAAACGGTTAAACCGATCATGTTGGAAATAATTTATTAAGCGTTACCTCCGTAATTTTTTGTCATATTTTTTGAACCTACGGTTTAGAAGATAAGGGGAACAATTTATGCAACTTTCGGAGCGATTATTTTCGAAAATATTCGCTTAAAAAACGATCGAAATATGTGTCACATGATGATATTTTTTTTCAACTTTTATTAAATGTAAATGCATGTTTGTTATTTAACTATCAAACTAAGTAGCGGCTTCTACAAGACACCTATACTCCAAATTTCATTAATATACCTCTTACAGTTTTAGAATAAAATGTCTGTGGACGGACGGACGGACATGACGAAACCATAAGGGTTCAGTTTTTGCCATTGTCTTCTTCTTACAGTGCCACTTCATCACTGAAGGTTGACAGTCAACTCTTTAAATCTTTCTCTATTCACAGCCAGTCTTAATAGCTGCTCCACTGTCTTGATGCCCGTCCACTCCCTGATGTTACGGAGCCATGACATTTTCGTCTTCCGACCTTCCTTTTTCCGGCTATTTTGTCCATCATAATGGTTTATAAAAGACGGCACTGTTAGTTTTGGAGAACGTGGCCCATTTTTTCTAGGGAACATTAAAAAAAAACACGGACCATCCTCTGGACACCAAATGTCAGGGCGAACGTTTCCGAAACGCATATGCTCATTTGCTCCTATAAATCTATCTAGCCTCGAATCGCGGCTCTCTTTCAACCAGATAACAAGCGAGATGACAAGCTATGAACCAATCACGACGCATTCCCCCGGCCCGCTCGCCGCGGTTTTTTTCGTAATCACTTTATAGAAGATGCGGTGTCCAGAGGGTGGTTTGTTCATGAAAAAAAAAGCATATACACAGTTTATCATGATACTCGGGACTTAATCGCGTAAAAAACATATATTTAAATTTGAATTTAAATACCTTGACGTTTCGGACGCGACGTTGCGTCCATGGTCTCGAAGGGACTGAAGAGGCGGGTATCAACATCTCCTAGCTGCACGGGTTCGGATTAAGTCCCCAGTATTAGCGATGTTACGAGTCGACCGTTTTCCAACTCGGATAACTCGAGTTGATTCTGAACGTTGATCCGGATCAGAATACGAGTTGACTCGACTCGGATCAACCGGATGGCGTTCGCTCAGTCCGGGAGTCGGCGAGTCGAGTCGAGTTCGGCGTATTCGAGTTGGCGTATACGAGTCGCCGAGACTAGCATAACTCGCATGCGCATTCGTATCAAGCCGAGTCAATCGAGTTGGGTGCACGTTGCGGTTGCGCGATTCGAATCGCCGAGTGGAACCGGCAAGTCGAGTTGCGAAGGAACTTGATTAGCATAGCGTATTCGGATCATCCGAATCAGACAACTCGACTCGCTCATCGCTACCCAGTATCGTGATAATGTGTAAAGATCGCGAAAGTTTAAATCAATACATATACACAGTTGTTAGTAGAGTCAAACAAAGACGTTGACTCACCCCGGCCGCAGCACAGCCTTGCACACGGAGCAGCGGAAGCAGGCGCGGTGCAGCTGCAAACCGTCAGCGATCACGCGCTCGGCGGCGAACACGCGCATGCCGCATGCCGCGCACTGCACGCCCGCCGACGCGGGACCGCCCCACTTCTTTTTCAACTGGACACAATTTATACTCAATGCATTTTTTTTTAACAAGACAAGGAAGGCAAACGAGCAAGTGGGTCACCTGATGGCAAATGATCACCACTGCCCATAGACACCCGCAACCCCTCGGGGTTTGCAGATGCGTTGCCAACTTAAAGGACTAAGATGAAATGCCTCTTGTGCCCGTAATTACACCGGCTGTCTTACTCTCCACACCGGAACACAACAGTGCAAGCACTGCTGCTAAGCGGCAGGATTAGCGAGTAAGACGGTGGTAGCGATCCGGACGGACCTCGCACAGGGTCCTACGTATGTACTTTGCCCGTTAACAGTCCCCATTTTTTAATTTCCTAATACGTCCAAGCAAATTACTTCAATCACAAGTCCTTGCTCCACATGTATTTACTCAAGAGTCAAAATAAATGCGAAAGTAACTCTGTCTCTCTCTGTCTGTTTGTTACCTCTTCACTTCACGGAAAAACCGCAGCACCAATCTAGATAAAATTTGGTAAGAAGATAGTTTGAATATTGAGGATTAACATAGGCTACTTTTTATTCGGGAAAATTATATAGTTCCCGCGGGATAGCGATAACCGAAATCTACGCGGACGAAGTCGCGGGCAACAGCTAGTAATAAATTAACACCAAGGGACAATGAACTCCCCATAGCTCATAATTATTAGTTTTCGTTCGACGACTGGTGAGTCTATTCACCAGGTTTGGTTAGAGTTGCATCTAGGCGCGAAGCGCTCAAACTACACGGAATAGAAGCTCCGCGATGTCGTCTCATAGTTGTCGAACGAAAACTAGTAAACGTGTGCTATGGGGAATTTAAATAAACAAATAAAATAAACGAACAGGGCCATGTTTTATATAGCTACAAGTTATAATCTACAAGCTGAAATCTCTTTCTAACAAAAGGCGATAGAATGAGACTTCCGCTTGTAAATTGTAACTAGTAGCTTTATAAAACACGGCCCCGGCCCCTAATTCACCAACTTCACAAATGTCAACAATACAATGACACTTCAATGTTGTAAAATATCACCTTTTGCAAAGAGGATACCGACGGTACTCTGACTCAACCTCGTATATAAACTATGACGAAATTGGAATAACCACTCTAAACCGCGAACCTAAGGTGGTTATTCCAATTTCGTCAAAGTTTATATACGAGGTTGAGTCAGAGTACCGTCGATATACGTACAGTCGAGTTCTCCAATATCTGTACAGCCAATGGTTTATAAATATCTTAAACACGGATCTTATGTAACTGGCAATAAGGTCCGTGTATAGATATTTTGAACTGTCGACTGTACACGTAATTTTGTTGTTGTTGATTCTTAACTACTTACCTCATCTTTTGGTTGAACTTTGGCTTCTGGTTCTTCCTTTTTAACAAATTTCGTTGCTAAGTTGGCGACCTGGGAAAAGACAATAGGCACTAAATAATTCAAGTGGTTTATTAAACAAGTACTAGCTTTTGCCCGCGACTTGGTACGCGCATAAATATACGAAGAAATATGTATATATTCATTCATTCATTTCAGCCTTCTAGAGCCAAGGGTTTCATCTGCGCGTTGTCTGTATAGTTTCGGTTACGCTTATGGTAAGATTTTCATTTTGGATATACAATAGTTTCGGTTACGGTAACAGTTAGATTATCATTTCGGATATCCGATAGTTTCGGTTACGGATAGATTTTCATTACGGATATCCGATAGTTTCGGTTACGGATAGATTTTCATTACGGATATCCGATAGTTTCGGTTACGGATAGATTTTCATTACGGATATCCGATAGTTTCGGTTACGGATAGATTTTCATTACGGATATCCGATAGTTTCGGTTACGGATAGATTTTCATTACGGATATCCGATAGTTTCGGTTACGGTTACGGATAGATTTTCATTTCGGATATCCGATAGTTTCGATTACGGATAGATTTTCATTACGGATATCCGATAGTTTCGGTTACGGTTACGGATAGATTTTCATTTCGGATATCCGATAGTTTCGATTACGGTTATGGTACGATTTTCATTTCGGATATAGGATAATTTTGGTTACGGTAAGATTTTGATTTCAGATATCCGATGGCTTCGGTTACGGTTACGGTAAGATTTTCATTTCGGATATCCGATAGTTTCGGTTACGAATAGATTTTCATTTCGGATATCCGATAGTTTTGGTTACGGTTAGGGTAAGATTTTCATTTCGGATATCCGATAGCTTTGGTTACGGTTAGGGTAAGATTTTCATTTCGGATATCCGATAACTTCGGTTACGGTTACTGTAAGATTTTCATTTCGGATATCCGATAGCTTTGGTTACGGTTACTGTAAGGTTTTCGTTTCGGATATCCGATAACTTCGGTTACGGTTACTGTAAGATTTTCATTTCGGATATCCGATAACTTCGGTTACGGTTACTGTAAGATTTTCATTTCGGATATCCGATAGCTTTGGTTACGGTTACTGTAAGGTTTTCGTTTCGGATATCCGATAACTTCGGTTACGGTTACTGTAAGGTTTTCGTTTCGGATATCCGATAACTTCGGTTACGGTTACTGTAAGATTTTCATTTCGGATATCCGATAGCTTTGGTTACGGTTACTGTAAGGTTTTCGTTTCGGATATCCGATAACTTCGGTTACGGTTACTGTAAGATTTTCATTTCGGATATCCGATAACTTCGGTTACGGTTACTGTAAGATTTTCATTTCGGATATCCGATAGCTTTGGTTACGGTTACTGTAAGGTTTTCGTTTCGGATATCCGATAACTTCGGTTACTGTTACTGTAAGGTTTTCGTTTCGGATATCCGATAGCTTTGGTTACGGTTACTGTAAGGTTTTCGTTTCGGATATCCGATAGCTTTGGTTACGGTTACTGTAAGGTTTTCGTTTCGGATATCCGATAGCTTTGGTTACGGTTACTGTAAGGTTTTCGTTTCGGATATCCGATAACTTCGGTTACGGTTACTGTAAGATTTTCATTTCGGATATCCGATAGCTTTGGTTACGGTTACTGTAAGGTTTTCGTTTCGGATATCCGATAACTTCGGTTACGGTTACTGTAAGATTTTCATTTCGGATATCCGATAGCTTTGGTTACGGTTACTGTAAGATTTTCATTTCGGATATCCGATAGCTTTGGTTACGGTTACTGTAAGGTTTTCGTTTCGGATATCCGATAACTTCGGTTACGGTTACTGTAAGATTTTCATTTCGGATATCCGATAGCTTTGGTTACGGTTACTGTAAGGTTTTCGTTTCGGATATCCGGTAACTTCGGTTACGGTTACTGTAAGATTTTCATTTCGGATATCCGATAGCTTTGGTTACGTTTACTGTAAGGTTTTCGTTTCGGATATCCGATAACTTCGGTTACGGTTACTGTAAGGTTTTCGTTTCGGATATCCGATAACTTCGGTTACGGTTACTGTAAGATTTTCATTTCAGATATCCGATGGTTTCGGTTACGCGTAGATTTTTATTTCGGAATTTCGATAGTTTCGGTTACGAACAGGTTTTTTATTTCGGATATCCAATAGTTTCGGTTACGGTAAGACCTTTAACATTCCCGCTTTATATTATGTACCTTCTTAGTGCCGTGGTCCGGTCGCCCCGAGTCCTTGAGCTTCTGATCGAGTTTCTGCAGCGTCTCGTCAATCTCGCCCCACTTCTCCTCGTTCTCGCCTTCTGTAAGGCGCCGCTGCCGGCCCAGGAACTGCAAAAAACAAGTTACATATTCAAAACGGGATATTGACAGCGATTAACATACTAGGTTCGAATGAGCTCCCGATATTTCGACGCAGTTACATGCATCATGATCACGGGGAAAATGACGAAACGCGGGTGTAACTGCGACGAAACATCTGGAGCTCATTCAATACTAATAACGGTCAACATCCCGTTTTGACTATGTCTAATCTTATTTTAACATTAAAAAAACTCATTTTTATAATGTTTATTTTGTATACCTACATCAGTGTAAATAAATAGTGCATAAATAGTTTATGAGAGCGTAACCTTCATTCTCGGACAAGACATTCAGCAGAAGAGACTAAAGAGAACCTTTCGTCAAACAAAAGCAACTCACCTGTTCCCGATCCCACTTCGGCACCCTCTCGGCAGCCCTCGGCTCGGGCCGGCCGAGCTTATTCTCCATTATCTTCCTCTCTATCTCCTTCACGTTCCAATCGTCCCTCTCTATCTTCCCCACGGACCTCATCAGGTCCTTGGGCTTCGAGGACTTGGGGGAGGCGGGGGGTGCGGTGCCCGACAGCTCGGCAGCGAGGCGGGCGACGCGCGCACCGCCGCCGGCCGTACGCCCGCCGCCGCCTACTATGCGGCCTTCCTCCTGCGGGGAGGAGAACCTGTTAAGGTGGCTGGCTGGCAGAGGACTGCAAGATGATTTGCGATTTACTTGCGACCAGGGGGGCTAGCACGCGCGCCATTTTGTCGCTTGTCGCTCAGTGCGTCCTTCACTGATTCCGTCACTATGAAAGGGACGCACTGCGCGACAAGCGACAAAATGGCGCGCCATGCTACATGTGCAGAAAGACGCGTACTTGTGGCTCGGCGGCCTTCGCTCTCGCTTCACTCGCCCCGGTGACACACGAGTGAAAATCATGGAACCACTAGTACGGGGAACTCGCTCGTACTCTGGCACTTTACTTGGCCAACTGACAACGTTTTTAGGTAAATCTTTGAGGTTTAAGGGTCTTTTTAATTACGAGCTTTGCAAACACTTTTATTGTATGTAACAGCGTCGCTTGAAGATCCCTGCGACGTTTGCAATGACAGCCCTTGCCACATGTAAATAAAGTCACAAATGAAAAAACGTTATTGACTTTATTTAGAACTCTAAGGGAGCTGATCATTGCAATGTCACAAGGATCATTTTTCAACAACTCTGGTGACATAAAAGTGTACGATTTTAATTTTTTTAGAAGAAACAAGTATAGGCTTTTTTATTATAAGATTCATAAGTACAAATCGCAAATCAAATCGGCAGTCAAGTTGTACAATCGAGTTCTCCATTATCTAAACAGTCAACAGTTCAAAAATATCTATACACAGACCTTATTGCCAGTTACATAAGGTCCGTGTTTATATATTTATGAACCGTTCGCTGTACAGATATTGGAGAACTTGACTGTAAGTGTTAGTGAAAACATGGTGAACCATTATTGAAAACAACAAAAAATTTTGTTGACACAATCCCGAAAACGAACTAAAGTGTAAAGCGAATTTGATTGAATGTCATGTTTACGTGTTTTTGATTACGTTGCTGGCTTAGTTAATACTTGTATCACTTATTTATAGCTCGTTACCAGACTGTGTTGAACAGTAAAACGGTGTATTATGTTAAAGAAAATCGGAAGAAACAAATAATATAGGACAGACAATATTCTCGGAATTTAAACTTAACAGGCATAAAATATTTCATCTTAGCCCTCAAGGTTGGCAACGCATCTGCAAACCCTCCGGAGTTGCGGGTGTCTATGGGCAGTGGTGATCACTTACTTGCTCGCTTGCCTTCCTCGTTGTATAAAAAAAATGTAGGTTAAGTAATTTCCAATTGTTATTACCTTATTAGGTACTTGACAAGAGAACCTCAAACAGTCCCTGATCATAAATTATTATTCGTTACTTTTACAACAAAGTCAAATCGAACAATCATGCATCAAACAGGAAAAAAAATAGAGTTTAGTTTCTTATTATAGAAAAACAGAAACTATAAGAATAAGACAGGCACCACAACACTTTACTGACACGGGTCCAAGCCAATGAAAAGTAACGGTTTTCACGCGGACCAACCACCCGCTGTACACCAAATGTCAGGGCGAACGTTTCCAAAACGCATATGCTCATTTGCACCTATAAATCACTCTAGCCTCGAATCGCGGCTCACTTTTGGCCACACGACCAGCGAGATGACATGCTATGAACCAATCACGACGCATTTCCCCGGTCCGCTCACCGCGGCTTTTTTCGTAATGACTTTCCAAGTAAATTATAAAAGATTGGTGGTTGGCCCGTGGGTTTTCATTTTGTTCGCGAAAAGTTCAGTAAAGATTATGGCCACAAAATACAGCTACAATAGGTGTTATTATCTAAGGTTATTCAGGACTGGCGTTGAAGTGTCAAGTCGGCTGTCATTTAGTACCGAAAAGTGACACCAGCTAGAACAACACTACAGAACTCATTTAGTTGTACGTCCGCACTCGCTATGTTAGGACAAACGTGCTAATGATAGGATGTCGTAATCCGCTCGACATGTGCTTATTAAACTGAGACGCTGTTGGCATGCGTACACTTTACTAGGTAATTCTATAAACCCGAATAGCCCAGTGGTTAGAGACCCTGACTATGAAGCTTGAGGTCCTGGGTTCGACTTCGATCCCCGGTGGGGGGAGATGTTTGTATGATGAATACGAATGTTTGTTCTCGGGTCTTGGGTGTTTAATATGTATATAAGTATGTATTTACATATATAAGTATGTTTATCCGTTGTCTAGTACCCATAGTACAGGCTTTGCCTAGTTTGGGACTAGGTCAATTGGTGCCAATTGTCCCATGATATTTATTATTTATTTAACTTTCAATACTAACCTAAGCTAACCGTTTTTATTATCAAACCAACATAAAAACACTTCGGAAGTACTGTTACCACAACAGTACACACAATAAATAAATACAATTAATTATAAGTCAATCTATGATATCTTCATAGTTTAAATGCAGACACTTATAGATAAAAGATTTGCAAATAATGCTTCATTATAATCATACAGTACGTAGGTATAACAACTCTATTATCTATTTTTGGTAAATGCTGTGTCATTTCATTCATAAAAAATATTTGAATCAAATTATCTGCACGCTTTACCATTGACAATGTCATTTCATGTATTAATTCAGAAACGACATGTGATTAATTGCAATCTAATAGCGGTTTAATAATAACAGCTGCCGCTGGGTCGTGGCCCGTGATCCGTTTTATTTCACTAACCTAACCGAGTTTATCTCCTGAAACTAACCTACCCAGCGTACGCATCCAACGTATTAGTGATTGCATGCCACACCACGTAAAACCTCACATAGTGCTGCAACTGTTTCTCCAACGTCTTGACTCTCTCGTCAAAGTGGGGCGCGCTCGCCCGGTATTGCTGCAGCCCGTAATCATTATCCAGGTCAGCAGAAGCGAACTCCAGCCTCGGCTCAGCAGCTAGCATCTGGAGACTCTTCTCGAACCTCTGCTTCATGATAACTCTCGCCGCTTTCCTTCTGCCACCGCTCTTCTTCTTCCCCTCTGCTCTCTTCTGCATCATGTCGGACACGCGTTGCAGACGGAACGCCTGCATATCAGACAAATCTGGTTTCCTAACGTCCTCGATCTCTCTTGGCTTCTGCCCGTGGATTAGATCGTGCATTCGCTGCCTCCGTGCTACCATCTCGCGGTTACCAATAGACTCCAGCTTGGATCTTTCTGGACTGTATTCCGTGTGTTTGCCTTCGATCATTTGCGCCATGCGTTGGCATCGCATCATCATTTCTGGAGTGCTGATGGAGCTGGATCGCTTGGTCCGAGACTCAGGACTCGGCGTGCTCCGTCGCGAATGCCCTTCGAACATCAGCGCTATACGTTTCGTGTTCTTGACTATTTCAGGCGAGTCTATGGAGTTGGAACGATGTTGTAGTTTCACTTCGGGGCTTTGCGAGCTCCTGTTTCTATTGGCGTACAGCACTTCAGACAACCTTCGTCCTTTCAAAGGGCTATCAACCGATGTAGTTCTCGTGAATTTCGGCGTTTCCGCTGAACGCGTAAACTTCGGCGGTGATAGCTTGAACTCCACGCCGACTAGCGTAGCGTCCGTATCACCAGAGCTGTCTTGAAATATATCTGAGAAATCCGGCACTTTAACAGTGGACGCATCTAGACCTTTCAGTCGTCTCTGTGGCTTGATCGGTTTGTCGACTTGTTGACTGAAATAATTCGCTACTGAGCCAGCTTTGTTGTTGTTTGCCCTTGTTGTTGTTTTGGTTGTGCCTTGGAGGAGATTGGACAAAGTTGCTCTCAGAACCTTAGGGTCTGGCGTGTCGTCCGGGTCGAGAAGGGCTAGTATTTGTTCCTGTAGGTCCCTCTGCTTGTTGGTGTGCGAGTCGCCGGCGTCGTGGCCATCTATGAGGCGCGCTAGAGTAGTTATTTCATTGAGGTCGAGCTTCCCTATCTGTTTGCGGATGTACTCGGCAGGGTCGGTACTTACTTGGGGCGTGCGGAGAGAGCGACGTTTCTTGCGGTACGACGAGTGGGATTTCTCGGCTTCCGCTGCGTCTAGGCACATAGGAAGTTTGTTAAGCTTGTAATGTAAGAGAGCCTTGTTTTATGTCGAACATTTTATGGGTCAATCAACTTTTCATTGCCACTCGTTGCCATGGAGATGTCCCCTGGGTAACAAGTAAAAGCAAAAATATTCGTTTCTAAGACCCCACTCCCCCGAAAGTCAGGTTTGCATGCTTAGGAGATGAAGAATGAAGGAATTGGCGTATAACGTTTGATGGAGTGGTGCCTTAGAAAAACTTGTTTTAGACGAGTGACCCGGGGGACATCTCCATGGCAGCGAGTGGCAAAGAAATGTTGATTGACCCTTATAGAGTATGACCTCAGAATACAGAACAAACCAGAAGTGTGTACTCACTCGAATAAACTGAAATAGCGTCATTCGCCGCCCTCGCGTGCTTCTCGCTCTGTTGGCTTATTTTGATCTGCAAATGTTAATTGTTCTTATAACTTAATAATAAATAAGCAATATTTGATTATATATTGATATAGGGATTTGGTTCACTGACCGAGCGAGCGCGAAACGCGAGCAAAGCGCCACCGTTTCAGCTTGGGCAAAAATTATTTTGTATGTCCGGATGGCTCTACAGGTCGCATTCTCAATCGATTCTCGAGAAATTTTGTGAGCTAGTTCGATAATTATAATTAAAAAAAACCGGCTCAGTGCGAGTCGGACTCGCGCACGAAGGGTTCCGTAACATTATCTATAAGATCGGCAAAAAAAAAACATGTCTGTTGTATGGGAGCCCCACTTAAATATTAATTTTAATCTGTGTGAAAATATCAACTATCTAACTCACGGTTCAGGAGATACAGCCTGGTGACAGACGGACGGACAGCGGAGTCTTAGTAATAGGGTCCTGTTTTACCCTTTGGGTACGCAATCTTACAAAAAATGCTCCAAAATGAGCTCGCGAAGTTTAGGCACAGCACCACTTCTATTTACAAAGTTTTCAATTGTTTTTTTTTTGTTAGAGTGTGTCACGCACGTACCTGGTCAAACACGTCTGACTGGTGGTGGACATGAGGTATCTCTCCTTTGAACGCCCCATAGACCCGCAACAGGTAGGAGCGAAGCTTGGACTCAGCCGCGTCGCGCGTCGAGCCGCTCGCTGAGAACGGCGTTATACCTGCGGGAGATACGCACGTGTGACAATACTGTAAGGTGTTAGCCTGCATGCAACAAGTGCATGGTGCAGTCCTAGCAAGCTAGACTGATCTGTACATTTTAAACTTAGAATTCTATCAAAATAAAGGAACACTTGGTTCCCAGAAAGCTGATCAGTCGGGCTGGGAACTCGGATTAAGATAGTTGCATTTCAGAATTTGTATTAGCCTTAATCCCCTGCTACTTGAATATAGATCCGGTCCTGACTAACAATACCATCTTTTATTTAATCGCATCAGTATTTACAGGGCAATACACTTTATCGCCCACATTTCTAACCATATTTGAACATTACTAGCTGTTGAGGTTGTAAACCTTTGCAGAGTTTGTCTTTGATTTGAAGATGACGTTGTCTGTCCGTCGATATGTGTAGTCCAGTTTATGTTATGATGAAAATTTAATATTTAAACAATGATCTCTCGTCTTCTTCCCTATTCTAAACACTAGCCATAGTTAAAAGAATATTTGTATTGTATTGTAATACAGTCAACAGCAATAGTTGCTTACAATGATCTGCACAAGCTCTTATGTCTATAACAATAGAGCCGTGCTTAGATCATTGTGAGCGCTTCGGTTGCTTAGCAACTATAAAAAAAATATTCCCATTTGATAACCGAGTTAGCTAGGGAGACAAGTGTCTACTTCGTAGAAAACCAAATAAAATAATGATTTTGTACGAGGAAAAAATATTCCCATTTGATAACCGAGTTAGCTAGGAAGACAATTGTGTACTTCGTAGAAAACCACATAAAATAATGATTTTGTACGAGGAAAAAATATTCCCATTTGATAACCGATTTAGCTAGCTAGTTAACTAGAAATAAATATTTTTATTCGTAGAATACCAGTTATCAAACTTGGTTATCTACGACGAACAAGGGGTGACCTAGAGACACGAAAAAATCTTTTCACTTCACTGACGCCCACGTCACGTCACGTTTCTTTTCACTTGACTGGCGTTTTGCGTATCTACCTAGCTCTTGCTGCAGCACGGCGTGCGGCGGCGCGTCGCCCAGCAGGTCGGGCCGGTAGCGGCGCAGCAGCTGCTGCAGGGCGGCCGATCCGCAAGCTGCCCGCAGCCCGCCTTCGGCCACGCCCGCCCACGAGAGCAGCACCTCGTCGGACACCTCCGCCTCTGCGGACAGTGACATGTGGTCTTCGATGAATTACCTAGATAAAAGATTAAGAACAAAAAGGAAGTAAAACCATAAGAATAAATAATAACATAGTAGAATAGAAACTCTCGCTCCGGACGGGCTCAAGGTCACAATATTAGAGTACTCGTTAAACGAGCTACTCAGCCAGGCTGTCACGGCCGGCGTCGCCGCACGCGCGTTTGGTTGTTTGTGCGTTCCGTACCTACATCTTGTATTTTATTTTTATTTGTATTTTAATTTTATCACGTATCTTATTTTATATTTGTAGGTAAATAATACTTACTTAAATCACCTTAAGTGGCTTCATTTGGAATGGAACTTACTGCTAATTTAGAAGTATCTATAATATACAGGTATAAAATACGTAATGATTTATAAATCTCATATTTTGTAAAACTAGAATAAAAAAATGATTTCAAAGTAAAAGAAAACTTACATTTTAGCGATATTATCTTTAGTCGTAAGTAATATTTAACAGCAAGCAACCCTAGCAACACGCCTGGACGACAGAGGGGTGTAAGGACGTGAAGGGGGAAGTAGGTATATAAATGGCGGCGTTTCGGCGCTACTCTGTTGTTATTTATTCTTACGGTAAAACTATGGCACCGTTCTAGTGTCAGTTTGCTGTTGATTATTTTATAATATAACCCTTGAAACCTTGGGTCCATGGGGTCCCGGCGCTTACAAGCTCATTTCAGAGTTGCAAAAGCGACCAAGCGTGACCAAAGGGTTGGCAGTTTTCTCTCTCAAAGAATCAGCATTCAGCGAGGCAACGCTGCCAGCCTTTTGGGCACCATGCTACGGGAGCCTCCTTAAGATTTAATTTAGTTTTAAGTTTTAGTTTAATTAGTTTCAGATTGGATTTTTTATAAAATCTTTGAGCTGTTGTAACAGCTCCACTAAAGTGTAATTTTGCGTGCAATAAAGAGCTCACTCTACTTTTCGACGCTTAGATCCCCTTTTCTCGACACTTATTAATACAATTTGCGTCTTGTTTCACTTTGTCGTGTAAATAAGTTTCGAGAAACATCTACTTGTAATTATTGACTGCGACTGTGCGACTGCGTGTGACATACCGCGGCGCCGCTTCCGTATCGCCGTGCCGGCGTCTAGCGGCAGCGGCTCGTCCGAGTCGTAGAAGGACGTGACGCGCGGCACCGGCACCGCCGTCCGGTTCAGGTTGCGGTACCGGGTGCCAGGGTCGAGAGTGTACGCGCCGAAGTCGCGGTGCAGGTTCTCCGGGGTAGTTTGAGCTGGGATCAAGAAGGCACAGGTTGTTTTGTTTATACGTATGGTGGCATTAACCCTTTATTTGACACCTAGCTTTGCTCCGTGAAATATTTCAAAATTGTCTAGTTCCCTATCCGGTGGGAATTTCGAGAAATCCCTTCTTAGTGCACCTCTAGGATACTCAAGGTACATGTTCGCCAAATTTCAAGTCTCTAGGTTCAGTAGTTTAGGCTGTGCGTTGTCCGTCAGTCAGTCAGTCAGTCAGTCACGGCACTGTTTTATAGGTATTATATAGGTTATAGGTGTTGTATATCACGATGAACATAGACAGCACATAGCATAAACGTAATCTATGACTTTTCAAAACTATTCAAAATTATGTCATAAATCGAAGTAACTAAATGACAAATAGCATTAGCAATAGGAGTTCACTTAAAACATTTCCGTTTTGAACCGTCATCAATATCCATAGCAGTCTTTTTGCATTTTTATTTTATTACATATTTTTAGTAAACATAAAATCAGAAGAGTAAATATAAACATAAATTCAGGTTTATTTTAACGGATCACTAACGTATGTCTGTCGAGTATAGCTAGACATGTCTCGGACTAATCCGTAGTCCTTCCTCCCGCCACCGGCGTGGCGTGTGATCCTAGAGGAAGGACTACGGATTAGTAAGTAGCATGTCGAGCTATACTCGACTGACATACGTGAGTGTTCCGTTTATTTCACTATGATTGAATCTCACGGTAGTTTAATTTTTTTTTAGTCCTGTCAGTTTAATAGTTAATACAAACAGCAGGAACTTTTTTAAATAGGAAATACAAAAATTGCGAAACTTAAGTGACAGTGGGCGGGGCACATTGCTCGCAGGACTGATGGCCGATGGGGTCTGTCGGTAGGCCTCCAACAAGATGGAGCGACGACCTAGTAAAGATTGCGGGACCGCGGTGGATGCGGAAAGCACAAGACCGGTCTGAGTGGAGAGCTGCGGGGGAGGCCTATGTCCAGCAGTGGACGTCTTTCGGCTGACACGATGATGATGAGCCCTCATTCTTGACGGATAATTGAAACACACCCTGTTAAGTCCATGGTAAGCTTACCGAGCAGCCGGTAAACGCTCTCGCGCTCCGCCAGCACTAGCAGGGGGTGCGCCGCGGCGCTCCACGCGCGCACCGCCCAGGCGGCGTCCAGGGCGGAGAGGAAGCCTCGCGCGCAGCCCGACCCGGTCGGCCAGAACGGCTCGAGAAGGCTGTCCCCGACCAGCTGGCAGAGCAGCCGGCGCCCGCGGCGCTCGTACACCTGCACCCAAACTCAGTTAAAAAAAACCTCCGACATAAAAACCTGTTAAGTTTAAAATATCCTTCATTTAGGAATGTTGACTTTTTGCAGTCGGGTAGCGTATATTTATAACCCCCGGCGAAGAAGAGGGATATAACATAATCCTCTAAAGCCATCAGTTTTATGGCCTACCACAAATATGAAGTCGGTGCGTGCGGTGAGAGCGGAATACCTTACTTTGAATGAAGCACCGACTTCATATATGTGGTAGGCCGTAAAACTGATGGCTTTAGAGGATTATTTTATGTGTTTATGAAGGCGGTTTTACTTTTTTTGTTAAAAGATTTTTTATTTCACGATTTTAAGTTACGTTAATATTTAAATACCTATCCTCCAACTCCTAACCGTAAAGGAGTTGTGTAACTCCCATCGTCACCAAGATGATGACTACCAAACGACTACTTGAATAACTTTAGAAAATATAAGAAACACGGGATACGTGCCTATAAAAATTGAGGGTTGCCCTCGATTTCCCTGCGATCCCACCATCAGAACCTTACTTGGTGACAATAGGACCAACTAGAAAGTATACCCTTATAATAAAAAAAAAAAATTTCGAAATCGGTGAAGCCGTCTTCGAGTAATCGTGGAACATGAAACATGAAACAAACAAAAATATTCCGACAAATTGAGAACCTCAAGCTAAGCCGGTAAAAAATGCTGTAACATCTCACATCTGTACAACAACCCGTATTCTAGCAAATAAACATGTCTTTATTTCACCCCACTCACCATGCTGGCGTTCTCCGCGGCGTACATGGACGTGAAGTCAAACAGAGCCACGTCTGGCTCCCCGTAGTGGTTGAGCGCGAACTCTTGCAGCGGCAGTCGCCCCTCGGTCGAGAATCGGGCCGCCTCCTGCGCGTACCGCATCAGCGCGGCGCGATCCACGTTCTCCACAGACAGCAGACGGGACACTTCCGCGAAGTCCTGATTGATGAAAAAGGAGAATCAGCAGGCGATCTGGTGGCGAGGTGAGCGGTCGCACAGACTTGAACCCCTTACAGAGCAAGACTTTTTTTTTTCATTCACAATCTATCCAATTCTTAGAACAGGAAAGGAATGGAGATGTTAACGAGCGATTTCCCCTCTGTCAAATCTCTAACATTAAGTCTGATCAAAATGAACAGGGTCGGTTGATTGTATGCGTGTTTTTGGCATTTGTGTGACAGTTTTGTTTTAGTGTGCGCTTGTAGGAACGTAACAAATTTTGACAGGAGCATAAACGTGTGCTGTACGTATAAGTTCTTCCTACCGCTCAAAAAGTGGCAGAAAAATCCGCCTATCTGCTTTATGTTAAAAACAGGAGAGGCCAGAATTCTCGTGGCACTTTTGAGCTATCCCAGGGACTTCTCATTTATCCACTTCCGATGTACATTATTATAGAACTATAGATATCGATACAGGAACACCACACATTAAAGAAGATTAAAAGTAGAGGCGATCTTATCGGTTCAGAGCGATCTCTTTCAGATAATTTTTGAGTGGTTGAAAATGTGAAATCGCGATTATTAGCTTGGGTTCCTTAGCTACTGCTGTTGACTGTACAAGTTAACACCATTTTAAATTGCGTCCTCGTTTTACTTAAAAAAAAAAAACGTGGGCTACTTTGAAAGTAATTATTCTTATCCTTAAATGAACAGAGTATAGTCTCATTATTATACGTCGGGGTTTTTGGTGCGGGAATGATTAAGAGGAACAGTCACGGGTAGTCAAACAGTAGGTACTGACTGTTTCTCAAATCATTCTCGCACCAAAAACCCCGATGTGTGCTCATTATATTTACTCACGTTCAAAAGCACCCCTTTATCCAGCAGACTGTGTTTTTTGGCAGTCATGACGAAATAGTGCGTGTCGTCTTTATAATAGACTATGTTCTCCAGATCGATGCCAGTGACCTCGTAAAGCTCCTTGAAAAACTTCTGGTTGAATATGAACGCGACGCCGCTTATCTCTGGCACCTGGAAGCAAAATTGCAGTCAGCAGTAGAAGTAGTGTCACAGGTAACGCCATCTATAATTAATAGTGCGCACTACTTCAGGGTAAGCTGAAGTAGTCTAGCTCGATTTGATATCGACCGGACTAGTAGGTTCGGAAAAGTAACGGCAGATGGCGTCACCGGCGACACTGCTTGTGCACAAAATGGCGTCTGATATTTTTCTCTTCACTACATAGTATAAAACAAAGTCGCTTTCTCTGTCCCTATGTCCCTTTGTATGCTTAAATCTTTGAAACTACGCAACGGATTTTGATGCGGTTTTTTTTAATAGATAGAGTGATTCAAGAGGAAGGTTTATATGTATAATAACATCCATTAAATAGTGGAGAAGTACTGTTATTTTTGAGGTTTCTAATGTGATGTCGTAAATAATTACATTTTTTCCGCTTACATTGCAAACGCAGGCTGAACCCTACGAGTTTTATCAAAATAATGTACTAAGTATTGTACATATTGAAAAGGTCTACAGAAAAGTCCGTGATGGTATATGTCTATCTCTTATGGATAACCCACAATAACTTTTTTTTGACATTTACTTTTTACGACAAATAATGGCTAATTTTCGAAGCGATTTTAACCAATACAGCATTAATCCTTAACCAATTACTCCAAATTTAACGCGTGCGGGCCACGGGCAGTAATGAATAAATCAAAACTACTTAATCGATTTTAATCACATAGGCTATATATTTTATACTCGTGCGAAGCCGGAGCGGGCCGCTATGTTTTTATATACAACGTTCACAGTTTTTCTGTAGTGTATTTAGTATCAGCATTGCACCCGTGCGAAGCCGGGGCGGGTCGCTAGTAACGAATAAACCTCGAAACAAGCAACACGTTTTTTCGTTGTCTGCAAATTCCACCAGCCTCAACCTCAATATACGAATAACCTAACCAACTTAGAAAAGTTGAAAAACCCTCGACATTGTCATTTCAAAGTTCAATATTTCAAAAACGGGTTAACCGATTTTAATGAAACTTGGCTAAGAACCATCTCGATTAAACTAGCTTTCGATTAAAAAAAAACCACATCGAAATCAGTCCATCGGTTTGGGAGCTATGATGCCACTGACAGATACACAGACACACAGATACACATGTCAAACTTATTTTTCGTCGGGGGTTAATAAGGACCGAGACCCTAACAAGTAGCTAAAACAGAAGAGGCCACAATGACCTGCACAAGCTCTTGTCTATAACAATAGAGCCGTGTTTACATCTGCGAACGCTTCGGTTGCTTAGCAACTTCTGCTGCTGACTACGTTAGCAAATAATATTTGTCAGCATCAGCAAACCCTCCGGGGTTGCGTGTGTCTATGGGCAGTGGTGACCACTTACAATCAGGTGGTGGAGATTAAGACAGCCGGTGGTGTAATTACGGGCACAAGAGGCATTTCATCTTAGCTCTCTAGGTTGGCAACGCATCAGCAAACCCTCCAGGGTTGCGGGTGTCTATGGGCAGTGGTGATCACTTACCATCGGGTGACCCACTTGCTCGTTTGCCTTCCTTGTTGTATATAAAAAACCGGACAACTACGAGTCGGACTCGCGCACGAGGGTTCCGTAGAAAGATTTTAACGCTTTTCTCCAGTGTTTTAAGAAGTCCAGTGTTAGCAGAGTCCTGCTCCTAAGCAAAATGTACGCAGTGTGAGGTCATTTACAGACAGACATAAAAATTTAAGATTTTGAGACTTTTGTGAGTGGTTGTGTTATAAGAGCTACCTTCATGCCAAATTCCAAGTTTCTAGGACAACCGGAAGTACCTTTTAGGTTTTCGGATTTCGGCAATTTATATGGAAATAGCCATTTTAATGACTGTATCTTTTGATTGCGTTGACTTGGAAGGTTGATTTTTTCACAGCTTCAAGGGACCGCAGGCTATTTAATATTAATTTCAGGATGCTATCTCCACGCGTTCCAGAGAAAAAGGGTCTTGACATACAGAGACAGACAACAAAGTGATCCTACAAGGGTTCCGTTTTTTCCTTTTGACGTACGGAACCCTAAAAACCCACCGAAGCCTCCTGTTCGGAATGCCGGTTGATGAAGTTCGCCGTTATGGCCATGGCCAGTTTGCCACGGAACTCTTTCCTCTTGAACCCCTGCAGCGTGTTACGTTTGCCGTCAGCTCCCAGTAGGACGTCGAACTCGTACTGCGAGACAGGATGGTCGGCGGGCGACACCCGAGCGCGCCAGCCCAACGCTGAAACAATAGTACTTTTTAATGCATTTGCCCAAAAAGTGGTACTTCTTGCTTTTCACTTTTCCAAGGCGCTGGTGAAGGAAGGCGGCGGCGGGATGGGGAAGCTGGCGCCGGCTCACCGCCTCTGGTTTCGTTGCCATTTTAGGGAGTTTTCGGTGAATCATTCATTAACCTTTTCAACGCCAAGGACGCTTAAAAGCGTCATGAGCCGACGTGCCCACGACGCCACCAACGCTTATAGGCGTCCGGCTGCACAGTGCAAATGCGACCCACGAACGTTTGCTGAAGGTTTACGTCTTCGTTGACGTTATGCCAACTTGGCGTTTGGATGACAACATTTGTACGAGTCGGTGGCGTTTTAGTACTTTTTAAGTTATCGCGATTTGAAAGTTTGGAATGATGTAGTTATCCATATAATTTTCCTATATATACATCTTTTTTTAAAGTGATAAATAAAGACTAGATACAGTCGAGTTCTCCAATATTTATACACAGACCTTATTGCCACTTACATAAGGTCCGTGTTTAGATATTTATGAACCGTTGGCTGTACAGATATTGGAGAATTCGACTGTACATAAATATTTGTGTCTGTAACTGAGTGGTAACTTATAGGCTATTGAGTGCTCTACATTTTGAGATTAAAATCTCGTTTAAAAAAAAAGTTTTTCCGTGTACCCTTCAAATATTAATACTTACTTTCAGAATTCTCTGTGACCGTGGGTTCCAGTAGGCCTTCGAAGCTGACCCCTTCATGCACTTCGACACCCAGCAGTAACGCCACCTGACATAAAACAAGTTAAATTATTATTCCACTTCTTTTTTAGGGCTCCGTACCTCAAAAGGAAAAAAACGGAACCCTTATAGGATCACTTTGTTGTCCGTCCGTCTGTCTTGTCATTTTGACACGTTTCTTCTAAACAACGCATTATTTCTGTGGATTTTTAAAGCAATTTGATTCTTTGATATTGAGAATTGCGGAAAAATTTAGAAAATATGATATTGGGTGTGTAAATTTTGTGCTTTAAGCAAAATAAAACCGCAAGTTCGAATTTCGAGCCAAAAAAAGGGCTAAAGAAGCGATAATAGTATCTATGCCAGTGTTGCCGTTCAAAGATAACGGAATCCATTCATTGTCCTGCATTGCAGTCTACGGAACTTTTTAGTTTTATCTATGTAATTTTTTATTGATATCATAAAAAGCAAAAAAATACTTTTTTTACCAATATTTTTTTTCCATAATCTATATGACGGACTAAATAGAAATATTACTTTTTTACCCAGAGGCCACATAGCTATAGAGATTCCTTACGTTAGTATAATATACCACGCGGGCGGAGCCGCGGGCGCTCTGTAGTAATAAAATAATGGCCAAGTGTGGTTACCTTGAGGAGAATGCACTGCAGCTGCCGGATGCTGATGTGGTCTATGGAGCCCGCGCAGAACT
Organism: Clepsis dumicolana; assembly: GCA_963691665.1. NCBI lineage: Eukaryota > Metazoa > Arthropoda > Insecta > Lepidoptera > Tortricidae > Clepsis > Clepsis dumicolana. Next base: position 2,779,286 of record OY829505.1, on the reverse strand, counting down.
TGCCGAAGAACTTCTTGGCGGCGAGCGCTCGCAAATCGTGGATCACAAACGGCCACAGGTGGAGCACGTTGTTGCGAGACATGCGATCTCGTTTCTCCACTACCACCTGAAACAAAAAACGTTGAGTGTACTTATGATTCTTATGAACTAAAAGGCTGACATGATCACACCAGGTGTACCAAAGCCTCAATAGAACATAAGATTAAAAAAAAACTAAAAACAATTACTTTGCTCACCCGCGACTACAAGTGAAAATTAGTTATATCTATGCAGCAAATGTATGTGTCCATGCAACACCTCCGCCTCCACTGCTACCCATGCCACACAGACCCAACTAGCACTACCACCACTAAACTAAACGCTGACGCGTTTGGGCATTCACCACGGGACCATTATCAAAGCACCAGATCAACCGTTCAACATGCCACCTTACACTAGTCCTTACTTACTTACTTTAGTATCAGGCGGAGGTGTTGCATGGAAACATATATTTGCCGCACAGATATAACTATTTTTCACTTGTGGTCGCGGGTGAGCAAACTAGTTGTTTTTAGTTCACAAATATGGACCTCCGCAAAGTAACGCCTGATTCAATAAATTTTTTGAGTGTACTTGCACTGCTATCCAACGTGACGATGAAGTCAACAAAGACTGCCCCCCCCCGACCACGAAATTCGAAAATCGAAGTTCGTGTGGTGCCGTCCCGCTCACTCTCGTATTAAATAATATTAGCTTGAGAGGGACGGCACGATACGAAGTTCGAATTTTGCACTTCGTAGTTGGGAGGGCTGGTTCAGCCATGTATTGTAACGGTACTCACCACTTTGGCCCCCAACAGCTGACACTCGACAGCTGCCCTCAAGCCGCAAGGCCCCGCTCCAATGATCAGAACCTTATTCTGAACGCAAATACGCCCCTTCCCATACACCTTGTGATTGGCTCGCGCGTCAAACTTCTTGAATAAGGCTTGAGCCTTCCACGAACTGCTCAGCTTTGTCTGGAAAGAGAGAGAGACTCATGTAGTTGGTTACGACAGGACACACACCGTCACTTGACGACCGGATAGCCTAGTGGTTAGAGACCCTGACTATGAAGCTTGAGATCTCGGTCGATCCCCGGTCGGGGCAGATGTTTGTATGATGAATACGAATGTTTGTTCTCGGGTCTTGTTGGTCTAGCACAACTCATAGTGCGACTTCTATCTCGCGCGAGAACAACTGCCCGTCCTTTTCTGTCACTCAGAATGCAACGGGACGGATAATATAATCTCGCGCGATAAAGTCGCGGCCAGTCGTGCTAGCCAGATTGGATGTATAATATGTATGTAAGTATGTTTATCTGTTATGAACTAAAAAACAATTACTTTGCTCACCCGCGACCACTAATGACAAATAGTTATATCTGTGCGGCAAATGTATGTTTCCATGCAACACCTCCACCTCCACTGCTACACGAATCAACACATGCCACACAGACCCAACTATCACCACCACCACTATACTAAACGCTGACGCGTTTCGGCACTCTCCACGAGGCCATTTACGAAGCACAACAACAACCGCTCAACATGCCACCACTTCCACTACTGACATATGTAAACCATGTACTCAACTTAGTTAATGACAAAACCAACGTACCCACTAACATTTTATAAATTCCAAACTACCCTTTTATGTAAGTCCTAAACTACCCTTTACGTTCTTTACGTTCTAGACTTTGTAATAACAAAGAAAAGGTGGATAAAGGGAACAGGTCGGGCGTATATAAACTCACTTGTGGCGACTGTAGTCAAGTATACATTGGACAAACCGGTCGAAGCTTTGATACTAGATTTAAAGAGCATGTCTCGTCATATAGGCATGATCATCCAGAGAAATCAAACTTTGCCAAGCATTTATTAGAAACGAATCATTCGTTGTTAGACTCAGATACGTACGAAATTTTACATTATTGTGATAAGGGTTTGCGGCTATCGGTTTTAGAACAATTGGAAATAATTAGGTACAACAACATGGGGTCTATTATTAATGAACAAGTTAATTTGGTTTCTTCGCCTTTGTTACGACTTGGTTCTAATTTTAATAATGTGTCATAGTAATAATGAGAACATGACTTCTCTTTTTACCGTACTCGGTTAAAAATAACGGGGTACCTGGCGTAGATTAAAAATAAAAATAAAAAGGGTAGTTTGGAATTCATTTCTTAAAAAAGGGTAGTTTAGGACTTACATAAAAGGAAAATATTAGTGGGTACGTTGGTTTTGTCATTAACTAAGTTGAGTACATGGTTTACATATGTCAGTAGTGGAAGTGGTGGCATGTTGAGCGGTTGTTGTTGTGCTTCGTAAATGGCCTCGTGGAGAGTGCCGAAACGCGTCAGCGTTTAGTATAGTGGTGGTGGTGATAGTTGGGTCTGTGTGGCATGTGTTGATTCGTGTAGCAGTGGAGGTGGAGGTGTTGCATGGAAACATACATTTGCCGCACAGATATAACTATTTGTCATTAGTGGTCGCGGGTGAGCAAAGTAATTGTTTTTTAGTTCATAAATATGGACCTCCGCAAAGTAACGCCTGATTCAATAAATTGTTTATCTGTTGTTTAGAGCCCATAGTACATTCTGAATTTTTAGATATTTTTTCTTGACATTGTTTTATATTATATTATTGATTTTGTTCCTAATGTAATTAATTATGCTATGACGATCCCTATTGGAGATATTTTTTTTATTTGTAGTGTTTTTATAACATTGTTTTAATGACTTCATTAATTTGTTTTTACCTTGACAACTCCCTTCTGGGGACGAAACTATTTTTGACATTGCATTATTATTCATTGTTTTATGACTTATTATTTTCGTTTGGTTATTAGATTTTTTTGACGATCTCAACAAAAATTCTTATATTTTTGACATGTAGTATTTATATAATGTTATTTTAATGTTGAGTAAATAAATAAATCTAAAATCTAAATCGTTGCCTAGTTTGGGACTAGGTCAATTGGTGTAAAATTGTCCCACGATATTTATTATTATTATTTAATTATTTACTTTTTCACTAATCCGTCTGTCGGGCTGTCAATGAGGGCTAGCGATAGTCACAAGTTCGCTAAGATCGATTGTGTGGAGCGAGGTCTATCTGTCAGTCTGGTAGCGATCCGGACGGACCTCGCACAAGGTCCTATAGCCGTCCCACGATAACTCTGCAACGAACTGACAGCAGTAGAAATCTAAAAATTGTTTATGGCAACACTGATTTATAGTCAAACAACACGTTTTGAACTTTTGATTAGATTAAACATAGACAGGTGTAGTGATGCGAAAAAAATATGGAATGTTTGGGAGATAGACAAGTTGACAATCCAACTTGGGGAGAGTTGATTCGCTACGCTACAGCCTACTGATATAGGTTATCTAAGAATAGAAGGTTGCTCGGACAGGCACAGCGGCTTCCTAATGAACTTTTGTTTCAAGAGCCGTAGCCGGTTTAACTTCTATTGGTGTGGTTAGTGGGAGCGACAGAATGATAAGAAGGCCAATTTAATTGAACATGACATTTATTGTAGGATTCAATTATAAGCCAAGCCGGCACGCTTGGGACTAACTAAACCTTATCTAAACCGGTCGACGCGCACTGAATCTATAACGTGGTGAAAAGTCCACACGCGCGCTGGCCAGCGGTAAAGAAAAATTGTCTGTGCACTTACGGGACTCCTCGGTCTACCTCGGTGTTGGTGTGTCGTATCAGGCTACGGAAGCCGTAGCCGGCACGAGTATGTTCGGAGACCCTCAAGCCGTCAAACCCTACTGGCAACAGCAAGGTGAGGCCCGGGGGACAGTCGGACGTAGCCCCTGGTGGTGCAGACGCGGCACAGCGCGCAGGTGCGCCGGCGGGCGTGGAACCCTTGGCGTCGCAGAATTGCCACAGAGTCCGCCCGCCGGAACTCTGGTCCTACGGGAGAGGCTCGCGCTGTCTCGGCGAGACGCGGAGTCGATGATGGAGGGCTATCAAACCCTTGGCTTCAGCACGAATGCACTGGGCCGCCCACTGGCCCAGGCCTGCGGGAGATCGGACGCGGTGGCGCACGGCGCGCGGCGTCAAAAACTAGAAGGCTTTGAAGTCCTTGGCATCAGTGCGAGCACGCTAAGCCGCCAGCTAGCTTAGGCCTACGGGGAAGGTGAGAACGGCAGCGCTCCTCGATGCACACACGTCACTCCGCGACACATATACGCACTCCTCACAAACCCTACTGACACTGCGTCTCAGAGGACGTCACAAAAATGTTCACAGCCTGCCAATGCATCGGGTCTGGTGCGACGCGCTTACGCGGACGCGTGGGTGGTTGGAATTACATCGCGGTACCGCGTTTGCGCTTATTTACGCGGCGTTTTTACGTCAAATTACGCGCACGAGTGACATGCGCCCACCCAGGAAGGGGATCGCCGCCAGACTGTCAGTGTGACAGATCACGGCCAGGGAATTCAGGAACGCGTTTCGTTTGACGGGATGTTAAACTCTCGTCAGCCGCTTAGTAACTTCCAAATTTAACAAACTACCACGGCGCTACGCGCAAACGTGTTTTAATTGTATACGAGCACGCGGCGGGTGTCCCTGACAATTCGTGGTAAGACGAAGTTTCGAGCTTGTACAACGAGTCGCGGTTAGTGTGCGATGGAACGAAACGTAGGTTCCGCGAAACGGAACGCTCTGACAAGGTGTCAAAGTTTTTCTCTCAAAACAACTACCTACTGTTGTTATAATTAAATTTCTGACGTTTGTGTGACTGAAAGTTGCTGAAATATGCTTTGTCGTGTAAAACCGAGACTACAGGGCGATAGCGTGGCTTTGGGCGGTTAATTTGGTACCTGATATGTGTCTGGGCACGTGTTATTCTAGTGGCAATGTCAGTTTGAAGTTCGACAATAACACATGGTGTTTCCGCTGAAAATACAGCGTCTGTGATTATTGCAGGCCTGAAATGTGCCTGCCACTCGTTAGATCAGGAGACCAGCTATCCGTGAGTACTCATGTCTTACACCAGAACATGTTATTCATTGAGATATTAACGTGTCAAAATTGGAGCTAAGAATTAGGTTAGGTTGTAGTGATTCTCACTACACAGGTCATCGTTCATCCACTATCTACCATTGAAATACCTCTCATATTTCGTTTTCTAGATTTTTTTTTACCGTACAACAGCAAAACCTACTAAAGACTGACAAAATTGTCCTCCAATGGACAGAGCCATATTGAAAAAAAAAACAGCATCTTTTGATTACTACTATCCACAGAGCAGATACAAATGTATCAGCTCTGTGCTACTATCATTATTATTTATAGTTAAAGAAATGTTTGAGTGACATAAAAAAAGTATTACCACAGCGTGATTTTTCTGGGTTGCCAATTAATATCTTATGCAGAGTTATCGTGGGACGATTGTACCACCCGCAAAAGTTCCACTTTTCTCCGTTTTCTCGACTTTTCCTTCGGTATATAAGTTGGAAGCAAAAAAGAGCGCTCAATGCTTGTAACATTCAAGTTCAAACACATCACAACCCACGCGTGGATGTAGCGGACTCATAATTTTGACACAATTCGCATATTTCGTTCGCACAGCATTTATCACATGATGAAATTAGGGCTCTCGTCCGCATCCGGGTTTCGTGCACTCGAGTTAATACTCTAGTTGGCTCGGTGCGATGAAAACCGCGCAAGCAGCAAAATATTACAGAACGTACGATTGCAAAAACTTATAGGATAATTTTGTTACGAAACAGTGATGAATAATACATAGTAAGTTTTAAATGATTCGCGGTTAATTGCATTAGACATAATGAAAACGGGATATTGACCGCAATTACTTTATAGGTTTAATGAGCTCCCGATATTTGCCCGCGATCATGATGCATGTAACTGCATCGAAATATTGGGAGCTCATCAAACCTTTAAGGTGATCGCGGTCAATATCCCGTTTTCATTATGTCTAACAACAATTGTAGTTTATGCAACTGTTACATAATGAGAGTCCTTAAAACACGAGTGTGGTTTTATAAAAGAGGTGAAGCTGAGTTTTATAATAAGATCACAAGAGTGTTTTAAAGCCAAATTATGGAGATGTATGCAACATTACTTTATCTACACACATATTATAAGTACTCTAAGATGCGTTCAGAAGCCGAAGGCATATCATCACCATACCATACCCATACCTGTCACGAATTTGACCGTTTTTTTTTTTAATCGTAGACAAATATACCGAGCTGACGTTTCGTATCGACTGTTTTATTTATTGTGAATTATGTTGGTCTTTGAAGATGTTTCAAATTTGAAACTCTTAACGACATCGAATTCGGTATTCTGGCGACAGCAGTAATGAAAAACTGGTAATTTTCTACGATTTTTAAACGCATTAGAGTGGACTTATGATATGTGTGTAAATAAAGTTTTTTTTACAATCACTTCGACATCGGTTCCCAATTCCTAAATACTTCGGCATACGCTGACCAACAGACAACATTATGATTAAAAGTTGATTATGACATTACTTAATAATACATACAGATTCACACACGCCAGATTTTAAAATTCACCGGCAATTGAAACAAGTATATGTAACATTACATTAGCAATAGCTTACGAAGTCGCAATGCAGAATTAAAATATGCAATTATGAAAGGCTTAGCGAATTGCGCATAATATTATGAAATTAGCGTTTATAATTAAAAGAAAGTGCCTTGCATAATTACTTAACTATTAGTTGCCTAAGTAAACTCTTATACTTTTACTAGTGCGGATGAAAACGAGTCTGATCTGAGCCCGTCTGCCCGTAGACTTGACGTCTACAATGTTTTAGAGTATAAATTAGACGACCGGATAGCCTAGCGGTTAGAGACCCTGACTATGAAGCTCGAGGTCCCGGGTTCGATCCCCGGTCGGGGCAGATGTTTGTATGATCAACATAAATGTTCGTTCTAGGGTCTTGGATATTTAATCCTACTAATATTATAAACGCGAAAGTTTGTGAGTGAGTGAGTGAGTATGTTTGTTACTTCTTCATGCTGAAACGGCTAGACGGATTGGGATGAAATTTGGAATGGGGATAGCTTATACCCTAGACCCTAGACTAAAACATGGCTATCTTTCATCGAGGAAAATTGAATAGTTCCCGCGGGATAGCGATAACCGAATTGTACGCAGAAGTCGCGGGCAACAGCTAATATGCATATAAGTATGTATTTATCTACGTATGTTTATCCGTTGTCTTGTACCCATAGTACAGGCTTTGCCTAGTTTGAGGCTAGGTCAATTGGTGTCAATTATCCCATGATATTTATTTATTCATTATCTATAAAATAATATCTGTATGTATAAAAGATCTAGAGCTGTATGAAGACCTCCTCTTCGGTTTTTACGGTGAAATCCGTTTGACACCTTTATAGATCAAGATCATTGAAGTCCTCCCTTTTATTCATCTCTTAAGAAAACAGGCGATTATGATATTGAAAAAAAAAAACTAAAGAGAAGACAGATACACAAATGTACTTCACACGAAACGCACAACACTACAGCAGTCACACGAGATACAAACACAAGAAACTAATAGCCATGTGTCAAATGGATATAAATGCATGTTTTTTTCCAGCACAATTGCATGCATCATGTATTGCGTGTTCGTCCGATGAAAAAGAAAGAAGATTCCCAAGTCGACGCGTACTGTATTTATGTAAACTAGCCATGCTCGTTTTAGATCCCAATATCTCGTACAATCTACACTAATATTATAAAGAGGAAAGATTTGTACCTATTTTTGTATGTTTTTAATGAATAGGCTCAAAAAGTACTGGGCCGATTTAAAAAATTCTTTCACCAATAGAATGCTACATTCTTCCAATTTGACATAGGCTACATTTCATTTTTGAAAAAAATTAGGGATCCTTGGTAAAATTTGAACAATGTAACCGAAGGTGTAGAAAAATGAGTCTTAAAATGTCTTTCGTCGAATGCGCTGCCGAAACTATTAGCGATAGAACAAAATAATGTACAACAATATTGAAGAACATCATAATGTCTACAAAAAACTCAGCGGTAGCATATGTCCAACTATTGTAGTTATGTCACTACAACAACTTTTTTCATTTTATAATTGTCTACCCCGTGCGAAGCCGGGACGGGCTGCTAGTATTTGATATAAAGGTTTAATGCTTCAACCATTGAATTACCAACGCCATGGACTTCGGGTTAGCGCTTGAAAACGTCCAAGCCAAAAGACCACTAATCGAGCGTCAGTCAGTCTTAGTTTGGTCGAACGACAGCGCTACGAGGCTATGACGTACGGCTGTCATCGAATAACCTAACCTAACCAACTTATAAAAGTTGAAAAACCCCCGATATTTTAAAGTACAATATTCAAAAACGGGTTAACCGATTTTAGTGAAACTTAGCTAAGAATTAACTCGATTAAACTAGCTTTCGAATAAAAACAACCGCATCGAAATTGGTCAATCCTTTTGGGAGCTATGATGCCACGGATACACAGACACAGATACACAGGTCAAACTTATAACACCCCTCTTTTTCGTCGGGGGTTAAAAATGCCGCGTGGTACTGTGATTGTATTGGTTTTCGAAGATGAAAACTGATTGATTACCTACTGACTACGATATGTGTGTACATAAAATCAATATCCAGACCTTGTGTATTAATAGCGAATGGTGACTACTGACTACCACGATATAACGACACCATACTGTATGCGTTTATCGAAATATAACCCGTACAGCCCTGCATTAAGGTCCACGGGCGCAGCATAGCCTACGCATGAATATGGAATTCGTTTACCATTCCAACTTGCATACTCGAATGCTAATAAACTAATACTTTTCTTTCACATAAGCGCGCCTTACACTTTCCAGGCTTGATAGGATTTTAAAATTGAGTACTACAATACGCTACGTTAAGCGCTTTTTAGGGTTCCGTAGACAAAATAGCGAAAACTTCGTCATGCCCGTCTGTCTGTTTGTCCGCAGCTTAGCTCAGAGATTATTGGTACTAGAAAGCTGTAATTTTGCATAGATATACATATTGACCAGGCCGACAAAGCTTTAGAGTAAAATGTAAAAAAAAAATATATTTTTGGGGTTCCTCCCCTGCACATAAAGTGGGGATGACTTTTTTTATTTCTCATCTACCCCATAGTGTATGGTATCATTGGATAGGTCTTTTAAAAGTGTGAGGGTGATGGTAGATCATTTTTCGATTAAGGTATTCGTTTGCGAAATAATTAGCTTTGAAGTGCTCATTTTGAGCCCACGTGGGCACTATTGTGCCCAGCAGTGGGACGTAAAAGCACCAGATTATGTGTGCGTCAAGCCTTACCCCACTAGGTCGGATTGTTTTCAAATACTCCCGCCCACCCTATACTTTAGCCTTGACGTCAACCCACGTGAGGAGCAATCATCAACTCTACACGGTAGTCCGAAGGTCGTAAACCGATCGGCCGGCGTTCAATCTATTTATTGTTTCAATTGGATTGATCGGACAGATTCGCAGAGCAAATCTATGCTTAGACAGATCGGTTTGACTAGGCCACTTCAGCACGAGATAATAATAATAATAATAATAAATATCACTTGACAATTTGACACCAATTGCCCTAGTCCCAAACTAGACAACGCCTGTACTATGAGTACCAGACAACGGATAGACATACTTATATAGATAAATACACACTTATATACATATTAAACATCCAAGACCCGAGAACAAACATTCGTATTCATCATACAAACATCTGCCCCGACCGGGATTTGAACCCGGGACCTCAAGCTTCATAGTCAGGGTCTCTAACCACTAGGCTATTCGGCCGTAGCAATTGTAACTTTTTAACACAGAATAAAACCGAGCAACGAATGAGCTATTCTATGGGCACGTCAAGAAGAGGAGATGATTTTTACACTGCACTGTATGTACCTACCCTAAAATTAATAACCATCAGATTGGACTTGGACTAAAAAATCAATGCCATTATTCATAGCGTCACGCAAGCCTTCATTGGTTAAATAAAATAGGTTTTGTCTTCTTCTTACTAACGGTAATGTCATGTGACAAAAAAGGACAAACGAACTTTAACGGCATTTTAGTTAAAATAGGTTTGTAAATAATAGGGTAAGTGGTCAATGAAAATAATCGTTTTATTGATTATTTTTGTTTTTATTTTTATGAAACATTCATAGAATGAAATTCAATATACAATGACAATGCAAAGAAAAATCCGTTAAGCAGCTGGACTTGAACCAGCAACCTCGGTAATCCGTACCACGCTCCACCAATTAAGCTATACTTAACGTTGGTGTACCTAACGAATTTTTCAATGCCTTGTGTCATATTTTTATTTGGAAGATCTCTCCTCAGCGCCATCTATGAGTAGCTTAATCAAGCGGCTCACCCACTACGGACCAACGTTACCAACGTTAAGTATAGCTTAATTGGTGGAGCGTGGTACGGATTACCGAGGTTGCTGGTTCAAGTCCAGCTGCTTAACGGATTTTTCTTTGCATTGTCATTGTATATTGTAAGTGGTCATACATAAAAATGTACACTTTCTCGAAAAATTCACCGGAAGAGTCTCATCATTTCATCAAGCTATGAATCATTGGCTCTTTGGTCAGCCAGAAAGTAAAGACGGGGGTATTCAGACTCAGCAAGACCTGTTTAATGATTTTATGATACCTTATACCTATTTACATACTTCTTTGTTAACGACGGTTGAAAAGTACTTGTCGGACTCTTAGAGAAGGAAAAGAAAGATTTTAACCCGCGATTGGTGAACGGGGACTCTACCAATAATTTGGCCAAGTCGGTGCAAAATGCCGTTAATTGTGTGCGTGCTTTTGACATTTGTGTGACAGTTTTGTTTTAGTGTGTTTGTAGGAACGTAACAAATTCTGACATGAGCGCAGACGTGTGCAGAGCCTCTAGTGTAATCGACGGCCAAAAAAACGTCTCGATCACGGTCGCGTTTACGTCTGAATTACTATGGGCAATTTAGCAGCGCCACTAGTGGCACGCATCGACAATAAAAAAATCTCATACAATATGACACTTTAACGCAAACGCGATCGAGTCGTTTTTTGTGGTCGTTGATTACACTAGACGCTCTGTATGTGTGTTCCTCGTTTCCCTCGATAAGTGGCAAGAAAATAGTAGTGCATAGATAAGCCAAAGGGGTCTCACGTTTGTCTGCTTTATAATTTGACTAGCTTATGCCCCGCGACTTTGCCCCGTGAAATATTTCAAAATGGGCTAGTTCCCTATCCCGTGAGAATTTCGAAAAATCCCTTCTTAGTGCACCTCTAGGATACTCAAGGTATATGTTTGCCAAATTTCAAGTCTCTAGGTCTAGTGGTTTAGGCTGTGCGTTGCCTGTCTGTCCGTCAGTCAGTCGGTCAGTCAGTCACGGTACTAGCTGTTTTATAGGTATAGATTCCTCACTGATGCACTGCCGACAACGGCATTCTCGTGAAATTGCCCAGCGAGTGTATCAATTGAGGTACTTGTACTATTATGTATTCTGTAATTTAGGCACGCGGTTGTTTTACGCGATAAAAGCTACATTGGACGCGATGCGGTTGACGCGCGTCATTTTACATCGTGTAATCTTATTAGTATTAAGTACCAAACATTTTCGCGGTAAACGCAACATTGAACAAAAAAGGCAAAAGTTGATCGCATGCGACTAACGCTGCGATTTCCGTACAGAATAACCGCGCGCTTTAGTGAGCCGAGGCCAACGCACGTTTGAAGGTTCGGATTTAAAAAAAGTTGTCAAAGGACATTTTGTTTGTATGCTTTTTTTATATACGACGAGGAAGGCAAACGAGCAAGTGGGTCACCTGATGGTAAGTGATCACCACTGCCAATAGACACCCACAACTCCGGAGGGTTCGCAGATGCGTTGCCAACCTAGAGAGCTAAGATGAAATGCCTCTTGTGCCCGTAATTACACCGGCTGTCTTACTCTCCACACCGGAACACAACAGTGCAAGCACTGCTGCTTAGCGGCAGGATTAGCGAGTAAGATGGTAGCGATCCGGACTGACCTCGTACAAGGTCCTACCATCCGCAGTTCTTATAGTAAGAAAACTTTATAGGAAAATGTTAAACGGTTGGACAGATGATTCTAACAACACACCAATCAAGGTCAGCAGACATACGGCCCTATGTATCTTTTTAAAACATTCAAATCTCAATTTTATCTTAACAGCGTAAACTTCAAAGCCGAACTTCGCACCGCCGAGTCCGTGTAACATAACCATCTTGATTCACCTAACATCTAGAGCATAAAATATCTACTTTGTAATTGACGTAAAAAAAGAAAGTGCACGCTGAGTGAATTCGGTTAATTTGGAGTATTTTTAGGTCTCCGTACCTCAAAAGGAAAAAACGGAACCCTTATAGAATCACTTTGTTGTCTGTCTGTCAAGACCCTTTTTCTCTGGAACGCGTGGAGGTAGCATGCTGAAATTAATATCAAATACTCAAATCTGCAGTCCCTTGAAGCTGTGAAAAATCAACCTTCTAAGTCAACGCAATCAAAAGATACAGTCATTAAAAAGGCTATTTCCATACCATCCAGTTGTCCTAGAAACTTGAAATTTGGTATGAAGGTAGCTCTTATAGCACAACCACTCAGAAAAATCTCAAAATCTTAAATTTTTCCTTCTGTCTGTACCTGTACCTTCATTTTGCTTAGGAGCAGGGCTCTGCTAACACTGGACAACTTAAAATACTGGGGAAAAACGGCAAAACAATATCCTTGTACGGAACCCTCGATGCGCGAGTTCGACTAGCACTTGGCCGGTTTTTTTTATTTTATTTCAAAAACGAAAATGACAACTAAAAGTCGCAGCGTGGAATAAAGACAAGTCATAATGACACTTACATCCTTCTTCCACGAATGGTGCGACTTAAAGCTGTCATTAATATTACATTATTTAACAGTAGGGCTAGCACGACTGGCCGCGACTTTGTTTTTCGCGCGAGATTATATTACCCGTCCCGTTGCATTCTGAGTGACAGAAAAGAACTGACAGTTGTTCTCGCGCGAGATAGAAGTCGCACTGTGAGTCGTGCTAGACCTACTGTACCACCTAATACTGTCAACCTCTGTCATTGGATGACAGTGCGCAATTATCTAACAAGAACAATAGAATAATACAGATGAATTACGCAACTTTTATTGTATTTCTATTGCATTGAACGCGAATGAAAACAATATGGCGTATGCGGGTGTTTCCAAACTGCATTTATAATAATAACATATAGTATAAGATTAGTAATTAAATAAGCGTAAGCGCTGTGTTTTTATTACAAGCTTTTATATAACTTGCAATGTATGTACGTATGTATGTACGGGTGGAATCTGGCAAGTTTAATTTGATCTAGTTCCCGATTTTCGATTTAGATGAATTTTTTTATACTTGTAAGGGTGCCTTTTGACCAGTGATGTGCTATGCTCGTTGCTATGAATGCGCTGATATCCACCAAACATATTCATTGCTCCACATAGCATAGCAGTGGTTGAAACGCGGTGCTATGAATACGATAAGTGGATATCAAACGCATCCATAGCAACGTAGCATAGCACACCATTGGTGGAAAGGCATCCCAAGTTTGGTGACAATGCAATAATCTGGCCCCCGTTTCATAAACGTGACAGGTGACAAATGACAACGACAGTTTAGTGTAGATTACTGGCTTAAAAAGTTTGTGTATCACCAGACTTCATATTAACTCCGAAGTGTAGATCGAATTGTCGTTGTAACTTGTCGCCTGTCACGTTTATGAAATAGGGGCCTGCTAGCGAAGTTCTGTAGGTGGGTTATACGTTAGTTTAGGTTATCATAACAAAAAAAAAAAAAAATTGAACACAATATTAGCCGAAAGTAAATGTTTGCTTTACAAGTGTGAATAAAATACGAAATGTAAATGTGCTAAAGGTTGGTTTGGGAAATAAAACCGCTAAGGGCAGAACTACGACTGCAAAACAAGGGTCTCTCGCAGAAAATCTGCGTGAAGCAACAGCACCCCTGCTGCGTTTCGTTCGGTCAGTGAGAGTGCCGGAGGCCCGATCCCCCCCCCCTCCCCCCCTTTCCTCTATCCCTTTTCCTCCTCAAAGGCCGGCAACGAACTAGTGACTGTTGAGGTTGCTGGTTCTCATGGGTGGCGGTGATCACGTACCATCAAGTAACCCGCTTGCTCGTATACCTGCCTCTTTCAATAAAAGAAAAGTGTGCTTAGTTTGCTTCTAACCACACCTGTGGCATCCCGCTGATAGCGATGCCACGCGACGTCCTTGTGTATAGTCATTATTCCTAATGTCTCTAGACAACCCGCTGATTTAGCGTGTCCAGTCAGCAGCAATAGTTGCTAAGCAACCGAAGCGCTCACAACGACCTAAGCATATTGTTATAGACATAAGAGCTTGTGCAGATCATTGTGAGCGCTACGGTTGCTTAGCAACTACTGCTGCTGTACACTGCGTAACCTAGAATAAAGCCGGAAATAGTGCAGGAGCATTCCTGGAATTGAGACGCCATGAACCAGGTGACCTCCTGAGCAGATTATTCCAAATTAACCGACGAGTGGCGTGGTGCCAACGACGTTCGCATTCGCGTTCACCTTGACGGATTCCTCTTTCGCATTCATTATGACATATTCATTATGGTTCTTGCAAGTTTTCAGAACTTGATCAAATATGACAAACTTTACATTTTTTGACACTTTTTTCCTGGATATACCTACTTGCATAGTTATCTAATTTACATGTCCATGCCAAATTTCAAGTCGATCCGACCACTGGATGTGGGTCAAATTCAACTTGCAAGTATTGACCAAAACAAGCAGGCCAGCAAACACGGAAAGTTAATGAAAAGCTTGCGAGTCGAAATAAACCTCTGTAGAGTCGAACCATTTCACTCCTGATCCACCGTAGAACATTTTCACAGTAAGTGTCGTAATGATGTTTCTTTATCAGGCAATGCAATGTCACCATGACATTTTCTAGGAAAAGGTTCCACAGTGGGTCACGATTCAGTTGGTTTGACAGTACATGAGAACTATTTTCAGTATGATATGAAAAAGACTTACGGTGGCAACGCAATTAAGAATTCGCTAAGCGACCCAGCCCCTACCACGAAGTCCGGATTCGAAGTTCGTATCCGACCGACCGTCCCGCTCACGCCAACATTACGTTAAACACATTGATAAAAAAATAGTCAGATACGCCACAGCATTACCGCGCGCGGACAAGCAATTCAGTGATTCGGTGACTTGGCTCCTATTTCAATTGTACTATACAATTGTCGGTTTGTCATGACAATTCGAACTACATTTCTTGGCCAGTACGAAGCGTGCTAAAACAAAAGCTCTTCAAGTCAGCAATTGACACCGAATTGTCATTGAAAACTGACAATTGTAAAGTTGGTGAAATAGGGGCCTGGTATCCTTTGTTGTTGTTGTCAGTCTAATGACAGCTAACGAGTGAGGGCCGCATTTTGTCAGCGCTGAACAGGTGCGTGGCGTATCTTTAATGTTTTATATATCGATGGTTAAACACAAAAGCGGGGACGGTCGAGCTTCGGAGTAGGGGCTCTGGACTTGTTCCAGCAACTCCGAATTCCAGTAGGTTTTCAGTCCAGAAATTGTATAGCCATAATTCCGTTTGTCGAACGAGAAACAATTAAAGACTTTTGAGCGTTTAGATTCTCGCGCGAGTAACTTGGGCTTAAATAAAATTATGCTGTTGAGTACAGTCGAGTTCTCCAATATCTGTACAGCCAACGGTTCATAAATATCTAAACACGGATCTTATGTAAGTGGCAATAAGGTCTGTGTATAGATATTTTTGAACTGTCGACTGTTTAGATATTAGAGAACTCGACTGCACTAAGTACACTCGCAGTAGACACATTAGTACGATAGCGCGGAAATGCATGCTTGTCGACTAGTGTGGACTTTATTTAAGCATGTGCATGCAGACCACCGTAGACTGTGTTTATACGTGTGCAGACTACTGTGGACTGCGTTTATGAGTATGTTCAACACTATTGACTGCGTTTATGTGTGTGTTGACTACTGTAGACTGTATTTATTTATGTGTAGACTAAAGTGGACTGTGTTTTGTTTATATGTCAGTAAACCACAGTAGACCGTGCTTATTTGTGTGTACTGCGAAACTTAAGTGGCAGTGGGCGGGGCACATTGCTCGCAGAACTGACGGCCGATGGGGTCGGAAGGTTCTCGAATGGCGTCCACGGACCGGGAGACGAGCTGTTGGTAGGCCTCCAACAAGATGGAGCGACGACCTAGTAAGGATTGCGGGACCGCGGTGGATGAGGAAAGCACAAGACCGGTCTGAGTGGAGAGCCGCGGGGGAGGCCTATGTCCAGCAGTGGACGTCTTTCGGCTGACATGATGATGATGATGATGATTTGTGTGTAGACTAGAGGAGACTGTTTATGTGTATGTAGACTACAGTAGAATGTGTATATGTGTGTGTAGACTACAGTATAATGTGTCTATGTGTGTAGACTACAGTAGACTGTGTTTATGTGTGAATAGACTATAGTAGACTGTGTTTATGTGTGAATATACTACAGTAGATTGTGTTTATGCGTGTGTAGATTACAGCAGACTGTGTTTATGCGTATGTAGACTACAGTAGACTGTGTTTATGTGTGTATAGACTAGTGTAGACTGTGATTACTCACCTTGAGCTTCGGATAGAAGTCGGGCAGCCGATTCGGCTTTAAGCCGAGCGTGTTGCACATCTCCCGGTGCAGCGCGAGGGTCTGTTTCATGGTTACGGCCGCACAGAAGTGGTTCAGCATGTCCGCTGCGAGCGCGCATTCCGGCGGCGTCGGCTCCGCGCGCCCGCGGATCATTTTGAGGGGCTACGGGTCAAAAAAATGCTTTGTCTTAAAACTTCGGTCAACTTCTACTTCACAAAAATAAAATATATTCCGACGAATTGAGAACCTCCTCCTTATTTTAAAGTCGGTTAAAAAATGGTCATTAATGCTCTCACTGTAAAAAAAGTTATGAGATCTGTAGTATAGCTAAGCCCCGAGCCCAGACGCGACCAACTTAACCAACTACATCTTGGTCAAACAGTACAAGCTGAAAGTATTCCTTATGGACTGTTTGAAGTCGCGCATCAAAACGGGTTTCTATTGTAAAACGTAGTAATATATTCTGTTATTTTCTGAGAATTTTACATTTTTAGAAGAGAAAGCGAACCGAGCGACAAACACGATTTGACTCGCAAAACGGATCAACAGCAAAGTGCTATACCCTTTGCCAAAGTACTTATGCTGTACTGTCTGTAAATGCGTCGAAAATCTAATGCAGCTTTGACACTTTTTTCAGTTTCAGCTTGGACAAGAATTCTTTCGTATGTCTGTCCGGCTCTTCTCCTCTACAGGTGGCATTCCTCGAGCGATCCTCGTGAAATTTTGCGGGCAGGTTCGCTAACTACACAGATTTTTTGTCGATTAATTTTTTGGAATTATTTTTAAAGACAAAATAAAAATTAACAATGTTCAAAAATGACTAGACCTTCGTGAAATTTTGTGATCAGGTACAATACGGGTTTTTTTGTCTTCAGAATTTTCATCGATTCATTTAATAAAAAAAAATACGCAAAATGTTCGAAAATGAGGTCTATACTGACGAGTTTGACATTTTGACGATGAATCAGCCGTAACCATGCCAGTAACTATCCCACGTCGCCGTCGGTGATAGTTTTGCAAATCCCTAACAAGTCTCAGGTATCAGGGCTCGCTCAAGTGGCCATTACAGCATCCAACTTCTAACGAACCTAATTATACAACCGGCGAAATCAGACGCCAATTAGTACAGCGGTGAAGAGTTCTCGTTAAAGCAATTGAGCTAAGCATCACGCCGCGGACTGGACGCCAGCGAATAGCGGCCCGGAAAGCGGGGCGGCGAACGACTTCTCTGAGCGTCTAGTGCATAGTGCACAGACCGACCACCCTCTGGACACCAAATGTCAGGGCGAACGTTTCCAAAACGCATATGCTCATTTGCATCTATAAATCTCTCTAGCCACCAATCGCGGCTCACTTTCGACCAGATGACAAGCGAGATGACAAGCTGTGAACCAATCACGACGCATTCCCCCGGCCCGCTCACCGCGGCTTTTCGTAATGACTTTCCAAGTAAATTATAGAAGATGCGGTGTCCAGAGGGCGGTTGATCCGTGTCATAGTGTAATCAACGACTGAAAATCGTCACGTTTGCGTCAAGGGCGTCAAATAGTATGAGAAGACTTTTTGATCATTCAAGACCCGAGAACAAACATTCGTACTCATCATGCAAGCATCTGCCCGACCGGGGATCGAGCTCGGGACGTCAAGCTTTATAGCCAGGGTCTCCAATAACTAGGCTATCCGGTCGTTGTCTAGTTGTTAATTCACGAATGAAACTACTGATGTAATTAAAGGTGATAGGTACTAAAGGAAGCTCCTTATCAGATAACTTAATTGCTGTAACGTCCTTGATATGCTGTAAAATTCGCATTCCGCGCGTACTGTAGGAAATTGCGTAACCGTAATTTGAAAGGTGTAACTTGCGGCGTAACCTCAGAATACAGAACAAACCAGAACCCGCGAGCGCGCCTAAAAGTGAGGCAATTAGAACTACTCTTAAATAGAGTAGTTTGGCGTAGTCATCTCCGAGCACGCAGCGTGTTGTACGAATGACAATACTAATTAATCCCTTCTCGTGACGTTCTTACATACAGAAATGCCGTTGGGCGTACAAAAACAGATTATGGTTAAATTTCAAATATAAACGGGTAGCGAAATCAATAAAAAATTAACTCACTCCGCGGCGTGCGATTATGACTGAACGCGGGTTCTGGTTTATTCTGTATTCTGAGGGCGTAACGTTAAAACGGAAAACTCTATAATTGCTACGTTTACCAACAAAAACGTAAATATGATGCGCCGGAGCGATACGTTAAAATATGTTACATGCGCTGCTAAAGTTATGCGGGTAGACTTTGTGCAAGGATCGCTACCAGCACCTTACTAGCTAATCCTGCCTCTAAGCAACTATGCTTGCATTGTTGTATTCCGATGTGGAGAGTAAGGACAGGGACAGCCGAGGAAATCACAGTCACAAGAGAGATTTCATCTTAGGCTCGAGGCAATGCATCTGCAAACGTACTCACAAAATTTCACGAAAATCGGTTGAGAAAATGCGACCTGTAGAAGATAGCCGGACAGACGGCGGACATACGAAAGAAACTTTGTCTTGAAACTGAGACGCTTCGCTTACTGCGTTGGCTCGGTCAATTAGAACACTATTTTCTTAGTAATAACGCCTAATACTCTTTGTGAGAACTTTTCGTAAGCCGCGCTGCGTACAGGCTTAGAGCGGGAAAGGAATGGAGATGTTAACGCGCGATTTCCTTTCTGCCAAAACTCTAACATTAAGTCTGACCAAAATGATCAGGGCCTCTTGATTATGTGCGTGTTTTCGGCATTTGCGTGACAGTTTTGTTTTAGTGTGAGTTTGTAGGAACGTAACAAATTTTGAAATGAGCGCAGACGTGTGCTGTACGTGTTCCTCGTTCCCTCAAAAAGTGGCAGAAAAAATGTAGTGCATAGATAAGCCAAAGGCGCCTCCCGTCTGTCTGCTTCATGCGCATAGATATAGAATAGGCATGTCAGTTAAATGTGAAGGTTTCGTAAACTGTACGACAGTACATATGTATGTGTTATGTTATGTATGTGTATTTTGTTTTCGGTCAATGTCAGTCGGTCACGCGATGGCCAAACCTTCGCGCCGGCAATTAGTAATTGAACTCATCACGTTTAATTGTAACAATGTAAGGGCCAAAGATTATACACCCAAAAATTTTTGTACGGTTGAGGTAATTAATTCCTAATTCCCTCATAGGACCTATTCACAGTAAACGTCATAGCGACGTCGCATAGCATGACGTTTACTATGAAAATGTTCTATGTTGGGTCAGGAATTAATTTCCTCGACTGTACCTACGTAATATTTTCTCATCTATATCCATACCTATAAAGCAGTACCGTGACTGACTGACAGACAACACACAGCTTAAACTACAGGTGCTAGAGACTTGAAATTTGGCAGACATATGTATGTACGGCCGAATAGCCTAGTGGTTAGAGACCCTGACTATGAAGCTTGAGGTCGCGGGTTCAAATCCCGTTCGGGGCAGATGTTTGTATGATGAATATGAATGTTTGTTCTCGGGTCTTGGGTGTTTAATATGTATATAAGTATGTATTTATCTATATAAGTATGTTTATCCGTTGTCTGGTACCCATAGTACAGGCTGTGCCTAGTTTGGGACTAGGTCAATTGGTGTCAAATTGTCCCGTGATATTTATTTATTTATTTATTTATACCTTGAGTATCCTAGAGGTGTACTAAGAAGGGATTTTTTGAAATTCACACTTTCATAGTATCTTTTTAATATAAAGTCATGTTTGTTAGAACACGTAACTTAATAATTCAAGAACGTGACTAAAATTAACGTGAATAAAAGTACCTAACCAACAAAGAAAAGTTGAAAAACCTCGAAAAAAATTCGATGCGGTTTTTTTCTACCGAAAGCTTGTGTAATCGAGATGGTTCTATGCCAAGTTTCATTAAAATCGGTTCACCCGTTTTTGATATATTGAACTTTGAAATGACAATGTCTGAGGTTTTTAATTTTTTCTAATTTGTCGGGGGTTAAAACTGTCTGTCGTATATTGGTGGCAAGACTATAGTTCGCAGGATGCAATGATGTTCTTCTACGTTAGGTACATGCTATTTCCTTGTACATATCTTGGTATAGTTTTGAGCGCGGACGAAACCAATCGATGCCAGTATTCTAGGTTTAATCGATTCAGTACCTACTTAGTAGATAATGGGTCCTTAGCTGCACAAGGACACAGAGGCCGCGTTCCATGAATAATAGGGATGTTGCCTCTTGGTCCAATCAACATTTTTTTATGACCTAAAAAAACACAAAATAATCCTCTAAAGCCATGAGTTTCATGGCCTAGCACTAGCGGAAATATGAAGTCGGTGCGGTGCGAGCGGAATATTCTTTGAGTGAAGCATAGACTTCATATTTCTGCTAGTGCTAGGCCGTAAAACTCATGGCTTTATACGATTATTTTATGTTTTTTTTTTTGAAGGCTGCTTTACTTTTTTGTTAAAAAGATTTTTATTTCACAATTTCATGTCGATTTAACATTTTAAGAATTATCCTCCAACTCCTAACCGTTAAGGAGTTGTGCCTTGCATCATCAGCTCATCAACACGAGTTCCACCCATCCAGTTATCCTAGAAACTTGAAATTTGGTATGAAGGTAGCTCTAATAGCACAACCACTCAGAAAATTCTCAAAATCTTAAATGTTTGTCCGTGTGTAAATTTCACAGACAAATATAAGATGACCCCACACTGCGTACATTTTGCTTAGGAGCAGGGCTCTGCTAACACTGGACAACTTAAAACACTGGGGAAAAGCGTTAAAATCTTTGTATGGAACCCTCGTGCGCGAGTCCGACTCTCACTTGTCCGGTTTTTTTTTTACTTCTGGCCAGTGTTAATGTTAATACAATGCAAGTGTTTAATAAACGCGTCGAGAGCGAAGGCGGTGAAACTTGACAGTAGATATATTCAATTCGCACAAAAGCTGGCACATAATCAGTAGTGTATTCACTTGTGACCTTTAAGCGAGCATTACTCGTGCTCCTGTACGTATGTGAGTATGTATGTATCATTAACTGAATGCCCTTCCTTGTTTAAACATCAGATGGAGAACGCTTGGTATTTTTTAGCCTCCGTACATGTCTAGCTTCATATTTATACGTAAATATATGAGTCTTTTTATTGTAGTACGCTCACAAGGCGACAGTGCGAGAGTTCTTGTTTGTAACGAGTCACTCGGTCACTCCTAACTTCACTGACGTGTCAAACAACAATGCCCTTAGTGTAATCAAAAAGCACAAAATACGTCTCTATCGCGTTTGCGTTAAAGTGTCAAATAGTATGACAATTGTTTAACGCGAACGCGATCGAGACGTATTTCTTGGCCTGGTCGGCGATTACACTAGGCGCTCTGGTCGGTGATTACACTTGGCGCTCTGTTAGCAATGACAAAGGGCTATCGAGAGTCAAAAATCCGCCAGGATCAAGTGAGGTCTCTTTGTCATTGCCCACCAATGAGAGACAAGCTACTGGCCTATGATTGGTGGAAATTGACAGATAGACCTCATTATCATTACAATCTAACGTTTGTCACGTCAGTGAAGTTAAGGAATAATAAATAAATAAAACAAATAAACATTGACACCAATTGACCTAGAACCTGTGTAATGGCTACAGTCAGTAGCACTAGTTGCTAAGCAACCGAAGCGGTCACAATGATCTGCACAAGCTCTTATGTCTATAACAATAGAACCGTGCTTAGCTGAGCAACCGAAGCGGTCACAATGATCTGCACAAGCTCTTATGTCTATAACAACAGAGCCGTGCTTAGCTGAGCAACCGAAGCGGTCACAATGATCTGCACAAGCTCTTATGTCTATAACAATAGAGCCGTGCTTAGCTGAGCAACCGAAGCGGTCACAATGATCTGCACAAGCTCTTATGTCTATAACAATAGAGCCGTGCTTAGATCATTGTGAGCGCTTCGGTTGCTTAGCTACTTTTGCTGCTGACTGTACCTACTAGACAACGGATAAACATACTTATATATTAAATACGTAAGTAAAAACCCGGGGACTGGGGATCGAACCCGGGACCTCAAGCTTCGTAGACAGGCTCTCCAACCACTAGGCCATCCGGTCGTCTAATCAATTATTGGCAGCTCTTGAAACACATCGATACAATGACTAATGTGCACACTTTTATAATCACGGGCCAACCACCCTCTGGACACCAAATGTCAGGGCGAACATTTCCGAAACGCATATGCTCATTTGCACCTATAAATCTCTCTAGCCTCGAGTCGCGGCTCACTTTCGACCGGATGACAAGCGAGATGACAAGCTATGAACCAATCACGACGCATTCCCCCGGCCCGCTCACCGCGGCTTTTTCGTAATGACTTTTCAAGTAAATAATAGAAGATGCGGTGTCCAGAGGGTGGTTGGTCCGTGTTTATAATTATATCATGCTAATTACAATTTCCTTATCTCGGGTGTCTCTGGCATAATTACAACGGTTGGTCGAGGCAAACTTTTTCCTTTGTTAACAATATTTTATAACGTAAACAATATTATCGACATTATGCCGCCGAGATAAACAAGGAAACTACACTTGTGAGAAAAGAAGACAGCAATATGCACAAGAAAGGGACGGTAGCGCGTGTGGACGGCCAGCGTAATACGGAAGGTTCTCTGGCGAAACATTTTTTTTTTATACGACAAAGAGGGCAAACAGGCAAGTGGTTAACCTGGACCCCACTTCTCGAAGCTTACCTTCTAGTTGGTCCCATTGTCACCAAGTCAGGATCTGATGATGGAATCGAGATCAGAGAAATCGAGCGCGACCCTCAAATTTTATAGGCACGTAGCCCGTAATTGTTGTGTGTATTGTATTGGCAATGCCGTGTGTATTGGCAATGATATTACATACAAAAAAAAAACACTCCGACGAATTGAGAACCTCCTCCTTTTTTGAAGACGGTTAAAAAGGGGTAGAGATATATCATCAGCATGCCGAAAATGAAGCGCAGAAAAGGCTACAATTGTAGCTTCTTTGGCCTCAGTCGCTCTCGAATAAGGTCTGTAGCGACCCTAGCGCCACACGCGAGTGACGTCACTGTTCTACGTCACTGTTCTACATCGCGCTAACGAAGTTTCTCAAGTCGGTTGCATAAATACAACTTCCAACTCTCTTCCTTCGGACTTCGGTCCCCAGGCAAAACATCTGCCTGGAGAGAGATCTCTCTATTGGAGTCCACCCCAAACTGGTGACCCTCGACATTGGACAAAAAAAACGCAACCTTCCAAGACCTACGACAATGACGCGGTCTCACAGCAACGCCAGACTACTACACTGTGCACCACTAGCATGTTGCTATATCTCCATGCCTGGTGTCTACAGTGTGCAACCCTCTCCTACACTGCTACGCACTCCGACGAGGATCCAGACTAGCAGCAACTCATCGCTCCCGCCAGCACAGCGGAACAACTCATCGTTTCCGCCAGCACAGCGGAGCAACTCATCGCTCCCGCCAGCACAGCGGAACAACTCATCGCTTCCGCCAGCACAGCGGAGCAACTCATAGCTCGCCAACGAGGCTGAGCAAACCTCGCAATTGGCCCTTGCAAGCGCCCTCACGACGCACAGACTGCGCTCCCACACCGACCTCCGGTCTAAAAAGGGGGGCTGGTGTAGCGACCCTAGCGCCACACGCGAGTGACGTCACTGTTCTACGTCACTGTTCTACATCGCGCTAACGAAGTTTCTCAAGTCGGTTGCATAAATACAATTTCCAACTCTCTTCCTTCGGACTTCGGTCCCCAGGCTAACATCTGCCTGGAGAGAGATCTCTGTATTAGAGTCCTCCCCAAAGGTCCAAACTTGCGCGCAAATGTTACAATGTTCGGAACATGTTTTACGATTGTTTTGTGAGCTTTTTTTAGCTTATATTATCGTTCATGATCTCATTAGGAGTATCTTTTTGTATTTTTTCTCCCATTTTTTTACTTTTACGGTTTTCCCGTGAATATCAATTAAATTTTTTTTATAAACTCACTGAAACATGAATACACAGAAAAAAACCAGAAAAATGCCAACCCCGGGAATCGAACCCGGATCCTCGACACTCCGGGTCGTGTGCTTTTCCCCTACACCACGATTGGACATAGAGGAAAGGCCGAATTTTCTCTATGTATTCAAATCTAAGCTTGTTTTTAGTCACTGCAAAAAGTGATCCGGGTTCGATTCCCGGGGTTGGCATTTTTCTGGTTTTTTTCTGTGTATTCATGTTTCAGTGAGTTTATAAAAAAAAATGTAATCTATATTATCGTTGTTAAGACCGGTACTTTTCCCGGTAAAGTTACCATTCTTACACTCCCATTTCACCAACTATACATATACAAAAGTCAGTTTCCAATGACAATTCGGTGTCAGTTGCTGATTTGAAGAGCTTTTGTTTTAGCGCGCTTCATATTTGCAAGGAAATCTAGTTCGAATTGTCATTGTTAACTGACAATTGTAAAGTTGGTGACATATATCACAATTATTTAGTTATCGAATTATTGAATACATTTTTGTGGCGACAACATCGCACAAATCTTTGGAGCGCCCTTGACTATCTTCGAGAGCTCGATAGTAATAAGAATAAGCGCAAAAACCTAATCAACTTAGAAAAGTTGAAAAACCCCCGACAATGTCACTTAAAGTTCAATATTTCAAAAACGGGTGAACATTTTAATGAAACTTGGCTATGGACCATCTCGATTACACTAGCTTTTGATTTAAAAAACCGCATCGAAATAGGTAAATCCTTTTGGGAGCTATGATGCCACAGACAGATACACAGATACACAGACACACGGATACACAGGTCAAACTTATAACACCCCTCTTTTTCGTCGTGGGTTAAAAATTGCAACGGAGCGGATAAAATATCGTCCTATATTTATTTCCAAGAATAACTGTTACTTGGAGCGAAAGCACGTTGAGAGCGAAATTAAAATTAACTCCAGTGGTAGAAACAATCGGAGTTCCCAGTAATTCTATTTTTATTGCCGGCGAGTACCTACATACGCTTGGGGGGTAATTCATAATTCATTTATTGCACGCTTTTCACAGGTTACAGAGATCTAATATACTTGAAAACTTCAGCCATGAAACCCTGAGGGTCGAGCACGACTTTACGAATGCTGCGTAACGTTACGGTTATCGGATCGAGAAACCTCATACTAAATTTTAATTCCAAATACGCTCACGGGCGCGCGCTGTTCCAAACGTCATACAAACTCGACAACGTTTACTATTCGATTTTACGAACTTTTAACTGATCTCAAAGAGGAAGGCTCTCCAATTCGTAGGAACTTTTTTTTTACTAAAATGTCACATATGGGTATTTTTTTCCCTACCATCAATGATATTACATATAGAAAGAGGTAGATAGAACACACAAAAACAACACACACACACAACACGCACACAACAACAACAACCATTGATTTATAATCTATTATATATATATATATGTATATATATAAAAATGAATCCCTATTTCCCTTGGTCACGGCATCACGCCTGAACGGTTGGACCGATTTCGCTAATTCTTTTTTTGTTCTGTTCGTTATTATCAGGAGAAGGTTCTTATGAAAGAAAAAATTAAGGAAATTGCGCGGAAAATTAGAAAATTTATTAACTTAATAAAATCAAAAATCTGCTCATTTATGGCGTCTAAGGCGGAACAAAGTTCGCCGGGTCAGCTAGTGATCTGATAATAAATGATTTTTTTTTATATGTCACCAGCACGCCGAAAATGAAGCGCTAAAAATGCTACAAATTGTAGCATCTTTAGCCACAATATCTCTCAAATAAGGTTCAAACTTGTGCGCAAAATGTTCGGAACATGTTTTTCGATTTTTACTCATAATATCATTGCCTGCCACTTTTAATAATTCATGACATGACTATACATTTGTTTCGCGTTGTTCCATCGACGCTCATGGGCACCAATTGTGGACTGTGGTAGGTAATAAAGAAAAACTGAAACGTATACCGCTGTTATCAGACGATAAGAGATAAGCGAAGGCGACAGCGGAGAAATTATTACAATCTAATCTATGGCGTTCTATATAATTAAATTTTGCTGGAAATTTGATTCTTGATAAAGTGGCACGTTGGTGAAAATGAATGACGCATACTTAATAGTACAAAATTCAATATTTCAAAAACGGGTGAAGCGATTTTAATGAAACTTAGCTGAGAACCATCTCGATTAAAATAGCTTTCGAGTGAAAAAAACCGCATCGAAATCCGTCCACCCGTTTGGGAGCTATGACGCCACAGACAGATACACAGACACACACAGACACATATCAAACTTATAACACCCCTCTTTTTTGTCGGGGATTAAAAACGTGTTCTGGGATCCGTTGCAATACTGATAGAATCGGAGCACAATATAAAGTTTCGTCGGTTTGTCCCACCCACTTAAATAATACGCGGTTTTATGTTTTTATGCGATAAGAAAGGCAAGTGGCCTGGTGGTAAATGATGCCCCACGCAACCCCGGAGGGTTTGCAGATGCGTTGCCAAACCAGAGGGCTAAGATGAAATGCCTCCTGTGCCCGTAATTACACCGGCTGTCTTACTCTCCACACCGGAACACAACACTGCAAGCATTGGTGCTTAGCGGCAGGCTTAGCGAGTAAGATGGCAGTAGCGATCCGGACGGACCTCAGACAAGGTCCTACCACCCGCAAAAGAACCGCGAAGGAACCCTAAAAACCGCTATAAGCTTATGTATCGCGGAGTCACCGAGCAGACGCGTAATCGAGATCTGTTTTGCGTCACAGTCGGTTCTCCATTAGATAACCAGACGTGAAAAAGAGATATTTATTGCCTGCTGCCTGGGACTTCAGCTAAGTAGAACTAGTTATCGACGTCAAAAGTAGCTCATCACTTTTGTACCTTGTCGCAATAACACACTTGTCAATCACGTAGGCACTGTACTGGGACACATTTTTCGTAAGACTATAATTTTGCCCCACTAAGAAGTCTCTTGACATGCAAACTCCAATTTAAGAAATAAGGTGATTGCACCATTAATTTTGGAAGGCACCTCGCTTGACTCAACCAGAATCGCATGAGTAACACACCCACTGCACTTTTTGGGTAGCTCATGAGTAACAATTGAAGCCAATACCCAACGTCACAAGCATCACATTCTGTCTAAGCCAACATCAACTTTAACATCATCACATAGAGTCAGTGATCCAATGACTCTCATTAAGACTTGATATTTTTCAGCATTGTACAATTTGATTGGCTACTTGCCAGCTACCTGACATTAGTGTTCTGTGTTTATATACACACTGATTATTTATGTTTTGCGAGTTGCAGATACTGATGAGAGCTACTCCGTGAAGATGGCACTGAGCGTCCCTGCGAAACCCAGTGGTAGAGGAAGACCACCATCCACATGGTGGACCAATATCTATACCTATGAAACAGTACCATGACTGACTGACTGACTTACTGACGGACAACTCACAACCTAAACAACTGGACCTAGAGACTTGAAATTTGGCAATACCTTGAGTATCCTAGAGGTGCACTAAGAAGGGATTTTTCGAAATTTCCATGAGATAGGGAACTAGCCCATTTTGAACTATTACATGGGGACATAGCCGCAGGGCATAAGCTAGTAACAGGTATAGAAAGACCTGAAAGCCCTGAATATCTCATCAACAACAACCCAGGACAGAGTCCTGGCACCAGCATACAAGGAGGCCCGACCCCCATTGACATGGGAATGGGGCAGGAAGAAGAATCAAGTTACAGATATGAGGTTCATGTATTCCACATTTTGGTGGAAGGCTGACAGGACAGTCAGATTCAGAGTAACACAGTTTAGTATTTTGTTATAATAACTAATTATACCAATGGTCAATGACAGACAGACCGTGGGCCATATCTGAACCGGGAAGGTTAACACTGGGAATGCTGAATATACATGTAGTGTTATATGAAGGATTTACTAATTTACTAATGTGTGCCATAAAAAATCCAAAATGCTTTTTTTCTGGTAAATATTTCAAGATTTTTATAAGATAAACCTAACCTATAGGGTTCTACGAGATGGTCCTTAAATAAATCCTAAAATATTTACAGTTTCTGAAAAAAAAAAAGGATTTCAGGAAATTAATAAGTTTTGAAATTTTTTTTGGCTAAATGAAAGGATACCTGTATGAAGGTATAAAGAACATGAGGTTTTTCTGAACCTTAAAAGAAAAATCTAATAGCGCCCGGACCCCATTTAAAACTACTTGCTGACCCCTAGAAATGTGTCATGCTAGTGTAAGTGATAAGGTAGGTACTAAAGTGTTTAGGAACTTCTGAGACTGACCATACAGCCAAAGAGAATCCATCTTTAGTTAGTAGGTAACTAAAGCAGGTAGCATGATTCCAAATTGCACTTTCTGTATCTAAAATAATTTACTTTGCACTTTATTTTATTTAAGAAAGAATTAAACATAATTTCAGTGTGAAATTAAATAGATTAGAATGTGAAAGTTTCTACTATAGAAAGAACATAGAGTACTCAATAGGCACTTCAGTGGTATTTTTTTGGGGTTTTTAACATTAACCCTTAAAGTTTGACACCTAATTAACCAGATTTAATTTAATTTGATAGTCTAAAGTTGTTCTACATACTCCTGCAGCTCATGGAAACTTTCAATGTTTAAAATTTTAAAGTTGGTGTGATTAATGAAAAGTTCAAAATTATTTTCGATGGTTCTCCTAAAATTAAGACTTTGGGCTTCAAAAGGATTTAGTACTAGAATTCGTTTAGAATAAGATAAAAACTTGCATCAAATTGTAGAATTCTAATCTTCTACTGCAAAGTCAGCTGATAAAAACTACACTTGTTTTAGCAGTGGTGAGGCTTTTACCTTGCTATTCCAATACAACCTTAGTTGGTGTAAGTTTAATATGGTTTAATAAAGTTTATCATCAGTAACTTGGCAATGGCCATAATGTAGTAAACTCAATCACTTATGCTAAATTGAATCTGCAAATGACAGCAGTGGCTTTGTACACTTGCATTGACATTAGAGAAAGTTTCCATACAATTAGGCTTAATTTTAGTGCATTATAAATAGGAAAGCGGCGTATAAAGTAGATCGGTACCATTACGATTTCAAAGTCAAGTGTTGAAAACAATCAATCGCGTTTACTCAGCTAGTAGTAGGTCAAACCAGCACTCCTATTCTGACCGCGAATTATGCAAAATACACCGTCGATTTGAATTAAACTGCACTTTGTTTAAGCTAAATTCGTATTCAGCACAACCAAAATACGAGGGAGATGAGAAGTGTTACACACCTAGAGGTGAACGCACCAAGTGTAAAATTAGAAAAATACACCTACTTAAAATCCTACAGCGAACTCTATTCTAGAGGGACAATTCATAGTTTCCTCTATTAACGTCTAATTAATTCATCGCAGCAACACAGGACGAATAAAAGCAGTAAATAAACAAAGAAATATTTACTTTTTAACGCGATTAAAAGATTTTACCTGATAAATTTCAATTCGGTTTCAATCCTGTGCCGCTGACACAACACAACTGAATTAAATACGAATAATAGTTTATACGGTATACATTGCGATATTAATGCACACTGTAATGCTAATCACTGATTAAAAAATTAACACTCACCTGCAATTCACTATAAATTAAAAACACTCCCCTTCCGTGACTTTGGTTTCGTCGTTAACATACCACAGATGCGGTATATTTTGGTGCGGGGTCGGTCTGCCGTGTCGTTCAACTTTCACAAAGTGACGTTTGTAGTCTGTGTTACAGTTAAAGTCTGTGTGTATTCTGTATCGTTCATTGTAGTATTGGTAGCTTTGAAAGCATTTGGAAATTTACTTTGTCTTTTCCGTAGTGTTTGATAATCATAAGAAATTTCTAATCGATATTCTACAATATTGGGGGAAAGAGTATGATGTTGCAGTTTGTTGCAGCCTCAGTATATTTTTCATCACATACCTTTATTTTTAGCCTTTGCCTTTATTGTAGACTAAATAGACCGACCAAAGTCAAGAAATAAAATAAGGGCGCCACTTTCACATTTTTGACGTAAATTGCTTAAATATGGCAACAAATTTGTATAAGAAATATTAGTTTCCCTTTTCTCCGTTTTCTTGACTTTTTGGTCGGTCTGTATTAACCTCGTGTTGTGTCAAGAAAGGGAGCGAACATGGAGCGAACTGCCCCCATACCACGAAATTCGAATTTCGTGGTATGGGGGTTGGCTTTCGTACGTAGGTATGTATGTGGCCTGTGGTGGTCAAAATGTTTGTTAGACGAGAACTTAAAGTAGGTAAACACTTTATTGTACAAAAAAAACAGGATAAAAATACAAGTTACAACAAATTCGGGTACAAAGGCGGACTCACCCCTTTAAGGGATCTCTACCAACCAACCTGCGAGTATCTTTAAATTTATTAAGTATCGTTGATCTAAACTTCGTGAAATTTGGTAGGCGAGAAGTCCAGTTATAGCCGCCTGCGTTGATATTAACTACATTTTTCCACTTATTGCAGGAAATAGCGGGAGGATTAGTAAAACCGATAAAAAGCCACATTTAGAGTCAAAAAAACCATTTATTTACCAAAAAATTTAGGTACACTGGAAACACGATCAAGCGTTTGTACCCGTACATCAGATACACTGGGGTTAAGACATCCTTAGGACATCCTTATTCAATACTAAATTAATTATTTTATTTAATCTACTCTATACTCATCATAGTTGAAAATCAGACTTCTTATGCCCTGTTTACACATGCGAGAAAAACTGTAAATTAGCATTACATTGCGATTCATATTCGCCGCGACGCAATGCTACTTGATCAACCTCCTTTGCCCTGTGTAAACTTAGCTTAACACAGTCAGCAGTGCTTTTTCCTCGAAATCTGTAGACCAAGCGAGAAATAAACAAGTGTCATCAGACCGCCTAGCACGCTAACGTTTATCCACGACATAAAGCGTTTGTCCCTCTCGGACTTGCCCATTTGTTAGAAAGTCACAAATGCTTAATGTCGTGGATAATTTTACCGTGCTATGGGGTCTGGTTGTATGGAACAGCTAGCATACAACTTGTCGTCGCGTTCAACTGTTTTTAGTCAGCCCTGCGAAACAAGGCATGCCAACAAAATTATTTGTACAAGGTAGCTAAAGTACCATGTTACCCTAGTGGCTTTCAGTACACGCAAAAAGGACGGTTGTTGAATGAAACTCAGTCATGTATACAGTAGTACTCAAAAGTAGTAGTAGTAGTTGTGACGGTCAAAAAAAACACAGCTAGCATGACGAGCCATTTCCCTTTTGTCGATCAGTACAGAAAATAACGTACCGAGCGACAAATAGAATCGCAACCGCTAGCGCTAGCCGCGCAACACATTCTTTTCCGTATCAATTGTAACTAAAGAATCAATCAGTTTTTCACACAAAGGAATGTTACGTTTTGCGCCACACTAAATTCTACTTACAGTTAAAATTACATATTAATATTACACGTTAAATAAGTACGAACTATCATTTCGTTACCAACCCCAAAACCGCAAAAATGGAACACCTTGTCGGAGGCAGAAGACACGGGCTACACGAAATACACGATTTTACAAATAATATGAATAACCGTAACAATAGCACTCGGAAAATGGAAAAAATAAAAAAATAAATGATGATGGATCCATGAGTAATTATCGTCAACTACATATATTGCCCCGTCGCTATGAAGTCCATCCTGACTCATTGCATAGGTATGAAGTTTCTTATTATTGACAAAATTAACCATAGGAGAAAAATGCTGCTCTTGCTTGTTGCGTGTGGCAAACGAGAATTATTCTCCTTTTCTCGTCTTCCCATGCATCTCTCATGCAGCACGTTAAGAAACTTTGCCAAACTGTATTGGCAAAAAAATCCGCCACACGCATCGAGTCATCTGCTCACATGCTTGTAACGTACCGTATCGTAGCCCTCCCGTGCCCTACCCCCACTATCCACGTCATCGAAAATACCTAACACTAGTTTCGTATACTAATAACTCGATTGGAGGTGGGAACGCGTTACCAGGAATTAATATCATTAATAATATAATACTTGATCATTGCTCCTGATATTTTTTAAAAATCTCATTCAATTCGCATTCAGTTAAGTCCTTTTCGTTTAGATGCGGGAAAGGGTAGAAAATCTAAAGCAAAATAGCGTCACAACCAAGGAGGATAGTATATGGAGTGTCAAAGCCCATACTTCGAATCGTTCCCCGCAGTTATCTTAAAATTCAGGCAATTTCTAGATGGCGCCAAGGTCGTAGCCAGCGGGTCAAATAATAACAAAACAGCGGTTCTAATGTGTCACTCAAGCAAGGTAGATGGCGCTGAATGTAAATAAGAACGATTCAAAGTATGGGCTTTGTCAATCCGTTTACTTTCCATGATCCTTGGTCACAACCAGTCTCTGGAAACTTAGAACAATTTTTTTTGTATGAAATTTACAACCCTCCTCTACCAACATAACATAACATCTGTTTCCGATGGCAGCATTGAGTGCAAATTAATGCCACATAAATACTAATTGTAATATTGGTAGAAATTTTATGAGCTAATTATTTTATTTTGGGATGCGAACGCAGAGAAACGTTTAAGTATGCAAATTTTGATAACATTGATTCTACTAAATACTACTATTTCTACCAAAAATGTGTTACTATTTGTTATTTTTTATGACATCCCAACCATAATGTAAAAAAATGTCTGCCGTGACGTATTCATGTTTGTTTGTGAAAATTTTGAAAGTTTTCCTGTGTTTTTGTTTTTCCAAGTATGACTGAGTATGACTCCTGCGAATAAAACGTCGTGTAGAGCAATTGCTCCTCCGTTTTGTTTATAAGAAAACTGGGACTTTATTATTCACGTGTGGTGTGATTTTTCTACCGCGATATTTGACGATTTCATATTTTTAAGACAGTGACTCTAAATTTGTGTTTTTGTGCTTTTCACCATGGATAAAAGCCATACAATGTGTGATATTTGCGGTTTATAGGAGATGCATGTCGGTGATAAATCCGTGCTTTGTAATTGTAATTTGTAGCTTTATAAAACACGGCTCTGGTAGACCAAAAAAAATGATGCGTAAAAGAGCATTCAGCTGCCTTATAATGCTGAATAAAATCTTAATTTTTTTTCTTGAAGTGCCTTTAGTCTTTTCATTGCCTGTATTGAGCTGTTTTGGTGTGAAATAAATGGTAACTAAAAAAGTAACATTATTACTGGAATATGACGTAAATGTAATAATATTATTCATATTAAGATAAATACTCAATAAATCATTCTATTTATAATTTTCTTGACTTCCATTGTTTTATTTTTATACATTTCATCCACAAACCCCACTGCATACATTCCTAAAACTATCGATATATCGATGAAAGAAAAAGTATCGATATGATGCAGGACATTCCTATTAACGTTTGCCAATCCCTAAATAGTAGAATTAGTAGAATAAAAAAAATTGACAGTTCATCATCTCATGGTGGTAGCATTGTTGTTTTTACGCGAATGTTGGCACTGAAAGGTTGTAAACCTCCTCAAAAAGTGTTGTATGAAGTTCCCTCTCTTAAAACGTAGTGATTATATTCTCTTTGGTCACAACGGTCGGAGCGTTGGCAAGATAAACAATACATCAGTATACATCAGTGTTTCTCTTTGGAGTTTCCAGATGGCGCTGTTAAGGTAAGCAGAGAGAGGTGTAAAGTGCCATACAAAACGAATGGTACAGAGACCTCTATAGTGAAGCTACAGCCAATGATATTACATATAAAAAAGAGGTAGACCTGTCATCAGCACGCCGAAAATGAAGCGCAAAAATGTAGCCTCTTTGGGCACAATCTCTCTCAAATAAGGTCCAAACTTGCGCGCAAAATGTTGGGAACATGTTTTTCGATTGTCTTGTGAGCATATGGCGTATCTTTACTTATAATATCATTGGCTACAGCAGGCTTATTATTTGAAAGGATTTTGTCTCGGTTTTATACTAATACCGACGCTCCAACCGTGTTGACTAAAAATCAACTATCTCCTTTGGATATAAGATATCAGTTATTAACTTATTAAGACTCTAGGTACTCTTGACATAAGTTGGATTTAACAGACGTGCATCAAGCGAAACCTTTCCAACACCTTCAACCAATGCGGTAATACACGGTACAGCCAGTCTTTTTATATTGTAACATTAACACGTACTTACACACTAATTACACTACAAATACACCAAATCAGTTCACAACGAGATGAGGTCAAAATGTGGAGGATTTTTATTTTAATTCGACACAGAACTGGGATAGAAGGATAGAGGGTATGCAGAGCATACTTTTCAAATACTCACTGAAACTTTAATACACGGAAAGAAAAACTAGAAAATGCTAATGCACGGAATGTCGAGGATCCGGGTTCGATTCCCGGGGTTAGCATTTTCTGTTTTTTTTTCTGTGTATTCATGTTTCAGTGAGTATTTAAAAAGCATAATTGATATTCACGGGAAAACCGTAAATAAAATGGGGGAAAAAATAATAAAAGATACTCAATTTGAGATCATGTATGTAGTTTTCCAGGGCGGCTAGCACGCGCGCCATTTTGTCGCTTGTCGCTCAGTGCGTCCTTCAGAGATTCCATCACTATGAAAGGGACGCACTGCGCGACAAGCGACAAAATGGTGCGCGTGCTACATGTGCAGCACCCGACCGCTTTCTGCGCGACGTCAGGTTTTTAAAACAGAATACCTTGTTGTGCAACGATTAACTGTTCAAACACCACCACAAAAGTTGGACCTGTCATAGAGGTATGTCCTCACTAAATTGACAACATTTCATATTTTTCACACCTGGAAATTAATATAGGTATCGAAAGGGCTTTGCCTCCTGAACACAAAACCATATTTATAAAAATTCAATATTACTCGTTTTTTTAAATAAGTACAAGAATAAATAAAATAAAATTACCAATTCTACCAAAGCTACGCAAGAACGGGTGTAATACTTTTGCCTTTTCACGAAAAAAAAAGCAACAATCACACGCAGGTTTGACAATGTCAGATAAATTTAACATCTTGGTTTTGTTTTTTTGATCGTGACAAGACAAAGGCAATTGATCCATCCTAGCGCCGTTTCGGAGTTACGTCCTTTTGGAATAAGTACCTTTTAATAAATTAATTAAAAATCCTAATGAAAATTTAAAACCGTAGGTTTGCTCCTCTTTCAAAGTAGAATACAGACAACTAATCAAATTATAGTCTCAAAAATGTGAAATGTTGTCAATTGCACTCGTGACGTCAAAATAACTATGCAAAATGTTACGCGCTCGGTTCCCAAACAAATAGACGAACTCTTTCCTTCTATCCCGATATACACATAGTTCTGTGTTATTTAATATGGAGTCGTAATAACAATATTTCACGGCATAGAGATCCTGGCCCTTAGAACGCCAATGATGCCAAAGTTGTCAAAAGCAGTAGGTTCAAAACGCCATAGTGTTCTAACTTCAAAGAGTAATACCGCCCCCCCCCCACACAAGGCATTTAGGGTCGTTCACACTGGCGCGGAGCTTAGCGGAGATTAAATTAAACCAATCACAGTGCTCTAAATAGCCACCCCGCGGCATATATTATTTGTATATAGTGTTTCTTGTGAACAGTGTAAATTTCCCAGCGCAAGCGGTGTGACATCTCCTATGAGGACTCATACTTCACAACCGTGGAGATGACATTATGTTCACCAGTGGCGTTCAAAAGTCTAAAAACACCTTCGATTTGCGTCAGAAATATCGGTATCCTACAAACATTATGATATTATACGAGTAAGTATAATTGTATACATACGGGTTCTGATATTAAATAAAAGTTTGAATTAGTTACTATGCCCCTGACGAAAATCAAAGCCGCTTTTAAGATCTCGCGGACTTTATGTGGGTATACCATTGACTTACTAATACTATGGACTTTGGGTCTAGTACAAAATTCACGAAAAACGTGTCCCGGTACAACACGGCACTTTTCAATGACAGTTACACGTCATAGCGCTGTCGTTCGACCA
This sequence comes from Clepsis dumicolana, assembly GCA_963691665.1. NCBI lineage: Eukaryota > Metazoa > Arthropoda > Insecta > Lepidoptera > Tortricidae > Clepsis > Clepsis dumicolana. Next base: position 2,742,369 of record OY829505.1, on the reverse strand, counting down.
AACTAAGACTGACTGACGCTCGATTAGTCTTGGTTCGGAGGTTTTCAAGCGCAAACCCGAAGTCCATGGTGTTAGTAAGCCAATGGGGTACACAAGAAATTAGGCAAATAACCTGTGGTTAGAGACGACAGTCACTGCCTTCAGACAATAATTGACAAGTAACTTATTTTTAACTAAGACATACAATGCGACTAAAATAAAGCGCGAATCTTCGATTTCTTTCCAGTTTTGTACATTTTAAAATAAATTCGAGCTTACAAATCAGATCCTATCCTCGGAAGCTTGCAAAGTGACACGAAAAAAAAACTCACTTGGAGTTATTAAAAAAAAACTATACAAAAGAGACATAAATATTTAAAGTTGTTTTTATACGATTTTCGTGAACGATCACGCAACATTTACATCTATTAGATACTTAATACAAATTAAATTCAATAGCATATTTGTTTACAAAAAAAACTCGCCTTTACAGCCAATTGAGATAAATCATCACAACAATCATCTATAAAAAAGTTTTTTCTAATATATGAATTACTATGAAGACAAAATTATGCGGCCCTGTAATTAAAAAAAACTTCATCAGTTTAATTTAATTTAATTACTGTATTGTATATGACATTACTCATGTAATCGACACACTAGGCAGTAAGTGGCTCTAGGGACTAAAGTATTGGACCAATCATATTTTTCCCAAACATGCTAAGAAATATTGACGTTACGTTCCTTATAATAGGCTGCGAAGTGTCACGTTCCGGGCGCTGTTAGGCGAGAGATCTATAATGTAACTTCATACGAAAATGGAGGTCTAGGCCTGCAAAGTGATCGTCTTTTGTTTCAATGCCAATTTGTGTCACAGCATCATGGCGTTCAGCCATTAAAAAAATCAATTAAAGTTGAAAACATAATGAAATAAGCAAATAAGTGCCAGTTACAATTGAGTCTAGTTAAGTTTTAGTTGCCTTACGAATAAAATATTGATTTGTTGAAGCTTATTTTTTTATTTCATTGCATGTTTGAGAAAATAACTATACGCACGCGGCGTGAAAAGTGGATTGCCAGCCTCGTATCATATGTACTTGACCGGTAATCCCAATTTTCCAGGCCTCTGCATTAATGTACCTACTATTAACATATTCCTTCAATAAACGAAAACTGAGCAAACCTAAAAATACATAGTTAAGCACGAAACCATATCAGGGGTCTGTCTCCGGCTTGCAACTTGTAAACCGAGTCTCTTTTCAACTCATCATATCAGAAAGAGTCATCCACTTGTATTACAAGTCGCAGCCCATGTGATAGGCATTTAAATTCGAATTGTATATCGTATAGGTGGTAAGTATGCATTTAGCCTTTTCGACGCTAGCGTTTTTGCCTGGCAAGCAAGATCTATAACAAGATACATATTGCTTTAAGATTGTTATCACTGCAGGAGTTTAAGTGTAGGCTTTTTAAGGTTTTAATTTCTAAATGCCATTATTCAATGTCGGAATTTTTTACAGACAATTTAAATTAAGATTATCCATGACTGATTTAGAGTATTTTCTTCGATTTTTTATTTTATTGCTTATTATTGTTATTTTCATATATTTTTTTACGTAATTTCACTTGACATTTTTATTAACGTTGGCATTCTTGATATCATTTTTAATGGTGGATGGTGAATGAACGATGACCTGTTTATGTCTAATCTAATCAAAAGTTCAAAACGTGTTGTTTGACTATAAATCAGTGTTGCCATAAACAAACTTTAGAGTTCTATTGTTGTCAGTTCATTGCAGAGTTATTGTGGGTTGACTCTAGATGAATAGGACGTGTGGATTAGGGTATTTCTAACCTGTGTACAAAGTCTCATTCCAAACTCCACAGTATTAACGGAGAAATTACTGATTTACGATTTAATTACTTCGGAACAGCCTGTATATAGATTTTTTTTTCATGTTCATCTAATCAAATAATTTACCATATTAGAACATTCCTAAGAAGGAACTCTAATCGGGATCTCGTTCAATGTCCAGAGAGTAGAAACACTTTGTATGTTCGAAAACATGAAAAAATAATGGACCGGTGTTTTGTTATTTCGGCTCAAACTCATATTTTCCAATAAAAAAAAAAACTCTCAACAGGAGTTAGAGGGTTTGGTCACTTTTTAGTACTTTGGATTATAATTTCTCCTAATAGGTCGAGTCTGGGCAGCTAAAAAAAAAAACATGTCCGTTATTTTAGACTCTCTAACATATATAAAATTAAATCAAATCAGGGCCGGACAGTTGGGTGCCTTTCCTTGTAGGCCAAATTACACCTGCGGAGTGACACCGGATGCCACTGAAGCTATTGAGCAAAATGTACAGCAGGCGTTGAAAAGGTTATACATAAGTTAAAGGTTGTCACCTAAGGATCGAAGACCGGCATGGTGGCGAGCTTCTGCTTAACGGATTCCAAGGTGTCGTCGCAGAGCAAGAGGGTGTGGGAATAGCCCATGGCCACTTGGGTGACGTTGGTGCCATCCATGCGGGCCACCTCTTTGGGCCGCGCCGTGGACTTGTTGAGCTCTCCAAGACCCTGGAAAAGTAGGTGAATGGTTATGTTGTTCAACAGTTGTATTCAAACGCCATAGCGGTATCGCTGGATAGGTCTTTAATGGTACTTTTTGATATAAATGCGGAAAGTATGTCATTATGCACGAGTCCCGAGATGTCTAGGCCAGAGCCGCAAGGCAAGGGTCGAGTCTAGGGACGAGTGAAAATGACACTTCCGCATGTGTACCAAACGACGTTTTTTAATACATTTGCGAAAAAATGACAACGAGCCCGCCAGCGCCGCGGGGGAGAAAGGCTGAGGAGAGCCGCCGGCGCTTTGGAAAATTAAAAAGCACTAGTACGAAAAATACAAGTTTCCGCATGAAACGCAGCTACAAAATGTACCACTTTTTGAGCAACTGTATTAAAAAAAATATTGTGGGTGTTCGAAGATCATTTTTTCATAGAGTTATTCGTTTGCTAATTATTTAAGTTTGAAGTGCTAATTTTTGTTGGAGTCAAGTGTCACCCTCCCCCCTCTAGCAGAGAAACTGTTGTATTTGGAAATGTGGAAAAAATCAGAGCAGTAGTGCATGTAGTGACTTTAATAAGAAATCTATCAGGGATAAGTATAGGCTTTACAGGTTTGCGAGTAATAGTTGGCCAACTTATTATGTTTGGCTATGTCAGTAACCGATATAAAATGACCCTACACTATGCACAGTTTAAATAATAAATATCGTGGGACAATTTGACACCAATTGACCTAGTCCCAAACTAGGCAAAGCCTGTACTATGGGTACTAGACAACGGATAAACATACTTATATAGATAAATACATACTTATATACATATCAAACATCCAAGACCCGAGAACAAACATTCATATTCATCATACAAGAACCTCAAGCTTCATAGTCGGGGTCTCTAACCACTAGGCTATTCGGTCGTCGGTCGTTTGCTTAGGAGTAGGGCTCTTCTAACACTGGTTTGAATAGGTGTCATAAAAATACCTTTAAAATTAGGTACCTATGCCAGGGCTTTTTCGTAATGGCTTAGGAACCGTATCCTGGGCGTCTCCGACACGCTCTTACCCGGTTTCAATGACTGTATCTTTTGATTGCGTTGACTTAGAAGTTTAATTTTTCACAGTTTCAAGGGACAGCAGGCTTGAGTATTTGATACTAATTTCAGCATGCTACCTTGCGTTCCACAGAAAAAGGATCTTGACAGACTTGACGAACGGACAACAAAGTGATCCTATAAGGGTTCCGTTTTTCCTTTGGAGGTTCGGAACCCTAAAAATTACGTGTAGAAGAGCATTCAACTGCCTATCTGCTAAATAAAATTTTACATTTTAGAATTTTTTTTTTGGGAACCTCTGTTGTAAACTGACCAGTTCCCCGTAAACGGGCGCGACGCCCCACGCGATGAGCGAATCGTCGGCAGCTATCACAATCGACGTGTTGCTTGTGCCCACGCTACGAATGTTCCAACCTGAAAAAAAAAACACCATCATACATATATTACATTATAGGCACAGGTAGGCAGAGACCACGGACTACCACTTGCTACGATCATATATTACTCAAAAGAAAATAGGGGCCACAAGTATTTTGTTCAAACAGTTATATTGAAATTTGTGAAACAAATGTACATATGTATGTATGTATGTGTTGTGTAGTCATACATAATTCATAACTATCTTATTATGTTTTTTTTTATAGCTGTTACGAAGGGTACTAACATTTTTGATGGAATTCTTAATGTTCTGAAATAAAGGTATTTTATTTAGAAGCCTTCTATTCATGTTATAAAAAAAACTGTTAAATACAGTTTCCGCATAACGATCAAAATATTTGTAGCCCCTATTTTCTTTTGAGTAGTATCATGAACAAGAAAGTTATTCTCAAAGGGGTTCTCAATGTGGTATAATTTCATGTCCTTTACTTAAGATTTTCACGTTATACCCTGAGAGGCCGGCCCCCATACTACGAAATTCGAAGTTCGTATCGTCCCGCTCACTCTCGTGTTAAATAATATTAGCTTGAGAGGGACGGCACGATACGAAGTTCGAATTTTGCACTTCGTAGTCGGGGGGGCTGTGCCCAACAGTGGGACGTGAGGACACTTACCGGTGAGGTCTTGCACGGGTTTCGGATACATGTTAGCTTCCCCGGTGCGCTTCGTTTGACCAAACATGAACAGGGAGCCTGAAACCAATTGAAATATGTTGATAACGCCTTCCAGAGGTTTGTCGTTTAAATGAAACCCATGACATATGTATACCAGAATATAAGAATTGCGAATCTTAAGTGGCAGTGGGCGGGGCACATTGCTCGCAGGACTGATGGCCGATGGGGCCAAAGGTTCTCGAATGGCGTCCGCGGACCATTGTAGGCTTCCAACAAGATGGAGCGACGTCCTGGTAAAGATCGCGGGACCGCGGTGGATGCGGAAAGCACACGACCGGTCTGAGTGGAGAGCCACGGGGGAGGCCACCGTCCAGCAGTGGACGTCTTTCGGCTGACATGATGATGATGGTGACACATTATACCTACTGACTTTCGTTCAAACGTGGCTACGCGATATGAGTTTCGGCAATATGATAATTATACCAAAAACGATACTATGCTATACAAGTTACGATGCAAGTATGGTGTTACGGTGTAAGTTAAGATGAAAATAAATACTCAGCGCAGACGAGGCTATTTCGCATGACTATACTGCACTACTTCGCGGAGGAGCTAACTAATTTAATCCATTAATTGATACAAGTTTATGCCTAAAAATGTAGAGGAGGTAGGCCCGATCCCCCCCTCCCTTTTCCTCTATCCCTTTTCCTCGTTATAAGCCGGCAACGGACTAGCGACTCTTGGGGTGGCTGGTTCTCATGGGTGGCGGAGATCGCTTACCATCAGGGCCGTGTTTTATAAAGCTACAAGTTACAATCTACGAGCGGAAGTCTCATTCTATCACTTTTTGTTAGAAAAAGACTTCCGCTTGTAAATTGTAACTGTAGCTTCATAGAACACGGCCCAGGCGCGTTTGCCTCCCTCTTTCAATAAAAAAATAAAATAATAACCAACTTGGAAAAGTTGAAAAACCCCCGACATTGTCATTTCAAAGTTTAACATTTAAAAAACGGGTGAACCGATTTTAATGAAACTTAGCAAAGAACCATCTCGATTAAACTAGATTTCGAATAAAAAAAAACCGAATCGAAATCGGTCCATCCGTTAGGGAACTATGATGCCACAGACACCCCTCATTTTCGTCGGGGGTTGAAAACAAATTAAATCGTGGGTACGTTAAAGCACGTCAAAATTACTACCACGATTCTTATCCCTACTAGCAAGATATATCACAAGCAACAGACACACAGATACACAGGTCAAACTTATAACACCCCTCTTTTTCGTTGGGGATTAAAAATAAACCACTAAGCTGCGGAGGTATCTTTCATCTTTCGTATTTTCCTAATTCTGACAGTACCTATCTCGTTGATGGCCAGGCTGTAGGTGGCCCCGCAGTGCACAGAGCGCACGCCCCGCGCCGCTGTGTCAAAGTACTTGATGAGTCGCGGCACGCTCTCGTCCTTCTGCTCGGCGTGCCCGAGCCGCCCGAACCCGCCGAAGCCCCAGCTGTAGGCGCGCTTCTTGGAGTCGATCGCCACCTGTCAGGGGGACGAGTGTTACCAGTGTTAAGAACGAGAGGACCGCTGAATAACCTAACCACAAAAACTTTTAGATTCCGTACCCAAAGGGTAAAATACGGGACCCTATTTACTAAGATTACTGTCCGTCCGTCTGTGACCAGGCTGTATCTCATGAAACGTGATAGTTAGATGAAATTTTCACAGGTGTTGTATTTCTGTTGCCGCTATAACAACAAATACTAAAAACAGAACAAAACAAATATTTAAGTGAGGCTCGCATACAACAGACATGATTTTTTTGCCGTTTTTATAGATAATGGTACGGAACAATTTGTGCGCGAGTCCGACTCGCACTTTTCCGGTTGACAATGACACTGACAATGACACTTGACAATGATCTACACAAGCTCTTATGTCTATAACCTATAACAACGGAGCCGTGCTTAGATCATTGTGACCGCTTCGATTGTGTAGCTACTTCTGCTGCCGACTGTACTAGAATCAACGCCTTGTCACTAGTTGACAGACTACTTGTAGTACCACAAAACTGGCAACAAAAACGGAGTACCGCAGGGCCCGTCCATACACACGTCTATAACTAGATCCCGTTCAGGGATTCGATTTTTGAATCTCACTTGGTGACTAAATTCTCATCCATGACATTGATATCACTATTTGCCAAAAGCCTTATTTTTGAATGTCATAACCGTCTACTAACATGCAGCTAATTTACGTTTCTGTCATAGACAAGCATGTCAACATAGTAGATTGAGGTTAGCTGTCTGCCAGTGGTCAAGAAGTCACCCAGTGATCTCATTTACGAGTGGGTGAGGGCTGGTGAGGGCATTCGTATTTGATATCATAGGCATGAGAATTTTAGTCACCACTGAAATTTAAAAACACGAACTTTATAGAAGTCAGTGATTTTAGACACCGGGTGAGATTCAAAAATCGACCCCTAAAAGCCCCAAAATGGACTGACCGTGTGATTATTCCCGCAGGAGAAGTCCACGATGTCAACATCCTTCACGGACAACACGTGACCGTCCTTGGTCTTCTCGAAGAACAACGCCACGTGCTTCGGCACCGTCTCGAAGTGAAACGAGAGCTTAGTCGAAGTCACGAAGTACTTGCCATCGGTATTGTGGCCTGGGAACAGAAGTTGGTAGTAGTTTCGAAGACAACACACATAAATACATACATATATCCATATCGTAATTCGTAAGCCGTAATAGCCTAGTGGTTTGACCTGTCGCCTCTGAAGCAGAGGGTCGAGGGTTCAAGCCCCGGCTCGCACCTCTGAGTTTTTCGGAATTTATGTGCGAAATTACATTTGTAATTTATCATGAGCTTTTCGGTGAAGGAAAACATCGTGAGGAAACCTGCACAGTCCTGCGAAGCAATTCAATGGTGTGTGTGAAGTTCCCAATCCGCACTGGGCCCGCGTGGGAACTATAGCCCAAGCCCTCTCATTCTGAGAGGAGGCCTGTGCCTGATGATGATGATGATATCGATGGTACTCTGACTGAACCTCGTATCTAAGTTTTAATGTTACACATGTGTACCACATTTCAACCCAATCGGTCCAGTCGTTCCGTTCCGTTCGGAGGCTCCGTTTATTCTATTTGTGATTTGGAGCCATAAAAAAGCATTTGCGGCCTATTTGTAAAATACATTTTCCCCTCACTACCTCGGAAAGCCGTCTTTTATCCTTTAATACAAGCGGGTAAAATCGCGTTTTATTCACTAGTGGGGTAAGTAATTTGACCTTGGAGTGGAGCGTGTTTAAGTAGCTTTTGACAGATAACAAAACGCAAAACGCTTATAGTAATGGTTTGTTCGATATTAATTATCATTAAATAAATGATAGGTACATAGTTTGAGAATTTAATAAAAAATACCAAATTTAGCTTTATTTAAGAAAATTCTATAAGAAACATTTGTTTTTTTTTTTATAATGATGTTGAATATAATTCTGAACGCACAAGTTGAGTCGATGCAATTTCTAAACGCATCGTCAGAAATGTCAACATTGTCAACAAAATTTTTCTCACCGACTCCCGACTCGCGTAAAAATACACAACTTGCAGGGTTTTCTGTTATAATGTCGTAAAAAAAAACAGTGATTCCAGTGATGAAGATTTATTTTTATGAGCTGTTTTTTTGCATGTTGCGCTTTCCTCGCTACATACAGTGAGGTGAAAAATTTTGTGTTACACACGGGTTCAACTATAGAAGACTCCTTTCGCTTGCTTATGTATCAATTCCACACTCGCGGGTAAAATACAACTTTGCACCCTTTTATAACATATAACTATTACATTATTAACATATACCTAAGTTCTATAACTTACCCAGCTGACCGTACTCCGGCAGACCGAAGGAGTGTAGGCCTCCATGGCAGTCCAGGATCATGGAAAATTCGGCGCCGCATCCCACCTTCACTATGGGTTTACCACTGTAACAACAATGGATACACATGTTATCTATATCAAGGTCGAATTGTGAAACAGGTTAGTACCGAATCGTCTATGTAGCAAAATGTCCAGCGACGCAAATAGACCAAGAAACAAAATGTCACACGTTCATAGCATTTATATCAATTAACATAACGTCCATAACGCAGAACATCAAATTTTAGTAATATTTTATTTAAAGAAACGGATAATAAGAAATATATACAAATACAATAAAACTAAAAACTATGTACATAATTAACCTAAACCTAACCTAACCTACAAGTAAAAAATTGGCAATTAGTCTGTGTAGCATAATGCCCAAACTATTGAATGACAAAAAGATGATACCACAAATAAAAATTTCTATTATTATTATTATTATTATTAATAGCAAATAGGGATGTTGCCTCTTGGTCAAATCAGCAACTTTTTTTGATATGTCAAAATGGTGTGATCGGATCCGTTAGTACGAAGTTTGTACTGAATTACAGAGCTAAGACGTCATAATTTTCAGTGATCAAACTGCAACCTTTTATTAGCGTTCGATAAATTAAAAATCATTTTAATTGGAGTAATAAGTGAGGCATGGATTTTTGATGAGTATATTCGGAAGCTTCATAAGTGAAAATGTAAAATGATTTTATTTTGACATCAGTCAACAACCCTATTGTCAAATCATATCGAAAGCAGTTACTCTGGACTATAATCGTCCCACGATAACTCTGCATAAGATGTTAATTGGTAACCCAGAAAAATCACACTGTGGTAATACTTTTTTCATGTCACTCAGACATTTCTTTAATTATAAATAATAATTATAGTAGTAATCAAAAGTTGCTGTTTTTTTTTTAGATATGGCTCTGTCTATTGGAGGACAATTTTGACAGTGTGTAGTAGGTTTTACCGTTTTACGGTAATCTAGAAAATCTAGAAAAAGAATTATGAGAGGTATTTTAATGGTGGATGGTGGATGAACAATGACATGTTTATGCTTAATCTAATCAAAAGTTCAAAACGTGTTGTTTGACTATCAATCAGTGTTGCCATAAACAAACTTTAGATTTCTATTGTTGTCAGTTCGTTGCATAGTTATTGTGGGTTGACTCTACTCACGTGAACCGTATCCGCGTAGGTTTGAGCACTTGAGGCGTGCTGCCGCCGATGCCGCACTGTCCGCTCTTGTTGTCCCCACATGCGTACACCGTGCCTGTGTCTGTACACAATACATGAAGAGTACACGCCAAGAGCAGGCCCCTAATTCACCATCTTTACAATTGTCAGTTTTAAATGACAATTCGAGCTACATTTCTTTGACAATATGAAGCGCGCTAAAACATAAGCTCAAGTCAGCAGTTGACGCAGAATTGTCATTGTCAAACTGACAACTGTAAAGTTGTACTGGGACTGGGACACATTTTTCGTGAATTTTGTATTAGACCATGGTGTTACACGTAGTCAATGATTTTTCTAAGGTTAACATTGTCAATAGTCAGAAACTTCATAGCGGCGGAGCACTATAGTTAACATTTCGATTATATCCCCTGTTACAGACATAAGAGCTTGTGCAGATCATTGTGACCGCTTCGGTTGCTCAGCTAAGCACGGCTCTATTGTTACAGACATAAGAGCTTGTGCAGATCATTGTGACCGCTTCGGTTGCTCAGCTAAGCACGGCTCTATTGTTACAGACATAAGAGCTTGTGCAGATCATTGTGACCGCTTCGGTTGCTCAGCTAAGCACGGCTCTATTGTTACAGACATAAGAGCTTGTGCAGATCATTGTGACCGCTTCGGTCGCTCAGCTACTTCTGCTGCTGACTACTAGAGCGCCTGCCATTACAAGGTTACGTACCTGTGACGAAGAGCGTGTGGTGGCGGCCTACGGCGGCGTGGATCACGTTCATGCCCTGCAGAGCGGGGATCGGCTCGGGAACGTTTCGGGTGTTCGTGTCACCCATGCCGAGCTGCCCGCACGTGTTGCGACCTAGCGAGATACACACAGCCATGAGTAGGGTTGCCGGGTGTAGTTAATGTACGACCAGTTATTGTACGACCTAATAATACACGACCTGATAATCCGTGTACATGGTACACGGAATACGGGTCGTGCATTATCACCCCGTACCGAACAAGTACGAGCAAATATTGTACGACCTGATAATTGGAATCCACTTTTGACTACTGAACCATGAGACGAAGTCGACGGAGCTCCAATTCCTCTGAGTCGCAATACTAACCTAACCTAACCGAAAAAAATAAATAAACCTAACCGTTTGGATTCCGATTATCAGGTCGTACATTATTAGGTCGTACATTATCAGGTCTTACATTATCTTGTACGACCTAATAATGCGCAACCGTGATATTGTACGACCTGATAATCGGCAGCCAAAGTGGACTCCAATTATCAGGTCGTACATTATTGGCCGTACATTCCGGGTCGTACATTATTGGCTCCCGGGTTGCCGATCGGGTTGCCCTCTTACCGGAGTATTGACGTACCCATACTACGTGGCCCACTATCACGGACCAACCACCCTCTGGACACCGCATCTTCTATAATTTACTTGGAAAGTCATTACGAAAAAAGCCGCGGCGAGCGGGCCGGGGGAATGCGTCGTGATTGGTTCATAGCTTGTCATCTCGCTTGTCATCTGGTCGAAAGTGCGCCGCGATTCAACGCCAGAGAGATTTATAGGTGCTAATGAGCTTATGCGTTCCGGAAACGTTCGCCCTGACATTGGGTGTCCAGAGGGTGGTTGGCCCAGTGCCCACTATTACCAGTTTTATAATCCCCTCCCCCCCTTGGTGATCATCCGTACTATATGCCAAGAGCCAAGACCCCCTCTTGCTCAGTGCCTATGCCTAGCACTAGCCTAGAATTAAAAAAAAATTACGTCAACTGTCACTTTTGAAAGTATCAAAAATGATTACCAAGAAGTCTCGCGGTATTATTTTTTGACAATGTCAAAAGTGACAGTTGACGTGGTTTTTTTTTATTCTAGGCTAGTTCTAGGCACTGAGCTAATCAGCCATTAATCTCACAAATGTCATCACGTTCATATAATGATCCTAACTAATATTATAAATGGGAAAGTAACTCTGTATCTCTGTGTCTCCGTCTGTCTGTTTGTTACCTCTTCACGGGAAAACCGCTGCACCAATCTGTAGTTTGAATATTGAGAAATAACATAGGCTGCTTTTTATTCGGGAAAATTGTATAGTTCCCGCGGGATAGCTATAACCAAAATCTACGCGGACAAAGTCGCGGGCAACAACTAGTAGGAAATAAAAATAAAAGAGCTGCAGTTCCTCGATTACTTATACGACAAATGTCGAAAAAAAAAATTGCGTCTCTTGAAAAAACTTTACTTAGCCAATTTTGTAGAGCAAAAATCTGCAGACTGTACTAGTGTAAGCTAAGCTCAAGAAGAGTGCTTGTATAATGTAAACATACCAAAAGCATAAGCCTCCCCCTCTTCAGTAACCAATACGGAATGGCCGGCGCTGCATCCACTCACTATGAGCCGGTACTGAAACAATAATACACAAAATCTCCATTAAAACCTGAAACGGAACGGAAAGGCAAAGAAATCACTTTTTTTTATACAACAAGAAGCGCAAACGAGCAAGTGGGTCACCTGATGGTAAGTGATCGCCACTGCCCATAGACACCCGCAACCCCGGAGGGTTTGCAGATGCGCTGCCAACCTAGAGAGCTAAGATGAAATGCCTCTGGTGCCCGTAATCACACCGGTTGGATATTGGGAAGTCACAGTGCCATCTTCCAACCTGCCTCGGTTGGATAGAGGAAATATAATTGATTATAAAATTTTCTTACCATCTTCCAAACTGTATATAAGTAGTCACTAACAAAAAAAAAACAAAAATGTGCTACATATAATATGATTGGGTACTTAGGCTTTTGTTTGCGATAATACATATATATAAAAAATCAAGCCTACGGTACACGCTATCGCCGGACAAATCTAGATAAATACAGACAAATATACAAACCTACATAAACATACCAACGACTTGACTATATAGAATTACCTGTGACTACCCATTCAGTACAGGTTGGAACTCAGAGCACATACAAAGAGGAGGTGTTGTAATCAGATTTTTCTATGAAACTACGCGTGATATTTTGCGGGGCGAGGGGGTGTTAGATCACGCCCACTTCTTTATTTTCCATCTAACGGGCAATAGCGTGTAGTGTGTGTCACGCCACACACACATTCTCTCCCATCATGTACTATAAATAGCTTTAAGCGTTCTTATAATAAACAGTCTTTAATCGTCAGACCTGATAAATAAGAGACGTGTTATCGAGCAGGCATTTATTCATCGACTGATGTCTACCCTCTACTCCAATAATAATCCAAATATGCAACACCTTCACCCTTAAATAACACAAAGTTTGTCTCCTAGAGTACACCTTCACCCTTAAACACTAGTACATTATGTTTACCGTTATGTTCCGTATACAAAAAAAAAACCAAATGTATCCTTATGCTATACACAAAAAAAACCGGTTTTGCCCTAAATTAACTTGATATACTACACAAGGGTACTAGTCTTAGTACTCCAACAAACAAGGCCACTTAGATAAAAATATCGTCTTACAACTAATTATAATACGCCTAGTTTAGTAATAGATAATGTCTTAACTTAATCTATAATTTTGAGGAGGTATCTATAAAAAATACCGTTGATAAATAATAACTAATCGAACTCAAAACCATATCTAGTCGGTTGCTGGCGCGCCCTCGTGGGACGATTGTTCACCAGTAACTCGGGGGCAACTTGACCGGAAGGCGGCGGCGCAGTACTCCCGCCGGCCCGCGCCGCCCGCGCCTCGGATGGCGCCTCCGTCGACCCTTCCTCCGAACCCCCACTAGCGTTAACAATTACTGGGTACACTAAACTCCTACTTAGTAATTGACTTTGGCTTTGATTTCGTTTATCATTCTCCGCTTGATCTATCACCCTGGTTCTTATTTGGTCTACATGCCTATGAACTGTCTCTGAATTGAAATCCTCTCTAACGGAATAATTTGTGTCGCCGCGACATTCGACTATCTGCCCAGGTGTCCACTTACTATTATTGCCTTGACCATATTTCCTAAACCAAATGTTTTCCCCTCTTTCGAACTGCCTCTGTGCCCCGCCCGCCTGCCGCTGTCTGCGAGCTTGATGCTGGAGCGCTTGGGCGGTACGTTCCGGTTTCAAGCAGTCCAACCTTGCTCGGAGTGATCTACCCTGCAATAATTTTGCCGGACTTTCGCCTGTCGCATAGTGCACCGTGTTTCTATAATTTAATAAGAACCTACATAAAGCCGTATCTATATCGTTTTTTTGCTCAAAGCTTTTTTTGATTACTTTTTTGCAAATCTTGACCGCCATCTCAGCCGCCCCATTGGACGCCGGATGGTACGGCGCTGTCAATAAGTGCTCCACTCCATTGTTGGTTAGAAACGCCTGGAACTCCGTACTCGTAAACGGAGGACCATTATCACTAACCAACTGCTTGGGCAGACCGAACCGTGCCCACAATTCCCTGAGCTTGTGTATTACTGAATTCGCGGAAGTACTTCCCATTTTTATAGCCTCTATCCATTTCGAATGGGAATCTATTACTACTAGATACTTGGTTCCGGCATAGGGGCCCAAAAAGTCCACGTGCAGTCGCGACCAAGGGCGCTCCGGCCACGGCCACAGACGCGGCTCGTGCGCCGGCGGCGCGTCCGCCACCGCGGCGCACACCGAGCACGCGCGGCAACGCTGCTCTACGGCCTCGTCTATTCCGGGCCACCAAACATAGCTACGTGCCAAAGCTTTTGTTTTAACCATGCCCATGTGAGGGTCATGTAATTCTTGCAGGACCTTATCCCTACACGCGTTTGGTATTACTACTCGGTGCCCCCACATAATACACCCGAGCTCTTCATACAATTCTGTTTTCCTATTTAAAAATGGTTTTAGCTCCCGTATCTCTACTTCTCTCGGCCAGCCGTCCCTTAAATAGCTCAATACCCGGCTAAGCAAAACGTCCTTCGCAGTTTCTTTTTTTAGTGCCCTATAATCTAATAACATCGCCTCTGCGGCGAAATGCAGGTACGTTTGTTCCGGTAACTCGTCCGGTTCCCTGTTCTCCGTGTCCCGGTGACCCCGTATCATACGCGACAACGCGTCAGCCATATTTTGATCTGTTCTCACATACTCAATATTAAAGTCATAAGCTGACAACAGAATCGCCCAACGTTGGAGTCGACTCGCTGCCGCCGTCGGCACCCCGCAGCTTGGCCCGAAAATCGTAACTAAAGGTTTGTGGTCAGTGCGGAGCGTGAAGTTGCGGCCATATAGGTATTGGTGAAACTTCTTAATTGCAAAAACTATAGCCAGGGCCTCTTTGTGTATTTGGCTGTAATGCAACTCCGCGGGCGTCAGCGCGCGCGAGGCGTAGGCGACCGCGCGCTCGCCGGCGGCGCCGCGCTGCGCCAGCACCGCCGCGATGCCGCGCGCGCTCGCGTCGCACGTCACCACGCACGGGAGCCGTATATCGTAATGCGCTAACCTCCCCACCCTGCACAACGCCTGTTTCACTTTGTTAAAAGCGTTTTCCTGCCTACCACCCCAAGCCCAATGTTTACCCTTTCGCAATAATTCATATAGAGGTGCCAAATATTCACTAAGGTGTTTAATAAATTTTCCGTAGAAATTTACCATCCCCAAGAATGATCTTAGCTCGCCAACATTGTTGGGTGGTGGCATTTTAACAATAGGTGCCATTTTTTCCGCGTCTACGCTGACCCCGTTTTCGTTAATTATAAAGCCTAAGTACTTCACCTGATCCAAAAAAAAATCACACTTACTTTTCTTTACTTTTAATCCATGTAGCTGCAATATTTGCAGAACCTCTTGGATATGTTGTTTATGTTCTTGCATGGTTTTGCTAGCTATCAGAATGTCGTCTAGAAAAATAATAACATGTGGCATATTTTTAAATAAGTTTAACATGATCCTTTGGAAAATACCAGGACTTGACGCTAAACCGTAAACCAACCTATTGTATTTAAATAACCCTCTGTGGGTATTTATAACAGTGTAATTAGCAGTGTCATCAAGGAGGATCTGATTGTAGGCCTGCGATAAATCAAGCTTGGAGAAATGTTTATAACCACTGAGGTTGCTTAATAAGTCGTCGATTTTAGGAACCGGGTATCTATCTACCATTAATACTCTATTCAGTGTAACCTTGTAATCCGCGCAGAGTCTAATCGCACCGTCCGCCTTATGCGCGACTACTAGTGGGGTGGCCCAGTCGGAGTGGTCGACGGGCTCGATGACGCCGGCGGCCAGCATGGCGTCGAGCTCGGCGTCGACGCGCGCGCGCAGCGCGTAGGGCAGCGGCCGGGCGCGGCAGTACACGGGCCGGGCGCCCGCGCGCAACTGCAGCGTCGCGCGCCCTCCGGTGAAGCACCCCAGAGTTCCATCAAAAACATCTTTAAATCTGGAAATAATATCATTAACATGATTAAGATCCGGCCTGATTTGATCATGTGTATCTAATTTATTAATCGCTAATGCCGGCACCCGTATGCCTAATTCTGCAAGCCACTGCCGTCCCAACAGGTTTGTGGTTCCATTATTAAACACATATAAATCAAGCGTTTTAAATGTTTCCTTATAGCCAACTTTTACTTCGAGATATCCTAATGGGGAGACCCGGGAACCGTCATAAAAACTGAGCTTTAAATTACAAGAATGTATCTCGAGATTTCTAAAATACCTTAAGTATGTTTCATTATTGATACATGATAAAGGCGAGCCGGTATCTATTTCCATTTTTAAACTTATGTTTTCTACCAAAATCTGTATACATACCGGTCGATATGCACTTAAACCCATTTGATACATCGGCATCTCGTCATCGTCGTCTTCCGCATGTAGCTGGTTCGACACCCGGGCCGCGTCCTCGTTGAAGCCCACTGTTGGGCTGCCGTCGCTGTTTCCGCGCCAACCTGGCCCCTCGCTCGGTTCCCGTTGTTCGTGAATGCAATAATGGCGCGCGAGCGCAGCGCCCCCGCGCGCGCCTCGCCGCCCTCGCCTGCTCCGGCCGCCTTGCCCGCGGCTGCCCTGCCGGCCGGGGCCCGGTCGGCTTGCCCGGTACCATGGCCTCGGCCCCATGACTTGTCGTGCCCGTATGTAACCTCTTGCCCGGCTCGAACTCTTTGCCCGTCCCCCTCGGGGCATACACGTCTTAGGTGACCTATTTTTGAGCATCTGTCACATACATAATCTCTGAATTTACACTCCGTGCGCGAATGCCCTTGATCCCCGCACGCTGTGCATTGTTTATTTGTTCCACTGTAGTGCATTCCGATCGCGGCAGATTCCACTGCACTCGAATTTTTTTCAGCAGATTCCATAATAGAAGCCAATGCAACCGCTTTGCCGTAATCTAGTTTTTTCTCAGCAAACAATCTTTGGCGAATCGGATCACTCGTAATTCCACAGACCAATTGATCGCGGAGGTTTTCCTCCAAAGTGTTACCAAAATCGCAGAATCTTGCCTTTTGTTTCAACACCGCCACGTAGTCCGCCAATGATTGTCCATTTTCCTGCCGACATTGGCGAAATTTGTACCGTTCCGCCAACGATGACGGTACTGGCTGCAAATGTTCTTTAACTAATTTTACCACTTTTTCATAAGTAAGTTTTGAGGGTTTCTCTGGACTACATAAGTTCACAATTAGTTCGTATGCACTTTCACCTACGTTAGCAATTAAAGTTGGTAGTTTTAACTCGTCTTTTATCTCGTTTGCCACAAAACACATTTCTAATCGTTCGCAGTATGAAGTCCAATTCCCATTTATCATATCAAATTCCGCGAACTTTCCCAAAGGCATAATGTTAACGATCCGAAATGCAACACAATGTTATTATTTATTTTAATCCGCGCCGCCACTGATAAATAAGAGACGTGTTATCGAGCAGGCATTTATTCATCGACTGATGTCTACCCTCTACTCCAATAATAATCCAAATATGCAACAGTTATCATTTGCCTCCCCTTCACATGGCGACCCTGCCAGCGCTGCTGCCTCGTGCGGTGCTGGCGGCGCGCTGCGCCACCAGTTATAGTTGAAATTAAATTTCTTATAAAGATACTTTAAATCAGTGAAGAAAAAAAACTAAGTGGAATTGTGGACATTGTTTTTTAAAGTGATTTTATGGACAGTGTGCGGGAAAAAAATACAGACATATTAACAATAAATAAAATTAAAGTATAAACTTAATTAGGTAACGTAACATAAAATAGGTATACGAAGAACATAAATTAGAGAAGAATTAAAGTAAAAGTAGACGAAGGAGCGAAGAAAAAAAAATGGAGAATGCAATAAATTAGAGAAAATTATAAACATTAGAATAAAGAAGATAGAAGAATCAGAATAAGTAAGAAAAGTAAGAATTATACAGTAAAAATAATAAGAAATTAAGATAATTAACTTTAAGAAGATTAAGAAGAGTAATTGCTGCAAGAAGAAGACAGTTTGAAACAGATATAATTGAAGAACGCCATAAAACAAATGAAGAAAGGAAATAAAGAAGAAAATCAATGGAAACAGAAGAAATCCTAGAGAAGAATAAAATATGAATAATAATAATCAAAATGAAGAATGAAGAAATTGAAGAGAAGGAAAAAAAAATGCTACGGGAAAATGAGAGTAAGAATGAAGAATGGTGAAAAATGAATTACGTCAAGAATGAAGAGTATAAAAAGGAATAGAAATGAACATATTATTATGAAGACAGAAATGGAAGAAATAAGAAATAAAATAAATTTTATATTAATATGGAAGAAAGCTGCTGGGAGTGGTTGGAGTTGGAAGGTCAAGGTTGTGAGAAGAGAACGGTGTGCAGCAGGGAGTTGTTGGTGTCCTAGACGAGGAGCCAGCACGAAGGAAGAGAAGTTAAATCAATTAACAAGACATTTTACAAAGCGTTATACAACAGTTCGGTAAATTTCGTATTATTATTCTTCCAAATAGATTGCGTATCAGGTATGTCTAATTGTTTTTTTTATTATATCCAAATTTTGAATGGGTTCATGTAGAGTTAGTTTTTTTTTTTAATATATTAAATTGCATTGTGTATTGCTGCAAATGAATATTGTGGATATTTTAATAATAAGCTGGCGCCCCTTGTTGACGAGATCTCAGTTTAAAAAAAAGCAAGTTACTAAATTTCGTGAACGTTTTTTTAAATTTTGAAACTAAAACTTTACAAAAGTTATATGTCCAGTATAAAAATAGATAGCAAAACATTGCTTAGATTCACACCGCTAAGTTGGATGACTCTCATACAGATCAGCAAATATAGATTGGAATGCAGCGGGCTGTTATTACAGGTCAAATTTCACATGGTAAGATGTGTACTGTGCGCTCTTTGAAAGACATTTACATTATTGAGTTATAAAATAGTTTTCAACTTTACATGAATTATCGGGAGTTTGAATTTAGTGTTTTATGGTATTTACATATTTTACAGAGTTTTACGGAAAGTTTTACACGGAGTTTTAAGATTGATAATATTATTATTGAATGAAGATTTTGATTTTTTTTACTAGGTAGGTAGCTCAAGGTCGTTTTTTTATTCTGCTGCAGACGGATAAAAAAGATGATTGAAAATAATTTGATATTGTTGCTAGACTGATCATCTAGCTTCCATTTCAAATTATTAATGCAACGACAATAGATAGATATCCAGGTGTTAGAAGAGATTAGAGCCAAAAATTATGAAGTTATAAAATTGTTTTTATTTTGATATTTTTGTTACGATTTTTTCAGTATATTGCTATAGATTTTAATTGATGGTTTTAATGGTTAGTGTCATTGAGAAGTGAATAAAGAATTGGGGTTAAATACGTAGATTTGGTACTTATTATAGAAGGAAAGGAATAGTGGAAGGAACGAATGAGTATTTTTGTTAGAAATTTGAATGTGTTTTGTTTTTGAAATGGTATAGGATAGAAAGTAGGTATATTACGAGGTCCACCAGGATACAAGGCAGGCACGAAATCCTTGACATTGGATCATGTTTCGGTCGAGCTACCACACGTGACGATTCTTGGACACATGGTATGATTATTGAAGTAAAGAAGTGTTAAATGAACTGCCTGAATATATGAAGTATATATGAGTATTATGAATTTGCGCGCACGAAAGTAAATAAATAATCCTTGTATCCTGAACAAATAAAAAATATATATGTTAAAGTCTGGCCAGACACGTATATAATGAAAAGTGCTGTGGACCTTGACAAAGTGATGCCAAGGTAGCTCACTAATTAATAAGAAGATAAAATATTACGAAATGAGTAATAATGAAAGAATAGAATGGAAAGTTATGAAACGGGTGAAAAGGAAGTAAAGTACAAAAATGACGACATAAGAATTTAATTACAAGAACAGATTTGAACAGTATATAATTGCAACGTAATATTGTATGGATAGAGAATTGAGAGATATAGACAAATGTTAAAAGTAAATTTAGAGCGAGCAAGATGAAATTATTATTTTTTATATATTCTTTTACTATTTGGATAATCTGGGTTTTTGATATGACCATGGCAGAATAATATAATTATTATTATCTCGTCAGCAAAGCGTGCCAATTTAGAAGTAAGATATTAGTTTTAGAATGATGATAATTATTTTGTTACTTTTTGGATGACATTTAATACGGTAATCGATGGATTAAAAAAAAAAAAAAGTTAGTTTTGTTCAAGGTAATTTCAGTAATTTAGAGTAAGAAAAAAAAATTGATTTTGCGTAATTTTTTTTTCTTTTTTCAAGGGGGGAGGTGTAGTGTGTGTCACGCCACACACACATTCTCTCCCATCATGTACTATAAATAGCTTTAAGCGTTCTTATAATAAACAGTCTTTAATCGTCAGACCTGGTTATCATTTGCCTCCCCTTCACTGCTGCTTCTTTCACTGCTTTCAAACTGCTCGCTTCATTCTGTGTCGATGTTACTACGTAGTTTAACTGCCGCACACTAGATGTCACTAAATGTGGGCCTGTTTAAAAAATGATTTTAAAAACTGCAAAAACAACATTTCGGCGACTAAAAAGTCTTTAGGATTGTAAGCAGAAGTAATTTCAGTACGTATGATTTTCAAAATAAATTAATACTGAGCTCTAGCCTCTGCGTACCCATATATTTTTATTTTCCAAGACACACTGTCGCCATCTATTGTCAAGTAGAATTATATTTGCAGACGCCGACACGCAATGAGATTTTTATAGAACTATTCAAATAAATTACGCAAGAAATGACTTACAGATAAAATGTGATGCCATCAATAGCATCAGAACGTCTATCCGAGTAGTTTTTACATGATAAAACACAACACTTCATCCTTTTCTTTTTAGTAACATTAAAATAACACGAAAATGCTACCGGTGACAAAGCTGTGCACAGGACGAGCGATGACAGTACACTGACTAAGGCCACGCCCATTGTGATGACGTCAGGACCTATTTGAGAATCACAGTGCACAGTTGCCTAAACCCTCTCCTCTTGGTATATGCTCTGTGGGTTGGAAAATGGGAAGAAAAAATAATAAGCAATTTTATTACATTCCCACTATCCAACTCGAGGCAGGTTGGAAGATGGCACTGAGAGTTCCTAATATCCAACCTGGGTTGGATAGCTAGGCTGGAAGATGGGAATCACTCCCCATTAGGCCGTTTCGATTCCGACCTCTGCTGATCTACTATATCTGAGGCCCGAGTACGAATATTCGAAACCTGCGTCACGTAAAATCGAATAGTAAACGTCATCGAGTTTGTATGACGTTTGGAACAGCGCCCGCCCGTGAGCGTATTTGGAACCAAACTTTAGTATGAGGTTTCTCGATAACCGTAACGTAACGCAGGCTACTAAAACTTGGTGCTCGACCCTCAGATCGCGGCGCCCGCCCGTTTGACAAAGGCTTAAAATATTTATGATCCAATTTCTGACGTCCTGTATTACGCAATAACGTGCTCACATCACAGCTCACCTAATGCATATAACATGATGTTTTTTAAACAGATCTTTTATTCATCGCCTATGTAACGGGAACAATATGGGCATACTCTTTAAATAACTTTCAATATCCAAGTCAGTCTAGCAGAAAACAAAAGTGTAGTTTTAGGCGCTGGTTGGCTAGCCAAAGAATTTGTATGGAACAATCAAAAAGCCGTGATAGCCTAGTGGTCTGACCTGTGTCCTCTCAAGCAGAGGGTCGTGGGTTCAAACCTCAGCTCGCACCTCTGAGTTTTTCCAAATTTATGTGCGGAATTACATATTATAATTTATCATGAGCTATGGCTATACAATGTCGCGATCCTGTAAAATAATGAGCCTGCTGTAGCTAGTTTTACTGTAGAGAGGTCTCTGTACCATTAATTTTGCATGACACTTAGACCTCTGGCTAACACGGCGCTATTGTGTTAGCCAGAGGTCTAAATGTATGTTACAGAGACCCCTCCGTAGTAAAACTAGCTACAGCAGGCTTATTATTTCAAAGGAACGCGGCATCGTATAGACACTGGCAGTCCTCTTGGTTTTATGGTCCTTGTTTTCGGTGAACATAGTGATAAGTGATAAGGAAAAACATAGTGAGGAAACCTGCACACTCCTGCGAAGCAATTCAATGATGCGTGTGAAGTTCCCGATCCGCACTGGGCCGCGTGGGAACTATAGCAAGCCCTCTCATTCTGTGCCCAGCAGTGGGACGTAAAAACCTGATGACGATGGAACTTACCCTGCGGTCAGTGAACTTGTGGAACGTGAAGAGATTTGGATGCGTGCGCGCCGAGGCGTTCTCCTTCTTAGCCACCAGGTCCCAAGACACCTGGCCGGCTATCATTAGCACGCCCGGCGTCTTGTAGAAAGTCTTCAGCAGCTCCTGTTGCCGAATAACCATCAACATGAGTTCAAATAACAAACATACATACCTAGGGGTTTGACCTATGGCCTCTTAAGCTAGGGTTGCCAACTATTTCTTGGGAACATATAGTATTTTCCAGCCCAAGGTATAAAAACATAGTAGCTACATTGAAAAAAAATACAGTGCTTTGAAGAAAAACTTTTTAAATCCTGACTGCGACCTGACTTGCACGGCACGAATAGTAAAAACGGCCTGTGATAAGAAATATGTAGTATTTTTGCGTGCTATATATTTCTCCAACATTATACAGTACACAGGTCAAATAATAGCACAATACTATATATTATAGTATGGTTAATTGAGAACATTATCCCAAGCACTTGGCTTGAACATCAGAGTTTTTCCGAATTTATGTGCGAAATTACATTTGTAATTCGAGGAAACCGGCACACTCCTGCTAAGCAATATAAGATAAGATAAGATTAAAGATCATTTATTGCCACAAATAAAAATGTGACAGATATCACTGGCGGTACAGCGCGGGAATGCTGCGGGTATTTTCGGTACTTTGGAGCCGGGTACGGGTCGCGTTGGGACCTGACACGAACTTGCCGAGGTCTGGCTTTTGTTTTTTTTTATTAGTTTGATTATAAGTTAAGTAGCGAAGCTTGTTGTGCAAGAATTTTGTTTTTTGTACCCTCTTGACGAAGCATGTATTGTGGATCTGATTTCTCTTTAATTTATGATGTATCTAATTTTTTGTGGTAATAAAAATGTTACAGAAACAGACTTAACTATTATCCTCATAATACAACACTTACAATTTACAATTATAGTACATTTCGTGTGGCAAAGGGGATGCACTCAGCGTTTACTGGTCCGAGCTCCCGCGGGAGTCCCCCATTGACACAGCGCTGATTTTCAGTACACCCCAGAATACATCCCTGTTGCAAGTTGGCGAGCGCTAATATTCAAGGCATAATAATTATAAACTACAATGGAAAGAGAAAAGAAAAAACAGAAAATAATACATTATGAGAAAAAAAAAACGAACCAATGGGCATAATAGGCAACTTCCACCACAACATTATTTTTAATTTTGCTATTTTGATCTCTGTTGCATGTTATTTTTTAAGTTTTTGCCTGTTTTTGGCATAATGGTGTTTGAAGTTCCCAAACCGCAGTGGGTCCGCGTGGGAGGTACAGGTCGCGCGGCGGTCGCTCGACGAAGCTGGTGGGGGCAATTGGCGCATGTGTACAACTCACAACAATCTTGAGAGTATTTCTTTGAAATATAATTTTCTTACTTCGCATTGTTTGTACGTTAGTAACGTAACATAATTATAATAATACTCGTTTTGGCTTGTGACTTATCTGGCTAGTAGGTAGGTATATTAAAAATCTCGGTAGTATTTTTTTACCTGCTTTAACATACCCACGATTTAATTGGTTTTGTTTCCTTTTTAACATAACAGTTCACGGTCGTAAACCATTTTATCTACACACATATCATAAGTCCTCTAAAATGCGTTCAGAAACCGTAGAAAATGACCGGCATTGCAGTACATCGGCGCCTCCGCCGCCAACCACCTCCACTAGCAGGTCCAGCAGTAAAGTAATAGTCATTACGACATCGAATTCGATGTCGTCGATGTCGTAATGACTTTTCGATATCGAATTCAATTTTTCGAATTTGACGACCAACGTAATTTACAATCATAGTGAAATAAAACGGATCACTCACGTATATAAGTCGAGTTCAGTCCGATATGTATAATTAATAATGTGATATTGATTTTTTTTTTCCAAAAAAAAAAACAGTTTACGAAACGTCAGCTCGGTATGTTTGCCTATGTTAAAAAAAAACAGTCAAATTCGTGACAGGTATGGGTATGATATATGCCTTCGGCTTCTGAACCCATCTTAGAGTACTTATAATATGTGTGTGGATAAAGTAATGTATGCAACTCCACATAATTAGGCCTTAAAACACTCATTATGTAGCAGTTGCATAAACTACTATTTCTGGCTTGCCATGTTAAAACTTTATTTTTGTTCATTTTTTTCATTATAACGTAACGTACCTACAGCCAGGTACAACTAATAAAACAATATGTACGCAACTGTACCCAATTATAACGCAATACCTTATATCTACTCTCTCTAACCGCGAGCACTATCGATTTTAATAGGTGAAAAAAGTGTCCCAAAATGTTTACACATTTGTTGTAGAGTCGAGGAAATTAATTCCTGACCCACCGTAGAACATTTTCATAGTAAACGTCATAACGATTTTCCTTGTCAAGTCATCCGATGTCACTATGACGTTTACTGTGAAAAGGTTCCATGGTGGGTCAGGAATTAATTTCCTCGAACGTACTTCCATTCCGTTACTCTAATATAAGCGTATTTGAAAAGGGTAACGGAATGGACCACTTTTTTTCACGTATTAAAATTATTAGTACTCATGAATGATTCTAAGTAGATATAACATCAAAATGTCAAAATTCCAGAAAAAAAGTGTGTGCACAATTTTTTTTTAAATGACTTACCTCATACATTACAATGTCTCTCTATGTCGACATTGGCAAAATACCTACTCCCTGCTAAAAGAGCAAAGGTGAAAGTCATTTAAAAACCGGCCAAGTGCGAGTTGGACTCGTGCACGAAGGGTTCCGTACAAAGATGTCCAGTGTGTAGAGCCCTGCTCCTAAGCAAAATGTATGCAGTGTGGGGTAATTTTTAATTGGTCAGTGACATATACAGACAGACAAAACATTTCGTTTTTGAGATTATTGTGAGTGGTTGTGCTATAAGAGCTAAATTGATACCGAATTTCAAGTTTTTAGGACTACTGGAAGTACCCTTTAGGTTTTTATACTACAGCAATTTGGATGGAAACAGCCTTTTTAATGGCTGCACCTTTTAATTGCATTGACTCAGAAGTTTGAATTTTTCACAGCTTCAAGGGACTGCAAGCTTGAGTATTTGATATTAATTTCAGCAAGCTACCTCAACGTGTTCCAGAGAAAAAGGGTCTTGACAGACAGATAGACAGACGGACAACAAAGTACAGACAACAAAGTGATCCTATAAGGGTTCCGTTTTTTCTGTTCATGTGCAGAAACCTAAAAAACTACTTACCTCAGGCATCTTAATAGTGGGCTCATCCCCAAGAGGAGACGGGGTCCTCTGGTTCTCCTGTGGCTGTTGGTCGAGCAGCACAGAGTCGTTGCTGTCCTCGTCCTCCAACTGGGGCTTGCGGGGCTTTCGACCCTTGGCGGGTCGCCCTGCACCTGGTGCAGCGCGCTTGCGACTACCATTGTTTGACATGATGCTGGCAACACAATAACACATTTAGTTGAAGCCTGAACCAGAGATAAATTAAAAAAAATGGTTGCAACTGGAGTAGCATTAGAAATTTTAGCATTAAAAAGAAGGAAACAATCTTGACATGTTTTTATTGAAGAACGCTATTTAAAAATAAGTAAAGATCATACAAAACCATCTAACTATCCTAATTGTAACTTCCTAACTAATATTATAAATGCGAAAGTAACTCAGTCTCTCTGTCTTTCTGTCTGTCTGTTTGTTACCTCTTCGCGGGAAAACTGATGCACCAATCTAGATGAAATTTAGTAAGAAGATAGTTTGAATATTGAGGAATAACATACATACTTTTATTCAGGAAAATTAGATAGTTCCCCCAGGATAGCAATAACCGAAATCTACGTGGACAAATTGGGGGCAACAGCTATAGTATCAATATAAATAATTAAATCTCATCGTTGTTTATATGTTACTTGCTCTTATTTATTTTTAAGAGATGTTTTCAATAAAAAGACATGTCAAGATGGCTTCTTTTTTTTAATGCTAAAATAAATGAAGTACCTACAACTGAGTGCCGCTTTCTTAGGAACTTTCATATTTTGACCTAAAATACTTGATTATGATTATGACTCAAGCCTCGTTAAAACATAAGATTTAAAAAAAAAATTTTGGTTGCTATGTCACCCCTCTACATAACTCTAAATAATTTAACCCCTCCTATGCTTAGGCATGGATCAGCACCAAATTTAAGGCTATATTGTTCTATTTTGCTCTCACATGACAGCTATTTATTATAACAATTTTGGATTATGTAAAAAAGCCGCAATCAAAATTATTGTTAGCCTTACCAATCTATGTCAATAAGTTAACTACTACATTAAAATTCAATTGTTTTTTTTTTGTTACAAGTAATTTTAAAATCACTTGACCCTGGGACCATATTGGACAAGAGTTGCGAAGGACAGAGCACAGTGGAGACAGATGGAGGAGGCCTATGCCAAAAGGCACACCGAACTATGTGATGTTTTATAAACAAAGTTAATAAGCAAAAATATACTAAAGTTCGGAAATAAATGGCTTTATTATTATTATTATTTTAAAAACTCATGCCATTTAGGTAGTTTGTCGTGCCCCCTGCAGAATTGTGAGAGTACTTACTAACTAATATTCGAAAACAAAGTTTCGGGAACTTAAAAATAATAACAAACACGAAGAAGTAAAAGCTCGGCTTAAAGATAGTTCCCGATCTGACTGTTTTTAAATTTAAGAAAAAAAACACTATTTTGGCTGAAATAAAAAATCTGTTCTCTATGTGTAACGGATCGCTGCGCCAGACAATGGGAATATAGGAGCGACCGAACAGTTTATACCGAGCAACCGTAAATACGAGTAATTTCACCAAGCGACATGTTAAAACCGATTACTTACACCGTTACCAACGTACGTAAAGTATTTGCATAGAAATTAACATTTATCCGTCGTCTATCCCATAATCAGTGAAAACCGAAAGCCAAAGCGACACGTGCCGAAAAACGACACGATATGTTAAGTACAGCTTAATTGTTTATTACAATTTGGAAGATCGCATAATAAAGCAACCAAAATCATAGTAAACTCACCAATTTAACACAATAAACTGAAGTTAAAAAAATATTTAAAATTATACCTATCAAAGCTTGCGTTGTTGCGGCCTTAAAAAAATGGGGATGCCGTTAAAAAAATATCAAACACCGTTTGTTTTCTAGTTCCTGTGCTACATCGCTGTTATTATTATCTCATTTTTGTACTGTCTTGATTAGTCTGTGGTCGTAAAAATCTACGGTAAAAATAATAAGCATAGACTATAACACACTAGACGTGCTCTGGCTACAAAACAAATGCTATAGTACTTTTGTAAATTTTAAGCCGGTTTAAGCGCCGTCAATATAATTGTTAAGTGATTGAAGCCTGAAGCGAAGCTTGAAGGTGATTGATGAAAATAAACATGATGAAGTGAAAATTTCATGAAAGTAGTAATACTTACAAGGAAAATTTGAAAGACGCTTACATAGTTAAGCACAAGAAGCTTATACCCATTATGGGCATAAGCTTCTTGGTCAAGCATCATTGAAAAAAAAACGTATGTTCGTTGATCGAAATAGCATCAATGGCACTACAAAATCATACTACAATTAAAAAAAAATGCACAAATCAAAATTTTGTCATTTTGTAAAATTATACCAAGACCTCGTCATTAGTAAGGTAGTTTATAGTAGCTTTTCCAATTTCTGTATGGTCACACTAAAGCTGAAAAAAAAAACTGAATGAAATGCCTTGGATTGGACAGTATATATAATGTACTCTGTGGGATTGGATTGGATCGGAATCGGAAGCGCCCCCCTCGTCTTGTTGAGCATTTTGCTGTATTTACCCCCTGTTCCTCGTATTTGCTATTGAAAAAACAAGTCAAAATACAAACAATACAGACAGAGACAGTCGTGTATCGTGTAAAATAAAAGAGCAGCGTCGGCAGAGAAGATGAAACAGTAAGATAAAAACTCAAAACATTTTTTATTTTTGTTATCTTAAACGAGAAATTTTATGTTTACTAACGTCTTTTAACTTAGAATGGTCGATAGGCATTTTCGTTTTTTTAATTAATTTGTTAGTCTTCACATGTATATTTGTTGTAATTTTTTTTATACAGGGTGGTAACGAGGGTTGGTCTGTAGCAAAGCGCTGGAGTTTTAAAATATTATTGATATTTGAAGGTGTCTATCTCAGCCATTTTTAGTTTAAGAAAAAAGAGCACATTTCATCTTAAACTGAATTTTGCACCTTCCATGTTTATAAATTTTTCTGAAAAAAAAAAGTCCCGGAAAAGAAAAAAAAACTATACCTGGTGTGGTGTCTAAAATAATGCATTTGCTCATAAATTGAAATAAATACGTAATAATTATAATATGTCTAAACAATAATTGTCACATTGAAATTAAATAAATTAACTGTAATATAATTGCAGAATTTTTGCGCCTAATTTAGTCATTTTTGTACTTAAAAACTTCATGTAGTAGATTAACCGTGTTTTCTCACGAGTCACAATTATTGGTGAATCCATCAGCCAAGCCTTGCAAAAAAAAAAAAAAAAATGTTTTTTTTTTTTCTAAAATTGCCCCAGGAACTGCGCGATAAGGCTTGTGCAGCGCAAATTCGCGCAGGGCGTCCCGCTCCCGCCCAGTGTCAGTGCGGGCCCGCCCGCCCCGGACCGCAAGCTTGAACCGCCCAAAGAGGATCAGCGCACAGTGTACCACAATGGCATGTCTGCAAGAAGCTTGCTAGACATTGTCGCGTTGCAAAGTAAGTATAACAATTATTAGATTAATAACTGATCCATAAAAACTTGATTTTTAAAACAAGGTGTTTTTGACGACTGTACTTTTTTTTGTCTTTACTTGTATTATTATTTTTTTTTTTTTATTTATTGCAATGGGAAACAAACAGCATAGATAACACAAATAGTCAGCTCTTAAAGTTAATACATAAGCCACAAGAGTTTCCACTTATAGTTTATACATTAGTTTGCTCAGAAAGTACACCAAATATACATCTGTTTATTATTTTTCACTGTTATCAACATTATCCTTTTATTTATTTTGCTTTTTACTTCTGCCACTATTTTCCTCTTTGACTGCAGAAACAAATCTACTGTGATTTAGATGAAATAGGTCGATATGCGAATATTTGCCATTATAAATTCTACACGCTCTCGCCAAGCATTTATTACCTACATACTTGGTACGACTGAGAGGGACTGCAAACAGGTATTGTCATCCAACTTGCACATCTGTACCAAATTTCAAGTCAATTCCATTGAATGTTGAGGAAACGACCCTGGCCTCTCTTCCAGATTATTATATTGTCACCAGATTTACATCAGTATGTCAAATTTAATCTCAATTGGTTGAGGATATCTGCTTCTAAATTCAGTTGCAAGACAACTTACATACATTCAAGGGCAACTTACATACCTACGAACGGTGCAAGTTAAATAATAATAAAAGCGTTTAAAAAGAGGTTTGCCGCTATCTAAGAAATTTAAAAGGAGTCAATATTCACTAAGGAATATGAACGGACAGACAGCAGAGTTTCAGTAATATAGTTCCGTTTTTTACCCTTTGGATACGGAACCCTAAATTATCTTCACTTTCAGATGTCTGCAGGCACAAAGAGCCTATGGTTCTGCTGGAGCGGCTTCGTGAAGATGAAATTCCGTTGCCCGTCCCCGTGGCTCCCGTGCTGACGGTGAAGAGGAGGCGGCTGGCTCAGAAGCGGAAAAAGAATAACATGCGACTCCGGCCCCGTGAGACCCCGAAGCCTAAGGCAGGGAAGAGAAAGTCAGCGGAAGTTGCCAAGGTGTGTATGTTTTATCAGCAGAAGCATTTCTTTTATAGAACTTAGGGCTTAGAGTGAGTTGGGTCAATCAACTTTTCATTGCCACATGTTGCCATGGAGATGTCCCCTGGGTAACACAACAAAAATGTGTTTTTTTAAGACCCCACTACCCTGAAAGTCAAGATTTCCATGCTTAGGAGATGACGCATGAAGGGATTGGCATATAACAGTTGAAACTTCTAACGTCTGATGGAATGGTGCCTTAGAAAATCTTGTTTTAGATGAGTGACCTTGGAGACATCTCCGTGGCAACGAGTGGCAAAGAAAAGGTGATTGACCCAGTTGCAAGAGGTCTCTGCAAATATCACGTAACTTTTTATCCGCAAGAGACAGTTTAAAAATGGAGAGAAAACTTTGTTAAATTTATAAATTAAGGAAAAAATGTTTAATGTAATCAAGCACTAAACTATACATACGTATTTTCAAAAATCTCACGTGAGATTACGGGGTCGTGTGGGGGTCGTAAATCTCACGACATCTCACTAAGGGCCGGTCGAAGGTCGAAGGAAGGGTCAAAAAATCTTCATAGTAGCAGCTACGGAACCCTACACTGAGCGTGGTCCGTCTTGTAGTCATGTAACAGGACAGAATAAAGATGTACAAAGGCAAACTTATCGCTTAGAGGGGTCTCTAGGAGTTGACTTTAGACTTTATTGTATTTTATTTGCTTTTATTTGTGTGTGTGTTAAGTACTCTGCTATTGTAATGATGCTACTGCATTGTAAGAAAGTATACCTATAAAACAGTACCATGACTGACTGATTGACAGACAACGCACAGCCTAAACACCAGGGCCGTGTTTTATAAAACTACAAGTTACAATTTACAAGTGGAAGTCTCTTTCTATCACCTTTTGTTAGAAAGAGACTTCCGCTTGTAAATTACAATTTGTAACTTTATAAAACACGGCCCTGGACCTGGAGACTTGAAATTTGGCAAACATATACCTTGAGTATCCCAGAAGGGATTTTTCGAAATTCCCACAGGACAGGGAACTAGCCCATTTTGAAATATTTCATGGGGGCAAAGCCTCGGGGCATAAGCTAGTTCCGAATGATGATTTATATATTTATGTCTGTGTGTTTTGTCTGCAAAAGGGTCCGAGCAAAAAGCGACCGTGCACCAGCCGTGAAGACAAGCTAGCTGAAGATGACATGCCTCTGATGTACCTCTCCAGCACGTCCAAGGAATCTCCTACGGGTATGTCATTTTCACCGTCTCATATTAACCAATGTAGTGTGTGTCTATGTTATTCATCAATTTCGTCATCATCATCAGCTTATTCTAGTCCACTGCTGCAATGCTATGTGCTATATTTTATTCCGATCTAAAAAAAAATATGTGACACAGAATGAAACACTTAATTTTAAAAATTTCCTCCGGTGAACGACCAGAACACGTCGCGTTAATTGTCTATAATTTCCTTTTCCGTCATACTTGTGAACTTATCATTCATAACATTGTACTATGAATTTTAGTAGAGTAAAGCCAAGTTTTCTGTTGGCATCTCTTGTATAACTGTATCAACCGACTTCAAAAATGGAGGAGGTTCTAAGTTACACTGCATGTATTTTTTCTAAAGCTATTCAAGTATTTGTGTCTGACTACCAAACACATCTCATGTTGATAAGCTGATGATGGAAGACAACTTCTTAACGGCTATAATCGTCCCATGATAACTCTGCAACAAACTGACAACAGTAGAAATCTAAAGTTTGTTTATGGCAACACTGATATATAGTCAAACAACACGTTTTGAACTTTTGATTAGATTAAACAGGTCATCTTTCATTCACCATCCACCATTAAAATACCTCTCATATTTCGTTTTCTAGATTTTTTTTTTACCGTACAACGGCAAAACCTATTAAACACTGGCATAATTGTCCTCCAATGGACATAGCCATATTTTAAAAAAAAAACAGCAACTTTCGATTGCTACTATAATTATTATTTTTATTAAAGAAATGTCTGAGTGACATGAAAAAAGTTTACAACAGGGTGATTTTTCTGAGTTGCCAATTAATATCTTATGCAGAGTTATCATGGATATAGGAGTTGGAGGGGTTTTTTTATATTAAGTAAAAAACATACAGTGACAAGTATTAAATATTAGCATAAGTTATGCCCGCTACTGCGCCCCAGCGAAAGAATATAACTAACATAACCAACTTAGAAAAGTTGAAAAACCCCCGACGCTGTCGTTTCAAAGTTCAATATTTCAAAAACGGGTTAACCGATTTTCATGAATCTTAGCTAAGAACCGTGTCGATCAAACTAGCTTTCGATTAAAAAAAAACCGCATCGAAATCGGTGTATCCGTTTGGGTGCTATGATGCATCAAACAGATACGCAGATACACAGGTTAAACTTAATAACACCCCTCTTTTTCGTCCGGGGTTTAAAATGGCGCCATCTACGTATGTTAGTTTTTTCTTTGAGTTCATAGATGCCGCTATTGTGTTAAGCAGAAGTCTTAGTGCCATATTAATGCCACACGAAATGAACTACATTTATCATGTTTATTGTTACGCAGTAGAATTTATTTTGCCTATGTTAATAAAATTCAATATTTCCAATAATTTATTGCTGATGCGAATGTAAGCGAGTTTTTTGTATTAGTACATTGTGCATAAAGGGCGGCAAGAAGGGTATTACTAACGAAAGTCTATTAGAAGGCCGACGCCGAAGGCGGTACAGGCAGTACCTCCGTAAATATTAGATTATGTATATACGATTATAAATATAAACTCAGCAGTCGGCAACAAATAATAGTTTTGAGATTGTCAACTTTTTTCAATGGAGACTTCAGACTTCCAGTACTTCCACAGATAATGATAAAAACGCGTTTAGAAACTGGAAAGACGAAAGCCCATCCATACAGCCAGTTTTTATCGTTTTCAAAATAAAATTCACTGAAATAATTGCAAAGTAAACTCAAATAGTTTTAAAACACAATAATAGCGTTTAAATTAAGTAATACTTATTTGTAGAAAACGTAAAAAAACCATGTTTGATTTAAAACCACCTTAGTGTGGAATGACATATTATACCTACTTACCTACGAGTGAACGCCATATTTTTTAAAACTAAACTCATTACTCCCTTGGGAAAATTACAAATTACCTATTACTCCCGTAGGAATAATTTAGGCCGTTGTCCTTCAGTATGCCTGCGTACAATACGACGCTTTACGAGCAAGTGTGATAAAAAATTCTATATTTCCAATAATTTATTGCTGATGCGAATGTAAGCGAGTTTTTTGTATATTTTTACTTCTTTGGTCGACTATACTTTTGGCTGACTGTATTTTTATTCTCATCCAACCTACACATCCATGCCAAATTTCAAATCAAACCGACCGCTGCAAATGGGTCACATCGTCGGTCGAATCACGAAGGGGCGTAGGTAACTGCTTATTTTCAACTCACGACCCTCTGCTTGAGAGTCCATGGGTCAAACCACTAGGCTATCACGGCTTTGGGAGTAGGTCAATTGGTGTGAATTGTCCCACGATATGTATTAATTTATTTTATTATGCGCTGATGCTGATTTACATGAGATTGCTTTGCGAAAGTGATTTGATTACCTTTAGTGGCGTAGCATGGGCGGGGGAGGGGGGAGCGGGGGTCATGTCTCCTGGTGGCAAGCGCCACGAGCGCACAGCGCCCTGTCGGTGTAACTTGTGCGGCGGTACCTTGTGGCACGTGGGGGGTTGGGGGGGGGGGGGATTTTCGGGCGGCGAAAACCCACGCTACGCCACTATCTATGTTTTCAAGCTATGCCATTTGTACATGCCATGCTAAGCTGTTCACTCACATTCTCACGAATACGCCAAACCGCTTGTGGTAGAACTTTATGCCAGGTCCGTCCGGATCGCTACCACCATCTTACTCGCTAATCTTACCGCTAAGCAGCAGTGCTTGCACTGTTGTGTTCCGGTGTGGAGAGTAAAACAGCCGTTGTAATCACTTCCCATCAGGTGACCCACTTGCTCGTTTGCCTTACAACGATACGTAATATGGAAAGACTGCTTCCATGTTTTATATGCGTTCACTGATACATATGTAAGTATGTATTTATCTATATAGGTATGTTTATCCGTTGTCTAGTGCCTATAGTACAGGCTTTGCCTAGTTTGGGACCAGGTCAATTGGTGTCGATTGTACCATGATATTTATTTATTTCTTTATTAAGCTTTTATTAAAATTATTATACTTGCAGTGTTTGTATGTATTGTTTGTCAATTAATTCTTGCAAGTTTTTGACCCACTTCCCGATGTTCGATTTAGCTGGAATTTTGCGTACTTATGTAAATTCGGTGACAATACAATAATCTGGTAGTGTAATCCTGGTGGTGCGGCCAGGATCGTCTCCACAGGAGGGAACTCTTCGGCGGTTAATGGCATCGTCTTGAAATTTGCTATGGATATGTAAGTTGGATGGCAATACAAGTACAGTCGGAAAAAAATATATTAAAAAATATGTTTTTAACAGAAAACTATTTTTTTATTGTTACAGCTAAGAACGCAGATCACGGCTTCTCTTTCAAGAGGCCGTTGACCTCGGGGGCAGTTAAACGGAAGTTCAAGCGAGTGAGGTCGATGTCCGTAATATCTTCAGGTAATCATCATCATCATCATCATCAGCTTATTTATGTCCCACTGCGTAATGTTCCCCTAAAAAGATGTCCGCCATAGACGAACTTATCCCCAAGGGATCTCTCTCTACCAATAATTAAAATTGTTGTGCAAAATAAATAAATAACACATACGTTACTAACAATTTAGCAGTTTTAGTGAAATAATCGGATCAATCACGTATGTCAGTCGAGTATAGCCCGACATGTTTCGGACTAATCCGTAGTCCTTCCTCTGGGAGCACATGCTACTCCGGTGGCGAGACGATCGAGACGAATATCGATATTTACATTCTGAGTTGATAAATGGGGACTCCCTAAAATAATTCAATAGTGCTCTCAAAATTCGTTTCTCTAGATTTCGGCTATCGCTATCCCGCGGGAATTATACAATTTTCCCTAATAAAAAGCAGCCTATGTTATTTCTTAATATTCAAATCATCATCCTACCAAATTTCATCTAGATTGGTGCAGCGGCTTTCCCGTGAAGAGGTAACAAAGTTACTTACGCATTTATAATATTAGTTAGGATAGTAGGATGATTGAGTTGATTTAAATTGACCCTAGAATACAATAATATGTATTATGGTATTAATTCTGGGTCCTATACATCGCTTTGTAATTCTAATATTCACAGATATTTAACCTGGAGACCCTATAATTAAAACGTGCCAGTAAAGTGTTCTGGTTTTGCTGTTATAATAATTCTTTTTTACACTTGTTTCTAAAATACGGTATTTTTTTTCTTTCTTTATTTTTTAATGGTAGAGTGAGGTTTCTTTGTGTAATTTATCTGTGGTTACGTATTGTAACAGCTAATGTAACTTGTTTTTAGAAAAAAAAAAAAACTTTGTGCCAAGTTTCTTGCGGCGCATTCTTCTTGGCAATCATGGTATTTCCGAAAGCGCTGGTAGACTAAAAAAATTACGTGTAAAAGGGCATTCAACTGCCTATTTGCTGAATAAAATTTTCAAGTTTGAGTCTCAAAGGTAGTTTCATGTTAAAAGTATGCTTGTCTGTGTGTAGGGTCGTCCTGGTCGGGCTCTAGTCGTTGTCCGCTGCCGGGCCCGCTGCCGTACAGCAGGGTGCGCCGCTCCACGCGGCTCGCCGGCGTGCTCGCGCCGCCCGCGGCCGCCGCCCGCGCCTCGCGCCGCGTCCCCGCCCGCCTGGGCGCAGGTAACCGGCCACCATAGACCCCCGACTTCAAAAAAAGGAGGAGGTTCTCAATTCGTCGGAATATATATATATAACTCGACGACTGGGACCGGGACGAGACATCGCACACACCAGCGGACCTGGTTTGCTAGCTAGCTGTGTCAGGATGAAATGGGTTTTACACGTAGTAGAGCTTGGTCATGAGCTTTACTCATCCTCAAGGTCGATTGAGGTGGTAGAAATAACTGCAGACACATCATGTTTCACTTCTAAGCCAATCTTTATTTGATTAAGGCCTACATCAATGACTCTACCGCACGGTTCGGAAATAACCTCTATTGAGAAGATACCGGCAAGAAACTCAATGAGGTATAATCTTTTCAATAATAACACCATACGAGGTCTAAATTAGTTACAATTGATAACACAGTTAACTCGTTACTATTAACGCGAAATGCAAGTACCATATTGGAAACGTTGGAGAGTTCTGTGCTTGCGCCCATTCACGTGATCTATTCCCAAGATATCATTTAAGACTCAAAATAAGACTCTGTACTTGGGGCACAGGCACTTAGTTCATTAAATCACTAACAATTCTCATTAAAACTCAAAGCACCAAGCCGATGCAAACAGATTACATTACCAACTTGTGATCAGTCCGACCCCCCGATCAAGGATGCCCTTTTCTTTTTAAAGTTACTAAATGTCATTTCGACCTTATACAAACTACCCACAAATGAACCAAGCACAGACCACTCCCAAGCAGTATTTATTTGACAGCTGTCACCGCTTGACGTTTCGTTAAAATCATAACAAATGAAGGTAATTTATAACTTAAGACTATGATCAACACCGACTAGTGTATCGATTCTCCGACATATATATATATATATATATTATGTATGTTCCCCGATTACTCGAAGACGGCTGGACCGATTTCAATTTTTTTTTAAATGGTATACTTTCTAGTTGGTTCCATTGTCACCAAGTCAGGATCTGATGATGGGATCCCAGGGAAATCGAGGGCAACCCTCAAATTTTATAGGGACGTATCATGTGTATGTGTGTATTTTCGAAAGCTATTCAAGTACTTGCGTCTGGTAGTCATCATCTCGTGTTGATGAGGTGATGATGGAAGGTACAACTCCTTAACGGTTAGGAGTTGGAGGATAATATATTTTAAATATTAACGTAACTAAAAATTGTGAAATAAATATTTTTTTTAACAAAAAGTAAAACCGCCTTCATTCATCACACTTGCACTTAGCAAGGGCAAAAAAAAACGAAAAATGTTTGACTAGTAGCTCTGTGAGCTGTACCTAGTTGAGCTGTGTACCTTGCGACCT
This sequence comes from Clepsis dumicolana, assembly GCA_963691665.1. Lineage (NCBI taxonomy): Eukaryota > Metazoa > Arthropoda > Insecta > Lepidoptera > Tortricidae > Clepsis > Clepsis dumicolana. The sequence continues at coordinate 2,704,885 of OY829505.1, read as the reverse complement.
AATTTTTAGGGTTCCGTACCCAGAGGGTAAAAAACGGGACCCTATTAATAAGACTCTGCTTTCCGTCCGTCTGTCTGTCTGTATGGAAGGCTGTAATCTCATGAACCGTGATGGACAGTTGAAATTTTCACAGAAGAATTATTTCTGTTGCCGCCATAACAACAAATACTAAAAACAGAATAAAATAAATATCCACTTAAATATTTCCCTCCCTCCCTCCCATACTTACAGACAGACTTACAGACATGATTTTTAGACAGTGACATCTGTGGACGAGTAGTGTAGCTAGGCAGCTATCAGCTATCTCATTGAGCTTGACTATAATTCTAGTACCACCGCTACTCGCCGCTAGATAGCATTGTCAATCAGTTTGCTTTGTTTTTTTATAAATAATTATAGGAATAGATCTCGACTATAGGTATCGACTCGCACTTGGCCGGTTTTTTATTTGTAGTAAGCCATAAAACAATCCTCCTTGCATAAAACCGATGGCTTTAGGGGATTATTTTATGTTTTTAGGGTTCCGTACCTCAAAAGGAAAAAACGGAACCCTTTTAGGATCACTTTGTTGTCCGTCCGTCTGTCTGTCAAGACCCTTTTTCTCTGGAACGCGTGGAGGTAGCATGCTGAAATTAATATCAAATACTCAAGCCTGTGGTCCCTTAAAGCCGTGAAAATATCAACCTTCTAAGTCAACGCAATCAAAAGATAGTCATTAAAAAATCTATTTCCATACAAATCGCCGTACTGAGAAAACCTAAAGGGTACTTCCAGTTGTAATAGAAACTTGAAATTTGGTATGAAGGTAGCTCTTATAGCACAACCACTCTGAAAAGTCTCAAAATCTTAAATTTTTATGTCTGTCTGTAGATTTCGCAGACCAATATAAGTTGACCCCACACTGCGTACATTTAGCTTAGGAGCAGGGCTCTGCTAACACTGAACTTCTTAAAACACTGGGGCAAAGCGTTAAAATCTTTCTACGGAACCCTCGTGCGCGAGTCCGACTCGCTTTTGGCCGGTTTTTTTTTTGTTTCAAGGCGGTTTTGCTTTTTTTGGATTCCAGAATATACCTACGTGTAGAAATGACGCTTCACTATTTTGTTTTCAGTGAAACCAAAAAGGAAAATTCCGGCTCCCCCACGCACCGAGACCACGGGTACTTTGGCAGGTACAGTCAAGGAATTAAATTTCCAACCCACCTAAGGTTTAATATCGTAAAGCAATCTGTCACCATAAGAGCTAGATAGAACACGACGTTGCTTTGACATACATGTCAACACATGTCACGTTTACGTTGACATTTTCGACCTTAATGCATAGCGAATGTCTAACAACATTTCAACGAAATGGGTAGGGAATTAAATTCCTTGACTGTACGTTTACGTTTTACTGTAAAAATAACTCATAACTTAACATGATTGTCTCGATTTTTAACCCTTAACGAAAAAGAGGGGTGTTATAAGTTTGACCTGTGTATCTGTCTGTGGCATCATAGCTCCCAAACGGATGGACCGATTTCAATGCAGTTCTTTTTAATCGAAAGATAGTTTAATCGAAATGGTTCTTAGCTGAGTTTCATTAGAATCGTTTTTGAAATATTGAACTTTGATGTGACAATGTCGGGGGTTTTTCAGCTTTTCTAAGTTGGTTATATATACAAGGTGCGTTTTAATGGTCCGTCAATAATTCAGCCAGGGGTTCAGTAAGTCTAAAATGAAAAAATCCTTTCATAGATGTTGTCAACCATCAGAGGCAATTAGTGTATGGGAGAATGAGAATGTTTTTTTTATTATGATTTTCCGAATTTGTGTTACTGACACTGGGTTGAATTGGTGACGGCTCATTAAAACGCACCCTGAAATAAAATAAAATAAATAAATAAATATCGTGGGACAATATGACACCAATTGACCTAGTCCCAAACTAGGCAAAGCCTGTACTATGGGTACTAGACAACGGATAAACATACTTGTTAATACATACTTATATACATATTAAACATCCAAGACCCGAGAACAAACATTCGTATTCATCATACAAACATCTGCCCCGACCGGGATTTGAACGCGGGACCTCAAGCTTCATAGTCAGGGTCTCTAACCACTAGGCTATTCGGCCGTAGCAATGAAATGATTTATTTCCGAACATGTTATACATATCGTATTCGTATCGTTGTATTACATGGTGCATCACGTTCTGCCGTTTCCGGCATGCAGAATCAGTAGAGGAGATAATACTTTTTTTTAGGGTTTCGTACCTCAAAAGGAAAAAACGGAACCCTTATAGGATCACTTTGTTGTCCGTCTGTCTGTCTGTCTGTCAATACCCTTTTTCTCTGGAACGCGTGGAGGTAGCATGCTGAAATTAATACTTAAAAAATCAACCTTCTAAGTCAACGCAATCAAAAGATACAGTCATTAAAAAATCTATTTCCATACAAATTGCCGATTTCCAAAAACCTAAAGGGTACTTCCAGTTGTCCTAGAAACTTGAAATTTGGTATGAAGGTAGCTCTTATAGCACTACAACCACTCTAAAAAGTCTCAAAATCTTAATTTTTTATGTCTGTCTGTAGATTTCACAAACCAATATAAGTTGACCCCACACTGCGTACATTTTGCTTAGGAGCAGGGCTCTGCTAACACTGGACTTCTTAAAACACTAGAGAAAAGCGTTAAAATCCTTCTACGGAACCCTCGTGCGCGAGTCCGACTCGCACTTGGCCGGTTTTTATACGACAAGGAAGGCAAACGAGCAAGTGGATCACCTGGTGGTAAGTGAAAACCATTGGCCATAGACACCCACAACTCCGGGGGGTTATGGTAAATAGCAAACTCAATAAGTACTGACTGTATTCGGTCTGGTTTAGAAAAATTACTATTTATCTAATGTATAAAAAACCAGAACGGGATAAAAGAAATGAGACAGAGCGAGATGGCGCTCTACAACACTATTTTGACACGTTTCTCCCAAACAGGATTTTTCCGGATTTTTAAAGCAATTCGATTCTTTGATCTTGGCAATCGCGAAAAACTTGAGAAAATATGATATTGGGCGTGTAAGTTTTATATATTAAGCAAAATAAAATCGCGGGTTTGAATTTCGAGCCAAAAGCGAGTGATCTATTGTCTATGCCAGTGTTGCCGTTCAGGGATAAAGAGAGCCATTCATTAGCCTGCATTGCAGTCTACGGAAATTTAAAATTTTATCTATGTAAATTTTTATTAATAACATAAAGCAAAAAATACGTGTCCAATGTTTTTTTTTTCGATAATCTGTCTGACGGACTAATTAGAAATATTACTTTTTTACCCAGAGGACACATTCCTATTGCTACAGAGATTCCTAATATTCCACGCGGGCGGAGCCGCGGGCGCTCTCTAGTATTATAATATTGATCAAGAGAATTGTATTTTTAGATCAATCGCGAGAGTCTCCAAGTACAAGCTCGGAGGCAGCTAGAACAACAGCTACCGGTAAGAAACATCATTTTACTTGTAAATAATCTGTGACGACCGAATAGCCTAGTGGTTAGAGACCCTGACTATGAAGCTTGAGGTGCCGGGTTCAAATCCCGGGCGGGGCAGATGTTTGTATGATGAATATGAATGTTTGTTCTCGGGTCTTGGATGTTTAATATGTATATAAGTATGTATTTATCTATATAAGTATGATTATCCGTTGTTTAGTACCCATAGTACAGGCTTTGCCTAGTTTGGGACTAGGCCAATTGGTGTCAAATTGTCCCATGATATTTATTTATTATTATTATTTATTATTTGTAATTATTAAACGACGCACTAGGTCTAGTAGGACATTTAAATTGACCTTTTCGACGCTGTGTCAAATAAAAAAGTCGTCACTCGCACTCACGGACCAACCAACCACCCTCTGGACACCAAATGTCAGGGCGAACGTTTCCGAAACGCATATGCTCATTTGCACCTATAAATCTCCTTAGCCTCGAATCGCGGCTCACTTTCGACCAGATGACTAGCGAGATGACAAGCTATGAACCAATCACGACGCGTTCCCCCGGCTCGCTCACCGCGGCTTTTGGTTGGTCCGTGCTCACACGCCATTGACAGCTATACACCCGAGCTAATGTCAACCTTACCCCATAGACACTTCTGTCTATTTTCCGCTGTCAACCATCACGGATATACAATAACACGTGTTACAAAGATTTTCTGTAAAACATTTACATTATTTATTATCCTGTACCGCATTTTTTGAAATAACGTTATCCATATTATCTTGTCTCTTGAAGCTGTGAAAATATCAAACTTCTAAGTCAACGCAATCAAAAGATACAGTCATCAAAAAGTTTGTTTCCATATAAATTCCCGTACCTTGAAAACCTAAAGGGTACTTCCAGTTGTCATAGAAACTTGAAATTTTGTATGAAGGTAGCTCTTATAGCACAACCAGTCAGAAAAATCTCAAAATCTTAAAATTTCTTGTCTGTCTGTATATGTCATAGACCAATACATAATGACCCTCACTGCGTACATTTTGCTTAGGAGCAGGGCTGTGCTAACCCTGGACAACTTAAAACACTGGGGAAAAGCGGGAAAATCTTTGTTCGGAGCTCAGTGCGCGAGTCCGACTCGCGCTTGGCCGGTTTTTCTAATGCAGAATAAAAACGAGGCATAATTATTAATGTTGTTTTCAGATGCGATCACTCCCCCGACACCGCCCGCTCCTGCCGCGCCTAAGGCGCGTCGCGTACTCCGCAATACAGGCAAGTTTCTGTAATCACTTTGTTGTCCGTCTGTCTGTCTGTCTGTCAAGACCCTTTTTTTCTGGAAAGCGTGGAGATAGCATGCTGAAATCAATATTAAATACTCAGGCCTGCAGTCCCTTGAAGCTGTGAAAAAAACCAAACTTCTTACCCTGTTATAGATAAACCAATTTGAACTAATAAAACCGACCGGATAGCCTAGTGGTTAGAGACCCCGACTATGAATCTCGTGGTCCCCGGTTCGATCCCCGGTCGGGGCGGATGTTTGTATGATGAATACGATACGAGTCGAGTTATTGAGTCTTGAATGTTAAATAAGTATTTAAGTACGTATTAATCTACATAAGTATATTTATCCGTTGTCTAGTACCCAGCTTTGTCTAATTTGGGACTAGGTCAATTTGTGTGAATAATTGTCCCATGATATTTATTTATTGTTTCCAGCGAAACCAAAGAACACAATCGTGACTCCTGGTTCGACCCAGGAAAGCTCAGGTAAATTCCGTATTTGATCTATATGCCACTTGTTATGACATGACAACAATATCATCTACGGATGATGGATTAAGCAGCGATATCATAAAAGAAAATCAAAATTTATTTATTGCCATATTCATAGGCTACAATTACAGTATTAACGTTGGGACCTCTTAGTAGACAGCAGTTACGACACTTATATGCCAATTCCTTCATGCTTCATCTCCTAAGCATACAAATCCTGACTTTCGAGGGAGTTGTGCCTTAGAAAATCTTATTTAAAACGAGTTACCCGGGGGACATCTCCATGGCAACTAGCGGCAATAAAAAGTTGATTGACACAATAGGGATGTTGCCTCCTGGTTTATAGGACATATGTAGTCACGAGGCTAAGGTTGGCTGGTAGAGATCTCTTAAATGCTGTGAACTGTTTTTTTTTTTAAGCTCCAACCGAGCCGGAAGAGCAGAGAAGCGCAAACCTTAAGCCTGTAGAAACAGAGCAAACGGGTAAGAAAATAATCGATTTATTGATTATTTTTGTTTTTAATTTTATGAAATATTCATAGTATGAAATTCAACGTTTTCTTTGCATTGTCATTGTATGTTGAAACGGGTAAGAGTAATTTCATTTTATTATAATCAGATCAATTAATTTTCATACACAAGGACATCACATCGCATTGAGCCATTTTTTTAGAAACTTCACGCGCACAATTGAATTGCTGCTGTTGCTGTGGAAAATATTTAAGCCAATGAGGTCTATCGCGAGTCAAAAATCCGCTAGGATCTGTAGTGCCGAATGAGGTCTATCTGCCAATTACCACCAATCAAGGATCATGGAACAGATTACAGATTGACAAAGCCCATACTTTGAATCGTTCTTATTTACATTCAGCCCCATCTACCTTGCTTGAGTGACACATTCGTACCGCTGTTTTGTTATTATTTGACCCGCTGGCTACGACCTTGGCGCCATCAAGAAATTGCCTGAATTTTAAGATAACTGCGGGGAACGATTCGAAGTATGGGCTTTGACACTCCGTATACTATCCTCCTTGCCACCAATCACGGGCCAAGACCAGTCATAGGAAAGCCGTGATAGATAGATGATGATGATGATGAAGAGTGACAGATAGACCTCACCCGATAGTGGCGATCCTGCCGGATTTTTTACCGCGATAGCCTGACTTCTGTCCTTTGGTATAATTGGTGTCGTTTCCAGGACCTCCGGTGGCGGCCGCCGCGATACCGATTGAAAAAAAAAATGCCGATGACAGCTCCGTAACCGCCAGACTCAGTTTTGACAGTACGTATTATACTATTTGGTCAGAAGTGCGGATAGTATGTCAGTTTTAGTGAGCGGCTGACGGATACAAATAATGTCGAACGATATACGTTATATGGATATGACTACCATAATATGAATTTAAAAAATGAGAAGACAAATTTACAAGTGGCCAGTACCTTCTTGATGTACAAAATATGTACAGTACAAGACAAGAGGCACAATGATCTGCACAAGCTCTTAAGTCTATAACAATAGAGCCGTGCTTAGCTGAGCAGCCGAAGCGGTCACAATGATCTGCACAAGCTCTTAAGTCTATAACAATAGAGCCGTGCTTAGCTGAGCAGCCGAAGCGGTCACAATGATCTGCACAAGCTCTTAAGTCTATAACAATAGAGCCGTGCTTAGCTGAGCAGCCGAAGCGGTCACAATGATCTGCACAAGCTCTTAAGTCTATAACAATAGAGCCGTGCTTAGCTGAGCAGCCGAAGCGGTCACAATGATCTGCACAAGCTCTTAAGTCTATAACAATAGAGCCGTGCTTAGCTGAGCAGCCGAAGCGGTCACAATGATCTGCACAAGCTCTTAAGTCTATAACAATAGAGCCGTGCTTAGCTGAGCAGCCGAAGCGGTCACAATGATCTGCACAAGCTCTTAAGTCTATAACAATAGAGCCGTGCTTAGCTGAGCAGCCGAAGCGGTCACAATGATCTGCACAAGCTCTTAAGTCTATAACAATAGAGCCGTGCTTAGCTGAGCAGCCGAAGCGGTCACAATGATCTGCACAAGCTCTTAAGTCTATAACAATAGAGCCGTGCTTAGCTGAGCAGCCGAAGCGGTCACAATGATCTGCACAAGCTCTTAAGTCTATAACAATAGAGCCGTGCTTAGCTGAGCAGCCGAAGCGGTCACAATGATCTGCACAAGCTCTTAAGTCTATAACAATAGAGCCGTGCTTAGCTGAGCAGCCGAAGCGGTCACAATGATCTGCACAAGCTCTTAAGTCTATAACAATAGAGCCGTGCTTAGCTGAGCAGCCGAAGCGGTCACAATGATCTGCACAAGCTCTTAAGTCTATAACAATCGAGCCGTGCTTAGCTGAGCAGCCGAAGCGGTCACAATGATCTGCACAAGCTCTTAAGTCTATAACAATAGAGCCGTGCTTAGCTGAGCAGCCGAAGCGGTCACAATGATCTGCACAAGCTCTTAAGTCTATAACAATAGAGCCGTGCTTAGCTGAGCAGCCGAAGCGGTCACAATGATCTGCACAAGCTCTTAAGTCTATAACAATAGAGCCGTGCTTAGCTGAGCAGCCGAAGCGGTCACAATGATCTGCACAAGCTCTTAAGTCTATAACAATAGAGCCGTGCTTAGCTGAGCAGCCGAAGCGGTCACAATGATCTGCACAAGCTCTTAAGTCTATAACAATAGAGCCGTGCTTAGCTGAGCAGCCGAAGCGGTCACAATGATCTGCACAAGCTCTTAAGTCTATAACAATAGAGCCGTGCTTAGCTGAGCAGCCGAAGCGGTCACAATGATCTGCACAAGCTCTTAAGTCTATAACAATAGAGCCGTGCTTAGCTGAGCAGCCGAAGCGGTCACAATGATCTGCACAAGCTCTTAAGTCTATAACAATAGAGCCGTGCTTAGCTGAGCAGCCGAAGCGGTCACAATGATCTGCACAAGCTCTTAAGTCTATAACAATAGAGCCGTGCTTATCTGAGCAGCCGAAGCGGTCACAATGATCTGCACAAGCTCTTAAGTCTATAACAATAGAGCCGTGCTTAGCTGAGCAGCCGAAGCGGTCACAATGATCTGCACAAGCTCTTAAGTCTATAACAATAGAGCCGTGCTTAGCTGAGCAGCCGAAGCGGTCACAATGATCTGCACAAGCTCTTAAGTCTATAACAATAGAGCCGTGCTTAGCTGAGCAGCCGAAGCGGTCACAATGATCTGCACAAGCTCTTAAGTCTATAACAATAGAGCCGTGCTTAGCTGAGCAGCCGAAGCGGTCACAATGATCTGCACAAGCTCTTAAGTCTATAACAATAGAGCCGTGCTTAGCTGAGCAGCCGAAGCGGTCACAATGATCTGCACAAGCTCTTATGTCTATAACAATAGAGCCGTGCTTAGCTGAGCAACCGAAGCGGTCACAATGATCTGCACAAGCTCTTAAGTCTATAACAATAGAGCCGTGCTTAGCTGAGCAGCCGAAGCGGTCACAATGATCTGCACAAGCTCTTAAGTCTATAACAATAGAGCCGTGCTTAGCTGAGCAGCCGAAGCGGTCACAATGATCTGCACAAGCTCTTATGTCTATAACAATAGAGCCGTGCTTAGCTGAGCAACCGAAGCGGTCACAATGATCTGCACAAGCTCTTATGTCTATAACAATAGAGCCGTGCTTAGCTGAGCAACCGAAGCGGTCACAATGATCTGCACAAGCTCTTATGTCTATAACAATAGAGCCGTGCTTAGCTGAGCAACCGAAGCGGTCACAATGATCTGCACAAGCTCTTATGTCTATAACAATAGAGCCGTGCTTAGCTGAGCAACCGAAGCGGTCACAATGATCTGCACAAGCTCTTATGTCTATAACAATAGAGCCGTGCTTAGATCATTGTGAACGCGTCGGTTGTTTTGGTTAGATTAGGTTTGTTTTATAATTATAACTGATAGAGATCCGTTTGAAGGTTAAGTTCGCCTTTGTACATTTGTTTTTGGTCTGTTATCTTATGTTTTATGTGCAACAAAGAGATATAAATACATACAGTCAGCAGCAGAAGTAGCTAAGCAGCCGAAGCGGTCACAGTGATCTGCACAAGCTCTTATGTCTATAACAATAGAGCCGTGCTTAGGTCATTGTGACCGCTTCGGTTGATTTTCTACTTCTGCTGTGTACAGTCACCAGCAATAATATATGATTATGGACAGCACTGCAAAAATATCTGATCATGGTAGAAGGCAAAAATATATAACAACACTCGACGGCAATAAGATCTGATGGGTTGCGGCCGGCATTAATAACGTTCTCGGGTAACGGCATAAGTATCGGACCCCGAGTCGCTTAAAAATATTTGATACATGACGAAATCAAAAATATGTGATCAATCAGCAAATATGAACTTAATTCAGTAGTATTACGAATCTAATTTGAATGCAGCGATCTGACGCTTCTCGAAAACAGTACGTACTTGTCACTGTATATGTCTGTCTCATGTTTTGTTTTATCTAAATCCAACAAATTCAGTTCTTCGTTTCTAATATGACATACCCTGTTGACGTATTATTTTTTCCATATACTTTACCAAGGAGTTTAACCACTAATAAAAAAAACTTCAAGCCCAAAAATACTGTTCTTATTTTAAAAGCTGAGAAACGTGAGATAGATATACAAGTAGTGACAAGGACGCACTGTTTTCAAGAAGCGTCAGATCGCTGCATTCAAATTAGATTCGTAATACTAGTGAATTAAGTTCATGTTTGCTGATTGATGACATATTTTTGATTTTGTAACATGTCAGATATTTATGCGGTCCGTGTGATTTGATGTTTTTGCTTCCAAAGTGAATACATTTATGCTGGTGACGAGTCACATAATTTCTGATTTTGTATGGTATCAGATATTTTTGCCCTAAACCAAGAACGATATATATGCCGGCCGCAACCCATTAGATCTTTATGCCGTCGAATGTCATATGCTTTTGCCTTCTGCCGTAATCAGATATTTTTGCGGCGCTGTCCATAATCATATATTATTGCTGGTGACTGTACATACATATTTACATACATAACAATTCTGGATAGTTCATGATTCCATAAAGAACGCCTATCAGGGAAATGAACATTATGGCAAATGATATGGTTATGGCAAATCAAATTCGGGCAGATGAAGGGGAACCATAACGTTGATCAAGGATCATGGAAAGTAAACGGGTTGACAAAGCCCATACTTTAAATCGTTCTTATTTACATTTTAAGATAACTGCGGGGAACGATTCGAAGTATGGGCTTTGACACTCCGTATACTATCCTCCTTGATGTTGATTCATTATCATTACTTACGGTAATTTTAAATGCTGTGAATTGTTTTATTTTTTTTTCTTTTAAGGTCGTCCAGTGCCGCATGACGAGACGAGTTCCAACCCAGAATTACAGACAAGTAACAGTTTTTTTTATTGGCGATTATTAATTCTTATCACATGTCGTGTAGAACACGATAATCATGTGAAAAATGAAATACTTAAAGTATCATAAATACTATGGGACAAATTGACACCAATTGACCTAGTCCCAAACTAACTATGGATACTAGACAACGGATAAACATACTTATATAGATAAATACATACTTATATACATATTAAACATCCAAGACCCGAGAACACACATTCGTATTCATTCAGAGTAAATTCATCATTCAGAGACAATTTCAACGTCATCGGGGATAGTGCAATACCGCGTAAGTAGCACTGGTGAATACTGCGTATCTACACAACACCCATAGTGCAAAACCACGTAACTAGCACTGGTGAATACTGCGTATCTACACAACACCCATAGTGCAAAACCACGTAACTAGCACTGGTGAATACTGCGTATCTACACAACACCTGTAGCGACCCTAGCGCCACACGCGAGTGACGTCACTGTTCTACGTCACTGTTCTACATCGCGCTAACGAAGTTTCTCAAGTCGATTGCATAAATACAACTTCCAACTCTCTTCCTTCGGACTTCGGTCCCCAGGCATAACATCTGCCTGGAGAGAGATCTCTCTATTGGAGTCCTCCCCAAACTGGTGACCCTCGACATTGGACAAAAAACGCAACCTTCCAAGATCTACGACAATGACGCAGTCTCACAGCAAGGCCAGACTACTACACTGTGCACCACTAGCATGTTGCTATATCTCCATGCCTGGTGTCTACAGTGTGCAACCCTCTCCTACACTGCTACGCACTCCGACGAGGATCCAGACTAGCAGCAACTCATCGCTCCCGCCAGCACAGCGGAACAACTCATCGTTTCCGCCAGCACAGCGGAGCAACTCATCGCTCCCGCCAGCACAGCGGAACAACTCATCGCTCCCGCCAGCACAGCGGAACAACTCATCGCTTCCGCCAGCACAGCGGAGCAACTCATCGCTCGCCAACGAGGCTGAGCAAACCTCACAATTGGCCCTTGCAAGCGCCCTCACGACGCACAGACTGCGCTCCCACACCGACCTCCGGTCTAAAAAGGGGGGCTGGTGTAGCGACCCTAGCGCCACACGCGAGTGACGTCACTGTTCTACGTCACTGTTCTACATCGCGCTAGCGAAGTTTCTCAAGTCGATTGCATAAATACAACTTCCAACTCTCTTCCTTCGGACTTCGGTCCCCAGGCATAACATCTGCCTGGAGAGAGATCTCTCTATTGGAGTCCTCCCCAAACACCCATAGTGCAAAACCACGTAACTGGCACTGGCAAATACTGCGTATCTACACAACACCCATAGTGCAAAACCGCGTAACTGGCAGAAGCTTAAACCGTTGTAAAGATAAGGCGAGAAATTTTAATTTGGCTACATTTGTTAGATACTCTGTATTAATCAATGCCAGTTACGTGGATTTTCCTTATGGGTGGTGTACAGATACGCAGTATTTACCAGTGCTAGTTACGCGGTATTGCACTATCCCCGACGAGTTGTAATACTGTTAAGAGTACTATAAATTGTGTGCTCTGAAGTATTTTTACTAATTATTGATCTTTTTGATGCTTTTATTAATGTTTTTCACGTTAATTCAATCGGTTTTAAAGGTTATTGCCATTATGCATAAACTTCACTCAAGCCTCCATTTGTTAAAATAGGTTTTGTCTGCTTCTTACTAACGGAAATGTCAATGTGACGAAAAAGGACAAACGAACTTTAACGGCATGTTAGTTAAAACATACGTTTATGAATAAAAGGGTATGTCTTTACGGTTATGTTTATGTTGTCAATAAAAAAAATTCGTGAACCAGCTTGATACTTGCGATTTGCGATCTATTTTTAAATCATGGTCAATCAATAATAAGTCCCATTAAAAAGTGAAATGGGTGGATGGTGTTAGGCAGAAAATACAAAATTTGTATTTCCTGTACAGTCGAGTTCTCCAATATCTATACAGTCAACAGTTCAAAAATATCTATACACAGACCTTATTGCCAGTTATATAAGGTCCGTGTTTAGATATTTATGAACCGTTGGCTGTACAGATATTGGAGAACTCGACTGTACCTGAGAGTGAAGTCCGATATCTTGTTCTGACTTACATTGACGAAAATCGGTCGCGACGTAGTCAGATTTTGGGGTGTGTGCATATTGTGGGCAATTGAATGACCAATACTCTTTAAGTTTTGGGAACAGAAAATACAAACGCGAAGATTAACGAACCATAACTAACATGTATTGATTTATACTTTCGCGGTTTTCACACATTATTATGATACTCTGGACTTAATCGCGTAAAAAACGAACGTCAAGGTATTTAAATAATAATTTAAATATGTTTTTTACGCGATTAAGTCCCGAGTATCATAATAATGTGATAACTAACATAACACTAAGACATGTAACTGACCCTTTTTTTGCAAATAAACATTATCTTATCTGAAATTCTTGAATTGAAGAATTGCGAAACTGATGGCCGATGGGGGTCAGAAGGTTTTCGAATGGCGTCCACTAACCGAGAGACGAGCTGTCGGTAGGCCTCCAACAAGATGGAGCGACGACCTGGGAAAGATCGCGGAATCGCGGTGGATGCGTGAAGCACAAGACCGGTCTGAGTGGAGAGCCTTGGGGGAGGCCGCCGTCTAGCAGTGGACGTCTTTCGGCTGACATGATGATCTTTGTACACGCTTGAGGGTGGCATGTACTTCAATTGTGAATGTTTGGGTGTCGTGTTGAGGCGACAAATCAGACTCCAAGTATATAACATGCACATATAATCGAAATTTGCTTGTTTACAAATAATTATTGTACGAGACCAGTGAATGCGTCCGTTGCTTGAGCCGAATGGCCGCCGAGCGCCCCTCCCCGCGCCCCGCGCTCCTCTGCGCGAGCGACGGTATCCGAAGATTGCCGATGATGCCCGAATATAGGCGTCAACAATCTTAAATCCGTGCATAACCCAAGTATCAATATTACTAGGTCGTACTAGTCGTGTCGCCATATTGGCGACAGTGGCGCCTCTATTAATTTCTACTATTTTTCGCCAGTCTGTAACTAGTGTTGTTTCCAGACCCAGTCGTGGCCGTCACACTACCAACAATAGTCTTAGATGACGATGACAGCTCCGAAGTCATAAAACTACGTTATGATGAGTGTATGTATTGTATTTTTTTTATACTCTATGTATTATAGTATGATAAGTTGATCGATACAGCAACTTTTTTTTAATTCAAAAACGATCGGTCAGTGTGAAGTTTATTATTATAATATTCTGTATGTTTATTTTTGTCTCAAGTTAGGTTTTTACAATATTTATATAAAAAGTAGTAAAACAATATTAATTCAAAATATAAAAACATCATCAAAACCTAACCTAGGTTGCCGCCGGCAGCGAGGCGGGGCCTAAGCTACCGGTGGTCAGGGCGACAGAGAGAGGAACCTCCTGACTATCCGAGCCGTGTCCAGGAGTACCGCCTTCTGTATCTGACCCTTGACCCAACCACCTAGCGAGAGCCTTTTAAGGTGATGGTCAAGGCTCTTCGCTATTAGACCGTTCGCCGAAACGTGGCGAGGCGGGCGAGGTGTGATCGTCGAATCAATCTTATGTTTTGTTATTATTATATATATTATAAGTCTAGTTTAGCCCGACATGTTTCCGACTAATTCGTAGTTCCGATTAATTCGTGTTTAGTCGTAGTCTTAGTCGTCGTACTATGATTGAGTCTCACGGTAGTTTCATGTTGTAAGTACTAATTTGTCACAGTTTTCAGAGATCAAACTGCCTCCTTTTATCAGTTTTTGTTTTATTAAAAATCATCTGGTTGCTGTAAAATGTTGGCATCGCCTTTTTAACCGACTTCTAAAATGGAGGAGATTTTACGTTGCACTGTAGGTTTTTTTTTATGTAAGGTCGCCGATTTCTCCGTCAATTGTGGACCGATTTTCAAAATGTATAGTTTATTTAAAACAAATGTACAATGGACTAACACTACCTACAAAGTAAATTAAAATATTAAAACTAAAACTAACTTTAAAAATTTAAAATTAAATACCTTCCAAACCTGGACCTCTCGGCAGGGTGCCCATCACGCAGGCAGCATTCCCGCGCTGAATTGCAATAGCAATTTTTTGCGCGAGAAAGTTGCCCGCGTGAGGGTCGCCTGTTGCCTCTTTCAGGCGTTTGCTCAGCTCGTTGTGGAGCCCGAGCGCACCCTTACCCCAAGGACCCAGCGTCTCGACGCCAAACGGCAAGAACTCGTATTGGGCGCCGAGACAGCTGTACTTGCTGACCTTGAGGCGCTCCCGGGCGTCCGCTGCCGCTCCTGCCCGTTTGCTTGTTAGTGGGACGTAGGACGCTGCCAGGGTGTCCGTGCAAGTGGCGTCCCACACCAGCGCACGGCCCATCTTCCAGGGGATTAACGACATCCCATCAGGGCGCTTGCCATCACCCCGCGCAATCTGGGGCTCCAGAGCAGCGGGGACGTTGGCGCTGACGAGTGCCCTTCTGAGGATGTCGTTGAGTGCAGCGTGGCGTGACAGGCGGCCGGCGCCCGAGGAGCAGGAAAGGCCGTGGTGAGCGAGTCGGTCTACAGGGGCCCCAGAAGAAGTGCAGATGTGGCTGTTCCAAATCCAGCACCGAGCCGGAGACCGACAGCTATGCGGAGTGTGGCGGGATCTAAAAATGTTCCTGTGTTAGGCGAGGGATAGGCATGGAGCCAGTGACCTGACTCTGGCTTGGACACTGCTAGCAGCTTTGCCAGATCCCTGCCTGACGATGTGTCTTTGAGTGAGTTGAAAGTGGTGAAAGAGGCTATTGTATCCCAGGCCCTTTGCCTTTTGGATCTAGTTGGGATAATTGGGCTCGGTCCAGCTAGCCAGGCATTCGTGGCCTCATCCAGGCAAGCGATTTCACAGTTTATACCCGTTGGGGTGTTCAGTATGTTACCTGCGAGATCTAACGTGCTGTGGATGGAAGACAGGAATGCCGGCAAAGCAATACTAGAAATTTTGCGGGTACCCAAACCGCCGTGCCTTATCGGTAAAGCGGCTTGGGTCCATGCCTGCTCGCTAAGGTGGATGTTCAAAATAGTTTCGATTTGGAATTTCATAAGATTGTCGATGGGTTGGATCAAATGGGGGAATTTCCAAATTGGGCAGCAGCGGAGCAGGTAAGTAAATTTTGGAACAAATAAGCAAAATTTTAGAATAAATAGAGCGGAGTGACTACTAATTTTGACAAGGCGGTCCGAATAATTGTTAAATTTTGAAGTCAATTTAGTGAGGAGAAGAGGGATGGCCTCGTCGCAGACGGGGGACCCGAGGAGGTGCAGACTGTCTTTGGGTACTATTTTTAAATTTAGAGCTACGTTATCGAAATTTTTAATAATTTGGGATGCGGTGTGCGGGTCTATTCGATCGGAAATATATAATTCACACTTATCAAAATTCAAATCTACGTTTGCCCGTGATCATGATGCATGCAACTGCATCGAAATATCGGGAGCTCATCAAACCTATAAGGTAATCGCGGTCAATATCCCGTTTTCGTTATGTCTAATTCAAATCTAAACCTATACCATTGAATTGCTGTTTAATTTTTATCAGATCTGCTAGGACAGTCTGCGCGTCTCCTCCTAGGGTCTCATCGTCAAGGTACCAAACGTTCAATTTCGAATTTAGTTTGTGGATTATCGGATTAATAGCCAAACTAAATATCGCTGGACCGAGGGGATCACCCTGCTGACAACCTACGGCCGAAAGGATTTCATTGCTTTTGTGTACTAGTATTGAAGGGCAGTGGTAACACTGGAGAAGAAAGTTATACATTTCTGGGACATGCATTTTAGATTCGCTAAGCAGGGTGTCTCTATTAACCGAATTAAATGCGTTTTTTACGTCTAATTTTAGAAGAACCTCGCACGAGTCACTATGTACGAAGGTGCGTACAGCATGAACTGCCGCCTCGCAACCTCCGTGGGTGCCAAAGCCAACTTGTGTGGGTTCAAAAAGGGCCTGTAATTTTGTTCGGGCGAGCCGGACCCAAATCTTAGCTGCTAAACGTCGAAATGTTGAGCCTACCGCAATGGGACGCACGCCACCATCTTTTTTTGCCAGGGCAACAAGATTAGCTCCATAGATTATCGGCGTCACGTCCGGGCAAACATCTCCCAGCAGCATGAGATTGACAAGTTTTGTAAGGCTGGTAGTCAGCTGTTCACCAGCAACTCCTGTGCCGTGACTGGTGAGGTCAATCAGATGCTGCGGGGAGATGCCGTCCAGACCTGACGCCGACCCCTTTGGGAAAGAGGCGAGGGCTGTTAGTACGTCTCTTTCGGTGGCGTGTAGGCAGGCTGAGGGGTCAGATGAGGGATCAACAAAAATGGGGGTGGAAGGGCCTGGGGGGTGCTCTGACTGTAATGCGGCTGCGGTCTCCGGTGTATCGGTTGCTAAGGTGTCGTTGGAGAATAAAAGGCGCGTTGCTCCTTTAAGGTCTCCGTCGTGTATTTTCTCCTCGACCTTCGCAAACAAGTCTTACTTCTTTATGTGTTATAAAAATTGCAAATTTCACTTCCTATGGGTAAAGTCGTTTAAAATTCGTCTATCTAGAAGTGAAGAGTGCTCGGAGCGGGAAGACAAGAAGGCCACTACAACGATGCACTAGATCAGAATACGGAGATTTATCACAGATTTATCATCTTTATTTCATTTTTCTCGGTGTTTTTAGTTCACAATGTTGCTTTGACGGCGGCTGTCACGTCCGTGTAGAGGCTTGATATTTGACTCGGGCTTCCGCAGAAGATTCGTTTAAAGTGCGTAGACTGTTCACAGCAAAACACGCAGGAAATCCAGTGATAAGATATGTATAAACTAGGTACAGCAGCTTTAGCATATAATATAAATTAATTATTCATTTTGAAAAGTGTTTTTTCGTTGCCATGTCGGTTGTATTTTGTTAATTTCTTGTGAAAATTTAAAATTTTCAAAAATATTTTTATGTTCGGAAGAATATGCTCCCTATTTGGTATCATTATCACCAACTCAGGATCTTATGATGGGATCCGAGGGAAATCGAGGGCAACTCTCAAATTTGATAGGAACGTATTAAGTGTTTCATATATTTTCTAAAGTTATTCAAGTATTTGCGTCTGATAGTCACCATCTCATCTTGATGAGCTGGTGATGGAAGGTACAACTCCTTAACGGTTAGGAGTTTTTTAAATATGAAGTAAACAAAAAAATTACAAAAGTAAAACCGCCTTCAAAAACACAAATATAACCCTCTAGAGCCATCAGTTTCATGGCCTACCGCAAATATGAAATCGGTGCTTCATTCAAAGAATAGGCAAGGTATTCCGTTCTCACCGCACCGACTTCATATTGGTCTGCGGTTCTGCGGGTGGTAGGTCCGTCAGGATCGCTACCACCATCTTCCTCGCTAATCCTGCCTAATAAGCAGCAGTGCTTGCACTGTTGAGTTCCGGTGTAGAGAGTAAGACAGCCGGTATAATTACGGGCGCAAGAGGCATTTCATCTTAGCAAGGTTAGCAACGCATCTGCAAACCCTCCGGGGTTGCGGGTGTCTAATGTCTATGAGCAATGGTGATCACTTACCATGGTGACCCACATGTTCGTTTGCCTTCCTCGTCGTATAAAAAAATTATAAAAAGGTCATAAAACTGATGGCTTTAAACAAAGGTTTCCCAACCTTTTTTTTTTTGAGGCTTCCCGGACTATTAATAATATTTTCATGCCCCCCCCTTTACGATTGTTCAATAATGTTTTCCCGGAAAGTGAATGTAAAAGTTTGCACATTTTTAAGAACAAATTAAAAAAGCTTCTTTTAGAAGAGTTTGTATCGCAAAATGAAACGGATTAGTGTAGGTGAGTATTGAAGTCGCGAAATAAAAACTGGTGTTGTTAGTGTAAAGTAGCGTGTACAATGTGCGGCCCGGGGCTAGGATGTGATCGCATGGTTGCGCCTTATTGCAATAGAACAGGGTGCAGGTTTGAATGCACGGATCGGTCCTGGGCTGTATAAGTGTAGTTACATCATTTAGTTTAGTTTAATGTAAACAGGGTACAACTGTGGTTGAAGTGAGCGCAGTATTCTTATATATCGCAGTAAATCTTAAGGTATAATACTTATGTATAATTATATTGCTACGCCCTTACAGGGTAGTACCTAGGTTAACTTAAGTTAATTTTATGTACTGTGCAATAAATAAAATAAATAATAAAAGTATTCGCCAATAAACGTAATAGTTTGGCGAAATTAGTGATGTAACATAAACCATGTACCTTTTGAGAATAAATAAATAAAAAATAAAAAATATATGAGTAATAGGTAGGTACGTACGATGTTTAATTTCATTAATTTTATGCGTGTAAATTAAATATAACATTGAAATGTTATTTGTTAATGTTGTTTGTTTATTTTTGTGTTTTATCTTGTCTGTATGCCGCCTTAGTGGTATAAAAATAAAAGAAAATACGAACGCTCTCTTCCCCCCCCCCCCCCCCTTGTCATCTCTCTATGCCCCCCTTGGGAGGCGCGCCCCCCCTAGTTTGGAACTCCTGCGGATTATTCTACGTGTTTCTGAACTCTGCTTTACTTATTATTAAAAGGTTTTCTTTTGAGCAGTATATATAAACCGAAACTGCCCTTTTCAGCGGCGTCCGAAGACGGGCGCGACCAGCGACCACGCGCAGTCGACCCCGAGTCCTGCCCCTCAAACCGCTACAACTCGGTACAAGACGTGATGGCAGCCGCCAACGCCAAGTGTCAATCACTGGCGTCGCGGTGCCGAAGGTGCCGCTGGTGCACCATCGTTGACAAGATAATGCAACTCACACGCCTGGTTTGTAACGAGGTGACAGCGCACTCTGGCCATTTTGAATCCTACTAACGCCTAGTGGCTTTGTGAGCTGTTAACCACGCGAGCTCATTTTTTGACGTTTCCTTTCTGAAGATACAGGGTTCGTTTTGATGCGGCGTCTGGAAGCCAGGGGTTGAGTAAGAGGGCTTCTAAACGGGCTGTTTTTGCTGCAGTCATCATCATCATTATCATCAGTCTAAGTCCCACTGTTGGGCACAGGCCTCTCAGAATGAGTGGGCTTGGGCTAGAATTTCCCACGCGGGCCCAGTGTGGATTGGGAACTTCACACACACCATTGAATTGCATCGCAGGTGTGTGCAGGTTTCCTCACGATGTTCTCCTTCACCGAAAAGCTCATGATAAATTACAAACGTAATTTCGCACATAAATTCCGAAAAATTCAGAGGTGCGAGCCGGGGTTTGAACCCACGACCCTCTGCTTGAGAGGCGATAGGTCAAACCACTAGGCTATCACGGCTAATTTTGATGCAGTATGTGGCCGGTGTAGGTGTTTATGTCTAGCTTTCATAAGAGTCAGACAGCAAGACTTGCCGGTCACGTATTGCAGAAAAACGTTGCCACTTTTAGAAGCGTCTCAAGTCTAACAAGGAAAGGCATCCAACTGTTCGGCTCTGATTTAAATATTATAAAACAGAAACGTGACTGACTGACCGATTTATCAACGCCCAGCCCAAACCCCTGGACCTAGAAAGCTGAAATTTGGCATAGAGGTTCCTTTTATGTACGCCCGGGTGAGGTGGGATTTTTCGAAATTCCTCCTCTAAGAGGGTGAAAAGGAGGTTTGCGAAGTATCCACGGGATAGAGAGTTCTGCCACGAGAGCAAAGCCGCGGGCGAAAGCTGGTCTTATTATATTTGGTATTGTTATTTTGAAGATGTCTAGCACAGACATGTCAAACCTTATGGTAGCCATCTGATAGACTAGGCTCAATTTTCTGTTATGTTTCCGACTTCATCTTTTGATTCATTCCACGTGATGTGAACGTCACCAACTTCAAATTTGATGTACAACTTGTCTTTTAAATCTGCTTGAGAAGTTACGTAAGACAGTACAAAAGCATCTGTGTTGACGGCCGGATAACCTAGTGGTTAGAGACCCTGGCTACGAAGCTTGAGGTCCCGGGTTCGAATGCCGGTCGGGGCATATGTTTGTATGATGAATACGAATGTTTGTTCTTGGGTCTTGGATGTTTAATATGTTTTTAAGTATGTTTATCCGTTGTCTAGTACCCATAACACAAGCTCTGCTTAATTTGGGACTAGGTCAATTGGTGTCACTTGTCCCATGATATTTATTTATTTATTTATTATCTGTACTACGAAATGGTGCTCTTACCCCAAAGTTAAAGCCAAACATTAGTTGATACTGTGTAAAACTGAATGGCTTTATATTACAATCAAACATTTTCTGTTAGCAAGTCTCAACAGAATCTCCCAAGTTTTCGCTCTCTGTGTGTTTTTATAAAACTCTTATTCGCCGCGTTTCAGCAAAACGCACTCGTGTTCTAAGGACCCTCATTATGTAACAGTTTCATCATCATCATCAGCCTATTTACGTCCCACTGCTGGACCCACTCCTCCTCTCAGAACGAGAGGGCTTGGGCTATAGTTCCCACGCAGGCCCAGTGCGGATTGGGAACTTCACACATACCATTGAATTGTTTCGCACGAGTGTGCAGGTTTCATCACGATGTTTTCCTTCACCGAAAAGCTCATGATGAATTACAAATGTAATTTCGCACATAAATTCCGAAAAACTCAGAGGTGCGAGCCGGGGTGTGAACTCTCGACCCTCTGCTTCAGAGGCGACAGGTCAAACTACTAGGCTATCACGGCTTGTTACAGCAAGAGTTGCATAAACTGCTTTTTTTTTAAAGCAAAAACCTGTCAGTGGTATTCATTTAGGCTTACTCAACCCCTGGATGAAGTGTTGACGGTATTAAAACGAACCCTGTGTAATTAATAAACCTGCTCACATGACTTCACTAACATCGCTTGAGAAATGCCACCTGGCCCTATTACACCAACGTTACAAGTGTCAGTTTTCAATGACAATTCGGTGTCAGTTGCTGACTTGAAGAACTTTTGTTCTAGCGCGCTTCATATTGGCAAAGAAATTTAGTTAGAATTGTCATTGTAAACTGACAATTGTAAAGTTGGTGAACTAGGGGAATGGGTCACGTTTCTCGAAGTTTTATTACACTAATAATATTAGTGTTTTGACTCTTAAATTACACGACAAAATGAAACAGAACACAAATATTAGGGAACATACCTATACTACGTGACCCGTTTGGGGGGGGGGGCTTAGATTTTGTCACGTATTCAATATTTTCTAGCAAAATCTTGCTCTTTTTCGAGCTATATTCAAAAGGCGCATCATTTAGCACTGACGCGAAATAGTTTTTTTTTTAATATAGTTGCTCAAATAGTCGTACTTTTTGCAGCTGCTATGTATCGTGCGGAAAGTTAAAAGTACTACGCGACAACTAGAGGGGGAGGGGAGTCTTGGCATATACTACGGATGGTCACCGAGGAGGGGGGGAGGGGGCTAAAAAACTGTTAACCATTTCAACGCCAAGGACGCTTAAAAGCGTCATGAGCCGACGTGCCTACGACACCACCAACGCTTATAGGCGTCCGGCTGCACAGTGCAAATGCGATCTACGAACGCATGCTTAAGGTTTAAGTCCGCGTTGACGTTATGCCAACTTGGCGTGCGGATGACAACTTTTGTATGCGTCGTTGGCGTTCAAAGGGTTAAAAATGGGTCACGTACACAGACATCACAGACCCCATGTAAGCAGCTGTCAAGCGTACCCGATTTTTATTTGTGTACAACACAGCCTGTAGCCAGATGCCCATTGGTCAATTCTGTAGCCAATTTACCCGATAAAAAATAGAAGCATCGCTCGTCTCTAGGAAGTCATTCAAATAAAGTGTCACTGAATGAGATCGGGTTATGGTTGCCATCAAAAGCGCTCCCTCACACATTCAAATACTGACGCACACTACAGATCATAAAAACGGTACGACTCTTGAAATCGGAGCATACAGTTGTCTCTTTTTAACAAAGGGCATTAGTTACATGAGCGAAGGGTATAACTATACGGCCATAAGCTTACCTTCCATCTATTTACTTCATTAATCTGAGGTCACGTAGTTTGGGTACGTCATCTTATTAATCTAATAAGTTTCGAGAAACGGGGCCCTTTAGAGTGTTAGCCGGACTTCAAGTTTTGCTTAAGCTGCAAAGAAGACGCAAGTTTTGCTTAAGCTGCAAAGAAGACGCAAGTTTTGCTTAAGCTGCAAAGAAGACGCTTCGCGCTCGCTCGTCAATTACACAATACATGTACACATCTACACACATCATAAGTCCTTTATAGCGCGTTCAGAAACCGTAGGTTACCAATGACCAGCATTACGACAGTCAGTTTTCATCATTTCAATTTCTTCTTTCTTCGTAATGGCGGCCTCTAGGCCTCGTGCCAATGTCAGTAAATATAAAATACCACATATAACAATCGTTTATGCAAGAGTAATGTAATATAAAAAAATTGACATTGAAAAAAGATGTCGGATAGGCCAAACGGAATAAACCCCCTCCCCTTGTCGAGTTCTTAGCCATCGGCCAATGATGTTCCATAAAATCTTGGCCAGGAGATCATTAACCGATGCCCAGGGTGCACCGGCCTGAGCACTGCTCTTCCCCCGGACGGATCCAGAAGGGAACCGCAGCACCTAGACACACGAGGAGGTAACCCGACCCGCACCCCATGACCAGCATTACGACAGATTTCAATTTAAAAATAGACAATTTAAAACGTCAGCTCGGTATGTTTGTCTATGATTAAAAAAAGCGGTCAAATTTGTGGCAGCACGTTTGTTATGCCTTCGGCTTCTGAACCCGTCTTACTTATTACCGTGAATACGTAATAATAATGTGTGTAGATATAGTAATGTGTTGCTAACTTTCATTTTCTTTATATCTTGTTTCTATGTTTTGTTTATTATGTCGTGTAAATTTAAATACCTCGACGTTTCGGACGCGACGTTGCGTCCATGGTCTCGAAGGGACTGAAGAGGCGGGTATCAACATCTCCTAGCTGCACGGGTTCCTAGTTACCCGCGGATTTTCCCGGATGTTGTGCAGATACGCAGTATTTGGGCATTTTCAGAAAACCGTGTACCCCTAACTTTTTTTTGAATAACCTAACAAATTTTGGATTATTTCTGCTCAGAATCACGAGGACTATCTATTTAAATAATAAAAAAAAGTGTCCCGCATTTTTCTGTCAGTTTTATGACGCCTTTTTACGTACATTCTATATGGACCGTCACAAAGTGACTAATAAATTTTCTATGAAAAAATTTAGCACTTTTTTGGCAAAAAGGGTACACAGTTTTTTGAAAATGCCCATTTACCAGTGCTAGTTGCGCGGTATTGCACTATCCCCGACGATATGCAAGCCCTGACCCTATATTTTTACGGGTTATTTGTAACACGTATATTAAAAAAAACAGATGCCGGCAGCTTGCATGACAGAAGCTGACGTGTATGACTTCAACGCCGAGATAGTCGACGCCATTAGCCCCTCGCTGTCCTGTCTGCGACACCAGAGCCGGCTCGCGCGCGCGATCGAGGAGGAGAGCCACCTCTTCATGGATTTGCTGCCGCAGCACAGCCCACATATTATTCAGGTACAGTTGTACCACAGTGTAAAGAGATTATAACAGTCGTCCGACGCCTTTGTACTTGCGTAAATGCCAATCCGCGAGGCCACAGCAGCAGCCGTCTTCCTAGTTACTAACAACAACGGGAAGCGGCGGCGTATGCAGCTGGGGTCCGCCCCCGCCCCCCGCCCCGCACCCCCCGCACGATTGCCCTGTCTAGACGGCTGCGTCGGATGACTATTGGGATGTTGCCTCTTGGTCAAATCAGCAACTTTTTTGATATGTCAAAACGATTTGATAGGATCCGTTAGTATGGAGTTTATATTGAATTACAAAACTATGACGTCATCATTTTCAGTGATCAAACTGCGTACTTTTATTAGATTTTGTTAAATTAAAAATAGTTTTAATTGCACTAACAAGTGAGGCATCGGTTCTTTGTGAGTATTTTCAGAAGCTTGATAAGTGGACCCGGACCTTATGTAACTGGCAATAAGGTCTGTGTATAGATATTTTTGAACTGTTGACTGTATAGATATTGGAGTACTCGACTGTACCATACAATCAATATACAAGGTGTACTTAATTAACTGAAAACCTGAAAGTAGTTTATTCAGAATCGTGAGTAGAATCGATTAAAGTGAAATAAACGGATTACTCACGTCTGTCAGTCGAGTATAGCTCAACATGTTTCGTACTAATCCGTAGCCCTTCCTCTGGGAGCACACGTTTATCCGGCCCAAAGGTCCCATACCAGCAGCATTACCCCGCTGAATGGCAATGGAGACCTGTTGCACCAAATACGACCCAGAGCGAGGGTCACAGTCCCTGTCTCGCAATCGACGGCCTAGCTCCCTGAACAACTTACGAGCCTCACTGCCCCAGGACCCAGCTGTCTCATTTCACACTACATTCCGAATATAACATACACAAGACGGTAAAAGTAGGATAAATTGAAACATTTTTTTTATGTTAACAATACAAAATCATATGTTAAAATTTGTGCAGTGATAATAAAATTACATTGTATAAGTGTAAGCTAAGCGTAAGTGTAAGCTGTGTAAGGATCGTAGCAAGTGGCAAGCCATAGTTTCGGCCTACCCCCGTCGGAAAGAGGTGTGATGTACATATGTATGTATTTCGAATATCTGTAAACACAACCCACCCACCGTTCCCTCCGCAGATAACCCTAAAGCGCACAGCCGAGAACCAGTGCATCTCCAAAGCCTGCCTGGTGGACCGTGACGTGATGAGGAACACCCCGCAGCCCAGCCTGATTGAGCACGAGAACCTGCTGGACAGGCTGCTGGAGTGCCTGTCTGCTGGGTCCCAGAACAAGGAACGGGAGGAGGAGCCCCAGCCGTCTACCAGTAGGGCTGCTCCGGCCGACGCGCCGGATGTGATCCGTGCGGCGCTGCGGACCTGCACAGTGGACCTGGGAAAGCAGGTGACTAGGTTTTTTTTATTCATCCCAAAAGGGATAGGCAAAGGAAACTGAGTCCATACAGCCACGTCTGATGTAAATGGGTCAATCAACTTTTCATTGCCACTCGTTGCCATGGAGATGTCCCCTGGGTCACATAACAAAAACATGATTTTCTAAGACCCCACTCACCCAAAAGTCAGGCTTTGCATGCTTAGGAGATGAAGCATGAAGTAATTGGCACATAACTGTTGAAACTCCCAACGTTTGATGGAGTGGTGCCTTACAAAATCTTGTTTTAGACTAGTGACCCAGGGGACATCACCATGGCAACGAGTGGCAAAGAAAAGTTGATTGACCCAAATAAATAAATACCATGGGACAAATTGACACCAATTGACCTAGTCCCAAACTAGGCAAAGCCTGTACTATGGGTACTAGACAACGGATAAACATACTTATATGTATAGATAAATACGTACTTATAACTATTACTTGTGTTTTGAAAATTTCTATATATTAAAGTCCTGTCACCGTCAGAGTCGTCAGTCTGTCCTAGTCACGTCTTGTCAGCTGCTCATGGCTTCCATAAAGCGATAGTGTACTTTACGGCGAGCTACGGCGAGCAGCAGCCGGCGGGTATTTGCGGGTCACAAACAGAGGGAATACGCGTTTTCACTTGAATTCTTCATTTGCTGGGCACTGTCACGTTAATTTGTTGTATAATACACTATCTTTATTATCCACCAAACAACATTAAGTACAGAAACTAAAATTCAGTTAACGACACGATCCAGTCTCATCGGTTTCCCGCCAAATTCAGGTGACTAGGGCTTGATAAGTGTGACCACTATAGTTGTAAACCAGCCGCTAGAAACGAATAACCAGCCGCCTGATACCGGGTAGATACCCGACTTGATACTCGACTTGAGCATTGAAGTAAAAAGCTATTTTTATTACATTTTTAGGGTTCTGTACCCCAAAAGGAAAAAACGGAACCCTCATAGGATCACTTTGTTGTCCGTCCGTTTGTCAGTCTGTCTGTCTGTCTGTCTGTCAAGACCCTTTTTCTCTGGAACTCGTGGAGGTAGCATGCTGAAATTAATATCGAACACTCAAGCTTGCGGTCCCTTGAAGCTGTGAAAAAATCAAACTTCTAAGTGAACACAATCAAAAGATCCAGTCGTTAAAAAGGCTATTTCCATACAAATTGCCGATTTCCAGAAACCTAAAGGGTACTTTCAGATGTCCTAGAAACTTGAAATTTGGTATGAATGTAGCTCTTATAGCACAACCACTCGGAAAAGTATCAAAATCTAAAATTTGTGTTTGTAGATTTAGCAGACCAATATAAGTTGACCCCACACTGCGTACATTTTGCTTAGGAGCAGGGCTCTGCTAGCACTAGACTTCTTAAAACACTAGGGAAAAGCGTTAAACTCTTTCAACGGAACCCTCGTGCGCGAGTCCGACTCGCACTTGTCCGGTTTTTTTTTCTGTGTATTCATGTTTCAGTGAGTTTATTAAAAGTATAATTGAATACTACTTTGTCGTAGATCCCGGACCAGCCAGACTCTAGCTCGAACGTTGACGCGTCGCAGGACGCTGCCGGCTCGGGGAAGGTGCAGGAGGCTCCCATCTTCAGACCCACCAAAGAGGAGTTTCAGGTGAGCAGTCCATCGATCTGTCACACTAACAGGCGTTCCAACCACCCTCTCGACACCAAATGTCAGCGCGAACGTTTCCGAAACGCATATGCTGATTTGCATCTATAAATCTATAAATCTCTCTAGCCTCGAATCGCGGCTCACTTTCGACCAGATGACAAGCTATGAACCAATCACGACGCGTTCCCCCGGCCCGCTCGCCGCGGCTTTTTTCGTAATACTTTCCAAGTAAATTATGAAAGATGCGGTGTCCAGAGGGTGGTTGGTCCGTGTTCATATATATATATATATATTTAATCTGTCTCTTGTTTTGATCTACTGACGATAGAAACATTGTATCTACTCGTATCTTAAATTTTGCCGTCTCAATAAACTTACTGTCGCCACAGAATACATAATAGTACAGTCAAGGAATAAAATTTCCAACCCACCTAAGGTTTAATATCGTGTAGCAATCTGTCACCATAAGAGCTAGATAGAACACGACGTTGCTTTGACATGTCGCGATTACGTTGACATTTTCGACCTTAATGCATAGCGAATGTCTAACAACATTTCAACGAAATGGGTAGGGAATGAAATTCCTTGACTGTACACGTACAGAAGACCGACTTCGCAAAATCATTGAATCGCTGTCTTACTCTCCACACCGGGACACAACAGTGCAAGCACTGCTACTTTTCTGCAGGATTAGCGAGTAAGATGGTGGTAGCGATCCGGATGGATCTCACACAAGGTCCTACCACCCGCGAACTAAAGTAAAACCTACCTTTACCGAACTAAAACTAAATGGATTAAATTAACACTTTTTTTTTACTTCGCGGAGAGCTAGCAAATTTAAAGTAAAGCAAGGACGATAAAACCAAGAGGACTGCCAATGGCTACACAATGTCGCGTTCCTGTAAAATAATGAGCCTGCTGTAGCTAGTTTCACTAAAGACAGGTCTCTGTACCATTAATTTTGTATGACATTTAGACTTATGGCTAACACAATAGCGCCATCTATGAACTGAAAGAAAAAACGAATTTAGATGGCGCTATTGTGTTAGCCAGAGGTCTAAATGTCATACAAAATTAATGGTACAGAGACCCTTCGGTAGTAAAACTAGCTACAGCAGGCTTATTATTTCAAAAGAACGCGGCATCGTATAGACACTGTCTGTCCTCTTGGTTTTATGGTCCTAGATGTAAAGTAAGGTTTATTTTTTTAAAGTGGCGCTTATTTTTTTTCGTTCTAACTTCGACGACCGGATAGCCTAATGGTTAGAGACCCTGACTATGAAGCTTGTGGTCCCGGGTTCGATCCCCGGTCGGGGCAGATGTTTGTATGATGAATACGAATGTTTGTTTGTCTCGGGTCTTGGATGTTTAATATGTATATAAGTATGTATGTATCTATAATAGATAATAATAAATATCATGGGACAAATTGACACCAATTGACCTAGTCCCAAACTAGGTAAAGCCTGTACTATGGGTACTAGACAACGGATAAACATACTTATATCGATAAATATATACTTATGTACATATTAAACATCTAAGACCCGAAAACAAACATTCGTATTCATCATACAAACATCTGCCCCGACCGGGATTCGAACCCGGGACGTTAAGCTTCATAGTCAGGGTCTCTAACCACTAGGCTATCCGGTCGTCACTATATAAGTATGTTTATCCGTTGTCTAGTACCCATAGTACAGGCTTTGCCTAGTTTGGGACTAGGTCAATTGGTGTCAATTGTCCCATGGTATTTATTATTTATTGTTCTTCACCAGGACCCCATAGCGTACTACGAAAAGATCGCTCCCATGGCCTATAAATTCGGCCTTTGCAAGATAATCGCGCCCGAAGGGTTCACTCCGCCCTGCGTCATGGACGAGAATATGCGGTTCACCGTCATCTACCAGTACATCTCCAAGCTGTACTGCCGCTGGGGGCCGGCTTCGCGCGAACTCGCTGCCATCAAGGCCCACATGAAGACACAAAGCGTGCCCATCGCCCGCTCGCCGCTGGTAAGTACTGTTGGGTGTCTTATAGCCCTTTCAGGCCAGATGCCCGTGTACGAATATTCGAAATCTGCGTCACGTAAAATCGAATAGTAAACGTTATCGAGTTTGTATGACGTTTGGAACAGCGCCAGCCCGTGACCGTATTTGGAACTAAAATTTAGTATGAGTTTTCTCGATCTCGATACGATAACCGTAACGTTACGCAGGATTCGAAAAGTCGTGCTCGCCCCTCTGAACAAGTGGGTGCTAAAGTAAAGTGAAGTATAGTGGGGTAAATCAACTTTTTAGTGTTGTGATACAGTTGATTAGAGAAATGGTTGTCATGTATACCACAAGCATGCGTACGAGATAAGGCATGAAAGAATAGGCATATAATTGTTAAAACTCCTAACTTTTAGTGGGTTTGTTTGTACCCTAGAAAATCATACTTTTAATGGGTGACCGAGGAGAGGTCGCCATGGCAACGAGCAACGCTTAAAACTTCATTGACCTATTGACATGTGTAATTATAAATAAATTGTAAAACCATGTAATTTGCCGTGACTAAAAAAAAATACTCCGAGTGTGATCTTATACCCAGGGTTGTCAGACTTGCCAGCTGTGAGTTAATTAACTAAGCGTTCGAAAATCTGAAATTTCGGACTAGTTAATTGGAAATTGTATTTTTTTTTAACAAACCTGACCTAACCTAAACAAACTACCTATACATATTTTCGATATCATACATCAACAAAAACCAAAGTTTTCGTTGAGCAGAAAATAGACTTCGAAATAATGATGCTTTCAGAATTATGAAACTTGTTTTTAGAAAAAGTTACTTTGTGCCAAGTTTGTTGCGGCACATTCTCCTTGGCAATTCTGGTCTTTCCGAAAGCGGTTTTAGACTAAAAAAAAAAGACTTGTAAAAGAGCACCCAATTGGTTATTTGCTGAATAAAATTTAGAATTTTAGAATTTTGAGTTTTCGGAGTTTTTCTGTGTTGTCGTTTGTTTTGAAATAAATAAAATTATTACCAAGGAGCGGAATAGTTCATAGCAAACTCAAACTCCACGAGGGATTGAACGTAAGTTTTATAGACTATTCCAGTTATCGATTTTATCGAATCGACACATTAACATTGTTCTGTAAAATTTATGTTTTGTGCAATAGAGATTAAATAAAAAAACATATTGCCGAAAATTTACAAAAGTAGGTTTTACCTTTTTGTTTCGATAAGTTACATTCCTTTTGTGTTATTGCCACTCATATCCATATTAATCTAGCAATAGCTACTGCAAATCCGCTCTTGGTCATTTGCATGTCATGTCATTTGTGTTAAATTTTAACTAAATAAAATAATCGATAACTGGCAAAGTCGATAAATTACAAAGTTCTCTTCCTATTGACTTTTACACTCGAGTGTCAACCACTGGGCTATCACCGATTCCTATTGTCCTCAGCTGGACGGCACGGAAGTGAACTTGCCCAAGTTGCACCACTCGGTGCAACGGAACGGGGGCCCGACCAACGTGATACAGCGCAAGCGGTGGGGCCGCGTCGCCGAGGAGATGAAGCTGACGAAACTGCAGAACCCAGAGAGGAAACTAGACCAGCTCTTCATGAGATACCTGCTGCCCTACACAATGCTGTCCAATCGTGAGTCATCACCAGCCTTTTTACGGTGCCGTACCTCAAAAGGAAAAAACGGAACCCTTATAGGATCACTTTGTTGTCCGTCTGTCTGTCTGTCAAGTAATAGTAATTTCCAGTAATTTGTTTCCAGTAAGATTGATGCACATTACATAAAAAAAAATACATATAACAAACTTAGATCTAATAAATAATTATACAGTATGTCTAAAATAGGTAACATGTGAAACCTGTGCTTTAGACATAAAATAATAATACAAGGACACAAGAAGAATTGGCCAATAACATTAATACCGCTTTAAATATATTATGTTAAAAGCTAAATTGCTAAATTAAAAACATATAATTTAATACTAAAAAATAAACTAATCAGGCGTCCAATTTCAAAAAGAAAGACCTTGTTGACTAAGCAGTCATGTCGCGCACTAAGATTTTTATTGTTTACAATTTATACGCGAAATTTTTACCTATGTTAGCAAAAATTCATATAAGTACAATTGAGTATTTTCGCGTTCTAGTGAGGAAATAAGACGAGGCTGTGATCACGTTTGGATTTGGAGAATATGACCTTCTTGACCCGTAGGAGATTATTGCAGACATTTCTTAAGTATGGCGATCCTAGGCGCCTACGTAATCAGTAGTGTCTATGAATCTAGAAATTGCATGTTTGCGAGCAGGACAGTGTTCATCGCCCGTTTTGTGGCCGCTGGGCATCTTGTACCGTAGACATGTTGCACATACGGGAGCGGCCTCCTTTTGAGTGCAA
Source organism: Clepsis dumicolana (assembly GCA_963691665.1). Taxonomy (NCBI): domain Eukaryota; kingdom Metazoa; phylum Arthropoda; class Insecta; order Lepidoptera; family Tortricidae; genus Clepsis; species Clepsis dumicolana. The sequence goes on along the minus strand of OY829505.1, from coordinate 2,673,115 downwards.
TCCTTCATCACGTGGCCGACTTGTCCGCAGTGGCCGCAGGTTTGGTCCCGGTCTCTGCAGAATTTGGCAGAATGACCATATTGTTGGCACTTTTAACATCTGGACACATGAGTGAAGTCCTTGATAGGGAATGATGACCAATTAAGAAAGACACGTTGCTGGTTTGATAGGACTGTACGAATCGTAGCGGGGACCTCTATGATAAAATTACAGGTTCGAGCATCTTTCTTGCCAGATTTGTGACTAAGTTTAGCCGAAATCAGAAATTGATCACGATATAACTCCGAAGTTTTTGGGCCGATGTTCTGATCATATAATTGGTCGAAGAAATCTTTCTCTGCATGATCCGTAGGGACACCGAATATAATCATTTTAGGCTTCCGCTTGTCCGGGTCAGCTACTGATAGTCCTGAAGATGTAAGTCTTTCGGAGGCTTTCAATTTCCTGATGTCATCCGCATTCTCAGAGCTGATGATCACGCCACCATTCTTTGTGCTCCAGACTCCGCGAACTTGAAGTTTTAATTCCTCTGGCTTTATTATTTTTTTAGACTAAAGTTTTGGTTTCTTCGCTCGTTTTAGTTTTGTCTTCCGGAAAAATAGCAACTGAGCTCAGATTAGAAGGGCGAATGAGCTGGCGGGGTCCTTTTTTAGCTATGGTCGCATAAGAAAAGGTCTCGACGGCCTGCTGCATGCTGTCATTAACAGCGGTCGTTAACTCGTCTAAACGACAAGCGAGTTCCCGTTTCTCATTCTGTCATTGGAGAGACATCTGGGCAGAGATGCATTTTTGCTTCACCGACTGATATTGTACAGCCATTTGCGAGGTCCCTTGGCCGATTTTCCGGCAGAGCGTGTGGATTTTAAGTTTTTGCTCCTTCTGTCGCGGTAATACAGATCTCGTTCAAACAATCTTCTATGCTGCTCATCCATTTTTGAATTTCCGGAGTAGAAACCATTGCTTGGACGGGCGCTGGGTGCTGGGCAATGGACTGCACCTCAGAAGGCTGTTCACGCGAGGGCAGCGGAGGCGGAGGGCGCCGTGCAGTAAGCGCACTCCGATTGAAGGGACTATTCGGGGTCGACATTATAACACCTCACTTAACATAATTCACTAAGACACCAAAGCGACGAGTTGACGAGATAAATTAATAAATTGGCGAAGGCACGTGCGCGTGTGTCACGCGCAGATCGAGAATTCAAGACCCTTTTTGTGTGGAACGCGTGGAGGTAGCACGCTGTGATTAATACCAAATGCTCAAGCCTGTAGTCTCTTGAAGCTGAGAAAAAATCAAACTTCTAAGTCAACGCAATCAGAAGATTCAGTAATTAAAAAGGTTGTTTCAATACAAATTGCCGTACCCTGAAAACCTAAAGGGTACTTCCAGTTGTCCTAGAAACTTGAAATTTGGTATGAAGATAGCTCGTATAGCACAACCACTCGGAAAATTCTCAAAATCTTAAATTTTTATGCCTGTCTCTAGATTTCACAGACCAATACATTTTGCTTAGGAGTAGGGCTCTGCTAAGACTGGACGCATTTAAAACACTGGGGAAAAGCGGTAAAACCTTTGTACGGAACCCGTTTAAAAAAAAACAACTATCGTTTGTAATGTCGAGGATCGGGCTTCGCTTCCCGGGGTTAGCGTTTCCTGCTTTTTTTTTTCGTGTATTCATGTTTCAGTGAATATTAGTGATACTGACACGAAACTTTGTCCACAGAGGAGCGCCAGAAGAAAATGGCCGAGGTGGAGAAATGCTGGACCATGAAGTACCAGAAGATGCTTGAGCGTGCTCGCAACCCGTTCCACCGGCAGAAGCGGATGCTCGGCGAGTCGGAGTCCTCGGAGGACGAGGCCGAGGACAAGGCGATCGCCGAGGCCCTGCGGGAGGCCGAGGACTGCATAGTGCAGGGCCGGGTGATGCATCTCGCCACCTTCAGGAAGGCAAGTCGCTTGCTGCCCGGACATAACCTTATTATAATCGTCCCACGATAACTCGGCATAAGATAATAAATAGGGCAACCCAGAAAAATCATGCTGTGGTAATACTTTTTATATGTCACTCAGACATTTCTTTAATTAAAATTAATAATGATAGAAGTTGCTGTTTTTTTTTAATATGGCTCTGTCCATTCGAGGGCAATTTTGCCAGTGTTTAATAGGTTTTGCCGTTGTACGGTAAAAAAATGTAGAAACGAAATATGAGAGGTATTTTAATGGTGGATGGTGAATGAACGATGACCTGTCTAATGTTTAATCTAATCTAAAGTTCAAGACGTGTTGTTTGACTATAAATCAGTGTTGCCATAAACAAACTTTAGATTTCTACTGTTGTCAGTTCGTTGCAGAGTTATTGTGGGACGGCTATAGTTAGTTTAATGCACACATACGTACACACAGTCACGCATGTTTCCCGGAGGCACAGTAGGCGCTTAATCACTTTAGACATCCGAATAATGTAGTCCACCATGCCCAAATACCATGACGCATATAGCAGACAGACGGGAGGCGCCTTTGGCTTATCTATGCACTACAATTTTTCTGCCACTTTTTGAGGGGGACGAGGAACACGCGTTTCAGCACACGTCTGCACTCATGCCAAAATTTGTATACCTACAAACTCACACTAAAACAAAACTGTCACACAAATGCCAAAAGCACGCACACAATCAAAAGAACCTGATCATTTTGGTCAGACTTAATGTTAGAGTTTTGGCGGATGGGACATCGCGCGTTAACATCTCCATTCCTTTCCTAGCCCCTATTTCAATAACTACAGTTGTCAGTTTACAATGACATTTCGAACTACATTTATTTGCCAATATGAAACGGGCCAAAACAAAAGCTCTTTAAGCCAGCAATTGACATTGAATTGTCGTTGAAAAGTGACATTTGTGAAGTTGGTGAAACAGGTGCCTGCTCTAAGCCATGACCATGACCAAAAACAAACCGAAAATAGATTCAAATATAGCAAATTAAATAAAAGTCAAACCCTACCATATCAGATCGCGACGTCCCTCATGGAGGCTCACTTGGAGCCGGGCGCTGAGCCGACGGCGGCTGCAGCGGAGGCTGCGTACTGGCGCGCCGTGCTGCACGGCAACGAGCACATAGTCGCCAACACTGCCTCCATCGACACCGGGGAGGAGGGCTACGGCTTCCCCAAGGAGCCCCGGGCCGAGTACGGGAGCCACCCGTGGAACTTGAAGGTTGGTGACCCTGTAGCAAGACTTAGCACCCGTGAAACTTGACCCTGTACCAGGACTTAGCATTTAGCACCCGTGGAACTTGAAGGTTTGTGACCCTGTACGAGGACCTAGCATCTGTGAAACTTGACTTTGTACCAGAACTTACCATCTGTGGAGCTTGACCGTTTGCCAGGACTTAACACCCGTGGAATTTGACGGTTAGTGACCCTGTACCATGACTTAGGACCCGTTGGATGACTCTTGTACCAGGTATTAGCACCCGTTGGATGATTCTTGTACCAAGTCTTAGCACCTGTGTAACTTGACCCTGTACCATGACTTAGCACCTGTGTAACTTGACCCTGTACCATGACTTACTTGAAGGTTGGTGACCCTGCACCAGAACTTGGCACCTGTGGAACTTGACCGCAGGACTTAGCACTTTACACCCGTGCGAGGCACACCTGTACCAGGACTTATGTGGAACTTGACCCTGTACCAAGACTTAGCATCCGTGGAACTTAACATTGTACCAGGACTTAGCAACCGTGGAACTTGAAGGTTAGTGACCCTGTACCAGGACTTAGTACCTGTGGAACTAAATCCTGTACCAAGACTTAGCTCCCGTGGGACTTGACACTTAACCAGCACTTGGCACCTGTGACGTTACACACTGTACCAGGACTTAGCACCTGTGGAACTTGACCCTTTACCAGGATAGCACCTGTGGAACTTGCCACCATTCATAGGCCAGTAGCTTCTCTCTTATTGGTGAAGATTGACAGTTATATACCTCACCGACACTAACGATCCTACCTGATTTGTTATTCGCAATAGCTCTCAATGACAAAAATAATGGGAAAGGCAGAGTGGGTCATTGCTCCAGGCTAAAATAAGTTACTAGGATTTTTTTCAGTTCATTGAACCCTCTGATACTTCGCCAGACGCTGAGCCAGAACCCGAAGAACGTGCTCCGTTTCCTTGGCCCTGTGCTGGGGGTGACGGTCCCCACCCTGCATCTCGGCATGCTGTTCAGCACGTCCTGCTGGCACCGCGACCCTCACGGCCTGCCCTGGACAGAGTTCATGCACAGCGGCCCCGAGAAGATATGGTCAGTGACCTTGATAATTTATTGAATCAGGCGTTACTTTGCGGAGGTCCATATTTATGAACTAAAAAACAATTACTTTGCTCACCCGCGACCACTAACTTGACCTTGTACCAGAACTTACCATCTGTGGAGCTTGACCGTTTGCCAGGACTTAACACCCGTGGAATTTGACGGTTAGTGACCCTGTACCATGACTTAGGACCCGTTGGATGACTCTTGTACCAGGTATTAGCACCCGTCAGCCACTCAGTCAGTAGTGGAAGTGGTGGCATGTTGAGCGGTTGTTGTTGTGCTTCGTAAATGGCCTCGTGGAGAGTGCCGAAACGCGTCAGCGTTTAGTATAGTGGTGGTGGTGATAGTTGGGTCTGTGTGGCATGTGTTGATTCGTGTAGCAGTGGAGGTGGAGGTGTTGCATGGAAACATACATTTGCCGCACAGATATAACTATTTGTCATTAGTGGTCGCGGGTGAGCAAAGTAATTGTTTTTTAGTTTTTAGTTCAGTGACCTTGATGGTGTGAACTTTTGACACTACACTTAACATCGCAAAAGTCACGTTTTTAATAGTATCACACGAGTGGTTTGTGGACGAGCGTGGTTTTACGAAAGGAGGCGAAGCCGTGTTTCATAATAAGATCACACGGGTGTTTTAAGGATTGATTACGTAGAGTTGCATACATTGCTTTATCTACATTATAAGTGCTCTAGGATGGGTTCAGTAGAACAAACCTGTCACCAATTGGATTGTTTTTTTTTTTAATCATAGACAAACATACCGAGCGGACGTTTCGTATCGTACCAAAAGTTGTTGTGGTTTTTGAAAATGTTCTAAATTTGGAACACAACCACACAGAATTCGATGTCGTAATGCCATTGTCATAGTCAAACTGACCGTCGTATTACTGGTCATTACCTACCGTTTCTGAACGCATTATAGAGGACTTCACAAGTGTGTTAAACCTTGCCAACCGTGTATCATACGACATTTATTTAATACATTTCTAAGAAAACAGCACATTATATAACACAAATTAAAAACTATCAAAAATGGCGCGTCCTTATAACCGCGCATGCGTAACAAATGTTTGTTCTCTCTCTTGAATGTTTAATATGTTTATAAGTATATATTTATCGATATAAGTATGTTTATCCGTTGTCCAGTACCCATAGTATAGGCTTTGCCTAGTTTGGGACTATGACGTTTATATATATTTATATTATAGAGGCTATCATTCTGAAAGGAGGCCTCTGCCCAGCAGTGGGACGTACAAAAGGCTGGTGATCATGATGATGATATTATAGAGGAGTTATGAAATGTGTCATCATCATCATCATCAGACTATTTACGTCCCATTGCGGGGTGCAGGCCTCCTCTCATATTGAGAGGGCTTGGGCTATAGTTCCCACGCGGGCCCAGTGCGGATTGGGAACTTCACATACACCATTGAATTGCTTCGTAGGAGTGTGCAGGTATCCTCACGATGTTTTCCTTCACCGAATAGCTCATGATCAGAGCTCGGACAGGTCATAGCAAAATAACTGCAACACGGTAATAGAACAAGATTAATAGAGTCGCATTATGTACAGTATTATTTAATTATGTTTTTTAATTACATTTATAACAGTAACACAAAATTCACGATTTGTTTGTGAAGATATTTGCATTAACATTTTTTAAAAGCTGATGGTTTTATTGAACATTTTATGCAATCACCATAAGTGAACAATTTTACTAATTTAAATTGTCACCACAAAACTGTTTCAGGAATGCCACTTTGACAAAACCATGACAGATTGCAACTGAATAAGGTTTAATGTTAAATTACGATAATATCCTCTATAGATAATTATAATCTTAAGTATCGACTCTATTGAGTATTGTTCTATTTCCATATCCGTTTTTGCTATGACCTGTCCGTGCTCTGTTCATGATAAATTACAAATGTAACTTCGCACATCAATTCCGAAAAACTCAGAGGTGCGAGCCGAGGTTTGAACCCACGACACTCTGCTTGAGAGGCCACAGGTCAAACCACTAGGCTATCACTGCTTTTTTTAATGTGTAGATAAAAGTATTGTGTTCGCCCCAGGTACGGCATCCCAAGCGGCCAAAGTGCCAACTTCCGCAACGCAGTCGAGACCCTCTGTCCAGCGTATGTCCAAAGCAAGTCCATCTGGCTGGCCTCAGACATCGCGATGATCCCGCCCGACATACTCTCGGAGCACAACGTGACGCTCTCGCGCGTCACGCAGCGCCCCGGGGAGTACATCATGGTGTTCCCGGAGGCCCACTCGTGCTCCATCACGACCGGCTTCGCCATATCCGAGAGCGTCTATTTCGCCTCGAACTCCTGGCTTGATAATGTTCATCAGCTGTTCCAAGTGAGTTTTGGGGTATAAACCAATAGGGTAGTTGACTCATGTCAAAATAAAATCATTTTACTTTTTCACTTATCAAGCTTCTGAAAATACTCATAAAAAACCGATGCCTCACTTGTTAGTGCTATTAAAACTATTTTTAATTTAACAAAATCTAATAAAAGTACGCAGTTTAATCACTGAAAATGATGACGTCATAGTTTTGTAATTCAATATAAACTCCATACTAACGGATCCTATCAAATCGTTTTGACATATCAAAAAAGTTGCTGATTTGACCAAGAGGCAACATCCCAATAGTCATCCGACGCAGCCGTCTAGACAGGGCAATCGTGCGGGGGGTGCGGGGCGGGGGGCGGGGGCGGACCCCAGCTGCATACGCCGCCGCTTCCCGTTGTTGTTAGTAACTAGGAAGACGGCTGCTGCTGTGGCCTTGCAATTGCGGTGTCGGCATTTCGGTCAATCGACTTTTAAAATCCGCTCGTTGCCATGGACATGTCCTCTGAACAACTCATCAAAAATATGATTTTCTAAGACCCCATTCCCCCGAAAGTTAGGATTTTTTTTTAGAAAAAAATCAAAACGAAAAGCGTACAAAAATGAGCTTGCGAGTTCACAAGCAGCTCTACTATACAATGCCTGCCTCGCATTGCTCACAGGAGCTGCGTAACAGCTGTGAGCCGACAATGTTCTCGCTGGAGCAGCTGCTCATGAGCGGCAGGCTCGACCGCGAGGCGCCGCGGCGCGTGCTGCCGGCCGTCCTCGCCAAGATCGTCGGTGACGAGCTCCATCACCGACGAGAGCTGGAGAAGCGAGGGCTGCAGGTAGGTGGACGGGAATGCCTTTGAATCTTATCGAATTTAGGCTGTGCGTTGTCTGTCAGTCAGTCAGTCACGGTATTGCTTTATGGGTATCACTACATAGTATAAAACAAAGTCGCTTTCTCTGTCCCTATGTCCCTTTGTATGCTTAAATCTTTGAAACTACGCAACGGACTTTGATGCGGTTTTTTTTAATAGATAGAGTGATTCAAGAGGAAGGTTTATATGTATAATAACATCCATTAAATAGTGGAGAAGTACTGTTATTTTTGAGGTTTCTAATGTGATGTCGTAAATAATTACATTTTTTCCGCTTACATTGCAAACGCAGGCTGAACCCTACGAGTTTTATCAAAATAATGTACTAAGTATTGTACACATTGAAAAGGTCTACAGAAAAGTCCGTGATGGTATATGTCTATCTCTTATGGATAACCCACAATAACTTTTTTTTGTCATTTACTTTTTACGACAAATAATGGCTAATTTTCGAAGCGATTTTAACCAATACAGCATTAATCCTTAACCAATTACTCCAAATTTAACGCGTGCGGGCCACGGGCAGTAATGAATAAATCAAAACTACTGAATCGATTTTAACCACATAGGCTATATATTTTATACTCGTGCGAAGCCGGAGCGGGCCGCTATGTTTTTATATACAACGTTCACAGTTTTTCTGTAGTGTATTTAGTATCAGCATTGCACCCGTGCGAAGCCGGGGCGGGTCGCTAGTACACTACTAAATTACGTCGAGTTCAGGTCGAGGTTTAAAAAGAGTGCCTCCTTACTGGTTTTTGATTTTGCTACTTTAGGTGCAGATTTACGAGTCTGTCGAAGGTGCGCAGTCGCAGGCGTGGACTGCGCGCAACCAGGACGAGTGCGAGTTTTGTCGCTCGACGCTCTACATCTCCATGGTAAGTGAATAACCGGGCAAAGACAGACGGGGAATGTTGAAAACTGATGAGTTGACAAATTCTCGGTTTAGTCGAAAAATTCTCAGTTGAGTCAATAAACTCTTGGATGAGTCGACAAATTCTCGGATGAGTCGGAATATTCTCGGATAAGTCGAAAAATTCTCGAATGAGTCAATAAACTCTTGGATGAGTCGATAAATTCTCGGATGAGTCGAAAAATTTTCGGATGAGTCAATAAACTCTAGGATGAGTCGACAAATTCTCGGATGAGTCGAAAAATTCTCGGATGAGTCAATAAACTCTTGGATGAGTCGACAAATTCTCGGATGAGTCGAAAAATTCTCAGCTGAGTACGAATTCTCGGATTAGCCGACAAATTCGCGGATGAGTTGACGAATTCTCGGATGAGTTGACGAATCCTCTGATGAATCAACCAATCGTTTTTTTATATACAAAAAAGGGCAAACGAACAATACTCTGAGTATTATTTCTGAGTTACAAAAGCGCTTAGTTGATGCAACTTGTGACCAAAGGGCTGGCAGTTTTCTCTCTCAAAGAATCAGCATCGCTATTCAGCGAGGCAACGCTGCCAGCCTTTTGGGCACTATGCCACGGGGGCCTTATTTAGATTTAATTTAGTTTTAAGTTGTAGTTTATTTAGTTTAAGCTTAGATTTAATGTCATTGTAAATTGCTTTTATTATGTAATTAAAGTATTTCATATTAAAAAAAAACGAACAAATGGGCCACCTGGTGTTAAGTGATCACCACTGCCCATAGAATTCTGCAACACCAAAGTGATTGCAATTGCGTTGCCAACCTAGAGGGCTAAGTGAAATGCCTCTTATGCTTATTATTTCCCCTTAATTCTCGGATGAGTCAACAAATTCTCGGATTAGCCAATGATCAATTTCAAAAAGGTAATTTTTTTTTATCAACGCCTCGTCAAATGTAGCAACTTACTACCTCTAAATTCGAGTTCCGCGTAAAAATGTTTCGTACTTTCAACGGCTCAACATTATTCGGTCTTGACGAATAAAAAAAAGCGAAGTAAGTATCTATTTTTGGAAGCAGTTTGACGACAGGTCTGTGTGATGGAATTTCATACATATTTGTAGCTAGCTAGGTCTGCAAAGTGATCGTCTCCTGTTTCAATGTATTTTTTTTTATGTTCTAAACGCCTCACGTAGTTTATGGACTGTTGTCTATTGTCTATTGCACTGTTGTAGTACTAATGTACTATCATTTTATAGGTGATGGGCCTGCCGGGAAAAAAGTCCCGTGTGTGCCCTGAACACGCGCTTCGACTGCTAGAATCGCGGAAATACAGCGAGGTCAGCACGAAAACTCTCGCTTTCGTGTCGCGGTACTCTTCCGCCATGCTTCAGGAACTAGTGGACAAACTAGACGACGGTTGTGACTAGGAGCTGGTTCTAACTTAGGTCCATGGGGCCAACATGGGGCTTGTAAGATGGTGGTATGACCCGGTGTTAAGACCGCACGAAATAATTGACATTTCACAAAGACTTATTTGGAGTTGTGTTCTGCTTGGAAAGAGGAACCATGTATTTGGGTTAGTTATTGACAGAGCTCGGACGATCATAGCAAAATAATTGCAACACTGTAATGGAACAAGATTAATAGACTCGTATTATCTGCAGTATTGTTTAATTATATTTTTCAATTTCATTATAATAGAGTTCGGGGTAGTTCTCAATCCACTTATTAATCGTTTTTATTTTCACCATATTTGAAATATTTAGAAATAACCGTAAGTAAATAGTTTTACTAAATTAAATTGTCACCACAAAACTGTTTCAAGAATGTCACTTTGACAAAACCATGACAGATTTGCAACTAAATAAGGTTTAATGTTAAATTACGATAATATCCTCTTTAGATAATTATAATCTTAAGTATCGACTCTATTGAGTATTGTTCTGTTTCCATATCTGTGTTTGCTATGACCCGTCCGAGCTCTGGTTATTAATTTATTAAAAGCATCCACTTACTAACACCATGGACTTTGTGTCTAGTACAAAATTCACGAAAAATGTGTCCCGGTACAACACGGCATTTTTCGATGAGAGCCTTACGTCATAGCGCTGTCGTTCGACCAAACTAAAACTGACTGACGCTCGATTAGTGGTCTTTTTTGCAAATTTGTGGTCGTATGGTTCGGATATTCTCAAGCGCTAACCCGAAGTTCATGGTGTTGGTAAGTGAATGATTAAGAGGTAATTTTAAAAGGACGTAACTCCAGTTCTACGTTAGGATGGATCCATTGCCTTGGCCTTGTCCCAATAAAAATATAGCAAAGACGTTTATGTCGTTGTTATGTGACGTTGTCAAATTCAAAATTGATAGTTTTTTTTTTTTTCGTAAAAAAGGTAAAAGTGTTTCATCCATCCGTTCGTAGTATTGTTAACACTGCTCTTTTTTGTTTAATTGTCTTGTATTTCATATAATAAGTAATATTACATTTGTATAAATATACTGGTGTTCAGCAGGCGTAAAAAAATGATTTCAATTAACATGCAGTTTTGTTGCTGACAATTATGAAAGCCATACTGAGCGATCGATCGTGTTGGCATGTCAAGAAACTTGCTGGTTTGATTAGTTATGCATGATTTCCTGCCCAAGAATTTATGGTACAGTCAGCGTCATATATATGGTGACATCCAAAGTGCTCAAAAACTTTGGTACACCATACAAATCGTATGGTGTGCCGAACTATTTGATCACTTTGGATGTCACCATATATATGACGCTGACTGTACATCACTGGCCGATGGCTAAGAACTCGACAAGAGGAGGGGGTTTATTCAGTTTGACCTATCCGACATCTTTTTTTAATGTAATTTTTTTATTACATTACTCTTGCAAATTATTGTTTATACGTGTTTATTATATTTACTGACATTGGCGCAAGGCCTAGAGGCCGCCATTACGAAGGAAGAAGAAGACTAATTATGCATCATCTATCTCCATTAAAAGCGTATTTCGGGTAATATTAAGAAAGTTATAAAGATATTTTAGGAATGTAGTGAATGGTTTACCGGATAAGTTTTGATCTCGTACTCCAAGTGTACCTATGATACAATTAAAGAGACTGTCATCACCAGACAGAAATCCACGGGGCAAAATTTTATGACAGGTAAGGAGTTCCTATGTCGATAAACTCAATTATCGATGCTTTTTCCATAGACTAGTTTGTAAGTTTGTAGTAGTGTGTAGAGACTCCAAGTTTTGTTTGTAAAAAATATATTTTTTATTAAAAGTGTGAAAAAAAAACAAAATAATAATCTAATCTATAAAAATCTAATTTCATAGTGCAATGTTACACCCTAGCTATAACTTAGCGATCATTCAAAATATGCTTTGTGTGAACTACTTACTCATCTTCAGAACATACTTACAAAAAAATACACACAATGCCGGGGGCGATCGCTAGTATATGGAACAAGCATCGATATTTGAGTTTAGCGATATAGGAACTCATTACCTGTCATAAAATTTTACCCCGTGAATTCCAATGTCTGGTCATCACCACGCCGAAAACGAAGCTTAGAAAAGGCTCGAATAAGGTTCAAACTTGTGCGCAAATGTCAAAATATTCGGAACATGCTTTTCGATTGTCTTGTGAGCATATGACGTATCTTTACTTATAATATCATTGAAGTGTGCTACATTATAGTCACACACCTGGAATATATCTAAGCCTTCATCGACCGAAGTACATGTTGCTAATTTGCTTTCTTTGTTGATTACCAATACACTCGTGAGACGAAAAAAAAATATGATTTATGATTGTCTATTAACTATTATTATGTATATTGATCTAGTTGTACTAGACTAGGATATAAGTTGCATTTGATGTCATATTACATATCGACGGTACTCCGACTCAACCTCGTATATAAACTTTGACGAAATTGGAATAACCACCTTAGGTTCGCGGTCTAGAGTGGTTATTCCAATTTCGTCAAAGTTTATATACGAGGTTGAGTCGGAGTACCGTCGATATAGATAAGTCGGATGTAGGATCGATACAATCGCGTCAGAAGGCCCGCCAGACCAAACCATCCTTGTAATGTTTGTGATAGGCCTTGTTTCTCTACGAATTTACTATCTTATATAGTCTGTCTAAAAAAACGAATTGTGATTGCGATTCTAACTGCATGCTCGTTTGATCACGCATTCCGATTAAGTCTACACCTTTGATTTTTTTTGTGAAATGATTGTAACCATGTTATACATTACTATTACTACATTAACACACGCATGCACACACACACACGCGCGCACGCACGCACAAAACACTTGAGTGTCAGTTACTTAAGACATGTTTAGATAAGTTCTGATAAATTGTTATTATTCTAGTTGTAGATATAAACATAAATATATAAATAAACATGTTGAGAAAGCCAGCCAGTGAAGTTATTTTAAATGTGATAAATGGTTGGTTAAATCAGGCGTTACTTTGCGGAGGTCCATATCCATGAACTAGGAACGATTAATGCGCTCGACTGCGCCCTGACTTTTTACAAAAGAGATCACTTGCTAGGGTTACTTCGGGAGATGCGCTCCATAAATATATACTCAGTGCAGTTTACCAAGGACAGTTTAATAAAATGGCTATTGGGAGCCCATGTACGCAGCCTTCCCTTTCGTACCACAATGTTCATCTGGACATCTTAAAACATTCGGGAAAAATCTTCGAGCCTCGATTTCCGTGATAGACTAACTGTTTACGTATCTAAAAAATTGCACGGAACCCTCGGTGCGCAAGTCCAACTCGCACTTGGCTTTTTGCAGTCTGGTTTTTTATTTTTTAACCCTTTAAACGCCAACGATGCATACAAAAGTTGTCATCCTCACGCCAAGTTGGCATAACGTCAACGCGGACTTAAACGTTAAGCATACATTCGGCTTGCATTTGCACTGTGCATCCGGACGCCTGTAAGCGTTGGTGGCGTCGTAGGCACGTCGGCTCATGACGGTTTTAAGCGTCCTTGGCGTTGAAAAGGTAGGTTTAGATAATGTAAGTATTACGTCAAGGCGTGAAGTGCCTTAATTACGCGTAAAAGTTGCTCTATCGACATGCGCTTAGAACCTTGACACAACTCTAACGTAACCTTACTCATGTTTTATTATGCTTGCATTGCTTAAGTCTTCCGTTCATAGTTATTTCAACTTTAGATGAATCGCCCATTAGGAAATTAATTAATTAGGCATTACTTTCATTACTACATTTGAACTTGGGCATTGTAAACTTCGGCCATTCAACACTTAGGTGAAACGATCGTTAGGCATTTCGAAATTAGGTATTTCAATGTTAGGTATATAGTCGTCGTTAGGTAAATCAATTTTAGAGATTCTAATATGTTGGGTACATCGCGACTCCAAAATGCATGTTTGTTGACGACCGGATAGCCTAGTGATTAGAGACCCTGACCATGAAGAGTTCGATCCCCGGTCGGGGCAGATGTTTGTATGATTAATACGAATGTTTGTTCTCGGGTCTTGGATGTTTAATATCTACATAAGTATGGTTATTCGTTGTCTAGTACCCATAGTACAGGATTTGCCTAGTTTGGGACTAAGTCAATCGGTGTCAATTGTCCCATGATATTTATTTGTTTATTTTAATTAGTTTTTGCCATATTTTATATTAAGTAATAGTTATGTGTGCCAAAGTAACGAAATAAAAAAAAAGAAGTATAGGATATTATAAGTAGGCTTGAAGTTAGTTAAGTTAAACGTTGAGGAATGCCGGGTTATGCAGGGCCTCGGTTTGTTTTGAATGCATAATTGATTATTTCGTATGTCTGTCTGTCATTTACAAAAAAAGTTCAAAAATGAGGTCGCGAGGTCTACAGACCACTAGTAACATTGTTTGCAACTACATGCAGATCAGTCATCGATCGATTGCGATCGATTAGTGTGGTAGTTATGGCTGATCGACGGATATACTATGGTGTAATTGGTGTGGTTTAGTAAAAACTATCGATCGACGTCGACTGTTACGTTGTACCATCGATCGATTAGTGTATTTAGTGTGGTGACTGAGAACGACGCTAATCGGCCTCGGCATGCTCCGACGGAAACTGAATCCGAGCATTTAAATTTATGCCTTACTCTATTTTAAATAGCGTACAATTTTCATTGAAATATTTAATATCTTCTGCCGTCCCGTCCGCCGGTATGCGCAAGCCTTTAAGCAAAATGTTACATACAAATCGACAAACTCTTCCTTTCTATGTCGATATAAGTAGTTCAGTGCGTACGCCCCACAAGCCTACATACGTCTTACGACGATTACGAAACGATTACGAAGAGATGACGACATTCATAAGGATTCGCTGACGTTTCAGGCGGTTAATTGTAGTGTGTTCGTAGTTATAATATAACACTGTATACAATACAATACAATACAAGAACTCTGTATTAAACACCATTTATATAACAAACAAAAGAGAAGAAGGACCCAAAGGAAATACGAAAAAAAAATCTTTAAAAGTATCTTGTTGTTAATTGTCTATATAAGTGTATACAATACACGATACATTAATGTTCTCGTATTTGCTGGGTAGTCAGAAGTAGCCAAGCAACCGAAGCGGTCACAATAACCTAAGCACGGCTCTATTGTTATAGACATAAGAGCTTGTGTACATCACTGTGAGCGCTTCGGTTGCTTAGCTACTTCTGCTGCTGACTGTACAAAGGCGGACTTATCCGTATAAGGGATCTCTACCAATATAGCATATCCCATGTTTTGGACTAATCCGTAGTCCTCTGGGACTGGTATATGTGAGTAACCAGTTTAGTTCACTATAAAAGAAATGCATTCCATAGTTAGACCTTTCATTTTCTTCATAATGTACATATAGCTTTATTCTACTTTCAAATTAGTACATGCCTATATGCAACAGGGATATTCGGGGTGTACTGAAAATCAGCGCTGGGAGTCAGGAACTCCTGCCAGACCACGGACCAGCCACCCTCTGAACACCGCATCTTCTATAATTTACTTGGAAAGTCATTACGAAATAAGCCGCGGTGAGCGGGCCGGGGGAATGCGTCGTGATTGGTTCATAGCTTGTCATCTCGCTTGTCATCTGGTCAAAAGTGAGCCGCGATTCGAGGCTAGAGAGATTTATAGGTGCAAATGAGCATATGCGTTTCGGAAACGTTCACCCTGACATTTGGTGTCCAGAGGGTGGTTGGTCCGTGTGCCAGACCCACAGCAAACGTTGATTAAGTAGGTACAGTCAGCAGTAGAAGTAGCCAAGCAACCAATGCGGTCACAATTATCTAACCCTTTCAACGCCAACGACGCATACAAAGTTGTCATCCACACGCCAAGTTGGCATAACGTCAACGCGGACTTAAACCTTGCATACGTTCGTAGGTCGCATTTGCACTGTGCAGCCGGACGCCTATACGCGTTGGTGGCGTCGTAGATACGTCGACTCATGACGCTTTTTAGCGTCCTTGGCGTTCAAAAGGCTGAGCAAGACTATTGTTATAGACATAAGAGCTTGTACAGATCATTGTGACCGCTTCGGTTGCTCAGCTAAGCACGGCTCTATTATTATAGACATAAGAGCTTGTGCAGATCATTGTGACCGCTTCGGTTGCTCAGCTAAGCACGGCTCTATTGTTATAGACATAAGAGCTTGTACAGATCATTGTGACTGCTTCGGTTGCTTAGCAACTATTGCTGCTGACTGTACGTCCCCGCCACAAACTTTAAATGATCTATAAGTAGTCGTATTATAAGTTACGTTAAGGATGATTGTAAGCTTTTTTTTTAATGAGGAAATAAATGATTTTTGTATATTTGTCGTTTGTTATTAGTTATTACCAATCTAAAACAATATTATCTACTAGAGAGCGGCCGCGGCTCCGCCCGCGTGGAATATTATATTATGCAGGTACGGTTGTTAACGTAAGGAATCTCCGTAGCAATAGGAATGTGTCCTCTGAGTAATATTTCTAATTAGTCCGTAAGATAGATTATCGGAAAAAAATATTGGACACGTATTTTTTGCTTTATGTTATCAATAAAAATTTACATAGAGTAAATTTTAAATTTCCGTAGATTGCAATGCAGGATAATGAATGGCTTTCTTTATCCCTGAACGGCAACACTGACTGGCATAGATAATAGATCACTCGCTTTTGGCTCGAAATTCGAACTTGCGATTTTATTTTGCTTAATATACAAAACTTACACACCCAATATCATATTGTCTCAAATTTTTCGCGACTCCCAAGATCAAAGAATCGAATTGCTTTAAAAAACCGGAGAAATAATGCGTTGTTTGGGAGAAACGTGTCAAAATGGTGATGTAGAGCGCCATCTCGCTCTGTCTCGTTTCTTTTATCCCGTTCTGGTTTTTCAACTTTATATATTAGATTGTTACCAGATCAATGATTGGAGTAAATATAATAATAATTATGTATTTGTATTACACCGGGCCCTTGGCCGACGCTATATCTAAATTTTGATGTACAGTCAGCAGCAAAAGTTGCTAAGCAACCAAAGCGGTCACAATGATTTCCACTTGTGAGCAATATTTGCGATATACCTACATAAAAATACCTGTATACCTAACGCAGATCGATATAATTTTTTTTTGCAGACTACTTTTTGTTGTCTGTACTTGTATTGTCATTCAACTTGCATGTCCATACTTAATTTCAAGTCTGCCATTACCCGTTGAGTGCGCCTGTGTAGACGTTCCTGGTCTCACCACCAAAATTTCACTAGCACTATTATCATATTGTCACCAGATTTACATAAGTATACCGAATTTCGTCTCAATCGGTTTAGGATATTGGTTTAAAATTCGGTTGCAAGATTTGACGGACGACTTAAAAACATGTATTTTACTCGCATGCTTTCCTACGAACAGAGCAAGTTAAATGAGAGCTTGTAAAAAAAATGGCCCTTGTTTTTCAACGTACTATGACAATGAAAAATTATTCTGACTTTGGTAAACACTAATTCATGCAACGACGGGTTATAGCAGGACTCTGTACAAAAGATAGTCATACCTACATATAGGTACCTCGTTTTTTTATCATTAGAAAAAGGTAAACAATCTCGATGTGTCTTTTTACTGAAAAACGCTTTTTAAAAATAAGTAACCGTTACATATAAAACCACAACAATGTAAATAATTAAATCTCATTGTTATTTCATTGTTACTTGCTGTGACTTATTTTTAAAAAGCGTTTTTCATTAAAAAGACATCAAGATTGTTTACGTTCTTTCTAATGCTAAAATTACAGCTTTCTAGTAACAATAGTCTCTGAGCTATGCCGCGGACAGACAGACAGACAGACGGACATGACGAATCTATAAGGGTTCTTTTTGCCATTTTGGCTTCGGAACCCTAAAAACGAAGTATAGATAATTGCAGCCCCTATACTACGAAATTCGAAGTTCGTGTCGTATCGTCCCGCTCACTCTCGTGTTAAATAATATTAGCTTGAGGGACGGCACGATACGAAGTTCGAGTTTTGCACTTCGTAGTCGGGGGGGCAGGTTAGAATAAGCTTCAGAAGTTCTAAACAGAGGTGTTAGTTAATAAACGAACAAGATTGAACACTAAGTACTTGGTTTAATTGCACAAAGACGCAAGAGTGACATTTTAGAATACATTACAATTATAGAAAAACATTATGTAGTTACTAATACACCAGGTATTTGTAGCAAGACACAGTGGACCAATCAGAAGATCGTTTCTAGGACGGTATCAACATCACGGAGACTAGCTTTTTTTTGTCCTTAGAGCTGTAGTAGGTCATTAGTTAAGAGCTTAAGTTTGGAGTGGAGGTCTTGATTAGCTTGCGTATAGGCTCTATCTCTGAAAAATACACGGACCAACCACCCTCTGGACACCGCATCTTCTATAATTTACTTGGAAAGTCATTACGAAAAAAGCCGCGGTGAGCGGGCCGGGGGAATGCGTCGTGATTGGTTCATAGCTTGTCATCTGGTTAAAAGAGGCCAGAGAGATTTATCGGTGCAAATGAGCTTATGCGTTTCAGAAACGTTCGCCCTGACATTTGGTGTCCAGAGGGTGGTTGGTCCGTGGAAAAATATATACAAATTTGTTATTTTAGTTAAGAAAGGAGAAACCACAATCGTCAACCTACAGCACCCAGTATCAAGGCCATATGTTCTGATTCTGGCTTCTCCGTTTGATTTTACGCCTCGAAATGGTCTGCACTATGACAGATTTCATCTTTTTCAATTCTCTCCGATATCTGGATTCAGGAGGGTTCTGCCAGAACCTATTCTGATTGGACACCTTGTTCAATAGCGTATTTTGATCTGTTTCTTGTCGATAATCACAGTAATTATCATCACCCTGCGTCGTACTGCTTTCAATTACATATTCGTTCCTCTGGGAATTTCTGTAGTAGGTGGGCGTCAGTATGCCCGATGGAGTATTGGACGGACCCGCCACTTGTAAATAACAGCTGCCGGTTATTTGTTCCGGTGGGCTAGCTGTTTGTCCATTAGCGCCCTCGCTCGTTAGACTTTGAGGGCCAGAAATTTGTCCGTAAGGAAATCCGTTTACTGGCCCTTGGAGACCTCTCAAATGTGCATAAGTGCCACTTGCTGCTTGTGCATACGGGCCTGCCGCAAATTGGCCATAAGGCCCTGCTATTGGTCCACAAGCGTTTAGTTGGCAATTTCGTGAAGTTGTCTGCTGTGCGGTAGGGTACACCCGGGTTTGTCCTTGAGGATTTCTCGTTGGGCCGTAAGCGCAGAGACTCGCTTGCGCTTGGGACCCCCTCGTTTGTCTATAGTCTCTTCTCACTTGGCCTTGAGTGCGCACCATTTGAGCGTACGAGGATCCCCTCATTTGTTTCTGAGATCCTCTATACGAGGATCCTCTATTTTGTCCGTTCGGGCCACCCAATTGATCTTGCTTGCATACGCACCCCCTTGCTTGCCTTTGACTGTCTCCCATCTGCCCGTAAGAGCATCCCCTCATATGTTTTTGACTTCCTCCATAAGAGGATCCTCTACCTTGTGTTTGCGGACCTGCAATTTTCGTCCTTTTTGACCAATTGGTTGACCGAACGGGTCAACGGCTACTTGTCTTAACAGACTAGGTTGATGATTCACGCGTGGTGCGTACGTTTGTTCATAGGTTTCCATTGTTCCTTCACGAGGGTTTTGGGTCGCTACTTGTACTTGGGGTTCCTCCAAGGTTTGGGCCAATGGATTAGTCTGACGAGCAGCGTCTGCCTCTTCCAGCTCCTTTTTCTTTGTACACGGACAAGGATCCGTGAAAAATTGCCGCAATTTATCATCCAAGCAAAGCGTTACACCACTCGCCACTTCTATGCGATAAGGTTTTCCTCTTTCTGGGTCTGGTTTCGGGGGTTCGTCGTCATCTTCACCTCTAAACGGACATCTCAAGTTGTCGTGTATGCGAGAACCACGACACGGCCCGTATATGTAATCTTCATCGTACTGATCATTCTCGCAAGGGCAATAGTTCAAGATTTTTTCACAGGCTTTTAATATTGACTGATAAGTTGCCATAGGCGCCTGCGTCTGTTGCTTAAGATAGAGGGTAGGAATGGGCTCTTGCGGCCCTTTAGGTTGTGTCTGCATCATGGGGGGCTTTCTCTCTGGTTCGGGTTCTGGCGCCACACTAGGCTGTGTTGATGGTATCCGTGCCGCAGTGGGCTGTCTTGATGCTGCTGGTGCTGCACTAGGCTGCCTTGAAGGTAAGCGTGCTATAGTAGCCTGCCTTGATGGAGGGGGTACCACAGAAGGTTGTTTTACTGGTTCAGATACCACAGAAGGTGGTCTTACTGGTTCAGGTATCACAGAAGGCTGTCTGACTGGTTCGGCTACCACAGGAGGCTGCCTTACCGGTTCGGCTACCACAGGAGGCTGCTTTACTGGTTCTGGTATCACAGTAGGCTGCCTTACTGGTTCGGGTATCACAGTAGGCTGCCTTACAGGTTCTGGAATCACAGTAGGCTGTCTTACCGGTTCCGGAATCACAGTAGACTGTCTTACCGGTTCGGGTATCAAAGTTGGCTGCCTTACTGGTTCAGGTATTACAGTAGGTTGCCTTACCGGTTCTGGTATAATTGTTGGCTGCCTTACCGGTTCGGGTATTACAGTAGGCTGCCTTTCCGGTTCGGGTATCATAGTAGGCTGCCTTACTGGTTCGGGTATTACAGTAGGCTGCCTTACCGGTTCCGGTATAATTGTCGGCTGTCTTACCGGTTCGGGTACCACAGTAGGCTGCCTTACCGGTTCTGGAATAATAGTAGGCTGCCTTACCGGTTCAGGTATCAGAGTAGGCTGCCTTACCGGTTCAGGCATCACAGTAGGCTGCCTTACCGGTTCGGGTATCATAGTAGGCTGCCTTACTGGCTGGGGTATCACACTAGGCTCTCTCTGAACAGCAACGGAGGGAGCTTGTGTGTCGGCACTGGGCAATTTTACAGCAACAAGGGAAGGATCGGGTTTCGGTTGTGCGGTGGGCATCGCTGTTGGTGCGGGCGTTGGTGTCGTAGTAGGCTTCCCAAATTTGATGTTTGGGGAACCTGGGCAGGGCACAGATTGTAGTTCTGAAAGTTTCAATGTGCCATTAAATGAAGCATTTATCGTGTTATGTATTTTCATGGGTGACTAAAGCACTGTGTAGCCAATCTTATTTTCTTGTCATTGTTATAGTAAGTTTCGTGCTAAAGCATAAACGGGCGAAACGACGACGAAATTAGGGATTATAACTTACATATTACCTACGTTTTTGGAAACAAAAGTCCCATTAGCATCATAAGTATTAAAAGATTATAACTCACCATATAGCACTAATGATACAGTTATTTCAAATATGAAGGTGGCACATTCAAGCGTTATCTTTTATATTTAAACGTACCTACTCTTTAGCTGGTTGAAGATGTTGTTTGGAAACTTTCGATCAATGAAGACAGTCAATCGGCTTACTTGCACCGTTTTACATTTGAGGAGTAAGCGAACGTGTTAATGTAGCTTTGAACGTTATGAAGATGCCTGGGATATTGACCGCGATTACCTTAAAGGTTTGATGAGCTCCCGATATTTCAATGGAGTTGCATGCACCATGATCACGAACAAACTGACGAAACAAGGGTAGATACTAATGTCTGTCAAACTCTCATTTAAAACTGATACCTTTAGTCATGAAAATGGGTCACGTTTCTTGCCAAATTAAGCAGAATGCATCCATGAATGTCATAGTGTAAGGAACATGGTGGTTACAGTTAATATTTTTATTTGTTATAATATAGGTAGTAAGACATGGAATTAATTAAGTCAATAAGTACGAGTATTTAGGTAGGTAGGAGATGAATGTTAGTTTTAATGCCGAATCTACAATATCCGAATATCCGAACCCTGTACAATGTCCTTTTTACACTATTAAGAGTAGAGCAAATTTTCGGCGTAATTATAAGAAGCAAAATAAATTGTTAATTATAAGAAGCGTTGTGAACGACATTTTTCAATACATTATGTAAGAGTACATAATTACGTACACTGTGGACCAATTAGAATCTGAAGATTGTTTTTATAAGAAATGGTATCAATAAACACGAATCTTACCTACTTTTGATTTAGTTTTCGTAGGTTACCATCCTGTAAACCTATATAAAAAAAAACGTAATTCTGACTTAGTACCAAAGTTTTTTTTGAACTCGTTATATATTTTTTTAATTACTTTTTATTTGTCCCCAGAGCTCAAGTATAGTTTACAAATTAAGACTTTAAATTTGGACTGTAGGCCTTGAATATCTTTTGTATTGTCATATTTGTGAAAAAAAATTACAAACTTCTTTTTTTTATCAGGTAAAGAATGTAATTATAAACCACAATCATCTACATACACAGAATTCACCCAGTATTATGGCCAAGTAATCTGATTCATAGCGGCGTCGCGACCCATCTGGCTTCTCCCTTTTAATTTACGCCACGACATGGTCTGCACTGGGGTAGATGTCATCTTTCTCACTTTTGTCCGATATCTGGATTCAGGAGGGTTCTGCCAGCACCCATTATGGTGGGACGTCCTGCTTAATGGCGTATTTTGATCTGTTTCTTGTCGATAACCACACAATTTGACATCAGTCCGCATCAAACTGCTGTCGATTACATATTCGTTTCTTTGGGAATTTCTGTAGTAGATGGGCGTCTGTATGCCTGATGGAGCATGCGTTGGACCCGCCGCTTGTAAATAACAACTGCCCGTTATTTGTTCCGGAGGGCCAGCTATTTGCCCATAGGGGCACTCGCTCATTTGACTTTGAGGGCCAGAAATTTGTCCGTAAGGAAATCCGTTTACTGGCCCTTGGAGATCTCTTGAATGTCCATAAGTGCCACCCCCTGCTTGTCCATACGGACCTACTGCATATTGTCCATAAGGATCTGGTATATAAGAGTTTCGCTGGCAATTTCGAGAAGCTGATTGTTGTGCGGTTGGGTATAACTTTGATTGTCCTTGAGAACTTTCCGTTTGGCCGTAAGAGCGGAGACTAGGCTGCCCTTGAGACCCCATCATTTGTGTGTAGTCTCTTCTCACTTGGCCTTGAGTGCATGCTATTTGAGCGTACGAGGATCCCCTCATTTGTTTCCGAGTCTCTTTATACGAAGATCCTCTGTTTTGTCCGTTCGGGCCACCTAATTGATCTTGTTTGCATACGTATCCTCTTGATTGTCTTTGACTGTCTTCCATGTGCCCGTAAGAGCATTCCCGCGTTTGTTTTTGACTAGCTCCATAAGAGGATCCTCTCCTTTGTTCTTGCGGACCAGCAATGCGTTCGTAAAGGGCTCCCACTTGTTCGTAGGGGGATCTCACTTGTTCGTAAGGGTCCCCCAGTTGTTCGTAAGGGGTTCTCACCTGTTCGTGAGGGGCCCCCACTTGTTCGTAAGGGGCGCCCACTTGTTCGTAAGGGGCACTCGCTTTTTCATAAGGGGCCCCGACTTGTTCGTAAGGGACTCCCGCTCGTTCGTAAGGCGCTCCCGCTTGTTCGTAAGGCGCTCCCACTAGTTCGTAAGGCGCTCCCGCTTGTTCGTAAGGGGCTCCCTCTTGCTCGCAAGGGGCTCCCACTTGTTCGTAAGGGGCCCCAATTTGTTCGTAAAGTGCTCCCACTTGTTCGTAAGGGGATCGCATTTGTTCATAAAGGGCTCCCACTTGTTTGTAAGGGACTCCCGTTTGTTGGTAAGGGATTCCCACTTGTTCGTAAGGGGCTCCAACTTGTTCGTAAGGCATTTCCATGCGTCTGTAAGGGTCTTCCCTGCGTGTGAAAGGCACTTCCATGCGTGAATAAGGCACTTCCGTTTCTGCGTAAGGAACATCTATTTGCTGATAAGGACCAATCATTTTTTCGTATTGGTCGGGTAATTGAGATGCTAGTCTATTAAGGTCTTCTGGAGGGTTGGTCATTGGTCCGTCTCCTGATAGTCGTCCTTTGTGACCAATTGGTTGTCCGAATTGGTCAATGGCTACTTGTTTCAAAAGACTAGGTGCGCGATCCGCAAGAGGTGCGTACGTTTGTTCATAGGTTTTCGTTTCCTCTTCACGAGTATCTACTTGTACCTTAGGCTCCGCTAAGTTTTGGGCCAGTGGTTGATTACCACGAGAAGGTTCTTCCTCCTCTTGTACGTTTTTATCTGAACAGTGACAAGGATCGGTAAAAAATTGCCGCATTTTACCTTCCCAACAAAGCGTTTCACCTTTTTCTTGGTTTTGCTGTGGGGGTTTGTCGTCATCCTCTCCTCTACAAGGGCATCTAAAAGTGGTGTTTATGAATGAATCACGACCAGGCTCTTTATTACGTTCCTCGTCATGTTCATTATCGCAAGGGCATTTCAAGATTTTTCCACAGAGCTTGAATATTGACTGGCAAGTTCGTTGCGATTCTTGGGCTTGCTGTTTAAGAAAGAGAATAGGACTAGGGGCTTGTGATATAGGAACAGGCCCTTGCGCCGCGCTAGGTTGTGTCTGCATCATGATAGGCTGTCCCTCTAGTTTTAGTTCTCGTGTGACACCAGGCTGTTTTGAAAGTATTTGTGCATCAGGCTGTATTGATGTTGGTACCATAGAAGGCTGATTTGCTAGTGCCGGCGCTGCACTAGGCCTATTTAATGGTTCAGCTACCGCAGAAGGCTGTCGGACTGGTTCTGGTACCACAGAAGGCTGCCTCGCTGGTTCGGCTACCACAGAAGGCTGCTTTACTGGTTCGGGTGCTACACTAGGCTGTTTGACTGGTTTGAATGCCACAGTAGGTTTCTTTGCTGGTCTGGTTAACACAGTAGGCTGCCTTACCGGTTCGGGTATTGTAGTTGGCTGCCTTACCGATTGGGGTATCATAAAGGCTGCCTTACCGGTTCAGGTATTATGGTAGGCTGACTTGCCGGTTCGGGTTTTATGGTAGGCTGTCTTGCCTTTTCGGGTATTACAGTAGGTTGCCTTACCGGTTCAGGTATCATAGTAGGCTGCCTTGGCTGTTCGGGTATTATGGTAGGCTGTCTTGCCGTTTCGGGTTTTACAGTAGGCTGTCTTGCCTTTTCGGGTATCACAGTAGGCTGCCTTACCGGTTCGGGTATCACAGTAGGCTGCCTAACCGATTCGGGTATCACAGTAGGCTGCCTAACCGGTTTGGGTATCATGGTAGGCTGCCTTACTGGTTCGGGAGCTATAGTAGGCTGCCGCACAGGTTTAGTTTTCACAGTGGGCTGCTTAACCGGTTCGGGTATCATAGTAGGCTGCCTTAGCGGTTCGGGTATTATGGTAGGCTGTCTTGCCGCATCGGGTTTTATAGTAGGCTGTCTTGCCTTTTCGGGTATCACAGTAGGCTGCCTTACCGGTTCGGGTATCATGGTAGGCTGCCTTACTGGTTCGGGGACTATAGTAAGCTGCCGTACAGGTTCGGGTATCACAGTAGGCTGCCTAACCGGTTGGGGTATCACAGTAGGCTGCCTTACCGGTTCGGGTATCATGGTAGGCTGCCTTACTGGTTCGGGAACTATAGTAGGCTGCCGTACAGGTTCGGGTATCACAGTAGGCTGCCTAACCGGTTCGGGTATCACAGTAGGCTGCCTTACCGGTTCGGGTATCATGGTAGGCTGCCTTACTGGTTCGGGAACTATAGTAGGCTGCCGTACAGGTTCGGGTATTACAGTAGGCTGCCTAACCGGTTCGGGTATCATAGTAGGCTGCCTTACCGGTTCGGGTATCACAGTAGGCGGTCCCTGTACAGCATTGAAGGGAACATGAGTGTCGATACTGGGTAATTTCACAGCAACAAGGGGAGGAGACTGTTCCGGTGTTGTGCTGAGCGTCGATGTAGATTCGGTGTATGGGCAACCTGGGCAGAGCACAGATTGTAGTTCTGAAAGTTTCAAAGTAGCTATAATGCCATTAAATGAAGAATCTATTTATTTATTTAAGGTTTTTCGTGAATTACCAAAGCACTGTGTAGCCAATCTTATTTTCGTGTCATTTGTTATGATGAAGTCACTTCTGCCGGGATTTCTTTACCGTTAGTTTCTCGCGAAATTTGTTTTCGAAATTTTTGTTCGGTCGCGATTTGCGAGAAACTGCGAAACGCCATGGTCCATAACAAACCGAAAAAGGGAGCAATTAAAGTAATCTATTAGACCCAAGCCAGTGTGTTCAGCCAAGTTTTCAAGTCCGTGGGTTGTACAACCAACCATTTGGGACTATTTTCCACCCCCCACGACTGGAAATCTACTCAATCTAAACCATTTCAATTTGTCGTGTTTAACTTCTCTCTCTTCTCACCCCTAAAACCCAAATAGGTTCAACTGCTGACTTGAAGAGCTTTTGTTTTAACTCTCTTCATATTGTCAAAGAAATGTAGTTCAAATTGTCATATAAAACTGACAATTGTAAAGGTGGTGAAACAGGGGCCTGTACGTCCCATGATCTATTTGCTTCATGCTTAAAACTCACACTTTAAGAGTAAAGAATGATGAAACTGGTTGCTTTTTAACAAGGAGATTAGATACACACATTGGTTTAGTTTAGATATTAAAACAATTTGACAACGAATGCACTCGTTTACGGGTTAAGGTGTTTAGTTGTTGATCGGGAAACTTTTAACGACGAACTTCAATCTGCCTACTCGCAACATTTTCCATTTGAGGAATACCTGTTTATGAAGATGCGGAGATAGAGATCTATAGATTTATCTTTCGTAAAGTTAACAGCAAGGAAAATGGTTCGGGGTCCTTGTTAAAATTGTGCAGAATCAGCCACATTTTCTTTGTCATCGATCGCTATTACCAAGTTTAATCAAGCTTTAACAAAATTTTAAAAGCGAAACTTTTTCTAGCCGGTGTTCGGTAGCATTTCTTATCAAAATAAGAAAATAATGGGTTGTCTTAATTATGTCCTTAATTGATAGTACAAAGATCATTTGAGGCTATTACAAACACTGCTATGCTTAGTGTCTACTTGACACTTTTGAAATCTCTTGGTAGTTGTTCTGAGCAACCTCTTATCTACATGAGACAATGTTCTTACCCATGTACAATAAATAGAGCTTTGATGTTTGAATAACGATTTCGTTGAGCATAAACGGTTATGTAAATAAAAAAAACAATGCAAATTTAAACACGAATCAGTACGTTCTCCGTAATATCTAAGATTCGTAGAGTATTTACAAGCTGAAGAGTACACGGAAACAACAGGTCTTGTCACCTTAGCAACTTTTCGAGTTATCGCGACTTTAAAGTTTGTAACTATGTACGTAATGATCCATAGAATTTTCGTATACATCTTGTTTTAAAGTGATGATAAAGGCAAGTTACATAAATATTTGTAACTATAAGTACTGTAACTGAGTGGTAACTTAAAGACTATTGAGTGCTCTACATTTTGAGATTAAATTCTCATTAAAAAAAAAAATACTGGACATTGTTCTTTCCGTGTACCTTTCAACTAATGTCGTTCTAATCCAAATTATGGCGGTTTGTTTCGGCATTCATCGATCAGTTTCCTTATAAATACCTATTCAAAAACTAAATGTCTCAAAGATAAAATACTCTTATCCCGTTGTAACCAAATTCTATAATTATAATTTTAGACGTTATTGTACTTTAATGAAGAACGTTATCTTATCAAACTAACCGAATTAAAAGATTGGCCAGATGCGGCTCAGGATAGGGGGATGTGGAAGTCAAGGGGAGAGGTCTGTGCCCAGCAGTAGGACACAGTTACAGACTAAAAAAAAATGACCCAGGGAGAGTTCAGTGATACACGTTGTCCTTTTTTGAATTTAGTAAAAAAAATAATTAAAGTAAAGCCTACAAAACATCCATTAAAAGCACTGTAATGGATGTTATGTAAGAAACGGACGTTTTGGGAAATTGATCAAGCAATATGGATGTTTTAGTATGTGATAGTTTTTGCATGGCGAAACGATATTTTTGTGAAGATTGACTGACACGTTTCAGAGCTAAGCCAACGAACTATCAAGAACGGATGTAACTTAAAGTAAATTATCTTCACGCTTTAGTCAAAACGTAGTGATTATACTCTCTTTGGTTTTAAAACACGATATCTTAAGTTTTTGTGTTAACAAAACACACAGCACTATTTTTAGTTTTATGCTCACGCTAATATTTTTTATACATAGAGTTAGTTAGATAATTATAATCATCAAAGTGACTGCTTTATGTTTGATTCAAATTCCGCAACAATTAATGCGAATATAAGTAATTGAATTGAGTAAAGGTTATGCAAAACTAAACAGGCTTTAACGCTGTAATTCGTTTTATTCCACAAAGACATGAGTTACAATGTTACATAAAAAAACAAGCATAGTTTACACATTGAATAAACGAAAGTACATAGCGGACGAACCCACTATAAGTAAATCAGTTATCTAAAGATGCTAAAGCTCTTGTGTCATATTAAAGCAAAATATACCAGACAATCCAGGACTTTCTCCTCCTTTCCCTTCAAGGAAAAACTTTAACCCTTTAAAAGAGTCGTCTTCAACAACTATCAACTGTTCCATTTCAACAATGTCCGACTCGGGAGATTTATCGTCGGAAATTTCAGATTTTTCCGACTTGTCGGACTTGTCAGATTTGTCAGCCTTGTCAGATTGTTTGTCCTTTTTTCCTTTTTTTTTCCCAAAGAATTTACTTTTCAAAGACGGCTTTTCTTCTTTCCGTTTAGGCCTCACTCTGGTGCATTCACGGTTGTAGTTTTCCGCATATTCACTTCTGTTGCTGTCGGTAAGACTTGAATCACTGGTACAAAATACCAACGGTCGCTTGGGTTGCGAGATTTGGAACCCAGAGGTGGACCGCGACAAGTCTGACTTCATTGCTCGCAATTCTCTCAAACACGCCTTCTGGACATCATGCCAACTGCAGCACATCTCCTTATGGCATCCACCACGTTTGGCTGCTTTTATTAATAAGGCTTTGAGAGCTTCTGACTCCTGCTTTGTTTTGTCACTTTTATACACGTCCGGGGCCCTATCCTCGTAAGAATCATCCGATGTTAGTGCTTTGTTCTCGTTTGATCCTGATTTGGGTGCGGGTGGTATTCTGGAACCCTTTGCCTGAACTTTGGGTGATGGTGTTCCAGGGCCCATTGGCTGTACCCGAGAACCTCGAGGTGATGATGTCCCAGGACCCATTGGCTGTATCCGAGAACCACGAGGTGATTGTGCTGTGGGCCCCATAGGCTGTGCCTGAGAGGCTCTGGGCGGTGGAGCTGATGGGCCCATGGGTTGTATCTGAGAACCTCTGGTTGTAGGTGTTCCAGGACCCATTGGTTGTATCCGAGAACCTCGAGGTGATTGTGTTGTGGGGCCCATAGGCTGTGTCTGAGAGGCTCTGGGCGGTGGAGCTGATTGGCCCATGGGTTGTATCTGAGAACCTCTGGGCGGAGGCGTTCCAGGACCCATTGGCTGTATCCGAGAACCTCGAGGTGATTGTGTTGTGGGGCCCATAGGCTGTGCCTGAGAGGCTCTGGGCGGTGGAGCTGTTGGGTCCATGGGTGGTATCTGAGAACCTTTGGGTGGAGGTGTAACAGGACCCATTGGCTGTAACCGAGAACCTCGAGGTGACGGTGTTCTGGGGCCCAAAAGATGTGCCTGAGAGGCTCTGGGCGGTGGAGCTGTTGGGTCTATGGGTTGTATCTGAGAACCTCTGGGTGGAGTTGTTCCAGGACCCATTGGCTGTAGCCGAGAACCTCGAGGTGACGGTGTTCTCGGGTCCATAGGCTGTGTTTGAGAGGCTCTGGGCGGTGGAGCTGTTGGGTCCATGGGTGGTATCTGAGAACCTCTGGGTGGAGGTGTACCAGGACCCATTGGCTGCATCCGAGAACCTCGAGGTGATTGTGCTGTGGGGCCCATAGGCTGTGCCCGAGAAGCTCTGGGCGGTGGAGCGTTTGGATCAATGGGTGGTATCTGTGAACCTCTCGGTGGAGGTGTTCCAGGACCCATTGGCTGTAACCGAGAACCTCGAGGTGATTGTGTTGTGGCGTACATAGGTTGTGTCTGAGAAGCTCTGGGCGGTGTTGCTGTTGCGTTCATGGGTTGTAACTGAGAACTTCTGGGTGGAGATGTTCCAGGACCCATTGGTTGTAACCGAGAACCTCGAGGTGATGGTGCTCTGGGGCCCATAGGCTGTGCCTGAGAGGCTCTGGGTGGTGGAGCTGTTGGATCCATCGGTTGTATCTGAGAACCTCTGGGTGACGGTGTTCCAGGGCCCATGGGCTGTATCCGAGAACCTCGACGTGATGGCGTTATGGGGCCCATAGGCTGGGCCTGAGAGGTTCTGGGTAATGGCGTTCCGGGTCCCATGGGCTGTGCTGGATAAACTCCCGGCGATAGAACTCTCGTGCCCAACGACGGTGACTGAAAACCTCTAGATGATGGCGCTGGAGGTCTAATTGGCTGTGCTGGATAAACTTCGGGCGATGACGCTCTGGGGCCCATCGGCTGTGCCTGGGGGATTCTGGGTGTTGGTGTTCCGGGCCTCTCCAGGTTTGTACGGACTTCCGACATTGTTGGGTGAACATCATAACTATTGGCAGTGTAAGATACTCGATGACTTGCCTCTTGTTGATAACTATTCCTGTTAAACTGTTCTTGAGAACTCCCTCGGTTTTTACCGTAATGGTCACTTAGTCTTTGCCAGGATTCTATATCACTTCTATTGCTGTATAAAATATGTTCTCGGGGGGTTTTTGGGTACCGAGTTTGAGGTCCGGCTGCCATTGGCCCTGCTAAATATTGGTAATAATGGGTACCCTGACAGGGCATTTTTGCATCCTCTGTTCGCCTACATGAGCAAGAAGCCGAAATATTATTCCAACTGTTGTCATCAATACCATGCGATGGACAACCGGCTGCCTCGTCATAAGGGTAAAAAGGTAGTTGATGTCGAGAACAGGCTCTTCGTTCATAGCTGCTGCATCTTGAATGTGCTTGGCTTTTTCTTGCCATTTCTTCGTCACAAGCTCTTGATACGCGTCCTCCCGTCATTATCCTT
Organism: Clepsis dumicolana; assembly: GCA_963691665.1. Classification (NCBI taxonomy): domain Eukaryota; kingdom Metazoa; phylum Arthropoda; class Insecta; order Lepidoptera; family Tortricidae; genus Clepsis; species Clepsis dumicolana. Next base: position 2,642,127 of record OY829505.1, on the reverse strand, counting down.
CCTCCCGAATGTGATCGTTGAAAATCCATTTGTCCTTGCGAACCTAACCAGCGATAATAAGAACTTTGTCCAGAAGGATAATCTGCTATGTGTTCACTAGTGTGATACATGACTTGACCTTGGGAGCCTCTACTTGACGGCCATTGCATGTTTCCAGTCTGTTCTTGGGGGTCTAGTAGCAGATTATAACGGCTTCTTATCTGGTCTTCAGAGACTTGTGTCATTGTTCCTATGGAACTCCCAATCATCTTACCCTCAGGCCCATATATTATTGCGTCTAATGGGTTTAGACTATAATATCTTCCTCTCATTGGTCCACGAGCTTCTATTTGATCAGAATAGTCTCCTTGCGTTAAGCCAGGGTAGGCACCTTCCATTTGGTCACGATAACTTTCTTCCATTTGGTCAGGATAGCCTCCTCCCATTTGGTCACTATAGCCTCCCGCCATTTGGTTAGGATAGCCTACAGCCATCTGATCAGGATAGCTTCCTGGCATGTAGTCAATGTAACGTCCTGACATCTGGTCAGCATAGCCACCTGACATTTGATCAGGATAGCCTGCTAACATGTTACCCTGCGGGCCATATATAATTTGAACTGTAGGACCTGTTCCTCCTTTCTCTTCTTCATTTACTTTCATTTCTTCTTTAATTTCTTCTTTTTTTTCTTTAATTTTTTCTTTCGTTTTTTCTTTTAGTTTTTTTAGTTTATCTTTTGTTTTTTCTTTTACTTGTTGAAGCTCCTTATTTTTTTCCTTGGGTTTTTTTTTCACGTCCTTTCGTTTTTTATCTTCCTTCTTTTTTGGGGTTGTTATGACTTTCTCCTTTTTCGGCTTCTGAATTTCGCTCTTTTTCTTTTTGAAGAAGGACTTAATTTGCAACAATACGTCGCCGCACGTAGTGTTGTCAGGTCTTTCGACGACTACTGAAGGTCCAGGTCCACATGGGCATGGTTCCGAAACGTTTTTCCACACTTGCTGATTAAAGCAGGAACGTTTTGTCTGACAAGTGCATTCTAACGTTTTGGCTTCTGATGGCTTTATGTCTCCTTGAGATTGTCGACGTAATGATTCTGGTAACAGGCTTTCAAGCTCATCATTTTGTTCTACAGTTTTAGTAATCTTTTCTATTGCCTGACTCGGCCTGTTCTCTTTTTTTCTTAAGCTTTGAACTATTTGGCCTTGAGAGCTCATCACTTGTTGACGTAGCTGTTGTCCTTGAGCATCTGCTATTAAGTTAAAAGATTCGTTCGTCCGGTTTAGATTTTCAGAGCGCAAAGGTCCTTGAAGGTTTCGTATTATTTGACCGCTGGGTCCTCTAATAACGTACTGTTGCGGTGATAGCGTTTGTCTTTGCAAAACGTTATTAAATTGATTTTGAGGTTCAAGGTGGTTTTGTTTTATTTGTCCTCGACTGACCATTTGTTGATGCAACCTTACAACATGCCCTTGAGGATTTAACATATGATCATAATCATAAGGCATTTTCATTTGTCCTTGAAAGGCAGGATCCATTTGATAATATCGGTTTACCATTTGCTGCTGCTGCTGGTTTGGACCTTGTGTAATTCCTTCATTGGGTCCTACAAGTTCAGGGTTTTGTTGAAGACCTGCTACTTCCTGCTGCATGGCCGGATTCTGTCCATGAGAGTCCACGATGCCATAATTGGGCTCTCCTTGTGCTGGAGGTCTCCACGCTTCATAATTTGGTTCTTCTGTCTGCCCTTGAGGGCTGATTGCTTGATAATTAGGCTGATCCATGTGTTCTTGAGGACCCACAGGAAGATAATTGGGCTGTTCTTGAGGGCCTGCAGGTAGATAATTGGGCTGTTCTATCTGTCCTTGAGGGCCCATTGCTGGATAATTGGAATTTTCCACCTGCCCTTGAGGGCTAATGGGTGGATAATTGGACTCTTGTACCTGTCCTTGAGGGCTAATGGGTGGATAATTGGGCTCTTGTACCTGTCCTTGAGGGCTAATGGGTGGATAATTGGGCTCTTGTACCTGTCCTTGAGGGCTAATGGGTGGATAATTGGGCTCTTGTGCCTGTCCTTGAGGGCTAATGGGTGGATAATTGGGCTCTTGTACCTGTCCTTGAGGGCCCATTGCTGGATAATTGGGATCTTCCAGCTGCCCATGAGGGACCATTGTTGGATAATTGGGATCTTCGGCGGGGTAGCCTCTATTTAATGTACCGCCCTGTGTTTGCTGATATGGAATTTCACCAGTTTGAGGGGTTGGACTTCCACCTAGTGCTTGTTGATGTGGAGCTAGATTTCCACCTTGTGTTCGCTGATATGGAGCTAGATTTCCACCAAGTGATTGCTGATGTGGGATTAGATACCCACCTTGTGATTGGTGATGTGGCATTCCATTTCCTCCTAGTGTTTGCTGATGTGGGATTAGATTTCCACCTTGTGATTGGCGATGGGGCATTACATTTCCTCCTAGCGTTTGCTGATGTGGGATTAGATTTGGTCCTTCAGGACCCATCTGGTTATTGGGCCCTATCATCTGATACGGACGAGGGTCATCCCATTGACTGTCAGCACCTGCTGTTGATCTTTGAGGTCTTTGGAAGCATGTACCTTCGGGAGCCTTCTTTTGCGGCTGTCCGCATAATGGATTTAAAGGGCATTGCTTTGGTTCTCTTTGAAGACATGTTCCTACTGGTGGTCGGGCTCCGCAAGTTTTTCCTTCTTGGTTTTTTTTATAACACCTGCTGCTCACAGGATTACGCCGTATAGGATAGTCTGGTAAGTAGCAATTACATGCATCAATTCCGCATACGCACGGATGTAATAGCTTTTCGCAAAGCTTTCGATCGACGCAAATTACAGTACCACTCGCTGTGCGAGGTAGGTTCTTAGCAATCTGACTGAGTTTAGGAAAATGCGCGGTCTCTGTGCTTTTATTATTGGGATTGCAAGGAGAACAACGCCTCGCTTTTTCCGTTAAGCAGTTTTCGGGACCAACATTGCTCTCCAAACGATCACACTTGCAAGCTGTGCAGCTGTTACCACAACTCTTGCGCTCACTGGGCTCACGAGAAGAGTTCTTTGTGGGCGATCGAATGCTATTATTTCGGTCAGTATTGCTGGGTGGTTCGCATTTGCAAGCGTTGTCAAAATTCCTATTCACGTTTGATACGAGACGACCGTTCTGCTGTCTTGGTACGATAGAAGAACTCTGCCTGACTCCACTAGGAGAGTGTTGCCTCGGTGCAATAGAACCGTTCTGCCTTTCTGGGACGTTTGTGTAGCCGGGTGCTGAATTCTTAAAATCGCAAATCTTGGCCTTGTCTACACTAGGGTCAAAATTATTGATCTTCCTAATTGCTTCCCGTAAACAGCTTTCGCAGCCCTTGTCTGGTTCATCTATATTTAGGTACTTGCACGTACAAATATTATTCAAATTATTATTGGGTTCAGAAGGAGCGCTGCGTACATAGCCAGAGGCGCCGGCTCGCCCTTTGTTGTCGGGTGGTGGAGGCATGCAAACGCAAGCGCTAGTATTGTTCTTGATTATACTGGATACTCGAGAGTATGGTGGATTTTGACTTTGACTAAGGCCATGGGGTACATTTGGTGGGTTTTGATTAGGACTGCCTGAATATAAGACTGTTTGTCCTGTGTTATCAGCCTGTATATACTTACATGAACAACGTTTGCTATAGTTCGTAAACATATTTGGTACATTTAGTGGGTTTTGACCGGGGCCTCCCGAAAAACTGCTTTTTCGATCATTGTTGCCAGACTGTACCTGTAGATTGTTCCAAGAGCAAATGCTATCAAGACAAGGTGCATTTGTATTGCGTACATTGGGGTCACAAGCAGAGCAGCTGACAATCCCGCTAGTATTGTCGGGCTGAATAATATTAAGCGGGACAGGACGAATGCTAGCAGAATTATTGTAGGCAACCACCGGTTCACAAGCAGAGCAGCTGAAGGTATAGTTAATAAAATTGCCATAGTTTTGTTTTGACTGTCCGCACTTGCAAGCGACACAACTATTTAAATTCCTTTGAACTCCCAGTTCACTAGGAGGGGAGTAGACGTCCGTTTTGCTAGTGGTATCCAACTGTTCGCATCGGTTGACTTGACCGTAATGCGCTTGGGCGCCATCTGATGGAACCTGGGTCCGGTTCGGATGTCGAGAAAATAAGCCAAAGTGGTGGTATGACAAATTATTGGGAAAGTGCTGGTAAACGTGAGCAACTCTTGTTTGCTGCGCCGTATTGGTCAATCGCTGAGAGCGGGCAGTATTAGGCAATTGCTGAGGTACGTAAGCAGGACCGGTGTCTAAAGCTACATTGTGTTTTCTTTGAGTATTGATGTTGTGCTGGCTTTTTCGGTTAACAGTGGATTCTAAAGGTACACTTGGGTTTTGTTGAGTGATCCGGCCAGTAGTGTGTTCTGGGGCTGGGTTAGGACTTTGCTGAGAAGTGCCGGCAGGCTTAAATTCTGAAACTGTTGAGGCAGGCCCCAAAACTACGTTACTTTTCTCTCGAGTTAACTTGTGAGGCAGAAGGACGGAGCTGTGACTCACGACTACATTGGGTAGTTGCTGAGGTACCACGTCAGGAGCACCGGGGCTCGACGTCGGGGCCGATTTCGGCGGCACTAGGTCCGGACTTTTTTCCACTTCTACCACACGACGTTGCTCAGGCGTGAAAGCAGGGCTGGTTTTAACGGGTGGATGAGATGATTCCCGAGACCCTGGTGACGCAGCGCTGGGCTCCTGGACTGGCTTAGGTGATTCCTGGACTGGTTTAGGTGATTCTTCAACTGGTTTGATTGACTCCTTGACTGGTTTATATGGTTCCTGACTTGTAGTCTGCGGATGTGGTTGCCCTGAAATTCGCAAATAAACTAATATCTTTTAAAAAGGTCTTTCGTGGGCATAGTTCTCGTTGCCAGACTGTTGCGGCAAGGTGCGCCTCGAGGGTTTACAGATTTAACGTTTTTCTCCGGTCGTAAATAAGTGTCATTTACGCTATATTATAATCATCACAGACAAATAAGATTGGCTTGCACGTGATGCCATGGTTAAGATAAAAACAATAGTGGGTCCAGCAGTGGGGTTAAGATAAAAAGCTCATGTGTCTCCCCTAATTACGTATATTCTAGATCCACTACTGTGTGACACAGTTTTAAAAAAATAGAAACCGAATGATGACATTGCGTTCGAATTGAACCGGAAAAATGCCGAAGAAAATTATGTCTTTTCAATTATAATTTTTTTAGCGGTTTTCATTTTGTAATATTACTGGCGGAATTCTTGGTTTTTCATTAATACATGTAAACATATATTTAGCTAAAATAGCGGCAAGCCAGGGCTAGTTAATAGCTAACAGTGTGCTAACATAAAAACTCTTTAATATGTTCCCCTCAAGAAGGAAGAGGCATGGAATATCATCCCCGATCTTAAACTCCATAATTTTAAAGACACAAGTATTGAGAGCCCGGAGCGGTGTATCGTTGGCATGTCATCGCCCGACTAAAATTTAAATACAAGCGCCGCGTCCTTATCCGTTTTGTTAGTACTTCAAAAAATAACTCGCTTAGTGCAGACAGTACAAGGAAAATGAGAAATGAAATAAGAATTCCAGTAAATGTACTATAAATACAACTACATAAACCAGTCTGAGCTCTTGCTGATAATGAAATGTACATTATGTATCTAATTTAAAATGAAACTGTTATGCTATGTAGCAATGTCGGGTGGCGAGGATAGCAAATATACGTACCACACGGCGCTGGGGGCGGGAAGCACGCTTCTTTCATAACTTTATTCAACATTTTCTCGAATAAAGCTGAATTGCACAAGCATGGCGAGGTTTTCTTTGTCAGATCCGTAACCTTGGTTACAACCTCGTTCTCATTTTTCGTTTTCCTTGTTTTTAAATAAGCTTTACAGTCGGTGTGTCTCCTTCCACAGGAATGTTTACCCCTGTCATCTGAACGCTGATTATGCCTGGCATCTGTGGAATGGGGGTGGTTGCATTTTCTAGCAATACAAGAAGGCCTTCTGCAAGTATCCACATCTTCTCTGGTGAGGCGTCTTCTCGGATCAGTAGATGTTCTTCTGCTTTCGTTTTCATATTCATCGCGCTCTTTCTCTTTGGGCAGGGGGCTATGAGGGTAGCATTTTTTAGTGTCACAAGGTTCTTTTCTTCTGCAGGTTTCTGTATCATAGCCTGCTTTATTTTCACAATGGCATTCTCCTATACTTCCAGTAGTCTTAAGATATTCTGACACACGTTTTAATACATGTAGCATAGCGTTCTGTTCCTTTGTAAGGCAAGACTTATCTGTTGTGTCTCGTTTGCACAAACGCGATGGGCCGTGTCTCCTTGTTGTACAACATGTATCTATGTCACCAATGGCCTCATCATCGTTTTTCTCTTTGTCCAGAATATTAGTAATAGGACACTCGCACTCATATTTTTGTTCCTTTTTTTGTTTTGTTTTTTTTTTCTTTTTTCGCCTTTTGTTTTGACTCTTTCTTTCCTATTTTTTCGGGCTCCTTCTCCTCTGTTTTTATTTCCTCGGCCTTTTTTTCTGGCACCTCTATTTTTTCGGGCTCCTCTTTTTTTTCTGGCTCCTTCTTTTCTTCTATTTCGATTTTAATAGGCGAAAGCGACTTATCAGCTCTTCCGGGACAAACTGGCCTTTTGCATTGTGGAGGCATTCCAGGGTATTCACGTTGAATACATTCTTTTCTAATTTTCCCACACTTGCTGAAAGAGTGTGTCGATGTCATAGAGTCTCTGTGTGATGTTACAGAATCTCTACCTGATATTGAGTCTCTACGTGACCTTTTGTGTGATGAGCTTGGTCTTCTTCGTCTTGGGCAAGTCGTATCAATATTTTCTTTAGAAGACGTTCCTCCAATGGAAGCCATAAGACGCTGGAATACGCTTTTACGGGGTTTTGGAGTCTTTTTAGGACACTGACAGCACTCTAAAGTTTCTTTAGATTTCTTTCGCTCTTTTGATTTCTTTGCTTGTAGGCAGCTTTTTGGAACGCAAGGTGGCGAACTCTCCTCGCTTTTTTTGCTGGCGCAAGAGTCCGTACTGTCCTCACTGCCACGACGTAAACATCTTTTTGTGGTATTACATTCAAAACTCTCACGATCTGTGCATTTCTTCGGGAAACAAGAATCAGCACTAATAGAACGAGCAGGCTTCTTTTTATGGCAACAGTCTTCACTAACTTTGCAGTCTGGCTTCTTTTTCTGACAATGTTCTTCACTAGCTTTGCAGTCTGGCTTCTTTTTTTGGCAATATTCTTCACTAACTTTGCAGTCCGGTTTCTTTTTTTGGCAACATTCTTCACTAGCTTTGATATCACGCTTCTTTTTTTTCTTGGTAGGTTCAACATCATCATGATAGGAACACTTTTTTTGGCAACAAGGTTTCCCTATACGTTCATGAGAGCACTCTCTTTGGCTGCAGGGCTCTCCAGTATCATGATGAGAACACTTATTTTGAGAAACAACCTCAGTGTCATGATGGGAACACTTTATCCGACAACAAGTTTTCCCAATATCTTCATGAGTGCACTGTTTTTGGCAACATGGTTGTCCAGTATCATGATGAGAGCACTTATTCTGGCAACAAGGTCTTCCGATGTCTTGATGAGAACATTTTTTTTGGCAACAAGTTTTCCCATTTTCATGATGAGAGCACTTTTTTTTCTTAGAAGACGACTTCTTAATGTCTTCGTGAGAGCATTTATATTGGCAACAAGGCGGCCTAATGTCTTGTTGAGAGCCTTTTTTTTTGGAAACACCCTTCTTAGTGTCATGATGAGAACAGGTTTTTTGGCAACAAGGCTTCTCTTTGTCATGATGTGAACACGTTTTCGGGGACCTGGGTTCCTCAGTGTTATGATGGGAATTATGTTTTTGGCAACAAGGCGGCCTTATGTCTTGACGAGACCCTTTTTTTTTAGAAACAGCCTTCTTAGTGTCATGACTAGAACACGTTTTTTGGCAACAAGGCTTCTCTATGTCATGATGTGAACACGTTTTTGGGGACTTCGGCCCCTCAGCGTCTTGATGGGAATAATGTTTTTGGCAACAAGGCGGCCTAATGTCTTGACGAGACCCTCTTTTTTTGGAAACAGCCTTCTTAGTGTCATGATTAGAGCATGTTTTTTGACAACAAGGCCTCCCATTGTCCTGATGGGAGCACTTTTTTTGGGAACAAGGCTTTCCAATGTCGTGATGAGAGCACGGTTTTGGGTAATGAGATTCGACAGTGTCATGATAACCTTTTTTTTGACAACATGGCTTCCCACTGGCTTCATGAGAGCAGGTTCTTTGGCAACAGGACTTCCCTCCTGTGTCATGATGTGAGCATGTTTTTGGTAAATCTTTTCCATAATAACGTTCAACATTGTCATGGTGCGAGCATTTTTTTGGGCAAGTTGCAAAATTGTCTTGAGAATAAGACTTTGAATTTCCAGATTTCACGCAATCGTTTGGGTAGTATTTCGGTGGGTAACTAGAATCCAATGTTTGATGAAGGTTATCACAAGGATGACACTTTCCTGCGCTACTCTGAGACGGTCGCTTTGCGTGACTTGATTTCGTATTCAAATCAGGAGACTGGTGTTTTACGTCATGATGCACCATGCTGTCGTAAGGACTGTGCTTATTTGTCACAGAGTGTTGTTTTATGAATCGGGAATGTTCACCTTTATGGATACAGCATTTCTTAGAGTCGCCAGATTTAACACTGTTATTGGGAGAGAATCTTTTTGCGTTATACTTTTCTTCATGATATGGAGATTGGTTTTTTGCTTGATGAGATTCCGCACCTCCTCGGGTACAGCATTTTTCCTCATAACTGGGTTTTGCATTATCATAAAAAGAGCGTTTTTTTACGTGTCCAGATTGGGCACCGCCTTTTGTACCGAAGTTGTCATCGTAGCTATGTTGCAGACTATCATAAGGAGAGTTTTTTTTTAATTGGCGGTGTTTTACGCAGTCCCTTTTAGCACAACTAGATTTCACGTTATCATCCGAATATTTTCTTGCTTTGCGAAATTCTGCACCATCATGAGAACAGGTTTTTTTTGCGTTAGCTGAAGTTAAACTGTCATAGGGAGAGTGTTTCTTGGCGTAATTATAATTCAGACTGTCTTGAGAAAAAGACCGGTTTGTGATACGAAAATCTAAACTCTCATTAGAACTCGAGTTTTTTGCACCCCGAGTGTAGTATTTTTTAGTGTATTTAATTTTAAAGTCATCGTTGTAAGACTGCTTTTTTCCAAAACGTGGTTCTGTGTCGTGACGAGAACAGCATTTTCTTGAGTAGCCTGATTTTATACTAGCGATAGGAGATGACTTTCTCGAGTAAGGCGATTCATTGCTCTCATGAGGAGAGGACTTCGTATAACGTGATTCCATGCTGTCAAGGGGAGAATTCCTTTTCCGGTGTCGTGATCCCGTACTGTCATAATAAGAGTATTTTTTCGGGTGTCTTGACTCCATGCTGTCATAGTGAGAACACTTTTTTGGGTAACGCGATCCCAAAGTATCATAAGGGGAGGGTTTTTTCTTGTAACGGCGATGAGAGCAGTCATGAGAGTAAGATTTCTTCGCGTAACGAGATTCCGGACTTTCATCGGAACTGTACTTTCCGTAACCAGATTTGGGACTGTGTCTAGAAGAATACAGTTTAGCATAACGTGATTCCGAACTATCTACAGGAGAGCCCCTATTGGCGCAACGATATTGCACACTATCGTGAGAAAAAGACTTTTTTAAGTGACCAGAGTCCGCGCTCTCATTGGATTCGCCTTTCTGTGTGTAGTTGGATTTGACATTGTTAATAGAGTTGCCCGTTTTTCTTAAACTAGATTTCCTTCTATGGTGACTTTTCTTCTTTTTAGTGTAGGTCACACTGTCGCGGGCATTAAGAATTTTGCTATAATGAGAGTCCACACTGGCACGTGAATGATTTTTTTTCGTTGGACTAGATTCTGCGCTGTTGTTGAGGCAGCGTTTTTTACTTGCACAAGTCGGAGTTTTGAGCGCACTGGATGAGAAACCCGGATACAAGCTATTCGTGCACACACAGCTTTTAGATTTCTTCACTGATTTTTGACTCTTGCAGTCGTCTGAACATTTTTTTGTCTGGTGCCGCTGCGCCGTGTATAGTGCTGGATTGATGCAACCTCTCGAGTATATCGTGGACGCTAAGCTTATTTCTGAATTTGGCGTTAGTATATCCTGCTCAGCGGGATATTGTACGGGGATATTCCAGTCGGTCGAATCCAAATTATCATTGTGCCTTTTGTACAGGGAATTATAGTCTCCCTGTGATATTGCAGCAGGTCTTACGCTGTCTCCAGAACGTTCCACCGGAGTCGCGTAGCCGCGTGTAGTACCAACGCTATCACTGGGGTAGAATGTGGACGACGGTGTTTGGTTATAATCTAGTTTCAAATACGCTTCTTTGATTAAACCTGAAATTGAAATAATACCGTTATTAATGTTCTTTCCGTGATACCACATCTTAATTTTCACTGGGTTATTTATTTAGGCGATTGTACCTTGTGCAACTCCTTCGCGTGCTATCATGGGTTTGATAATTTCCGATATGACGTTGTGTTTGCTCGGATTAAGTTCGGCTTTGGATCCTTCGTCAGTGGCGCAGTAGCGCATGCGGTCTCGAGCGGTATCCATGCTCAGTGCTCGACTAGGCCGTTGCTGTTTCATCTTCGACGCTGAGGTTTGACACTTCATGGCGGTTTTGTAAGCCGCTTTTGAACATGCTTTAGAGATTTTCTTAATGATATGCCCCTCATTACTACACCTTTCTTTGTTCTTCTTAAAATATGAGCGTTTTCTATTGAAAATATCGAATCTGCTTAATTTCATTTTCTTCATGTCCATCCATGCTCTTGCTTTCGAAATAACTGAAAATAAACCTTAATCAAACCGGGACGTCTCCTAAAACTATTTGTTTTCCACTGGCTGATCTGGAGAAGATTATAGTAAAAACGTTATAATAAAACAAAGTTCCAACTTACTGTTTTGAGAACTCTGAGATTTAGATATGGTTTCCAAATACTGGCCAGAATACTGCTGTTCAATCCCCGACGTCGACACCATGATGAAGATGGACGAGGAGTCAGTAAGTCGAGTGCTCGACACAGTGCCCTTCTTGGGTCGGATCGAGCGGCGCCCACCAAACGGCTGTAGTTTCAGACTTCTAGATCGAAAGGGTTGCAGAGTCTGACGATATATAGAAACTTCCTCTTCAAACTTGTGTTGGTCGTTGCTATCTTGACTTGAATCAATCAAGTAGCGGCTGTTTCTGTCAAAAGTTAATTGTTGTGATGAAACGACTAGATAAGTAACTAGTATAGTCAATACAAAGAAAGAAGATTTCACTGACCTCAACAACGTATCAACGGGCACCAAATCTGTCTCTTTCACTAATGATTCAGAATACTCTGTGTCATGATATTCTTCGTTTACGGAATGTTGTAACAAAAACGAGTCAGTTGATAACCTTAAGGTCCTTGCCAGGGTGGAAAGGAGAATGTAATTCGAATCGGTTACAGAGGATGATACTGTTTCGATAGTATAAAATGACCCTGAACAGGAGTCTGAAACGGGGCGCGGTTCTTGTGCGGTCTGGTTGTGATTGTGTTGGATATCGGCTCGGCTAATCGCAAAGTGAGATTGATAAATGTATGAGACCGGCTTGTCTTTTTGTCTATAGTCTTGTATACTTTCGTCAAAATCTCCACTCTTGATGGATTCACGCAGCATACGTTTTATATCACTAATGCTTACATCGCTCTCGGAATTGTATATGTACACTATCGATGTCGAACTCGAATAGTCTGTAGTATAATCACTGTCTACAGACGATATTTCTAAAGAAATGTGACTCTGGCTATAGAAAAGGTCATCGAAGCTCACATGTGAATGTTTTGTGACTGGATACTGGAGTAGAGTTTGCTTTAAAGGCGTTGCGGGTTGAACTTTATATGATGGCGAACCTGTTGCTGTTTCGACGGTAACTTTGATACCTTCGTTATCTGCGAAGCCACAATTACTGATACCGGGACAGTCGTGTGGGCACGAACAGAAGGACGAAGTATCTGGCGACGTGACTCTTATCTTAACATAACTGTGTTTGAATCGAATTTTCTTCTTATCGCAACCGCAACCCATTTCGCACGTGCCTCTTGCATTGTCTTTTTCTCCATGTTCTTCTTCAATAGCGGCCCCTGAATGAGTCACCACACCTTTCGTTTTTCTCACATGACCAGTACCGGTTTTGATAGATCTGAAACCTCTTATAATGGATTTTTCTGAATTTGAATTTTGGTTCGGTGGGCTGCACTGTACAAGTTGGATTCTGGTTTCAGAAATTCTGTTCACAGCGTTTTCCGCTTGTGGTGAAGTTTTAATTTCAAGTGGCGATATTACTTTGTTACATGTTGCTCGAGCTTCTGAGAACTTTTCTTTTATGGACGGCGTTAACGTTTCCAAAGGGAGCACCGTCTCTGTCCTAATCTTCTTTATCAGTTCTTTGTCCGATGCCGTTCTACCTTCAGGTAGTGGCAACCCGGATTTTGCTAATCTTCTTAGCATTTTGGCTTTGTCGTGTTGAATTTTTCGTTCCGGTGAAATCACTAAGCCTTTCGATTTTGAGATTGTCATTCTTTGCGTCGTTGTCTTTAGGGACGGTTTTTGCTCTTCAATCAATTTCGCCTTTAACTTCCTCAATAGTAGCGCTCTTTGTTCAAGCGTCTCCCCTTTCAATGCAGGTATAACAGAAGCTGACTTTACTTTTCTACTTATTTCTTTGGTTGACAGTGTATTTAGCTCTATATTGCCTCTATTTTTTTTCTTTAGAGCGACAACTTTCCCTTCGGCTTGAGTAATGAGACTTTGAGCCTTGACTTTCTCATGTTTTACTGTTTGCGTACTCTTCGTGGATGGTGCAGGAGGCAGTCCCAATTGAGCTCGAATTTTTTTTGCAATTTTCTTTTCGGATGGTGTTTTAGCTTCAGGGAAAGGTATTTCTTGATTAGCTAAACTTCTTATGACTTTCTCTTTTTCAGTTTTTGTCTTACCCTGAAGCTGAGAGAACAAACCAGCTGTTTCCGCAGCTTTGACTGTGTCAAATGTTATTCGACAAGCAGGGACAGTTTTTGAATCGGCTTTTCTGTTACTTTGTGATGATGTAAGACTGCATATTCGTAGGTCTCCTTTTCCATCTTTCATGACTTTGTCACGAAGTTTTCTCTTTTTCTCTCTGGTTATTGGCGAAGAACCTAACAAATGGCCACGCGATAGTATTGGTTTAGTTATTTTTTCTAAAACAGTTTTGGTTATTGGTGTAGTCAAGCAGAGCTCTTTTCTGATCTTATCAATTAGCTTTCTTTCTGATGACGTTTTTTCTTCAGCTAGACGTATTCTCTGATACTCAATGGTTGGAAATGTCATTTCCTTTTGTTCTGGTGTCTCATTAGGGGTCAAAAGACCTGCTGCTAGGGCTTTTCGTTTTTTTTCCGGTTGTCCTCGAGTCTCTAATGGCTTACGCTTACTTTCTAATGTATTAGCCGGACCGGCTTCATGCGAAACTATTATTCTCTTCTCTGCTACTGCCCGGAGTATAGTTTCTTTCTGAGTTTTTTTTTCAAATGGCGCAATGTGTGCCGAAGGTTTAACGTTAGCATCTCTTTCATTTTCTAACACAGGAATTGATTCCATCGGGAGACCGAGCTCTTTCCTAACCTGATTAATAACTTTATTGTCTGATGCTTTCTTTCTTCCGTTAAGGGGCGAGCCGCTTTGTACAAGAGCATTGCTTGTCTTTTCTCTTTGGACGGTTGTATATCCTTCTAGAGTAGGCAGAATTCCGGATGCTTGTGCTTTGCGCAATTTCTCTAGCTGTTTGCTTAATGTTTCTTTAGGTCTCGCTGTTATTTTTGTTTCCGTTTGCTCAGCAGGCTTTTCGTTCAAGGATGTAAACAGCCCATACTCTTTCGGTTTTTTCATTGATTCTTTTGCCTTCCGTTTTGTGGCTATCGTTTCTACACCCACGCTTACCTTTGATCTAGAGGCTTCGCCTAAGAGTAGCTTACGCTTCGCTTTGTGGAGAGAGCTACACAAAATGCAGTTGCAGTTTTCACAATTTTTCTTGGTGTAACAGTCGTAAAGACCTTTCAGGACTTCAAAGAAAGCGTCAGAGTTGCACGCTTGGCAGTATTTCTCTTCATTGCTACCGAACTGACAACGATAAATTCTCATCTGAGCCTGCATCAGAGGGTGTTTAAGCAAATCCTGACAGTCCGGCGGGATTGTATGGGGCTCTAAGGCGACCGTGTTGACAATAAATTTTGTGTTGAAAGGAGCGCTCTTGTTGATGTAAGTGTCGGAGCAAGAAATCTTCTTTTGTTTCCTGTTCGCGTATGCTTTGTGGACATCTGGCGTGCTGCAGTTCTTTGCCATAATTTTAAGGTATTCGCCTGTGGTGATGGGAGACGGTCCGATTCGTGGCTTAGCGCATCGCAGAGTGGTTTCCTCCGCTGTTAGTTCCTGTTGTTTCTTTTGCTGTGTGTTGGTTTTTCGTGTAATAACGATGCTGATAGTCTCGCTGCCTCGGTAAGTACTTTGCTGCTCATTGGTCTTAAACTTGTCATGTGAAGTTTCGAATATGTAAGTGTTAAGCACGTAGCCGTCATCTGAATATTTTATGATCTTGTTAACTATGCGATCGCTGTCTTTTACTTCCGATGGTTCATTTTTTTGTCGCGGGCGGTAGATAACTTCTGTGTCGTCTATCATTATATTAGATTCAGATAATTTTAAACAGCAAATAATTTAGCATTTGTCGATCCAGCCTGAATCTGTAAGCAAAAAGTTGTACGGAATAAGATACCGCTAAAAACGTTGGTGGCTGAATTTACAATTTTGAATTTGAGTGAGGTTAAACAGAATAACTTGCAAATTCAGAAAGTGGAAATTTCTGCCTTCCTACCTACCTATGTGAATACCGCCTTGAGAGGAAATACTAGCAGCAATTCAATATCACATTTTTTTTTTTCAATTCTAACGCATACTCAATTATTTTTTTTCAGTTTATCGTAAATACATGTAATAACTGTTCGCATGTTTTTTTACTGCCTATGGGGTAAAAAACATTTCTGTGTGCTCTCATAATTTTGTCTTATTTATCTAATTCTGTGACTGTTTAGAAAGCGGTTTTTTTTGCATTTAAGTTTTACGTATTAAGGATTTATTTTTTATGCGTCAATAGATTAGTTAGGTAACTCATCTGATATAAAACAACTCCATGTACGTGAAATTACGTCATTTGTGTGTCAACGGCATGACACGTACGGGCCCTATTTATGAAACTTTGAACAACCAATCTCGATAGCTTTCGATTAAAAAAACCGCTTCCAAAACTGTAGGGCTACGATGCCACAGCCATACAGATACACATGTCAAATTAATAACACCCCTTTTTTTGCTTTGGGGGTTAAAAACGAAATGAACTATTGAATAGTGATCAAAGCATAGACATAGCGTACGGACGGGCATTTCGGGACTCCGTGTTTGTTGCCAATTCACTGAGACTACAAAGTAGTTTCAGTGATATGAGCCGTGTGCACGTCCGCACGGGCGCCGCCGGCCGCGCCGCTCCCGCCGGCTGCTCGCAACCCCGTTCCTAAGTATTCCAAAATGTTCCATATGGCATATCCTGACGTTTATATCAATTGATCAAAAACAACACTAACATATCCTCTTTCGCAACACTCACAACGGCCCCCGCTAACCGCCGGAAGTGCTGCAGCTCCAACTGTGGCTTACATGTCTTATATTTTACAATTTTTATTAATTTATCTAGATTTCAGCAAAAGCAACGTATACCTACGCAATCTAGAAAAAAATATTTACTAATGACATGCTATTAAAGTGACATGTTCTCGCTTAACTTCTTTTTCGGCCTGTGTTTGGTAGAATAGACAAATGCGTTATACCTCCGTGGACGTTATACCTAGCGAGAACAACTGCGCGTCCCTTTCTATCACTCAGAATGCAACGGGACAAACAAAGTCGCGGATAGTCGTGCTAGCCCTACTCATATTATTAAAGTCTCTGACCTACGGCACAACCAAAAACCAACCTCCAACGTCCTTGGGCACAACTTATAGTTATTATACGCTGCTCAGCTGGTTGATTGGGAAACCAAGTTTACCTGGAACGCCAAAACCTATACTTAAAGGCTTCTCTAATCACGGTGCCAGCATACGAATCGTAGCTTGATTACTTTCATGGGGCTTAATAGTTCCATGGTCATATCCACGGAGGCTAACCAGCTTCAATGGTCCAATCGAGGACGATTAACATATCTTCATACTATGCTGATTGAATTGCGAAACTTAAGTGGCAGTGGGCGGGGCAGATTGCAAGCAAGACTGATGGCCGATGGGGTCAGAAGTGTAATATACGGGTAGTTTCATAAGTAATTTGTTACGCATCATTGGTTGAGGTTAGTTTTTGATTCCTTTGTTCTGCAATACAAGCTAGAAGCCACGAACGTGTTTTACTGTTCCTCCTTAACCCTGACCCTGGACTGCAGCAGATATTCTTCAGGAAGGTTCTCGAATAGCGTCCACGGACCGGGAGACGAGCTGTCGGTAGGCCTTCAACAAGATGGAGCGACGACCTGGTAAAGATCGCGGGACCGCGGTGGATGCGGAAAGCATAAGACCGATCTGAGTGGAGAGCCGCGGGGCAGGCCGCCGGCCAGCAGTGGACGTCTTTCGGCTGACATGATGTTGGTCATCTTGGTTTTATTGACCGAGCGAGCACGTCTCCGATTCAGCTTGGATGGTAAATGCATTCGTATGTCAGTCTGTATGTCCGGCTTTTCCTCTCTACAAGTCGCATTTCTCAACCGATTCCCGTGAAATTTTGTTCGCTAATTACATATTTTTCTTTGTCGATTCAGTTTTTGGAAATTCATCTAAAGCAAATCTCTTGAGGTCTACAGCTCACAGAGCCACTATAGTTTTAAGTGCAGTCAGCAGCAGAAGTAGCTAAGCAACCGAAGCGGTCACAATGATCTACACAAGCTCTTATGTCTATAACAATAGAGCCGTGCTTAGATCATCGTGACTGCTTCGGTTACTTAGCTACTTCTACTGCTGACTGTATAAATAATAAGTAAGCCAAATTTTAAAAACACAGTTTTACTGCTAAATTTGACAAAGACGTGACTAAAAATACAATCGGTTAAATAAATTACAATATAGGCAGACAACAGACAGTTAAAGCTTAATCAAAATTGTCTTTAATTTCAGCGGCAGGGAACTGTCTAGACAACAGTATACCGGCCACGCAGCACCGTACATTATCAACCACCGTAGCAGAATTTTAGCGCATCGCTTCCATAGCCCTCAAGGGAGGGGCACTCGCATATCACTTTCTTTTTCATTTTCCGCATCGGATCGTCTTCGGGATGTTCCTCGAAGTACGCCAAAGCATCCTCAAAGCACATGGTGTGGTCAACGCGCGGCGCTGGCTTCTTCCTAACCGAGAAGCCAGACTTACTGTGCGTCTCATTTGACCTCATCTTCCACTGCTCCTTCACGCACGGCGGGTCGCAGCCTGTCTCCGTCGTCGGTGGGTCTGGCCGGCAAATGCACTCAATCTTCTTCTTGCCCCACTTCCCACGGCCCGACGCCTTGTTTTTCGTCTTGCACAAGTCTTTTATCGGACGGTCGGTGTAAGAACATTTGTCTATCTTACTCTCCGTCATTTGACCCTGGCTGCATTCCCCTGATGAACCTATCTTTTGCACCTTTTTCTCATTTGCTTCTTTTGGAGGGCAAGGCGGTGCCGGAGGGCAGTCTTTTATTTTAATATTTAAGTCGACCTCTTCTACAAAAGGCGGGCACGGGCATTCGCACGTGTGGTTCTTCTTTTTCCGACAAAGCGGGTCGTCCTTACACAGGCAAGGGGCTGAACCGTGGGTACACGAGGTGTCAACTTTCTTTTCGCCTGTCTTGATTTTGGCTTGATTTTTTGCATTTTTCTTTTGTTGCTTTTTCTTTTCGGGCAACACGCAAGTTGCATCACAGGCATCTTCGGGCAACGGTGGACATTCACTTATAACGTACTTCTTTTGACACCATTTCACCCCATCGGACTTCTTGTTCTGGCAGTCCATACCTTCGTCGCTGCTCGAGCGTTCTGCTGCTTTGTAACTCTTTTTGCCCAGGCTAATGCTAAGTTTCTTCTTTTGTCCTCCTGTTTTCTGATCGTTGAACTTGTCTTTTGAAGGACTTTCACATATTACTGTTTTTTTTACAATGTGTTTCTTATTTTGCGGTTGTATCTGTTTACCCTGGGAAGTGTTGAGGCTGTCGCGTGAAGGTTGCGCTTCTTTTGGACACTGGACTGCTGTCTTTTGTTCTGTAACCATGTTCGTCGGTCGTGGGCATTCGCACGTAATTTTTTTCTTACCGCCTTCGCCCGACGTCATTCCTTGACGAGTTCCATCTTTGCCACTCTGTTCTGCTGCCGTTGGTTGTGGACATTCACACGTAATATTTTTCTTACCGCCTTGATCCGATGCCATTCCTTGACGAGTTCCATCTTTGCCACTCTGTTCTGCTGCCGTTGGTTGTGGACATTCGCACGTAATTTTTTTCTTACCGCCTTCGCCCGACGCCATTCCTTGACAAGACCCATCTTGTCCATCCTGGCCTGGTGCCATTGGTACAGCAGCCATCGGTTGTGAGCATTCACATGTTATATTTTTCTTATTGCCTTTGTGCGATGCCATTTCTTGACAGGTTCCTTCTTGTTTATCGTGGTCTATATCGTTCGGTCGAAGACATTCGCATGTGTTATTCTTTTTACTGATCCGCTCTAACGAGTTATCTTGCTTTTCTGTCTTGCAATGTGCAATATGCAATGGTGTCTGTGATGGGCATTCGCACACTTCTTTTTTACTGTCACGGGGCGATGTCATACTTTGGGCTTGTTCCATTTTGGCAAGGCATTGGCAAGGCTTTATGTTATGTTTATCTAAGTAGTCCATGCAAGGGCAATCCAATGGCTGATCTATCATTTGTCTGAGACTGTTATTCTCTTTTGCTGTCGTTTGTCCTTTTATGATTAAGATCGGTGGTGGGCATTCGCACTCACTGATCGCTTTGGTATTAGCAGCCTGGCTTGTTATACTTTTTGTTATTAATTCTTTTAAGCATTGGCAAGGTTTAACAGTGTCGCCACAGTGGCATTGCGCTAAATCACTTGCCAATTGCCTTAGACTATCTGTCGTTTGGTCTAGGCTATCAGTCATTTGCGCCAAGTCCCTTACATCTCTTTCGCACTGGGTTTCTGCCGTTTTTTCTTCAACTGACCGCCGCGGCGGTGACGGCGGCGGGCGGCTGTGGCGTCGGAGTATGATTTGCTTCTTCCTCTTGCACCACCAAAGCCGCGCGCTCTTTTTCTCACCAGGCTGCTTCGTTCGTTCATGGGTGCATGGTATCGGGCTCTCCGCTAGACGTGGACCAGGATACGCTTGGGACGGTTGTGGTTGTCCTGAAATCACCGAATAAAATGGTTATACATAGAAATTCCTTGTAGTCGAACTCCTTGGGAACGTCACTGTTGTGGAATCATACAATGTAACTGAGGGTATTCGTTCAAGACCTAAACTAATCAGAAACTTATTTGCCTTAACTTAACTACTTACTTAGTACAATCGCCCGCCCTATATCCCCTGAGTATCGTGAAAACTGATAATTCTATGTTGTTTGCTGTGACTAACATCAATTTACTCAACTGGCAAAATTTCAAAAAATACCATGGACACAGCACCGGAAAAAGTAATTTTAATATTATTGTTTATAGTTTTTGCATTGCAATTAATACTCGGCAAGTTGGCAAAACAAAAAGTAAACAACACACCTGGACAACATGTATCGTCATTCATCTGAGACTTGGGAATGCATTCTGACCCTCGCGACTCGTGTGGTAAAACCGCTGGCCTTCTATATTTTTTCTTCCTTCCCTTCTGACCTAACTTATCATACTCATTGGCAGGTTGCTGTATACAATCTTGAGTTGGCTTTGGTGGAGGCTCTGATGCCGTTTGCTGCTTAACACCTTCAGGTCGCTGGGTAGAATCTTTAGTTAAAGTTGGTACTAGACATTCCGACGCCATTTGCTGAACTGACTCAGCATTCGCGTCAGAAAGCTGCGTCATTGAATCTTGGATCGTGGTTGCTGGACATTCTGCTGTCTTTTGCTGACTTAATCTAGCATTGTCATTTACAGGTTGTGAAATTGAATCTTGAGCCGAACTTGCTAGACAATCGGATGCTGTTTGCTGCTTTATCCTGTCATTGTCATCACAGGGCTGTGATATTGACTTTTGAGTCGGTTTTGCTGGATATTCTGTTCCCATTTGCTGACTTAACTTGACATTGTCATCACAAGGTTGTGATACTGACTCTTGAGTTGAGTAAGCTAGACATTCTGATGAGACTTGTTGAGTTAACTCACTGTCAGCCGCAGGTTTTGTGGAATCTTGGGTACAGTTTCCCTGACATTCCGATGCTATTTGTTGACGTAACTCTGCACATACACCGGCAGGCTGTTCGGTTGAATTTGGAGTAGAGTTTGGTGGACAATATTCTTCTGTTATCATTTGCTGCTTAACACATTCAGCCGCAGGGTCCTCGGTGGAATTTTGAGGCGCGTCTGTCGGACACACTGATGCCGCCTGCTGACCTAACTTGACATTCTCATCAGCAGGTTGTGTCATTGAATTTTGAATCGAGTTTTGTGGACATTCCGATGCCAGTTGCTGATGTAACTTTACACATTCATCAGTAGGTTGTTCGGCTGGAGTGGAACTTGGTGGACACAAATTTTCTGTTACTATTTGCTGCTTAATACATTCAGCGTTAGACTGCTCCGTTGGATCTTGAGTCGAGATTGCTTCACATTTCGGTGCCTCTTGCTGACGCAACTTAATATTGTCGTTGGCTGGTGGACACTCTGCCATTTGCGTATCTGCTGAACCTTTCGTTGCATTCTCGCTATTACTTATATGCTTGTGGATCTTGATGTTGTCACTACCGCCAGGACCGCATGTTTTCGACCGACGTTTTTTCGGTATTTTGTCCTTTTCGGGGCAGACTGCCGTTGATTGCTCTACCGAAATAAGTAAAGTCAAGTTAGAATAGTAGTAAAATTGGAAATTCATGGTTATGCAGTATGCTACCAGAAGACTGTGAAGGTTTAGCACTAGAACATAAACAAAATCAAAGATTGAATCCCTGCTAAGAATTAGTTATTCCGAAGAAGCTGGTGAGTTGGAGTTAAGAAAGAGATTTTTTTATTGGAAGATGTGCTGTATTAAATACAATGACCGTATCAACCAATAGGTACTTAATTGTAGTTTTATACATACCCGCGCCGGTTGGTCTGCAAGTGCCAGAGCCATCGACTCCAACTGATTTTACTTTCACTTTCAATGGTGACGTAACTCTCTTCACTATCTCCCGACACTGCGAACGGCGTCCTTTCGATAAATCGGTTTGCTTATCAGTCGAGGGTTGAGGTGAGCACACACCGGGATCATTTTTTGTCTTGTCTCCACATGGCCGCTCTTTGGCTGCTGTTTTACGCGGAGTTGACTCGGAGCTGACTTTTTTCTTTACTATTTCGAATACCTCTGACATTTTTTTCTTAACACGATCACATGGTTTTGATTCATCTTTCTCACGGTCGCGTGGTTTTGTTTCCTTTGTCTCGCCGTCACTTGGGTTTGAATTACTTTTCTCATCGTCGCATGGCTTAGATTTTTTTTCTTTGGCGTCGCGTGATTTTAAATCTCTTTTTTCACTATCACATGGTTTTGGTTCTTTTTTCTCATGGGCACGTGGTTTTGATCCTTGTTTTGAGGATTCTTTAGGAGAGCAGGAAGGCAATGGATGATCGAAACGCACCTTGCTTCCTCTGTTACTTTTAGGTGATTTGAGATTAAATCTTGACGATACTTTCGGAGATACTTTTATTGTGAATTGTGGTCGTTTTTCTCGCTTCATTTTAACTTCATCATAAGAAGAACAAGCAGAGTTATTACTAGTATTCTCGCACTCCTTCTGATTTTTGGGTGGGCATCTTTTGGGGTCAGGATCCAGACACTTTTCTTTACACGGTTTACTAGATCTATCTCGCTTTATATATTTTAATTCGTCAGAGAATGAGACTTTAGAAGGGACCCTATACTTGCTCGAATGTGCAGTTGATATCAGACACACCTTTGAACTCTTCATAACCAATCGCTGATCTGGAAACCGTTTTTTTGGCTTCTCTCGGTAGCTGGTATTATTACCACAGTAAAGATAACGTGGAATGGCTTTAGGAGAGGGACCTTTGCCTCCGCGTGTAGGTCCGGTCTTATCAAGGTTCACTCCTAAATTCTTGGGACCCATTTGCCGCTTTCCTGAACATCCGATACGCTGTTCTGGACTTCTTGAGACCAACCTACAAGTGGTAGAACACGAGGATAGTTTGAGCTGGAGCTCTTTGTTCCATGTAGCCCGTCCAGCTGTCAGTTTCTTGTTTTCTAAGTATTTAGGGGGAATCCGCTGCTTTTGAATTTCGGCTGCTGGATGTTCCAACCTATTCCCCCTATTATTTATACCTTTGCTACAGGAGTACCTCGTGAAGGCATTAGTAACGGGTAGTGCGTGCGAAGCATGTCCGGGGGTTTCAGGTCTTATCCCTGAACACTTAAATGCTGTCCTCGGTTCTACTAAATATTTTATTCCTTTTTCTTCGTTTCTCGTATGACGTCTACACATTTTGCTAGGATCTATCCTTTGCGTATTTTCATGAGGCACAACTGAAAATTTGGTGATTGATTAAATTAAAGCTAGGTACGAGTTGGGCTAGCTTTCTGAAAAAGAAAACGGTGGTCAGATTGAGTAACCCAAAGAAGTGTCACAAAAGCGTAGTCGCAGGGAAGAAGATTTTCTTGTGTGTGCACTTTGTTTCGAGAATTGTATTAATGACAGATAACACACTAAAGTAATATTCAATCAACCTCTTGTGTTTATTTAATGATGCTAAGAACATCTATAAACTTACTGTCCGTAGGCAGTCCGATTTCTACTTGCAGTCCGTCGATGGGAGGGTCATTTGCAAATAGCAAATGGTTTGATGGTATAGGTATTTATTATATTAGTCAGTACGACAAAACAAGAGACAGATTTAATATTGGGAACGGCTGTTACTAGTAATGTACACTTACATTTTAAGTTTTTCAATTTAGATACCGAATCTAACTTCCCTATGTAGATTAATGAGCCCAATTTTTCTGATGAGAGCTCGTCGTGATTGGACGGCGACATGACTATGAAGATAGACGAACAACGCTTCAAACATTGTCTTGGTGCCGTCTGCATTACTCCCGGTTTACTCTTTGAGTTGTGCGAACCGTACCGGTGTTCGTCGATGTCCGTTTGTTTCTTGGAATGCTGCGCTGGTTCATTGCGCTGCTGACGCATCTTTACTTCGGATACTAGATAAATTTTAGCGTTTTTTCCAGGTAAATTGTGGATAACTTTGTTTCTAAAACGATAAAAAAAATTGTTAAGTAATGGATGACCATGTTCCAAAAGGTTGCTTGCGGATACAAATTTAACGAAATTTCAAGTGTAACTACTTCTAAGTTACTAAGTAGGGAGTTACCTATAGAACCAGAAGATTCTGGGTTCAGAGCTGGTGTCTTTCGAATATTCGTCTTCCGATTTCTGAATATAATAGACATCGGTACCGGTCTCTGTTTCCGACGTCTCTTTCGTCGCATAGGAGAAATCAGTCATCCCGCTGCCACTGTCATAAGAAGTCGTGGAACCTGTCTCAATGAGATATAAAGATCCAGAACTTGTTGGTGTAACATCATATGATTCTGTTAGAATTATTCGAGATGATGTTGTTAACTTTCCCTTTCCGTCAACTTCTAAAGTGGGCTTGTAGATATAGATAAGATCTGCGTTGTTTTCGTCGAAGTCTCTCTCGCAAGTTTTTTCATGCGAATGACTTGCATTATCTGTGTCATCGCTTACGAAATGGAAGTAAAATGTTGACTTTGAATCAATATCTTCAGTCGTGGAGACAGTACCCGAAGATATTTGACTTATATCATTCGCAGAGTTGATGTTGTTCTGCTTCTTAATCTCTCTTGTCAGTATGTTATCAAGAATCTCAGTTTCATCAGATGCTGTTGAATTTTTCATTGAAGGTAAACTTGTAGCTATATCACAGGTTTGTTTGATATCCTTGGTTTCAGTGAAAACACTGTGCGTTTCTCTCAGGGTGGATACGTTACTAACATCGGACAGCGATAGTTTAATCTTTAAGTAACTATTCCGATACGATAGTTTCTTCTTATCACAAATGACACTTCTTTCACACAGACCTGCACTGACAAGTGTAATATCTGTATTTTCCTTTATGTTGGCTTCTACATTTGTGACCATACCCTTACTTACTTTCTGTGGAATTGTGGTTCCTACGTCACTTGTCTGGCATGTGTGCTTTTCTAACAGCTTAAGTGTATCTTGTACTTGTGTAATATTTTCCCTTTTAAGCGGTACATAATCTCCTGCTAGCGACAGTCTGGCGTTGGCTAAGTGTTTGACAACTTTTGTTTGTTCTGACTCTGATTTGCTTGCTTTGGGTTTATGTGTTCTTTCTGAAAGAATATTGGATGCTCTCGCTTTGTCTTTTAACAATCGGTGAAGAAGGTTTTCTAAACTAGTTTTGCTCTTCAAAAATGGATTTTCGGCTATCGCAATGCAAGGTAGCAGCTTCCCTTTTGGTTCTGTTATTCCTCCTTCAAGATGGTTTCTCGGGTCAGGTTGTTTTTTAATTGACTTTTTTGACGATAATTGGCCACCACGCAGTAGTACACACTCTTTTTCCGTCCCTCGTAACGATTTCCCAATTAGTGTCTTACCCTGAGATTCTGGGGTCAGAATTACATCGATTTCGATTTCTTTAAGCAATGCCTTTTCCAGAGACTTAGTTTCTTTTGCCAGTGTTTGAGGTTTATTCTTCTCGACTTTAGTTGCTTTACCTTCTAATGGAGTTAACAAACCTTGTACTTGAAAGTTGTGAAAGTTATCGTTGACACAAGAAGTTTCAACAAGGACCATGTAACCAGTTTCAGTTGCAAATTTGTTGAATAACGTCTGCACAAATGATCTAGCTTTACTTTTTATTGTTTTTTCTGTGCCAACCCTGAACATTGCTTTTGAAATACAATCAAGTTCAACCTTTTCAATTAAAGTTTTTTCTGCAGCTGTTCTTCCCTCTGGCAAAGGTATTCCATTTTCTAGCAATGACCGTAGTATGTTTTCTTTCTGTGGTTGTGATTTCCCTTTTAGCGGCGTAAGGAGCCCCGCTGCTTGAGCCCTAGCGTATTTTTCTTTTTCTGCAGCATTTCGAGGCCCCGGTGGTAAACCAACATCTTTCCTGACTTTTGCAATTACTGTCTTTTCGGACTCGGTCTTCCCTTCAGGGAGTGGTATGTTGTTCATGGCTAGGTTACGAAGCATTTTTTCTTTCTGCTCTTGTGTCTTCCCATCCAGAGGTGTCAAGAGACCGGACGCCCTGGCCTTACGCAATTTTTTTGATGGTACTCTTAGCGACGGACCTTCGTTTGGTATATTTGTTCTGTAAAGCGTTTTTTCTAATGGAGCTTTGTCTTCTGGACAAGGTGCTTCAATTTTAGTCATATATTCGGTATTGTAATCTTTTAGGTGGGGCACCCTATCCAATTTGATAATATCTGGTGCTTCAGGTGTCATAATACCGAAAGCTTTCGCTATTCTCACTTTTTCTGACGCCGTTATCTTGGGCCTCTGTGGCTTCGGTTCATTCTGGAGCATTGATAACAATTCATCTTCCTCTGACGTCATAGTAGATCTCGTTTTTCGGTTTGTGCTCGGAGTTTCCACCCCTATGCTTGCACTTGACCTGCCGACTTCGTTAATAAGCTTGCGTATATCTTTAGGGAGGTAGCCGCACACGACGCATTTGCAAGGGTCACACTTTTTCTTTTTGTAACAATCATACAGACACTTTACTACTTCAAAGATGGCAGCCGAGGTGCACGTCCGGCAGCCACTATCTTTTTCCTTGTTCAGCTGACAGCGGTAAATGCTCATCTGGGCTTGTATCAGTGGGTGGTTGAGCAGATTCTTACAGTCTGGTGGGATTTTCTTAGGATCCAATGAGACTGTGTTGACGATGGTTTTTGTTTTAAATGGGGTGCTAGTGTTTAAGCAGGTGTCAGAGCACCGCCTCTTCTTCTGATTCCTGTGGACATGAGTATGAAACACGTCCGGCGTGCTACATTTCTTTGCCAATACTTTTAAATAGTCATCTATGGTTATAAGACTGGGTGCTATAGATTTTTTTAGGCATTGAACAGCTTTTCTCTCTTTTAGTTTCTTTGGTTTCTTTTGCTCTGTGTTAGCCTTCGTTTTTACAGTGATAGTTATTGTTTTCTGGTCGCGAGACGAGCTATTGCCGCTGTTAGTGCGGTCAGGTGAGCAGCGTTTATTGACATATTTAACGGAAACATTTCCAGGGTCGTCTTGAAGACCGCAGTTTCGTTTAAAGCCGAAAAGTTTTGAAAAGTCAACTTTAAGCCTGTGCCGATTGTAGCTAACAGCCATGTTGTCTGCCGCAACGCTTTCCAATCCTTTGCTAGAACATTTCATACCAACAACAGTCTAGCAACATTCCGTTAATCTCCCAGACCTGAAAATAAATTAGGAAAGTACATGTGCTCAGGGAGAGATTTAAAAGGCGATGGCGGGATGAACTTTCTGAAGGTCTGGCAGGTAATTGCGAAAGAACGGGTGTAGTTGGAAGTGTTGGGGGAGGCCTTGGCCCAGCTGTGGGACAGATAAGGCTTAAAATAATAATTGAGCTCACAATAAGAGGGGCTCCTTCGAATTACACCTATAATAACGGGTTATAGTATAGGGCATGAGAGGGCATTGACACAAGTAAGTAAGCAAAACTCGTTTAGTGTACGAATTCAGAAGCGGTTGTTTTATTAATGCAACATACTTGGCAACATAATAGCAATATTGCAGTTTTAAGTATGGGCTCTTATATTTAAGTAAACTGTGCGAGGCAAGTAAATATACACACTTAGCTTACTTTAGCAAATTCTGCTCATTCACCACCTGCAACGCCTCCTTATAGCCGTTACAAGTGGTTTTATCCCAGCATGCACCAGATCTCACATCTCTTAAATTTCGCTTTAGTATATTTTTATCGAAACTTTAATATTTATCCACTTTTTTTACCAACATTTTCATTTTGATAGAAATACATCAGCACCTTGCTGACGAGTGTCAACTCGCTGACAAGAACTCTATGGCCGGTGTTTTTGAAAAGAACGTAATGTCTCCTCTGTTAATCTATGGCGTTATTAATCAAGTCACCAGTACTCTGTGCAAGTCACTTCAGCCAAAGACTTCAGCTTGAATCATACTTCAACCAATCAAACCAGCTCACGAAATGCAATCTTAACTTCGTTTACACAAAAACCGGCGATATGCCTTGCCGTTGCAGGGGTGTTCAATTTAAAGCATGTACCTGTGACGTACTCCGGAGCGGACCTTGGGGTACAGACCCCGTTCTCATGAACGCCGACTGCCTGCGGTACCAAGCCGTGACCCTCAAGGTGTGGTTGACAAGAATCATCGAGGGACTGTACGAGAGATGCGCTGCGTATAATTTAAGGTGGGTACAAAGACATAAGTATTTTTCCCCTCACTAGGTACCGCGGAATGCGGTATTTTATCCTTTAATACGAGCGGGTAAAATCTCGTTTTATCCACTAGTGGGGAAAGTAATTTGACCTTGGAGTGGAGCGTGTTTAATAGCTTTTGACAAATAACAAAACGTATAACGCTCTTAATTATTCGTTCGTATTGTTCGATATTAATTACCATTAAATAAATGATAAATGGTTTAAGAATTTAATAAAAAATACCAAATTTTATTTAATGGTCCTTAAAATTCTACAAGAAACATTTGTTTTTTTATAACGATGTTGAATAATATCATTCTGAACGCACAAGTTGAGTCGATGCAATTTCAAAACGCATCGTCATAAATGTCAACACTGTCAACAAAAAATTTCTCACCGACTCTACTGTGACCCTAACTCACGTAAAAATACACAACTTCCAGAGTTTTCTGTTATAATATCGTAAAAAAAAAGAAGTAATTCCAGTGATGAAGATTTAGTATTATGAGCTGTTTTTTGCATGTTGCGCTTTCCTCGCTACAGTGAGGTGAAAAGTTTTGTGTTACAAACGGATGCATATGTATTTTACTTCTCGTGTTGAAACACTCGCTACGCTCAGGATTCTATTTTAGAACCAGTCGCTTCGCTCGTGGTTCAACTATAGAATCCTTACGCTTGCTTGTGTTTCAATTCCACACTCGCGGGTAAAATACAACTTTGCACCCTTGTATAACAAATAACTATATTCGGTAAGTACAGTCAAGGAATTTAATTTCCAACCCACCTAAGGTTTAATATCGTATAGCAAACTGTCACCATAAGAGCTAGATGGAAAACGACATCGCTTTGACACGTCGCGTTTGCGTTGACATTTTCGACCTTAATGCACAGCGAATGTCTAACAAAATTTCAACGAAATGAAAATTAAGTTCCTTGACTGTACATCGTTTTTGTTTCCAATTCAGTGAGCCTACAAAGTAGTCTCAGTGCTATGAGCCGCGAGCACGTCCGCACGGGCGCCGCCGGCCGCGCGCCTCCCGCTGGCGGGCTCGGCAACACCGTTCCTATTCAGTGAGACTACAAAGTAGTGTCAGTGATATGAGCCGCGAGCACGTCCGCACGGGCGCCGCCGGCCGCGCGCCTCCCGCTGGCGGGCTCGGCAACACCGTTCCTATTCAGTGAGACTACAAAGTAGTGTCAGTGATATGAGCCGCGAGCACGTCCGCACGGGCGCCGCCGGCCGCGCGCCTCCCGCTGGCGGGCTCGGCAACACCGTTCCTATTCAGTGAGACTACAAAGTAGTGTCAGTGATATGAGCCGCGAGCACGTCCGCACGGGCGCCGCCGGCCGCGCGCCTCCCGCTGGCGGGCTCGGCAACACCGTTCCTATTCAGTGAGACTACAAAGTAGTGTCAGTGATATGAGCCGCGAGCACGTCCGCACGGGCGCCGCCGGCCGCGCGCCTCCCGCCGGCGGGCTCGGCAACACCGTTCCTATTTCAAAATGTTTCAAAGAGCATATCCTGATGTTTATATTAATGGGTGGGTACTTTTAAAATTAAATTCCGTTGATAACAACCAGCCCAATTGGATGGCACTTACTACAACAACGATAAAATCAAGAGGACTGCACATATCTCTACAATGCCGCGTTCCATAAGGACAGATTTACACGTGTGTTTAAAAAACGTCGCGTTAAAACTCGACGTTTGTGCTATTTTAAGGTAGATACGACTTAACCTCCACCACCTAGTACCTACTTAAAATCGAACACCGTTAGATAAGAAGTTTATTCGATGTTTAAAATGATATTCAACAACATAAGTCCCGGAATCCCGGGGCATATCCATATTAGCATAATGTTTAAGGTCATTCACCCCGTGTTGCACCGGGAATCCCGATCACTGTTAATAACTTTTTATTTTTTAACCGACTTTAAAAAAAGGAGGAGGTTCTCAATTCGTCGGAATATTTTTTTTTATGTATGTTCCTCGATTACTCGAAGACGGTTGGACCGATTTCAAAAATTCTTTTTTTGTTTGAAAGGGTACACTTTCTAGTTGGTCCCATTGTCACCAAGTCAGGATCTGATAATGGGATCCCAGGGAAATCGAGGGCAACCCTCAAATTTTATAGGGACGTGTATCATATTTTCGAAAGCTATTCATTATTTTATGGCCTGGATGCTAGGTCCTTTAAGCCAAGTCTATACATTGGAACCACACTGTTAATAACTACTGTCCCACAGGTATTGCCCGTACCGAACGTTCAGCGGGTCAAAGAACATCGTTCTGCGGACCCTGAAGGACGTTCTGGTTCTGGGATTCTTCCTTGTGGCCAATTTCGTGGTTTTACTCATCATCCTGGCCAGGATGGCCATGCACATGTCCTGTGCCATCGTGGAATCCGGCTATTGGATTAAAAAGTTAGTCTCAACCTTACGCTTTCAATAATTTATCCCCGACTCAGAAAGTGGGGTGTTATAAGTAAGTTTGGTCTGTCAGGGTATCTGTGTACCACATGTTAGCTCCGAAACGAATTAACCGATTTGGAAGCGGTTTTTTTTAATCGAAAGCTAGTTTAATTGAGATGATTCTCAGCTAAGTTACATTAAGATCGGTTCAGCAGATTTTGAGATATTGAACTTTTTGACCCCCGACCCAAAAGAGGAGTGTTATAAGTTAGTGTGACCGGTCTGTGTATGGGTATCTGTCTGTGGCGTCATAACTCCCAAACGGATGGACCGATTTCGAAGCGGTTTTTGTCTATCGAAAGCTAGTTTAATCGAGATGGTTCTCAGCTAAGTTTCATCAAGACCGGTTCAGCCGTTGTTGAGATATTGAACTTCGCAATGACAAAAATCGGTCCATCCGTTTGGGAGCTATGATGCCACAGACAGATACACAGGTCAAACTTATAACACCCCTCTTTTTCGTCGGGGGTTAAAAAATAATCCTGAACCTATCTTTACACGTGACAGTGCTGGTCGAGTGCCGGGTGGGTCTACCGAGCTTAGGGTTGCCTGATGATCGGGATTTGGCGGGATTTTCCCGAATTTTTTAATGTCTTCTGAAATTACAAAAGTTGAAAAACCCCCGACATTGCCATTTCAAAGTTCAATATGTAAAAATCGGGTGAACCCGTTTTAATGAAACTTAGCTAAGAACCATCTCTATTAAACTAGCTTTTGAACAAAAAAAACCGCATCGAAATCGGTCCATCCGCTTGCGAGCTACGATGCCACAGACAGATACACAGATACACAGACACACAGGTCAAACTTATAACATCCCTCTTTTTCGTCAGGGGTTAAAAACATCCGAATTTTATAAAACACTAATTTAAGTTTCGAATTTTCATCAATCGAAACGTTTCCGCTCCGACGCTGTTAACAACAAAGTTAAATGTTTTTTTTTTGTATTTTATGTATTTACCTACTTCAATTTCATTTCTCCCGACCAAAGTCCCAAAATGCCGAAAAAAAATTCGATCTGGCAACCCTGAGCTAAGTATAATGACCTTTTTATTTCGGCTTCAGATCCCTCTGCACCCCAACGGGCAGCTGCCACCACACTTCGTTGGACCCAATGTGTGGGCTGCCACAGAAACCACGCATTTTAAACTGTTCTTGAGTACGAAATGGATCCTAGGTCTGGCATGCTGTAAAATGTTTTGACACTTAACCAAAGGTCAAAAGTTTTGTTAAATTAGGTATTCAATTGTGTCTGGACCCAATCGAGTAATCGTAGAGTATGTACTTCATGTAAATTATATATTCAAGCCACGGACCAACCGCCCTCTGGACGCCAAATGTCAGGGCGAACGTTTCCGAAACGCATATGCTCATTTGCACCTATAAGTCTATCTAGCATCGAATCGCGGCTAACTTTCGACCAGATGACAAGCGAGATAACAAGCTATGAACCAATCACGACGCATTCCCCCGGCCCACTCACCGCGGCTTTTTTCGTAATGACTTTCCAAGTAAATTATAGAAGATGCGGTGTCCAGAGGGTTGGTCGGTGATTTAAGCATTTTTAGATCCTAAATCCGTAGGGAAGAGTAAGGGAAATATGTACCGCCGTGAAAAATTAATGGGAAAATATGGTCAAGCTTCTTAAGATACTTACGTGTGGTATAATCCCCTCCCGTTTCCGGAATAAATTTTTTTAATTATTCAACTTTACTAACATTTTTGTATACCTAATCAGCAAAATAAGCTGAACAGCCCACAGCTGCTTTCCCAACGGACTGTACCAAAACTGAGAAATAAACATGACCTTATTAAAACTATAATCTTATAAATTTTCTTTTCTTATAAGCAGGGGTCGGACGGAGTGGCGTCATTGCTCGCAATAATGTGGACATGACTCCAAAATTGATCAATTAATCAATCAATACTATCAATCAATTAATTTGCTTCTTGAAATTAGTTTTGAATTCCTGGAGATAACAATTCAACTACACAGTACATGCTTTCAAATAATTAAATATTTTGTTCTCAGGTCTTGGACGTGTTAAAGTAAATTATGTTTATCCGTCGTCTAGTAATCAAAGTACAGGCTTTGCCTAGTTTCGTTATTAAATATTAATGAAATTAGCAATTGATGTCGTATTCGAAAATATTTCTTTTAATGATGAAGTTTCTAATTATAAAATACATTATGTAATAATAATACAAAACCTAATAAACCCTCCTCCTCCATGATATGAAACCTTCGCTGGTTTATACTGACTGCTAATTTTATTACGGTAATTATT
The DNA here is from genome assembly GCA_963691665.1 of Clepsis dumicolana. Lineage (NCBI taxonomy): Eukaryota > Metazoa > Arthropoda > Insecta > Lepidoptera > Tortricidae > Clepsis > Clepsis dumicolana. The sequence continues at coordinate 2,609,510 of OY829505.1, read as the reverse complement.
TTGAAAGCATGTGAAAATTGTTATCTCCAGGAATTCAATTCTAATTTCAAGTAATTAATAATTGATTGATTAATTTTGGAGTCATGTCCACATGGACTTAACATAGTAATTAAAACAAAAATGTTAACATCACATCCCTTTATTTAATAATAAAGTACAATAATCAAGTTTCCATGTAGATTGTAGATTAACATGTGGATTCTTACAACTAATAAAAAATTTGACTTGGGCACTTAAAAGCTAGGTTATAATTAAAATACATTTTTCACTTTTTTAATGATTTTCCGCGATTTCATGACTAGAGAATAAAACATGGCCTATATCTATATTTTTGTTATTTACTCGCATTAAACAAAACATTCATACACAAATTATTTATCGAAATACGTAAATTGCACCCTTTATTTTTTGTCACCAGGGGCGCCTTCTAATAATAACTTACAATAGTAGTTTACGCAACTGTTATATAATGAGGGTCCTTAAAACAAGAGTATGTTTTTATGAAACGAGGCGAAGCTGAGTCTCATAATACGATCACACGAGTGTTTTAAGGTCTTATTATGTAGAGTTGCATGCATTACTTTATCTACACACATATTATAAGTAGGTACTCTAAGATGATTTTTGGAATTTGGCTTTTTTTTTAAATCATAGACAAACATCGAGCTGACGTTTCGTATCGACATTTTTTTTTTAATTGTATTGGTTTTTGAAGACGGAAATTGACCGTCGTAATGATAGTCATTACCTATGGTTTCTGAACGCATAATAGACGACTTATGATATCTGTGTAGATAAATAGGCCTTATAATAACCAAGAGGACTGCCAATGTGTATACAAGTCGCGTTCCTTTCAAATAATAAACTTGCTCGCTTTACTATAGAAAGACCTCTGTGCCATTCATTTCGTACGCCACTTAGACCTCTGCTTAACACAATAGCGCCATCTATGAACTCAAAGTAAAACTAATATAAACATAGGCAGTCCTCTTTGTATTATATTCCTTGGTATAGGATCAAGAAAGTGCTCAAAACCACGAGGACACTATTGCCAGGACCGTTTGAGCATCCTCAGACAGTTTTGAGCACCTTTCAACTAACAGAAGTACTTGCAAGGTGAAATGTTCCGTGACAGTTACGTAATAAAGCAAACCAATGTGATAACGGGATGATTATTATATAGTTCGTTATTCTCTACTTCATTGATATCAACGAGAAAGCTATACCGATAAATTACTATACCTAACTATTGCAAAAATTGATCATTGGACGGCGACCACGTATGCACGAGCACTTCGATCAATAATTACTAATGATCGACGACCGGTATCATTTTATGTAACTTTGACGTCCAACGTTATGACTAATATGGATAAGTCTATGTTGTTAAAAATAAAACCGTATATATTGTTAAAAACTTGCTGAATTTAATTTACTATAGTAACTCATCATGTATTTTTTCTGTTTGATATTGTCAATCGATTCCTTTTACATTGAGGATCCATTTACATAAATATCATCTGTTGATCTTTCTACATCAACAGATGTGAGAGGAGCGTAGTTGTAGACCCTCGATAATAAAACTGCATACATTTTTAATGAATAAACTGTGCACGAAATTTAAATAGCATCGTATCGATGTAATGCTTTCGTCGAAAAATTGCTACCGGTCGCCGATGACTAATAAATAATTAACAGGACACGAACAAAAATCAAGTAAAAATATGGCACCGTTCTAGTGTCAGTTTGCAATTGATTATTTTGATCTAATATAATCCTTAAGCTGTTACAATAACGTGCAATTTTGCGTGCAATAAATAAGAGCTCACTTCACAAGTGAGCCGTTATTTGCCGAGCCGTTTTCGACGCTCTGACCTGACATCTACTTGTAATTATTGATCGAAGGTATCGCACTTAAGTAGCAAGGAAAGTGTGCGAATATTCTACTCTGAATAGAGTACCGTAATGGAGATTCGTATTATTAATATTATTACAGAACTATATTAAGAGAGACGGAAAGAGTTTCTTTCTATTTGTATAGGAACCGAGCGCGTAACATTTTGCGAAGGTATTTTGTCGTCACGAGTGTAATTTAGTGAGGAAATACACGGACCAACCACCCTCTGGACACCGCATCTTTTATAATTAACTTGGAAAGTCATTACGAAAAAAGCCGCGGTGAGCGGGCCGGGGGAATGCGCCGTGATTGGTTCACAGCTTGTCATCGCGCTTGTCATCTGGTCGAAAGCGAGCCGCGATTCGAGGCTAGAGATTTATAGGTGCAAATGAGCATATGGGTTGGTCCGTGGAGGAAATACCTCGTTCAACAGCTCCAACTTTCAACAGTTAATTGCTGAACGACAAGGTATTTTGTTTTTAAAACTAAAACCTGTCGTCGCGCGCGGGAGCTGGAACGCGCGATAACGTTCTCAGCAGTTCTTTTCGGCACGCGAGGAGCATACACTCTTTCCCTCTATCCCGACATAGATCCGTGATTATTATCCTCAAGCGGCAGCGTGCAGTAAATACGACCCCACTCTGCAAGTGAGGCGTTATTTTAGTTAGTAATTATTGGCATTGGACTCTTGGACCATGTCAAACGTGTTATCGTAACGTTAATAAAACAGATTTTAATAAACACTTAAAACAAACACATTGCGCGCGTACAGCACCATAATTAGCACAAATTATTGTCGCAAAATATAGTTTTCATAACGGCAGTTTATGCCAAATTATATGAACTTCTTTAATAACAGAACTTGTCCGATCGTTGTTTTTATTTGTGGTAACAATTGCAAAAAGGCGCGAATCTTATAGTATAATATTATTACTAAAAATATTTATGTTTCTTGATGAAATGCATGAACATGAACATACATATGATATGACTTATTAAAACATGTATACGAACTCTACAATTCCAATTACGTATGTTTTATAACAACAATAACATATTTCTATAAAAATATTTATATTTTTTAAATATGTACATTATAATTTCGGAAGTTTACCGGAAGATAATAATTATACTCACCGGCACAATTAATCGCCCTCCCTATTTTTTGCTATTTATTGTAAGAGCATTAAATATCAGATATACAATATTTCGCTGACTTGCCAAAAACCAAACCCAAATGAGCACGCTTATAAGTATAGAACGGGTTTGAAGTAGCTCTTACTACATTAATATGGTAACGACTATTGTCGTTTGTTGTTCTTCCAACAAACAAAAATAATTAACTTACATTTGTTAGATACGCGATATTAATCAATGCCAGTTAGGCGAATTTTCCCTATGGGTGTTGTGCAGATACGCAGTGTTAACCAGTGCTAGTTACGCGGTAACGCACTATCCCCGACGAGTTGTTTTTTTATACAATTTTGACAGTTCACATCAGTCGAAGCAAGACAGGGCGACATTGGAAGAGCGTGACATGTCCTGTCTTTGATTTTGTATGTAAGTAATGGATCCTTGTTTGTATGTAGAATGTCATTGAGTAACATTAATGTTCTAGTCCCAATGATATCATAACTATAAGTAAAGATACGTCATAGGCTCACAAGACTATCGAAAAACATCTTCCGAACATGTTGACATTTGCGCGCAAGTTTGGACCTTATTCCGAGAGCGATTGAGGCCAAAGTGGCTTCATTTTCTGCGTGCTGATGACATATCTACCTCTTATTATCAGATCTCGGACAGGTCATAGCAAAATAATTGCAACACGATAATAGAACAAGATTAATAGAGTCGCATTATGTACTACAGTTATTTAATTATATTTTTCAGTTACATTATGTATGTGAAGGTATTTCCATTAATTTTTTTTTTAAAGCTGATGGTCGTATTGGACATTTTATGCAATCATCAACTACTGCATTTTCTGGAACAAACCAATGTTTTAATTTAATTTTATTTATTATTTAACTATTTGTGCTAATTATTATTCACTATTTTCGTTCCATTTCATTATAAAGTAAAAATGTTAAAATACGGTAATATCCTCTTTAGATAATTACAGTCTTAAGTATTGACTCTATTGAGTATTGTATTGTTCTATTTCCATATCTATTTTTGCTGTAACCTATGCCGGCTCTGCTTATTATATGTAATACCATAGTCTAGTCGACGTTGTGGAATCTCAGTATAGCGCGGCCCTTTATTTCGGAGTTGCAAAGCTTTCTTACCACCTCTTGTGCCTCCTCTGCCGGGAACACGGAGTGTGGTGGCGGCTCGATCTGTTCAATACAAAAAAAAAAACTTTTAAAATACTCACTGAAACATGAATACACTGAAAAAAAAAAATGCTAACCCCGGAAATCGAACCCGGAAGATTAGCATTATGCTAATTTTGGTGTAAGGGTATGGCACGCGACACGGAATGCCGAGGATCCGGGTTCGATTCCCGGGCATTTTCTGTTTATTCACGTTTCAGTGAGTATTTTAAAAGTATAATTGATATTCACGGGAAAACCGTACAAATAAAAAAAATGGGAAAAAAATACAAAAAGATAAGTGTTCTGATTTAGCTGTTCTAATAACAATTTTTTATTTATATTTATTTACTAATGATACAGTGAGGTTTCTATGCGTAATTCATCTGTGGTTACGTATTGTAAGAGCTACTGTAACTTGTTTTTAGAAAAAATTACTTCGTGCCAAGTTTCTTGCGGCGCATTCTTCTTGGCAATCATGGTCTTTCCGAAAGCGCTGGTAGACTCAAAAAAATGACGTGTAAAAGATTCAACTGCATCTTTGCTGAATAAAATTTTGAATTTTTGAATTGACAGTATGGCTCTCCCACTACAAAGGGGCCATCCATTAATCACGGTGAGGCTTGAAAGGGGGGTGGGTGGGGTTTGACAAAAAACACGAAATGTCACAAGGGGGGAGGGGGGGGGGTGTAGTAAGATATCACGTGTATTTATTTTTTCATTATTTTTATGCCAATCAAAAACAACCCGCAACCTTTCTGTCTAGACATTTTCATCATTTTTAATTTCAGAATAAAATAAGAATACACTTTATACCTGTATCCAAGATAATATTCTAAAATATTTTTAAAAAATAAGATTTTTTGTAGATACTAAAAATACAGCCTTAAACCTCACCATGTATCACCAAGAGGGAGGGGGGTTTAAAAATGCTTAAAAAAACATCACGTGATTAATGGACGGCCCCAAATGAATTATCCATTATTCAGTTGATGTCCTATATCCTCGTACCCTTACCTCGTGCCTGGCCACCAGTGCCACCAAGTCCCTCAGCTGCTGTATCGTCCCGTTGGGCACGACCACGATGTGTACGTTCAAGTCCTCAGCCTTCTTAGCGAACTTCGGCAGCAGCTTTTCGCCGACGTCCTCAGTCACCAGAACCACGCCTCCCTGGACGATAATAGAATCGTTGCGATAACTATGGATAAACTAGCTGTTGCCCGGGACTTCGTCCGCGTAAACGTAGATTTCGATTATCGCTATCCCGCGGGAACTATAATATCATCATCAGCCTATTTACGTCCCACTGCTGGGAACAAATATAACTGGGAACTATAATATATCGTGAGACAATAGTCTCAAAATAACTTTCCCGAATAAAAAGTAGCCTATGATATTCCTCAATTTTCAAACTATCTTCTTACCAAATTTCATATAGATTGGTGCAGCGGTTTTCCCGTGAAGAGGTAACAAACAGAGAGACAGAGTTACTTTAGCATTTATAATTTTAGTTAGGATCACCGAGACCGTGGAATTGCGTATGTAGTGGTATTATCTTGATAAGCGTTCTATATTTGAAATTTCCCTTTTCCCGTACTATCAGTACAAAAAGAGGCTTGTAATAATGATATTGAAGAAGAAAATTCCAAAATAATGTCAGTGTCAAATTCTAAACATTATTTATCTCGCTTGTCGTCCGGTCGAAAGTGAGCCGCGATTCGAGGCTAGAGATTTATAGGTGCAAATGAGCATATGCGTTTCGGAAACGTTCGCCCTGACATTTGGTGTCCAGAGGGTGGTTGGTCCGTGCATAAACTACTATCATTTCGCCATCAGCCAACTACCGTCACAGACTCACCGGAGCCAGGCACTGCAGCGAGCGGTGAAGGGAGCGCGAGGTAGTCCCGAAGTTCATCACCAGGTCCACGGGGCCGCCGCAAGCGTCCGTGGTGCGCTCGATCAGCTGCCGCTCGTACAGGTCCTCGTTCCATTGCACGACCGATATGCTGGGGAGAGATTTTTTTTATTTCATTCATCCCATAAGGGATAGGCAAAGGAACTGAGTCCATACAGCCACGTCTAATGTGTTTTGTAAATTTCTGTATATTAAAGTCCTGTCACCGTCAGAGTTGTCAGTCTGTCCTAGTCACGTCCTGTCAGCTGCTCATGCCTTCCGTAAAGCGATATTGTACTTTACGGCGAGCTACAGCGAGCAGCAGCCGGCGGGTACTTGGGGGTCACAAACAGAGGGAATACGCGTTTTCACTTGAATTCTTCATTTGCTGGGCACTGTCACGTTAATTTGTTGTATAATACACTATCTTTATTATCTACCAAACAACATTAAGGACAGAAACTAAGATTCAATTAATGACACGACCCACTGTCATCGGTTTCCCGCCAAATTCCCCGCTGGGGAGGGAGCCAAAAATTCAAAATTCAAAATTCAAAATTTTATTCAGCAAAAATCTTTTAACATAAACGTAAAACCGCCTTCAGGAGAACCTTAGAAAAAAAATCGTAAAATAATCCTCTAAAGCCATGAGTTTTGTGGCCTAGCACTAGCAGAAATATGAAGTCGGTGCGGTGCGAGCACCGACTTCATATTTCTGCTTTTTTTCTAAGGTTTTTTGAGCCAATTTTGAAATATAGAACTTTGAAACGACAATGTCGGGGGTTTTCGACTTTTCTAAGTTGGTTTATTCATCGACTACTCACTCATCGCTGTCCTTGGCCAGCAGAAAGCCTTCGTCCTTGAGCGTGGCGACGGATATTCTCACACTATTGTGCCACTGCGCATGCTTGAAGTAGTGAGTGGCGATGCGCAGAGCCCACAGGGCGAGACCGCCCGTGCCCACGATCAGCACTGTGGCTTTGTCCTTATGATCGGGCCCTGGAGAGAGAGGGCAATAGTGAGGATGTATGTTGAAGCGAGCACGACTAACGGCTCTGTGGGCTGTAGACCTCGCAACCTCATAAAAAAAAACAGTTTTTTTATTCAACGACGTCGACGTCGACGACCGAATAGCCTGGTGGTTAGAGACCCTGACTATGAAGCTTGAGGTCCCGGGTTCGAATCCCGGTCGGGGCAAATGTTTGTATGATGAATACGAATATTTGTTCTCGGGGTCTTGGATGTTTAATAAGTATATAAGTATGTATTTATCTATATAAGTATGTTTATCCGTTGTCCAGTACCCATAGTACAGGCTTTGCCTAGTTTGGAACTAGGTCTACTGGTGTCAAATTTGTCCCATGATATTTATTAAAAAAAAACATTTATAAAAAAAAAACACTGACCTTCCAAGATCCTCTTCAGGCATTCGCTGCCTGTGTTAACCGTGTTCATGGCGAGCAGTGCTCCCGTCGGCAGCATGGCGGCCACGCTCAACGGCAAATCTGCCGGAACCGGCACCAGACACTTGAAGTCCGGCACGACTATGTAGTCTGCGTAGCCGTGAGGCACCCCCTCGTAGGGGTAGAGGACGATTCTATCACCCTCTTTGATACCGTCGCTGTCAGCGTTCTTGCCTGTAACATGGATCTGTGTCATCTGCTATTGTTCTCGTAACCGCCAACCAGATACTTACAATAACCTAAGCAACTTTGTAAAGTTGAAAACCCCCGGCAAAAGTTCAATATTTCAAAAACGGGTGAACCGACTTTAACGCAACTTAGCTAAGGACCATCTCGATTAAACTATCTTTCGAATAAAAAAATCGGATCGAAATCGGTCCATCCGCTTGCGAGCTACTACGCCGCAGACAGATACATAGATACACAGGTCAAACTTATAAAACCCCTCTTTTTCGTCGAGGGTTAAAAAAGGTTAGAACTGCTTTGCTTGTATATTGAAATTTGAACCTTATTCGTTCTTGAGGGGGTTTAAAGTGGTATAAGACGAAAATGGCATATTCAACCCTTGTGTATTTTATAACCACTCTAGCCACGACAGGGATGTACTGGTATTAAATAAAGAATATAAAACTCGAGTTTAGACATCTTTAAACCCACTCAACAAGGAATAAGGTTGAAATTTCAACGAAGAAGGGGTGTTATAAGTTTGACCTGTGTCTGTGTATCTGTGTATATGTATGTGGCATCATAGCTCTCAAAGGGAATGGCCGATTCCGATGCGATTTTTTTTAATCGAAAGCTAGTTTAATCGAGATGGTTCTTAGCTAAGTTTCATTAAAATCTATTCACCTATTTTTGGACATATTGAACTTTGGAATGAAAATGTCGGGGGTTTTTCAACTTTTCTAAGTTGGTTAGGTTATGTAAGTAACTGGTTGGCGGTTACGAGAACAAAAGCAGATGATAGCATTGTATAGATACAATGCCATTGTGATTGCTGCTAAGTGGATCGGTTCACTTCAAAAAATTTTAACTATACCCATAGTACAGGCTTTGCCTAGTTTGGGACTAGGTCAATTGGTGTCTAATATTTATTTATTTACTAGCTGTTGCCCGCGACTTCGTCCGCGTAGATTTCGGCTATCGCTATCCCGCGGGAACTATACAATTTTCCCGAATAAAAAGTAGCCTATATGTTATTCCTCAATATTTAAACTATCTTCTTACCAAATTTCATCTAGATTGGTGCAGCGGTTTTCCCGTGAAGAGGTAACAAACAGACAGACAGAGAGAGAGACAGAGTTACTTTCGCATTTATAATATTAGTTAAGAAGTTAAGATTTGTTCCAAAACAAACCTATAGCGTCAACGACCCCAGCGACCTCGTAGCCGGGGAAAAGCGCGCCGTCCCGCAACCCGATGTGCGCAGGCGTCGACGTGTGGATGCCAAAGTTCTCCATCTCGCCCGACAGGCTGCCGAGCGACGAGACGGAAGATGTCGAGCAGACGGACGCGGATCGGGTGCGATTGGCCCTGGGGGGTGGACAAGGGTTCACAAATATACAGCGCCCACAGGATGACGTTTGTTAGTCCTTTACGCGGACCAACCACCCTCTGGACACCAAATGTCAGGGCGAACGTTTCGGAAAGGCATATGCTCATTTGCACCTATAAATCTCTCTAGCCTCGAATCGCGGCTCACTTTCGACCAGCACATGTAGCACGCGTTCCATTTTGTCGCTTGTCGAGCAGTGCGTCCCTTTCATAGTGATGGAATCAGTGAAGGACGCACCGAGCGACAAGCGACAGAACGGCGCACGTGCAAGCCCCCCTGATGACAAGCTATGAACCAATCACGACGCTTTCCACCGGCCCGCTCACCGCGGCTTTTTTGTAATTACCTACTTTCCAAGTAAATTGTAGAAGATGCGGTGTCCAGAGGGTGGTTGGTCCATGGTCCTTTGCCTCATAAGCATGAAATCCTTGTAGCGATTCGCCGATTGTACACGTTTAGCAGTTTTTAAACCCCGACGAAAAAGAGGGATGTTATAAGTTTGACCTCTGTATCTCTGTGTCTGTGTATCTGTCTGTGGCATCATAACTTCCAGACGGATGGTCCGAATTCGATGCAGTTTTTTTAAATCGAAACCTAGTTTAACCGAGATGGTTCTTAGATAAGTTTCAATAAAATCGGTTCACCCGTTTTTGAAATATTGAACTTTGAAATGACAACGTCGGGGTTTTTCAATTATTCTAATTTGATTATAAACGATTCGCGGCATTAGACGTAATGAAAACGGGATACTGACCGCAATTACCTTAAAGGTATGCATCTTGATCACGGGCATACTGACGCAACTGGCTGACTGATCTACCCTCATTTCGTCAGTTTGCAAGTGATCATGATCAAATCAGGCTTTTTCTGCGGCCTTTTAAATTTAAACCCTACTCACATACAAACATTGCGAGTTAAATAACAAGTTGTGAAGAGCCTCTACCTGTAGCAGGCCCCGGCGTACGCGACTCGTATGCGGGCCCCATACATGGGTACGTCCGGCATGGGTACGTCGAAACTGAACACGCATTCCTTCAGCGTGGCTCCCGGGGACTCGATCGAAACCTGGCGGCACAGCTTGCTCATGGTGGCTGCAAAGAGATACGGAACCCTAAAAATTATGACATTATGACTAAAGGACTTGGATGTAAAACATGGACACTGACCATAAAGCAGACAGACGGCAGGCTCCTTTTTTTTAACCCCCCGACGAAAAAGAGGGGTGTTATAAGTTTGACATGTGTATCTGTGTGTCTGTGTATCTGTCTGTGGCATCATAGCTCCCAAACGGGTGGACCGATTTCGTTGCGGTTTTTTTTCAATCGAAAGCTAGTTTAATTGAGATGGTTCTTAGCTAAGTTTCATTAAAATCGGTTAACCCGTTTTTGAAATATTGTACTTTGAAATGACAATGTCGAGGATTTTTCAACTTTTCTAAGTTGGTTAGGTATGAGAAGGAAGGCAAACGAGCAAGTGGGTCACCTGATGGTGGATTTGCAGATGCGTTGCCAACCTAGAGAGCTAAGATGAAATGCCTGTTGTGCCCGTAATTACACCGGCTGTCTTACTCTCCACACCGGAACACGACAGTGCAAGCACTGCTGCTTAGAGGCAGGATTCGCGAGTAAGATTGTGGTAGCGATCCGGACGGACCTTGCACAAGGTCCTACCACCCGCCTTTGGCTTATCTAATATATACAACGATTTTTCTGCCACGTTTTGAGGGGGACGAGGAACACACACGTACAGCATACGTCTGCGCTGCTGTCAAAATTTGTTACGTTCCTACAAACTCACACTAAAACAAAACTCATGCAAATGCCAAAAACACGCACACAGTCAACAGACCCTGACCATTTGGGTCAGACTTAATGTTAGAGTTTTGGCAGAGGGGAAATCGCGCGTTAACATCTCCATTCCTTTCCTGCTCTAAGACACTAACATAAAGAGATAGGGGAAGATTGGAAACTTTTGACATGTGGCGCTGGAGGAGAATGAAAGGCATAAAGTTAGATGGAACGGAAGACCAAGAGGAAGTAATGACAATGGTTAACGAGAAAAGAACGATCCTGGGGGACGACTACGAAATTCGAAAATCGAAGTACGCATCGTATCGTCACGCTCGCTCTCGTATTAAATAATATTAGCGTGAGCGGCACGGCTCGACACGAAGTTCGAATTTTGCACTTCGTGTATAAGGCTTGAATATTGTAGAGAATAGACAGAATGATACGACAGAAACTTCTTTGAAATCATTTGAAGGGTACACGGAAAGAACATGTCTAGCCACCTTAGCAACTTTTTGAGTTATCGCGATTTGAAAGTTTGGAACTATGAAATTATCCATATAGGTAATTTTCGTATAAATTAATAGCCTAACCAACTTAAAAAAGCTGAAAAACCACCGACATTGTCATTTCAAAGTTCAATATTTCAAAAACGGGTGAACCGATTTTAATGAAACTTAGCTAAGAACCATCTCGATTAAAATAGCTTTCGACTGAAAAAAACCGCATCGAAATCGGTCCACCCGTTTGGGAGTTATGATGCCACAGACAGATACACAGACACGCAGATACACATGTCAAACTTATAACACCCCTCTTTTTCGGAGGGGGTTAAAAAAGTCAATTTACATAAATATTTGTGTCTGTAACTGAGTGGTAACTTATCTATGGAGTGCTCTACATTTTGAGATTAAACTAGTGATGTGATATTTGATTTAGGATTTAATTTTGTATTTTCCATGAGAAAGCGGTTTCCGACGAACGTCATCTTTGTTTACTTTACCAACTTTATCGAAAGGTCACACGCTATCGTCGTGTTATTCAAGTTCAATGATTTACCAGCGAGCCTTCCGCGAGAGATAGCTTATCGTGAGCTATAAATAATGTGAAATTGAGGTGTTTGTGTAATGCCTCCTCTACACGACCCGCCATCGTGATCAATAACGGTTTTAAACCCTGGCAAAAGAGGGGTATTATAAGTTTGACGTGTGTATCTGTGTGTCTGTGTATCTATCTGTGTATCTGTCTGTGGTATCATAGCTCCCAAGCGGATGGACCGATTTCGATGCGGTTTTTTAATCGAAAGCTAGTTTAATCGAGATGGTTCTTAGCTAAGTTTTATTAAAATAGGTTTATCCGTTTTTGAAATATTGAACTTTGAAATGACAATGTCGGGGTGTTTGTCAACTTTTCTAAGTTGGTCATACTCAATGACATCCTATACATTAGTGGCTCTGTAGGCCTAGCACAACTCACAGTGCGAATTCTATCTCGCGCGAGAACAATCGCCCGTCCTTTTCTGTCACTCAGAATGCAACGGGACGGGTAATATAATCTCGCGCGACAAACAAAGTCGCGGCCAGTCGTGCTAGCCCTACTGTGAGCTGTAGACCTTGCGACCTCATTTTTTAACATTCGACAAAATCATATATAATTATTGAACAAAATTTCAAAATTTCACTAAGATCGGGTAATTTTTGGACATTTTCCATATTTTTTTTTTCTATAAAATAACTTAATTTTCAAAAAACGCATCGACAAAAAAAAACTATATAAATAGCGAACCTGTTTACAAAATCGGTTGAGAAATGCGACTAAGAAATAATTAAGATTTGTTAATACACGTAAACGAAACGCTAATGTACCATATTAGGTATTACCAGTTTAAATAAATGCCCGCATGCCGGTAAAACACTGTACATATGTCGCATTTTTTGAGTTTAGTAACGCTTCCATATATATTTATTATTCGTAGATTAAGACTCATTTACCATACAGAATCATCAGTCAATATTTAATCGTTAATTAGTGACGGAAATTACCAGGGACAAAATGCTTTGCAATTAAGCAAACGCGATAAATATAAAAAAAAACCGGCCAAGTGCGAGTCGGACTTCGATTCGATTCGCGGGTTCGGTGGAAAGATTTTAACGCTTTTCCCCAGTGTTTTGAGAGGTCCAGTGTTAGCAGAGCCCTGCTCCTTAGCAAAATGTACGCAGTGTGGGGTCAACTTATATTGATCTGCGAAATCTACAGACAGACATAAAAAATTAAGAGTTTGAGACTTTTTGGAGTAGTTGCGCTATAAGAGCTACCTTCATACCAAATTTCAAGTTTCTAAGACAACTGGAAGTACTCTTTATAGGTTTTCTCAGTACGTACGGCGATTTGTATGGAAACCACCTTTTTAATGACTGTATCTTTTGATTGCGTTCACTTGGAAGGTTGATTTTTTCACAGCTTCAAGGGACCGCAGGCTTGAGTATTTGATATTAATTTCAGCACGCTACCTCCACGCGTTCCAGAGAAAAAGGGTCTTGACAGACAGACAGACAGACAGACTGACAGACGGACAACAAAGTGATCCTATAAGGGTTCAGTTTTTTCCTTTTAAGGTATGGAACCCTAAAAAACAACAGCCATTTTCTTTTAGTAAATAAGAATAGCCGTGATGGCCAGCGGTTTGACCTATGGCCTCTCAAGCAGAGGGTCGTGGGTTCAAACCCCGGCTCGCACCTCTTGAGTGTTTCGAAATTTATGTGCGGAATTACAATACATTTGTAATTCATCACGAGCTTTTCGGCGAAGGAAAACAACACTGGGCCCGCGTGGGAACCATAGCCCAAGCCCTCTCGTTCTGAGAGGAGGCCTGTGCCCAGCACAGTGTAAAAAAGATTAATGATGATGGTGATGTGATGAAATAAGAATATGTATAAATAATAAATCAACTTCGACAAAGAGGTCACTCGTCGAATCCGACTCGGCTGGGCAGCGTTCGGGAAGCTTCGCAGTGTCTTTTCGTCCAAATTACCGCAGTGTTTGAAGTCAAAAGTCTTTGACCAATGTGTTTTGCCGGTGATGACTTACGGATCTGAGACGTGGGCGCTAACGATGGGCGTCATAAGGAAGCTCAAAGTCACTCAGAGGGCGATAGAGAGGGCTATGCTCGGGGTTTCTCTGCGGGATAGAATTAGAAATGATGATATCCGCAGTAGAATTAAGGTTACCGACATAGCCCGAAGAATTGCGAAACTTAAGTGGCAGTGGGCGGGGCACATTGCTGGCAGGACTGATGGCCGATGGGGTCAGAAGGTTCTCGAATGGCGTCCACGGACCGGGAGACGAGCTGTCGGTAGGCCTCCAACAAGATGGAGCGACGACCTGGTAAAGATCGCGGGATCGCGGTGGATGCGGAAAGCACAAGACCGGTCAGAGTGGAGAGTCGCCGGGGAGGCCGCCGGCCAGCAGTGGACGTCTTTCGGCTGACATGATGATGATGATGATGATGAACAAATTTGGACGACCGGATAGCCTAGTGGTTAGAGACCCTGACTATGAAGCTTGAGGTCCCGGGTTCAAATCCCGGTCGGGACAGATGTTTGTATGATGAATATGAATGTTATGATGAATAATATGTATATAAGTATGTTTATCCGTTGTCTAGTACCCATAGTACAGGCTTTGCCTAGTTTGGGACTAGGTCAATTGGTGTCAAATTGGCCCATGATATTTATTATTTATGATATTAAATCAATGTTATCAAGATTGCGCGCGCTGTTGCCGAATGCCTAAATTTATGGGCTATTAACAATTCTATTGAGCTTCGTTCAACAAGCCTAACTAAGAATAATGATTGTGTCAACTTCATTAGAACAGACAAACGTATTAAAGCGACGGCTGAAGGCTGGACGATAAATAACTACATTCAGGGGCAAATATCAATAAGCATGTTGCCTCTTGGTCAAATCAGCAACTTTTTTTGAAATGTCAAAACGATTTGTTCGGATCCGTTAGTAGGAATCACTACGACGTTTGTGTTGAATTACAGAACTGTGACGTCAGCATTTTCGGTGATCAAACTGCCTCCTTGTTAACCCCCGACGAAAAAGAGGGGTGTTATAAGGTTGACCTGTGTATCTGTCTGTGTATCTGTCTGTGGTATCATAGCTCCCAAACGGATGGATCGATTTCGATGCGGTTTTTTTTAATCGAAAGCTAGTGTAATCGAGATGGTTCTTAGCTAAGTTTAATTAAAATCGGATAACCCGTTTTTGAAATATTGAACTTTGAAATGACAATGTCGGGGGTTTTTCAACTTCCTAAGTTGGTCATATTACTTTTTGTTAAATTAAAAATTGTTTTAATTGCAGTAATAAGTAGGCATCAGTTTTTTATGAGTGAATGTGTAAAATGATTTTATTTTGACATCAGTCAACTACCCTTTTGCTAGAAACAATTTAATTTCTTTCAACGAGGACTAACGCGAGTCAAAAATCCGCCAGGAACACTAGTTCGCTTCTTGCAAAAGGAGGAAGGGTGAAAGACATTTAAAAAAAAAAAAAAAAGGTTTTGGCCTATGATTGGTGGAAATTGACAGATAGACCTCAGTCGACACTAGCAATCCTAGCGGATTTTTGACTCGCAATAGCCCTCATTGATTTGAAGAAGACAAAGGAAAAGATGGGAGGATGGGATAATTAAGACGACCAACTTATTATGTTTGTTATGTCGGTAGCCGTTATTAATTGACCCCACACTGCTTAGTTTGCTTAGAAGGGCTCTGCTAACACTGGTTTCGAATAGGTGTGATGAAAATACCTTTAAATTAGGTATCTATGCCAGGGCATTTTCGTAATGGCGTGTCCGACACATTTGCCCGGGTTTTTTATCATAGACAATTTAGACAAACATACCAAGCTGCTTCATATTGACTAAATTTTTTTTTAATTGTATGGCGAAATTTAAATTGTATGATGAAAATAAATTTATAATTAATTGTTATTTAATTGTAAACTTGATTATCCCGATAAAGGCTATTAAAAAAAAATTATAACTGTGATACATAGGTATTTAAGCATTTTACAATTTAGTTAAAATATGGATACAATTTCAAATATACAAAATTCATTTTTAAAAGTTTTATTCCCTTAATCAATTGAAATAACTAAAAAAGTAGCTTTAATGAAATTTTGTTAATTAATTTTATTCATAATATTCATTTCAATAACTTACTTGAATAACTGTTAATAGTTCTGGCCTCAATGAAATTTAAAACTATAAGAATAAGAAAACACTACAGCAACAGGAAAAAAACTATAAATAGTCAGTTTGCATGTGATTGCACTCTGACAGCACAAACAGTTTTGAATATTATCACATCACACATTTGTTTAATTGCTCAGCAAACAAGGACGCCTAGAGGACGACAATAAAATACCTAGTTCAACTTAAGATTTAGACTAAAAAGTGACAACCATTTCGGCGGCTAAAACTTTCGACTTTTGCGACGCATTTTTTTTTTACAAATTCAAATTTGGAATTCAATTAGGTCGCTTATAAAATATAAGGTTTGAGGCGTAATTCTGGCACCTTGTTTTTTAGACTATGGAATGGAAGCCGTCATGCTGTTTTATGGCGTCATGCTGCCGCTGAGAAAAACAAAGCATCCGAAAAATTATATAAACAGTCTATCGACCTTTCAGCCTGTGAAGGTCACTCCAAAATCATAGTTATAAACTATTTAGGGCAATTATCAATAACACAAATAATTAGAAACGCACTAGAAATATCTCGAAATGTTAATTTGAGGCAGGATGATTTGCCATTACATAAATAACGTCTTTGTTTGAATAGTTTAGAACTACATAGTAAAAAAGCATTTAATACGCAATACACCATTCCAAGTGAAAAACTAAGTTACCTGTTATACGGAGAATATATTTATTTCCTTGAAAATGCGTAGATTTCACGTTTTATTTACAACTTTGAGTTATATTTACAAGGACAAAGACTGCCAACAGAGATAACTACACATAAATACGAAGTTTATATTAATCGTTTCCACCTATTTTCACTTAAGTCAGAATAACAGTGACAGTGACAGCATGGTGGCAGTGGTACCGGTGACGTTTACGTTTCTTTTTACGACAATTCTGATTGGAGGAAGAGCTAAGCACGAGCTAAGCAAGACAGTACCTTGCTTGACCATAAGAATAAATACTTGAACCTTGGCAAAACTAGGTTGTACACAAGTTTCTCTCATAAATTTCATTGAGTAATGCTGAAACTGAATACTAAATACCAAATGTACTCGATTCAAGTTAAAAGCTTAATACATAAATATAATTACTTACTACAAATAGCATGAATCATACAAAGAACTGATGAATAAACATGAATCCTTCCTTACTGATCCTTACTGTATTGTATAAGTACATGATTAAACAAAACGATCGTGTGAACATTGTGTGCAAAGAGTATATAATATTGTGAGCTTTGGAATGTTTGACATTTGTGCTTTTTATTCAATGAAAGCATCCCGTTTTTTTAATAAAATTGTGTAGAAAGCATTATTAACAGGGAAAAGAGTTTCAATAATTTTAAACCGTAATTTTATTAGTTTCTAAGTGCTGCGTAAACCATAGAAAAGATTATCTATCTCAGTCAGTGATCTCAGTTTCATTTTATAATATAACTTATATAATTTTTTGTTTCTCTTAAATATTTAAAACAATTGAAACTAATTTTACTTCGGGTGTAAAATTTTGTTAGGTATTGTTAATTAAGTTTTTTATGGATTCGGTCCGA
Organism: Clepsis dumicolana; assembly: GCA_963691665.1. NCBI lineage: Eukaryota > Metazoa > Arthropoda > Insecta > Lepidoptera > Tortricidae > Clepsis > Clepsis dumicolana. Next base: position 2,591,789 of record OY829505.1, on the reverse strand, counting down.
ATTCGGCTTTAGTTGCAACCAGTAGGTTTATAATTTTACGTTGTGTAGAATTTACGTTATTACATACATATATACATTATTTACGTGCTACTTATTTCGTTATACAACCCCACTTCAATACCACCCAACCAGTCCCATCAGATTTTTCAGCATTGGCAACACATGTCGGCGTGGGTTTTGGTGGATAGATTGTTAGCGTGGGTTGATTCACAACAAATTAAGGTACAAATTAACGAAAAACGAGCCAAAAAACGGAGAAATATAATAATTCTATATTATGGGTGAGTATGCTTGAAATTGGTAGCGGTTATACAGCGCACTAGTAATGCATTTTTATTGATTGATGTCATCTCGCCCGGGTGCCTCACGTTAGGTCGGTTTTTTTTGTTGAATATCAATTCATTATTTAGATAATTCCCAGTGATGTGTTGTGCTGAACTGTGTTGTTGAGCGAAGTTTGCGTTTTGGTGTGATTGTGTGTGGTTTCTTCGGCGGGCTCACTTCCGGCTGCGGTACAAAGTTATCGTAAGATGATACATTACACTCTTGTTGCTTTTCCTACCTACGCAATTTTTCAACGAGGTTTCGATGGAAATCTAACTCCTGATGTTTATCGCGCGTTGAGTACGGAAACATCGAAATTCTTAGTGCAGTTCACTATTTTGTTTACTATAAGGTTTAGATCGTAATAGCTCACAGATATAAACAAATAATTGAGTCACTCTTGGGGCGAGTTTTTTTTTTAATGAGGAGATAATACTGGCTGTTTTCTCAGAGCTGGCACAAACGGATTAAACAAAGTAATGTCAATTGACAAACACCAAAAATAACGAGGCTTTATGATCACTAGAAATAAAGGTGCCACAAAGTAATTTGTGCAAACTAAATTAAGCATTGTTCCAAAAAAAAAGTTGCTCATTTGACCTAATCAAATATAGTTAAAGTGAGAAAAGCTTTCCCCTGTCAAAATGCTTATGACATTGTCATAAGTTTGATTTTTGCCTGGCGTTTTTCTACTAATGCCTAACATGCTGAGTTCGTCTGTGACACATTAATTTAACTTATACCACACTCAAAAATATGCTGTAACTGATGAAATGATGCTGTTATTATGTCATCTTTATGTAGAAAATACTAATAATAGTACTAGTATTACATTACTACCTACATTGAAGTGATCTCAGACACTACCTATTTGGTCTGATTCATGATCATAAATATTTTCCGTCAATATGACACTTCAATGTACCTACCTACCTGTTGAAAAAGTGGTAAACATTTATTCTGCAGAATTTTGAATTTTTTGAAATTTTTATCAAATAACAATATAGTAGGTACATTGTGTTTGTAGTTCCATTTCAATAATAATGAGTTAAAATTAATATACCTGACTGGCTAAATTATTCGCCCACCATTTTTTCCTTGATTAATGTAAAAACTGTTATTTAAATAAAGAATATTTTGAGAATAAATAGTAAAAAAAAAACTGCTAGTGAGTAAGTATGGTTTCAAATTTAATGTAATAACCAGACTGTACATTAACATTCATCAATGCGTAGGCAAATTTACAAGACCTGGTACAAATTGATTGTGTCTTGCTGACTGCAGTGTTACCATAGCTTAAGAATCATCATGCCAACCGAAAGATATCCACTGTTGGCTGGCGGCCTCCCCCAAGGCTCTCCACTCAGACTGGTCTTGTGCTTTCTGCATCCACCGCGGCCCCGCGATCGCGCGCGGTAACACAAGAATGTATTAAATTTATTTTGTGTTTCTATTTTAGCTGTGCGAAATATAATAACTTACCACATATGAATTACCTACTCAGTAGGTCCTACTGGCATAAAAGTATCCCGTGTACCAGTCTGGCTAGCACGACTGGCCGCGACTTTGTTTGTCGCGCGAGATTATATTGCCCGTCCCGTTGCATTTTGAGGGACAGAAAAGGACGGGCAGTTGTTCTCGCGTGAGATAGAAGTTGCACTGTGAGTTGTGCTAGACCTACAGTTCAGCCCACGGTCTACTTGTGTGCAGCCATATATGTGTGTATGTAATGAACAAAAAAAAACTAACTATAAAATAAGCATTCAAGCATGCTCTGCCTTTGAACCAAGATCCCGAGTGACAAAATCTGATATGACTGTTGCTAATTTAAGACTCAGACTCCTTTCTTCAGTATAACGTGTCAAAAGTGACATAGCATAGAAGCAGTGGGTGATCTACCAACAACGCTGCCCAAGCACTTGCCTGCTCCCACCACTAAATTTATTTATACACAGCTTAGGATCAGTATGGTCCTGTGCAGATCAAGATTCACGGCAATCTTTGTAGATCACTCACTGTATTTATACTGTGGCATTTGCCTTTTCAGAATTGCTTATTTGCATTTCCAATACTTCAAATTCAGACTTTACAAGCCACCACATTACGTCAGGATTCAAAGTGCACAAAAATTTTAATAAGTATTGTGCCAATGTGCCTGTTGCATCTTAATGCTTTGTACTGTCTCACTTGTTATTCCCACCGTTGGATTCAGATGTGTCAGACATAATAGAAAACTAAGGGCATATTTCACCACCCTCTAATAAGTTATATCATTGTTCTGTTCCGGTGTGGAGAGTAAGACAGCCGAAGAAATAGCACAAGAGACATTTCATCTTAGCACTCTAGGTCGGCAATGCATCTGCAAACCCTCTGGGATTACGCGTATCTACATAGATACGCATCATTGGCGCTCGTTGCGCAATTGGCACTCTCTGCGCCATTGGCGCTCGCTGCGCCATTGGCGCTCGCTGCGCCATTGGCGCTCGCTGCGCCATTGGCGCTCGCTGCACTATTGGCGCTCGCTGCGCTATTGGCGTCTTTAAAACCGCTCTGCTCCCGCAACAGCCTGCTTCTAGCGACAACCATAACACGCCTAAATGAGGACTATCGCGAGTCAAAAATCCGCTAGGATTGCTAGGTCTACCTGTCATTCTCCACCAATGAGAGCCAAGCTACTGGCCTGTGATTGGTGGGAATTGATAGATATACCTCACACGACACTATAGCCCTCATGGCGGAAATTTGCATTTGTGTGAAAATGTATTTTTTTATCTTTTACAATAATAAGTTTGAAGACTTTTTGGAGTCAAATACCTACCTAAACAAACAAACTTATGTTAATTATTTTGTTCCAGTAAGCAGCTTGAAGAATAGTCATCAACTCTAAGGTGTGAGTGAAATCAGGTATGTACATGCAATGTATGTAGGTTTGTGTCATGTTTGGGGCAAATCTAGCAACTGAATTTTAGAGCAGTTATCCTTAACCGATCGAGATGAAATTTGGCATACTTATGTATGTCTAGTGACAACACAATAATCTGCTAGTGTTAAACCATACTGTAGGTGGTACCTAACTCTTCAATGGTTAACGCATTCACTGTCGTCAACGCATATGCGTTTTCCTGATTTTCACCCGGTGCCTCTGTCGCCATTTTACAGGTAATTTGAACGCACATTTGCGTTTGCGGCACCTGAAAAACTCAGGCCAAAGGGGTGGCAGCGAATGCGTTAAGGCGTCAGCTTGAAATTTGGTATGGTTATGTAAGTTGGATGAAAATACAACTACAGTCAACAAAAATTACAGTCGACAAAAACAGCTGCCTTCTGGTCCCTTGGACGTAAAGTCACGTTCGAAACGTCGAGCTTTTATGACTTTTTGTCATCAAGGTTTCAAATTTGAAAACCAACGTAATTTACAATCATAGTGAAATAAAATGGATCATTCACGTATGTAAGTCGAATGTCGAAGTCGTATGAATTTACGATAAAAAAAAACAGCCTGCGAAACGTCAGCTCGGTATGTTTGTCTATGATAAAAAAAAACCAGTCAAATTCGTGACAGGTATGGGTATGATATACTTTACTTCTGAACCCATCTTGGAGTACTTATAATATGTGTTTAGATAAATTAATGTATGCAACTCCACATAATTAGGCCTTATAAAACACTCGTGTGATCCTATTATAAAACTCAGCTTCGCCTCGTTTCATAAAAACACATTCGTGTTTTAAGGACCCTCATTATGTAGCAGTTGCATAAACTACTATATTTAACATGATTAAGTACCGTGGTCATCATAATAATGTGTGAAAATCGCGAAAGTTACCTCGTGAATTCCCAGCGTCAAATTGACATTGTATTTGAAACTTTATTTCGTTAAAGGAAAGGTCAAATTAACTTTGGCATTTAAGTTAAATCAATACATGGCAAAAAAGCTTGTATTATAATATACTAGAGTGCCCGCGGCTCCTGCCTCGTGGAATATTATATTAACGCAAGGAATCTATAAGCAATAGGAATGTGTCCTCTGGGTAAAAAAATAATATTTCTAATTAGTCCGTCAGATAGATTATCGAAAAACAAATATTGAACACGTAGTTTTTGCTTTTTATGATATCAGTAAAAATTTACATAGATAAAATTAAACATTTCCGTTGACTGCAATGCAGGATAATGAATGGATTTCTTTATCTCTGAATGGCAACACTGGCATAGATCGCTCGCTTTTGGCTCGAAATTCGAACTTGCGATTTTATTTTGCTCAATATACAACATTTACACACCCAATATCATATTTTCTCAAGTTTTTCACGATTCCCAAGGTCATAGAATCGAATTGCTTTAAAATTCCAGAGAAATATTGCGTTGTTTGGGAGAAACGTGTCAAAATGGTGTTGTAGAGCGCCATCCAGCTCTGTCTCATTTTTTTCATCCCGTTCTGGTTTCTTGCTTTTATGATAATATATGTATTATCTATAATAAACTAAATTATCTTAAATTAATCTTTAGACTCCATATGCACAGAGTTCCAATTCCTACTTACCCGCAACTTGGTTGTCCTCAGGGCGGCGCGATGTCGCAGCAGTACAGTTTGCGGTGGAACAACCACCAGCCGAACTTTATCTCGATGTTCACGACGCTCCTGAACACGCAGACCCTCGTCGACGTGACGCTCGCTGCTGAGGGGAAGCATCTGCAGGCGCACAAGATCGTGCTCTCCGCCTGCAGCACCTACTTTCAGGTCAGTCCAGCCCGGGCTCACGAGGAAAGGTACAACTGTCTGGCTCCGTTTTGATTTGTTTTCAGGGTTTGCACCTCAAAATAAAAAACGGAACCCTTGTAGGATCAATTTGTTGTCCGTCTGTCTCTCTGTCTGTCAATACCCTTTTTCTCTGGAAGGCGTGGAGGTGGCATGCTGAAATTCATGTCAAACACTCAAGCCTGCAGTCCCTTGAAGCTGTGAAAAAATCAAACATCTAACTCGACGCAATCAAAAGATAGTTATTAAAAAAGTTGCTTCCATACAAATTGCCGTACTGTAAAAACCCAAAGGGTACTTCCAGTTGTCCTAGAAACTTGAAATTTTGAAGGTAGCTCTTATAGCACAACCACTCAGAAAATTCTCAAAATCTTAAATTTTTATGTCTGTCTGTAGATTTCACAGACCAATATTTATAAGTTAACCCCACACTGCGTACATTTTTCTTAGGAGCAGGGCTCTGCTAAAACTGGACAACTTAAGACACTGGGGAAAAGCGTTAAAATCTTTGTACGGAAACCTCGGTGCGCGAGTACGACTCGCACTTGTCCGGTTTTTAATGTAGAATTAGATTGGGCTATAAAGTGACCTTTGTTTTATCATTTTCTTTCTATTCCCCAGGCTCTCTTCGTTGATAACCCATCACAACACCCTATAGTGATCCTGAAGGATGTCACATTTGCTGATCTGCGCACTATGGTCGACTTCATGTATTGTGGAGAAGTCAACGTCACCGAGGAGCAGTTGCCACAGGTGACCCACTGTCAAGCCCTGCACCCCAGCCTATCTCGTGGAAATACAAGTTTCATATTTCCAATATGTGCTAATATTTCCTATAAAAGAAAAAACGGAACCCTTATAAGACCACTTTGTTGTCCGTCTGCCGATCTGTCAAGGCCCTTTTTCTCTGGAACGCGTGGAGGTAGCATGCTGAAATTAATATCAAATACTCAAGCCTGCGGTCCCTTGAAGCTGTGAAAAAATCAACCTTCTAAGGTAACACAATTAAAAGATACAGTAATTAAAAAGGCTGTTTCCATACAAATCGCCGTACGTACTGAGAAAACCTATAAAGGGTACTTCCAGTTGTCCTAGAAACTTGAAATTTGGTCTGAAGGTAGCTCTTGTAGCACAACCTCTCAGAAAATTATCAAAATCTTAAATTTTTGTGTCTGTCTGTAGATTTCACTGACCAATATAAGTTAACCCCACACTGCGTACAATTTGCTTAGGAGCAGGGCTCTGCTATCACTGGACTTCTTAAAACACTGGGGAAAAGCGTTAAAATCTTTTTACGGCACTCTCGTGCGCGAATCCGACTCGCACTTGTCCGGTTTTTTAAAGTAATGCGAATATTAACTTCTATATTAATCTATTCTGTGTGTTGTTGTTGACGACCCGATAGCCTAGTGGTTATAGACTCTGACTCGTTCTCGGGTCTTGGATGTTTAAAATGTCTATAAGTATGTTTATCCGTTGTCTAATACCCATAGTACAGGCTTTGCCTAGTTTGGGACTAGGTCAATTGTGTCCCATGACATTTATTTATTTATTTTATGTTTGAGAAAAAAATGTTTTACTGAAACTGCATTTTCCTTCCAGGTCCTAGATACAGCGAAGCACTTGAAGATCAAGGGGCTCACGGAGATGCCGGAAACGACGTCCCTCACACGTTCCCAGGGCACCACCGCCGACATACAGTCGCAGGGCGACTCGCTGGACTCGAACCGGCACTCCGCCTCGCCTGCCACTTCGCCTTCTACTAAGCGGAAAAGGTACGGCGTGTGAGTCGCTTTTTATGACCGGAGCTTTTAATATAGACATCAGGATATACTTACAAATCGCGATAACTCAAAATAGTAGTTTATCTACGCACATATTGTAAGTCCTCTGTAATGCGTTCAGAAACCGTAGAAAATGACCTGCATTTCAGTACGCCGTCGCCTTCTCGCCGACAGCGCCAGCCCCAGCACCACCACCACCACCAGCAGTAAAGTAATAGTCATTACGACATCGAATTCGATATCGTAATGACTTTTCGATATCCAATTCGATGTTTTAAATTTGAAAACCGACGTAATTTACAATCATAGTGAAATAAAACTGATCACTCATGTATATAAGTGGAGTTCAGTCCGACATGTATAAATAATAATGTGATATTATTTATTTTTTTACAATAAAAAAAAACAGTTTATGAAACGTCAGCTCGGTATGTTTGTCTATGATTAAAAAAAAAACAGTCAAAATCGTGACAGGTATGGGTATGCTACGCCTTCGGCTTCTGAACCCATCTTAGAGTACTTATAATATGTGTGTAGATAAAGTAATGTATGCAACTCCACATAATTAGGCCTTAAAACACTCATTATGTAGCAGTTGTATAAACTACTATATCTACACACATATTATAAGTACTCTAAGATGGGTTCAGAAGCCGAAGGCATAGCATACCCATACCTGTCACGAATTTGATCGTTTTTTTTTATCATAGACAAACATACCGAGCTGACGTTTCGTAGACTGTTTTTTTTATCTAAATTATCACATTGTTATTTATACATGTCGGACTGAACTCGACTTATATACATGAGTGATCAGTTTTATTTCACTATGATTGTAAATTACGTTGATTTTCAAATTTGAAACATCGAATTCGATATCGAAAAGTCATTACGACATCGATTTCGATGTCGTAATGACTATTACTTTATTGCTGGTGGTGGTTGGGTGGCGCTGTCGGCGAGAAGGCGTCGTGCTGCAATGTTGGTCATTTTCTACGGTTTCTGAACGCATTATAGAGGATTTGTGATATGTGTGTAGATAAAGATATATTTCCCGTGAAAGATTTTAAAATGGGCTTGTTCCCTATCCAGTGGGAATTTCGAAAAGTCCCTTCTTAGTGCACCTCTAGGATACTCAATGTATATGTTCGCCAAATTTCAAGTCTCTAGGTGCAGTGGTTTAGTCCACCGAGGGAACGAGGCGAGAGAAGCGTCTCACTTGCAGCTTTGGCGAAAATTCTTTCGTATGCCTGTCTGTTCATGACAATCCTGGCTGCACCACCAGAATTTCACTACCAGATTATTGTATTGTCACCGGACATACATAAGTACGTCAAATTTCATCTAAATCGGTTGAGGATAACTGCTTTAAAATTCAGTTGCGAGATTTGACCGGAACATTCGATTTATACATACATTGCAAGTTAAATAAACTAGTAAAAAATGTCCCGAAATGATATACTCACGCCCTAGGAAAACTACTGTGTGAATACCATCTCTATTAACTCTGTTTACGGGCGGTGACACGCGAAAATGTAAAATTAAACCGAAAAAAAAAAAATTTATTTTGTTGTTGGCATAAATCAGTGAATGTGTATCAGTCAGTGTCCAAATATTAAGTTATCTATTCTTCCTAAAAAAGCCGTGAAAACCATAGTGATTCGACTTACGACCTCTCAAGCAGAGTGTCGTGAGTTCAAACCCCGGCTCGTACCTCGTGAGTTTGTGGAATTTATTTGCGGAATTACAATTGAAATTTATCATGACCTTTTTAGTGAGTTAAAATATCGCGAGGAAACAATACAATACAATACAAATACATATCGCATTATTTATAATGATGATGATGATGTGTGAAGTGTCGCGATACAAATAGTCGTGATGCATGCGCACACGCAATGTTCACTATAATAGGTGCTTAATTACGGTCAGAAATTCATTTAACGAATAATAAACTTTTGACACCAAAAGTTACATAAAGTTTTTTTGAATTTAGTAATTTTTTTTTTATTAAAAACCAAGGAGGATAGTATACGGAGTGTCAAAGCCCATACTTCGAATCGTTCCCCGCAGTCATGTTAAAATTCAGGCAATTTCTAGATGGCGCCAAGGTCGTAGCCAGCGGGTCAAATAATAACAAAACAGCGGTTCTAATGTCTCACTCAAGCAAGATAGATTTCGCTGAATGTAAATAAGAACGATTCAAAGTATGGACTTTGTCAATCCGTTTACTTTCCATGATCCTTGCTATAAACTGACCAGTGATTGACCCCTATCTCACTTGATGGAAGGAGCAGATGAGGCCTAAGGTGTAACTCACTGGTTCAGTAACAGCCTATTCACTCTAGCCGTGAAGAGCCCTAGATTGTACCCGTCCGGAAATGCAGACGATATTATCTGTATTTATTATATCTTCCGGTATCTTTTTTTAAACTTTAGGGGTCGTTCCCAATATACTTATTCGAAATAGTGTTGTTGTACCAGGCATCACCCTTATTTATTCCTAAGGTGCTAAGGCTTAAACTCGCGCTAAGCAATTCAATGATGCGTGAAGAATTATTTTTATTTTGTCAATTCGATCCCAGTAAGCAAAACATGTTTTATTCTTTGAACTGTTAGGACTTGACCCCACACACTAAAGTATCCTCTTCCAGGCTACATCTACACTCCCGGGGTTGCGGGTGTCTATGGGCAGTGGTGATCACTTACCACCAGGCTCCTGTTTCACCAACTTTACAATAGGGATGTTGCCTCTTGGTCAAATCAGCAACTTTTTTCAAATGTCAAAACGATCCTTTAGTATGAAGTTTGTATTGAATTGACAACATTTCATATTTTTGAGACTATAATTTGATTAATTGTCTGTATTCTACTTTGAAAGAGGAGCAAACCTACGGTTTTAAAAATTTCATTAGGACTTGTAATTAATTTATTATTAATTTACTCCAAAAGGACGTAACTCCGAAACGGCGCTAGGATGGATCAATTGCCTTTGTCTTATCACGATCAAAAAAAACAAAACCAAGATGTTAAATTTATCTGACATTGTCAAAGCTACGTGTGATTGTTACTTATTTTTTTTTTTTTCGTGAAATAGGCAAAAGTATTACACCCATTTTTGCGCCGTTTTGGTAGAATTGGTAATTTTATTTTATTCTCTTGTATTTAAAAAAATAAGTAATATAAAATTTTTATCAATATAGTGTTGTGCTCAGGAGGCAAAGCCCTTTCGATACCTATATTAATTTCCAGGTGTGAAAAATATGAAATGTTGTCAATTACAGATTTATGACTATGACGTCATCATTTTCAGTGATCAAACTCCCTCCTTTTATTAGTTTTTGTTAAATTAAAAATCTTTTTAATTGTAGTAACAAGTGAGGCATTGGTTTTTGATGAGTATTTTCGGAAGCTAAAATGTAAAATGATTTTATTTTGACATCAGTCAACAACCCTATTGTCAGTTTTATATGACAATTCGAACTACAGTTCTTTGACAATATGAAGCGCGCTAAAATAAAAGCCGCTCAAGTCAGCAGTCGACACCGAATTGTCATTGAAAACTGACAGTTGTAAAATTGATAGTTTTATATGACTATTTCAGCTACATTTCTTTGACAATATGAAGCGCGCTAAAATAAAAGCTCTTTAAAGGTAAGCGTCCACATGTTGGTATCGTACGCAACGGACGCATCGTACGCAACGGAGCGTTGTATTCTTTGTATAGAAACTCATATAAGTGCGTCCACCTGTCCGCATCGTACGCATCGCGCATTGGAATAGCATTTGACACCGAATTGTCATTGAAAACTGACAATTGTAAAGTTGGTGCAATAGGGGCCACTTGCCTTCCTTATCGCATATGAGTAGTAAATAAAAAATTGTCAGACGCAGGAAGAGTTCAACTGGCTCGACGTCGCTCAACATGGTTGGCGAGGAGCAGAGGGAGGAGCATCAGCACGATCCAGCGCGGGAGTCGGTCACGCTCAGCAGCCTGCCGCAGCGCCGGCGCGAGTACGAGGACGGAGCCCTACAGGTCAGTGACGTGATGGTCATACGGCTCGGGCATTCTCCCCATGCCCCACCAACATTAGTTCAACCGGCTCGCTACCAACATCTTACTCGCTAATCCTGCTGTTAAGCAGCTGTGCTTGCACTGTTGTGTTCCGGTGTGGAGAGTAAGACAGCCGGTGTAATTACGGGCGCAAGAGGCATTTCGTCTTAGCTGGTTGCGGGTGTCTATGGGTGATCACTTACCATCAGGTGACCCACTTGCTCGTTTGCCTTCCTCGTCGTATAAAAACAAAACACAGTCGTGTTTTAAGGCCTAATTATTAAGGCGAACATTCGACGACATGCTGAAATGCTGGTCATTTTCTACGGTTTCTGAACGCAATATAGAGGACTTATGGTATGTGTGTAGATAAAAACCGGACAAGTGCGAGTCGGACTCGCGCACGAGGGTTCCGCAGATTTTTTTTACGCTTTTCCCCAGTGTTTTAAAAGTCCAGTGCTAGCAGAGCTCTGCTCCTAAGCAAAATGTACGCAGTGTGGGTTCAATTTATATTGGTCTGCGAAATCAACAGACTGACATGAAAATTTATGATTTTGAGACTTTTCGAAGTGGTTGTGCTATAAGAGCTACCTTCATAACAAATTTCAAGTTTCTAGGACAACTGGAAGTACCCTTTAGGTTTGGGGCCGTCCATTAATCACGTGATCTTTTTTAGTATCTACAAAAAATCTTATTTTTTTTTAGAATATTTTAGAATAGTATCTTAAATAGAGGTATAAAGTATAATCTTATTTTATTCTGAAATAGGACCACGATAAAAATGTCTAGACAAAAAGTCAAGTTCACACACACTACACGCCGTTTTACGATTTAAAAATCGCGCGTTTGAAAAAATAATGAAATAATAAATACACGTGATATCTTTACTACACCCCCCCCCCCCCTTGTGACATTTCGTGATTTTTGCCAAACCTTTCCCCCCCCTTTCAAGCCTCACGTGATTAATGGACATCCTCTTTGCGAATTTCGGCAATTTGTAATGAAATAGCCTTTTCAATGACTGTATCTTTTGATTGCGTTGACTTAGAAGGTTGATTTTTTTCACAGCTTCACGGGTCCGCAGGCTTGAGTATTTGATATCAATTTCAGCATGCTACCTCCATGCGTTTCAGAGAAAAAGGGTCTTGACAGACAGACAACAATATGATCAATGAAAATAATCGATTTATTGATTATTTTTGTTTTTATTTTTATGAAACATTCATAGAATGAAATTCAACATACAATGACAATGCAAAGAAAAATTCGTTAAGCAGCTGGACTTGAACCAGCAACCTCGGTAATCCGTACCACGCTCCACCAATTAAGCTATACTTAACGTTGGTGTACCTAACGAATTTTTCAATGCCTTGTGTCATATTTTATTTGGAAGATCTCTCCTCAGCGCCATCTATGAGTAGCTTAATCAAGCAGCTCACCCACTACGGAACTTCTACAGTTACGCATTAGTGGCAAGAGATGGAGCTATTTTCTGAATCAATGAAAATAATCGATTTATTGATTATTTTTGTTTTTATTTTTATGAAACATTCATAGAATGAAATTCAACATACAATGACAATGCAAAGAAAAATTCGTTAAGCAGCTGAGCTGCTTGATTAAGCTACTCATAGATGGCGCTGAGGAGAGATCTTCCAAATAAAATATGACACAAGGCATTGAAAAATTCGTTAGGTACACCAACGTTAAGTATAGCTTAATTGGTGGAGCGTGGTACGGATTACCGAGGTTGCTGGTTCAAGTCCAGCTGCTTAACGAATTTTTCTTTGCATTGTCATTGTATGTTGAATTTCATTCTATGAATGTTTCATAAAAATAAAAACAAAAATAATCAATAAATCGATTATTTTCATTGATTCAGAAAATAGCTCCATCTCTTGCCACTAATGCGTAACTGTAGAAGTTCCGTAGTGGGTGAGCTGCTTGATTAAGCTACTCATAGATGGCGCTGAGGAGAGATCTTCCAAATAAAATATGACACAAGGCATTGAAAAATTCGTTAGGTACACCAACGTTAAGTATAGCTTAATTGGTGGAGCGTGGTACGGATTACCGAGGTTGCTGGTTCAAGTCCAGCTGCTTAACGAATTTTTCTTTGCATTTCATTGTATGTTGAACAATATGATCCTATAGGGGTTCCGTTTCTTCCTTTTAAGATACGGGAACCCTAAAAAACTAAGTATAGTTCGACTTCGTGCTACAGTGTTTGATTGTTTCCAGAATGCCGATCCGCACATGAACGTCGAACCTTTGCCAATGGAGGCGGGCGCGGCGGGACTACCACAAGGTAAGGTCTACATTACAGACAAGACAAACATATACAACGTGTTCCAAAATAACCCGCAAAAAAATGTATAAAAAAAAAGTTTTTATTTTATAAACTGATTCAAATATTGTAAATGGACTCTTTGTAATGGACCATTTAACCCCCTTTCGGCATTACTGGTGTTTTTGTAACAGCCTGTATAATAGGCTATTATACTCTTTTTTAAAAAGGTGGCTAGAATGACTACAGTAATGACAGTGGTCTGCAAATAAAGTTTTTTTTTAATTGTTAATTATTGTTCTTTTAGACCGTAAAAAAATCTAGCATTTTTTTGAGACTAAAAACACTATAAAAAAATAATTTTAAAATCAGCTGCTCATGAACGGACGACAACGATGCCGGCCATGATTTTCTATATATTATCTGTGTCACATCACATTCGGAAGTGAATTGCGAATGAAGTTTGGAACTTAGTTGGTTTCCGTTGTTTACAAATTCTATGATGTTTCAAAGTACTTACAGGTTAAAAAATACATTTTTAAATAATTTCCGCGACAATTTTCTACTGGTATGTTTTAAAAACGATATATTTATGTTTGCTAGACATAATTACTATATGAAATATATGTGTTTTTTATAGTTTTTCATATGAGTCCACATTAGCCTATTATTGTACTTTTTGAATACTCACTGAAACATGAATACTTACTCAGAAAAATTATAGCTAGGAATCGAAGCTGGATCATTGAAAAACCTCTGCGAATTTGACAGTTCCCCTGGTGTAATTTGCGTGGCCGTATTTTTGTATGAAAAAGTGCCACACAAATTACACCAGGGGTCACGTTTGAAAATCCACCTATCTAATCCTAAAATAAACGTAGTATAAAACACACCACAACTGTGATTTGGACTCCCAAAAGATCGACCACAGATTAACCAATGATTTTTACAAGCTCGTGTCTTCGATGTGTCTTCGTCACAACTATTATGGTTAATAGAAAGTTAAATGAAAAAATAGCTACAACTTACTAATAAAAACGTTATCATAAGATTTTATAACTGTAAATTAATAAGAAAACCTATTCCTCGAAATTGTTTTTGAATTAGAATAGGTGGGTAGGTACATCCCAATTGTTGATGTATTAATAAATGATCTTCTATTAGGTATCACTGAGGTAATTTGATAACGTATTAACAAATTAAATAAAAAAATATTGTTGATTGAAGTGTTTAGTTTTCTATTAGAAATCGCCTTCTTTTTAAAGTTGTACGGATTTTTTTTAGTCCACTGACTGAATGATTGCGATTCCAATTTACTTTTGTTTGGCAGCGTTTATGTTTTTTTTGCTTCCTAAATTTAACATGAAAATAAATAGATGTAAACATAACAAAATGCAAATTATTATGCATGTTAAGTGTTAAGCAGTGTTAAGTTTACAGTTAAATTTGATAACATTCCGATCGAGCCAGCACTAAACTCGGTTCACTTCTAACTTTTTCGACGCCAACGACTCATCAGCACCGCAGGTTCAACGCCAACGAGTGGTATATGGCTCGCAAGAAGGACAGCATTTGGTTTCTTGCAAGAAAACGGCTTAGCGTACGAACGAGTGCTTTGACATTTGTCTTAGTGTTGAAAGCTTAAAAATCAGAGTTTAGCTGTGGCAGACTTATTGTTTTAAAGGGAAGCTACATTATATGCAGTATTGAATACAAGGTCAGATAAAGTGCTGCTCACTGTACTTCTAAATGCGCGTTTACAACTGTCACGCGTTGAATATGTAACTGGGTCAACCAATTTTTAAGCCCGCTCGTAAATGTCCTCTGGACAACTCATCAAAGATATAATTTTCTAAGACATTTGTCTTAGCGTCGAAAAGGTTAACTTGTAACTACACAGCATGTCTTACTTTCCAGGGAAGGGAGATCAATGAGTTCACACAGAGCTAGAACTTAAATAGAGCTTGTGTATGATATTATGAATAGTTATATATCCGTTTATCTCTCTTCCCAGGAGCGCAGTGGAGTATGATGGAGCACACATACCCGCGCTACTCGAACGCCTGTCTCGGGCTGCCGCACGACCCCGCCATGTATATGGGCAACGTGATCAATCAGCACATGGAGGGCGAGATGGGCGAGTACACGGCGGCGGGCGTGGCCGGGCCCTCCCCCGGGCCCTCGTGCGCCCCGGAGCCCCATCCCGCCCATGACCTGCCCCCGCAGCAGCCCAAACGCCGCCGCGCCACCAACCCCCAGTCCGAAGAAAATTTCCAGCGCGCGCTCGAAGCCGTTCGCTTCGGCGGCATTGGCTTCTGCAAGGCCGCGCGCATGTTCGGGGTCAACAACCGGACCCTCTGGCTCGAATACAAGAAGAAAGGCTACCCCAACAACCGGCCCAGCATCAAGTCCCGCATCAAGCGGGAGCACACCACCCCGCCGCCCGAGCACAAGGAGGAGGCCCCCCCTCAGGAGCAGCAGATGGCGCTCCTCTGCCCCCCTCACCCCGTACCCGTCGGCTTTATCGACTCGCGCCCCCTTGACTTCCCCCTCCAGGGTGTACCACACAACTCCCCCCTCAACATTCTGGGGGTGAACTTCAATAACATGCAATAGAACGCGGCTTGCGGGGCTCCCATCGAGGAAACGTACTCGTTGTGACAAGAGTGGGCGGGCGAGCCCAGTGCGAACCCGCCGCGAGTCCCGCGCTACGATATATACACGCATATGTTGATGTAAATCAATGTAAATAATTCGTTATCGGTAAGTCCAGTATTATGTTCGCGGCCAGTGCGCGTGGGGTGGGAACTGTACCACTTTGTTTTTTTTTTTTACCCAGTGACTTAGCTTTCGTGGGGTCAGTGTGAACCGACGGTTAAATCGAAGATGAATTCGTAACTTGCAGTTAGTAGTTACTGATCTGGTTTGTATTATTTGAATTTTGTATATGTTATAAAGCTCTAGTGTTCTTTGTAGCTTACGCAGTGCTTAGCTGTCGGTTTGCAATGGCTGAAACTATAATAATGTTGCGCGTGGACGTTTTATTCTTCGACGAATTGGCCACGTGACGTGCAAGTCTTTCTCGCCCTCGACCCTCTAAAAACTCCCGTCTTATTTAGCCACGGTAACTCACATTGTCTTGTTCGTGTAACGTGGGTTTGTCAAGGAAAGATAATAGTAAAAAAATTACGAAATATGCCGGTTTGTTTTGTGTAAACTATAGTAATTTAATAGTGGATTTTTCTTTTCATGTAAGTACAATTATGATGTATTTATTGCTATTTTTGTGTCATATGAAGTTACAACTTTTGACTGGTAGCACTACTGCCCTGCCGCTATGAAATCAATCCTGACTCATGGCACAGCTAGAATCGTCCCACGATAACTGTGGTAATACTTTTTCATGTCACTCAGACATTTCTTTAATTATAAATAATAATGATAGTGGTAATCAAAAGTTGTTGTTTTTAAAAAAAAATAGCTCTGTCCATTGGAAGACAAATTTTGCCAGTGTTTAGTAGGTTTTGCTGTTGTACGGTAGAAAGTTCTAGAAAACGAAATATGAGAGGTATTTTAATAGTGGATGAACGATGACCTGTAATCTAACCAAAAGTTCAAAACGTTGTTTGACTATAAAACAGTATTGCCATAAACAAACTTTAGATTTCTGCTGTTGTCAATTCATTGCAGAGTTATTAGAATGTTAACCTTATAATAAAAATGATAGACTTGCTTGTTGTCATTGACATTGTCAATAATGAGAATCTTTATAGCTGTGCAATGTATCAGGATGACTTCACAGCGGCGGGGCACTGTAGTTGCCAGCGTGGTATACCCGAATAAAGTAGAGTCGCCAGTAATTAAGCCGTTACTATTCTCTGTTAGGATATTCGGTTTCGATCGGGACATCACCTCACACCTCGTCAATACTGGTCAAGTAGATTTGCATGTCCAGTGGTTAATTCGTCTAAGATTCTATCGCTACGCAAATTAACTACTTGAGTTCCTAACCCCACGCAGTAGTTACGGACTGTGATGCGTCAAGTTTTGTTCACGTTAAAGTATTTAATGCCACTCTTAGAGACATTTAAGTGGCGTTGAGCTAGAATTTTTGTACGAAAGTGAAACATCGTCACTGATGAACGATTTAAGTGTTGATTGTTGTCTCCGGGTGTGACGGTTAATTTAATTGCTGGCTATGTTCGATGCAAGCGCGAATGTATTAGGTGCTGACACTTAAGCAATTTATTTAATAAGGAATTAAAGCAAATGATTAGGGAAATATGTAGACTTCGTATCGTATAGTCAGGAGCAGAAGTAGCTAAGCAACCGAAGCGGTCGCAATGATCTAAGCACGGCTCTATTGTTATAGACATAAGAGCTTGTGCAGGTCATTGTGACCGCTTCGGTTGCTTAGCTACTTCTGCTGCTGACTGTACGTATTAACCCATGGATAATATTCATAGTCTATTTTGCAACCATTATCTGCATCTGTGTAATATCAATTTTTGTGTCCAGTACAAGTAGTAGTGACATAAACTCACTTTTAGTCTATATCTAACACCAAACGAACAGACCTTAGTACAGCTCTTTTATACACACATAGGTTAGTCGGTGTTCATTCAGAACGACTAGAACAATTTTGTCTCGTATGGCAAGGCAACCGATGCAAGAGCGACATTAATTTTTTTTTCGATTATTATTTAATCTGATAATAATAACCGAATAATTTAAATTGCACTCTACTGTTAAGCGTTGCTTACCGAAGTGAAACCTACTGTCCACGACGCGTAGCCGTATAGAAGCGTACGGCGTCGTATCGTATGCGTATTGTAATACGCGCAAAGCGGCGTATAGTTAAACATTTTTGACGTGAGCTCACCTACTTAGCAGCAATCACAATGGAATTGTATCTAATACAATGCTATCATCTGCTTTTGTTCTCGTAACCGCCAACCAGTTACTTACAAAAAAGGTTAAAAATGCTTTGCTTGTTCATTGAAATTTCAACCTTATACCATGTGTATTTTATAACCACTGTAGCCATTACTGGTATAAAATTAAAAATATAAAACTCGCGTTTAGACCCACACAACAAGGAGTGTGGTAAAGAATGTGGTTGAAATTTCAATATACAAGCATAGTTCTAACCTTTTTTGTAAGTAACTGGTTGGCGGTTACGAGAACAATAGCAGATGATAGCATTGTATAGATACAATGCCATTGTGATTGCAGCTAAGTGGATGAGCTCAGTTCAAAAAATTTTAGCTGTGTATACGATTCGTGTATGAACTTGTTTGTACATGTACTTGCTTGTATCGCTCTCGTCCTACGCGCGTATTACGATACGCTTACGAATTTGCGATACGACGCCGTGTGCGAATTCCCTAAGTCTTTTCAATTTAGCTTGTACCAGTTGCCGGAATATACGACCGAATAGCCTAGTGGTTAGAGACCCTGACTATGAAGCTTGAGGTCCCGGGTTCAAATCCCGGTCGGGGCAGATGTTTGTATGATGATTACGAATGTTTGTTCTCGGGTCTTGGATGTTTAATATGTATATAAGTATGTATTTATCTATATAAGTATGTTTATTCGTTGTCTAGTACCCATAGTACAGGCTTTGCCTAGTTTGGGACTAGGTCAATTGGTGTCAAATTGTCCCATGATATTTATTTATTTATTTATTTATTTATACTTTCGTGCAAAGATAGCTGGCGTCTAGTGCGGCTAAAGCTAAATCCAGTTACATATTAAACTATCATTTGCTTGATCAAATATTACATATCAACACGCAATATTCTAGAGTTAAGCTAGCCTGTGCCCAGCTGTGGGACGTGGGCCGGACCGAAGGCCGTACACTAGGTGCGGCCGGTTGCTACTTTAGTCGTAACGTTTAATAATTTTACACGTTCGTTTTTGAACAATATGTGGGTTGTGTGTTTTGTTAAGATGTGTGAGTTGTGATCGTGTGGGAAACATTCGTGCGTTTAACGTGAACATAACTTGGGGAAGTCTTTCGGGTAAAGTGGTCCGCTTTGAGCCTCAAGAAGAACTTACCTCTACATAGATTAATTGACTAGAGCTGGCACGAATAAATAGTACAAAACAGTTGCACTGAGACATTTTCATAGGGAAAAGATTTAACCCTTTTCCAGGCCGCTATTTCATTAACTGTACAATTGTCAGTTTTCAATGACAATTCGGTGTCAACTGCTGACTTGAAGAGATTTTGTTTTAGCGCGCTTCATGTTGTCAAAGAAATATAGTTCGAATTGTCATGTAGAACTGACATTTGTAAATATGGTGAAAGAGGGGCCTGGCTCCACCAATAGTAATATGTTTGGCAATAATTATAAGACAAGTAACTATTCTGGTAAATTCAATTTGATTTGATTCTTAAATCTTTTTGTTAGGATTGAAATTGTAAGTACACTTATGTGGTCGATAAATCGTACTAAGCCTGGAAAAGGGTTGTTTTCATGTATGTGAAGCGTATTCAAATAATTTATTGCTACATCATAACATTACCTCTTTGCCCGTGCATTTTTTGACTGGACTACGGAAGTTTTTTTCTTTTGTACAGATCATCAGACCATGGAAGCATTTATTTCTCATTGGTACAGTCAGCAACGTAACTAAGCAGCAGAAGGGGTTACAATGACCTAAGCACGGCTCTATAGCTATAGACATAAGAGCTTGTGCAGATCATTGTGGCTGCTTCGGTTGCGAAGCTACTTCTGCTGCTGACTGTATAGTTAAACTTTTTCTTTGAATTGTACTACATAATTTGTGCCACCTCCAGTGAGTTCATCTGCCTATGTAATAGAGTAATATTTATGCATTTTTTTTTGCAATCACACGCTAAGCGGAACATCTTACTTGATGTATCATCGGACGATGGGATTTCGATAGGGCAAATAATCTGATACAGGGATTGGCTTGCATTTTATCGACTGAAACATCGATACATCGATATTATTTAATGTAATGGAGGCGTTTATTACACAATGATTATAGTGTGTTTACAAAAAAAAAAAAATCTCTACATCACAAATGTAAAGTACATCACAAGGCGCGTTTTGCGCTGTTTTCTGTTCCGCGCGGTGGGCCAGAATTCTCGAAGTAAATAATAGATAACAGTTTTAAATGATTCGCGGTTAATTGCATTAGACATAATGAAAACAACAACTGCGCAACATTAGTATCTACCCTCGTCTCGTCAGCTTGCCCGTGATCATGACGCATGCAATTGCATCGAAATATCGATAGCTCATCAAACCTATAAGGTAATTGCGGTCAATATCCCGTTTTCATTATGTCTAAATCATAGATAATTAGATTTTTTTATTCTCTACTGCTGATGCAACCGATACTTTAACGCTGGTATCTCACTTGGCTATTCACTAGCCAGTTGTTTAAATATGAGAAACGTATTTCGATAAAGCGAATATTTTAACGAATACGGCGAAGTGAAGCGCCGGCTTTACTAGTCGATAAAAGCGATAGCGAATCCCTGTGGAGGCTTCATTCGTACTACGAATATTTCCGAGTCTCATCACATATAGTCCACATGAAGTCTGTTTGCCATAATCAGTAACGATTAAGTAGATCTCAATAATATAAGTTGTATGATACGCGATTGGAACAATTTTTTTTTTCGTATTGCACAAGGTTTTAGAGTAAGTTGAAGTGAAAATGATATGTGATAGTGATCGTAAGAAGTACTTAAGCTGATTACGAGCGCGATAGGTGTATAACGCTTGGCCAGAATTATGCTTTTAGGGGCGGGGCTATTTTCATCCGATAGGGATAGCGCTATATGCCGTGTGCGAAGGGAGAGGGAGAGAAATGAAGTGATTGTATTTATTTTTTATCTTTTCAATCGTACAGTCATTCCATTTTATTATGGCATTTATAAAATATTGATTAATTTTATTAATGAATTATTAATAATAACATGTATTAATTATATTCCCAAATGAAATGTTACCCTTGAATATAATGTGGATCAGTTTTTTTTTTAATTTATATTAAAATTTACCTGTCCAGTGTTATACATCTCTCGCGCCTAGCATTAAGATTGAGAAGGCAGCTTTTACATTTCAAACTACCTCCCCGAGTATTCGAAGTATTTTTTTTACATCATTTTTGTATGCTGTTTTAGCAAACCAAAAAATTCAGTATTATCTAAAAAAAATCGTACTTACGCGTATTCTTTTACAGTTATTCAGGGATTTTTTTTAATGAATTACCAGTGTTTTTATAATAATTTTATTTGCTAAGGATTGCATATCGAAATTGTATCAAACGAAATGCTGCTGCGTATGTTCTGACCAGTATCATTGAACGTGATCGGACCGAGCCGTATTAACCGTTTGAACGCCACCGATGCATACAAAAGTTGTATAAAGGCCGAGCTACACCGGATGCGTTTGCGTGCATCTACGTGCACGTTGACGCACACTCATCCAGTGTGACTCTGCCTTTAAACTTATCTCATACACACAGAACACTATTATAGGTTGTAGTTCCGATGTAGCCTCAAGCTCTAGTGCCTCTTTACGGTACTAAAATGTAAAACCAAGAGTAACACCCTAGGGCAGCTTTTAGCAACTTTATATTCATTGTTGACGTTCAAAAGGCGACAATTTGACATATTACTTCCCACAAGTAATTTCGAAACCTTGTACATGTTTACGAATAAGTCGTATTTATCGTTTCGGTGTGTCTGGTCAGAGTATAGCTTATGCCGCTAAACGTTTAAGAGTATTTCATCACCTGCTATGCTGAGTTTGTTTTAAGATTTGAATTAATGTTCAAACCATCACACGTTTCTCGGCAATTCGAAGACGAATGGGCAAATAATACATTAAATAACATTTATTAACTGTTATATAAAAAAAATCTGATTGTGTCCTCGTTTTACTTAAAAACGTGTGCTAATGTATTTTAAAATAACTGCGTATACACTACCCTTACATTTTGTATCGGTATTTGTCGCAGGAATGCAACTAGCTGTACTTGACAAAAATTTAGATTGAAAGCTTGATAAATCCAAGTGTTAATGCAACGTCGTGTCGGATAACACTAGAGTTGTGCCTGCTCGGTCTTTAAAGGGAGCGCTCCGATCTCGTTCAATCGGTGAAAGGAACTAGATCGGTCTTTTAGTTCCTTTAGTTCAGTAGTTTAGTGAACGAGTTAGAACTGTTTTGATCTGTGAAGGACACGGAACGGAATGATAGTTGTTCATCGCACTCCCACTTGCTCTAGAGACACTTTGAACGGGCGCTATTTATCTCGCTCGCACCGCGGCCGCTCTGCGTTGCCCCGCTCGGTCACTCTTACTCGCTCCGTTCCGCTCAAGCGATTCATCCACTCCACTCCTCTACCTACTGAACTATAGGAGCGAAGACCGATTCAAATCTTGCAAAAGGATTTAGTTCCTTTTGGTCCGCGACGGGAATTCATTCCTAACAGTTCTTAGTTCCTGACCGACTCAAGCCTAGATAACACGGCACAGTGTGTATGGGAACTTGACGAGTGTAACAAGAGGCCAGTCGACAAGCGATGAATAAAGGCCACACTGGTTGCGTGTGCGTGCAGTGCACGCGTACGTCACGCAAGCAGTGTGACATCTCTTATGAATGAGGATTCATGCTTTACAGCGTAGTGGAACGCGCATGTCCACATGCACGTACAGTCGTACACGCATCTGTTGTGTCTCGGCCTAGAAAAGTGTACTTGTATGTTGTACTTTTAAATTTCAATGTAACACGTGACTTGATCGTGTGAAATTCCATCTAAAATGGATTTATTATTTGGATAATTTAAAAAAAATGGTTGTGCACACACTTTTTTTGGATTTTTTTTTTGTATGTCTTATCTGCTCAGAATCACGAGCACTATCGATGACTCATTTAAAGGTAAATATTGTGAAAATACTTTTACTCGTATAAATTCCATAATCATGTGTCGTGTTATCTTAGCGGTTTTTATCTATTAATAAGACACTGTCACTAAATGTTTGTCAATACGAAAACGTTATCATCACAGTACTAAGAGATCTCGATTTTGTATTTTGTTTGTGTAGTTTTATTTGTATAGGGAAAATATGCCGTTCGAACTCTGACGTGATCCGCAACAGTGTCGTGCAATCAAAACACACTTTTTTTTTAAAGATATTTTGCTTTAAAGTAGTGTTGCGTTCATCTCGTACATTCAAATTATTTCATAGGATTTATTTCATAGAAACACTGTACCGTCAAAGAGGTCGAGCTGTGGCCACCTGCATTTATAAGTGTCCGTATTTTATTATGAAAATACCGTGAGACTCGATCGTAGTGAAATAAAACGGATCGGAATTCGTAGTCCTACCTCTGGGAGAGCACGACACGACCCAGCGGCAGCGAGATGCACACTGCTGCTCGCGCGACTACTAGCACACAAATACCCTCATTTTCATCGTCATTTTTATTATTGTCAAATGCAGGGTAGCACACTACACTGATCCACATCACTCTGTAACGGCTCGTCCATACTCACCCGTTGACGCAGTATTTAACACAGTCTTCCAACTCTTGGGCATCGACCATCTTACTGTCGCGGTTAAAATTGGTGCGCTCCCAGAGGAAGGGCTAAACTCGACTTATAAACGTGAGTCATCAGTTTTATTTCGGTATGTCCGATTATATATTTCGCGTGTAATATTGTCACGTCTATTCGTGTGTCCGCCTCCTTGTATTCTGGCAATAAAGACGTATCTATTACCAATAACAAGTGGTTATGCTTGTTAACCGATCCCTTGGGGAATTTGAAAATAAATATGAAATGTTTTATTTATAAATTTTTGCAAAAAAATTGTGTATAACCTTTTCCTCTGAGCGCTGTTTAAAGCTCAATGAAATCTTAAGTAATTCGCGTCTGCGATCTGTCAAGAGGTTATGATAGTTAGATATTGTATATTATGAATATCCCCTAAAGTGATTGAATCGAGCATTTATTATGTATAGTTGTTTTTTTACATCACTCTGTATACAAATATTAAGTGTAAGTATTCTGTACTACTTGTTGCTGGCCGGGGTCCATCGTGTCATTGGACGTAGCTGTACTATATTATATTTTATAATAAAATACTTTATTTTTTACTTATTGTAAAATTTATTTGCGAAATTGGAAAATGTTTTTCTGTATCTGGCAATTATCAGATTGACAGGTAGGGTGTGAAGTTGGCAGCTAAATGCAAGTCCAATCCTATTGTAATTTGGCACGCTTTATTACATTTTCCAATTGTCTCTATGGGCCTCGGCTGGTGGGTATTAAGCATCACTAAGATAACTATATTTTTCTAATCGTATCAATGTTTTTTTTTAAGAACGTCGTCGTAGTTTTGAACGCGATCTCTTGATTTTTGACTGATTTTTTTTTATTCTGATTGTAATTTAGCTTTAGCGAGACGTGTTAGTTCGATGTGGTTGCGTGGGAGGGGATGGCGCCACTCATGGTTGGGAGATCTGAAGGGTAACATCGGGTCTGTGTCATACACTTAAACCCTGTTATTCATAAACCTATATTAACTAAAATGCTGTTAAAGTTGGTTTGTCTCTTTTCATCACGTTGACATTTTCGCTAGTAAGAAGAAGACAAAACCTATTTTAGCTAATAGAGGCTTGAGTGACGTTTATGAATAAGGGCATTATAGTTTAAACCAGAGACAACTAATGCAAAGACTGCCAATCTTCATACTAACTTGCGTAGCTCCGAAATATAAGGTTCACTATACTTCGTATGCTTTATTATTAGTAAGAAAGCAAAGACGATAAAACCAAGAGGACTGCCAATAGCTGTACAATGTCGTGTTCCTGTAAAATAATGAACCTGCTGTAGCTAGTTTCACTATAGAGAGGTCTCTGTACCATTAATTTTGTATGACACTTAGACCTCTGGCTAACACAATAGCGCCATCTATGAACTGAAAGAAAAAACTAACTTAGAAGGCGCTATTGTATTAGCCAGAGGTATAAATGTCATACCAAATGAATGGTACAGAGACCCCTCCTTAGTAAAACTAGCTACAGCAGGTTTATTATTTCAAAGGAACGCGACATCGTATAGACACTGGCAGTATTATGGTCCTTGTAGGAAAGTAAACGATCCTGACCTGTTTTTTTTTAATAACACTTTTTAAAATAAGTAACGGTAAGTAACAATTAAATAACAATGAAACTTAATTATTTATATTGTTATGGTTTTATGCGTAAGGGTTACAAATTTTTATAAACCGATTTTCAATAAAAAGATCATGTCAAGATAGTTTACATTCTTTCTAATGCTAAAAAAAAACTAAGTATAGACCCTTAAATCCTTTAAGACGCCCTGAGTACTTGGACATCTAGGGTGCGTGCTGACCACGCCGCCGACCTACAGTTGCCCGAATGAGGGATATTGAGAGTCAGAAACCCGCTAGGATAGCTAGTGGCGAGTCTGGTCTATCTTAGTCTCCACCAATGAGAGGCAAGCTATAATCGTCCCACGATAACTCTGCATAAGATATTAATTGGCAACCCAGAAAATCACGCTGTGGTAATACTTTTGTCATGTCGCTCAGACATGTCTTTAATTATAAATAATAATGATAGTAGTAATCAAAAGACGCTGTTTTTTTTTAAATATGGCTCTGTTCATTGGAGGACAATTTTGCCAGTGTTTAGTAGGTTTTGGCGTTGTACGGTAAAAAAAAATGTAGAATACGAAATATGAGAGGTATTTTAATGGTGGATGAACGATGACCTGTTTATGTTTAATCTAATCAAAAGTTCAAAACGTGTTGTTTGACTATAAATCAGTGTTGCCATGAACAAACTTTAGATTTCTACTGTTGTCAGTTTGTTGCAGAGTTATTGTGGGCTGACTCTACTGGCCTGTGATCGGTGGTAATTGACAGATAGACCTCACCCGACACCTGGCGGATTTTTGACTTTTTGATTTTTGAGTATTGTTATGTCTCAACGGTGGTGTATGTGTACAGCCCGTTGCTTCGTTTATTATAAGATTTGAATTAACTGCCAAACTATCATACGTTTTTCTCCAATAGGGTTGTTGACTGGTGTCAAAATAAAATCATTTTACATTTGGGTCAATCAACTTTTCGTTGCCACTTGTTGCCATGGAGATGTCCCCTGGGTAACACTACAAAAATATGATTTTCTAAGACTCCATTCCCCGAAAGTCAGGATTTGCACGCTTAGGAGATGAAGCATGAAGGAATTAGCATGTAACTGTCGAGACTCCTAGCGTTTGATGGAGCGATGCCTTAGAAAATCTTGTTTTAGACGAGTTACCCAGGGGACGTCTCCATGGCAACGAGTGACAACAAAAAGTTGATTGACCCGTTTTAACTTATCAAGCTTCCGAGAATACTCAAAGGCGATGCCTCGCTTAGTAATGCGATTAATTCAGCAAAAACCAATAAAAGGAGGCAGTTTGATCACTGAAAATTATGACGTCACAGTTATCTAATTCAATACTTCGTACTAACGGGTCCGATCAAATCGTTATGACATTTCAAAAAAAGTTGCTGGTTTGACCAAGAGGCAACATCCCTATTCGAAGCCAAATAGGGGAAAGGTACGAGTAGTAATAATAACGTTTATTAGTGGTATACAGTGTCATCGTTTTACTTAAAAACGTGTGCTAATTTGACGATTAATTTCCAATCTTAAAATGAATTGAGTAAAACCCAAATCAGCCAGCGTTATGTGTATAAATGTAAATAGAATCGAATTAGGAAACTAATATGACGTCTAAAGATACAATGCGGGGTCGCGAAAGCAAAGACTGCTAAAGTTATGTTTTGAAAGTGCACCATTTATACGTACAAGGTTCAATACTAAAGTCGTATGTCGTCTCGTAAGGCAACGCCTCGTCGGTGGAGTTTCTACCTCCACCTAGAGTCTCAGAAATATAGTAAGGCCGTGTCTCACTGGATGCGCGGGATAGTGAAGTATGGATGCTCTAAACCCTTTCGACGCCAACGACTCATCAGCACCGCAGGTTCAACGCCAACGACAGATTTATGGCTCACAAGAAGGATAGTATTTGGTTTCTTGCAAGACAACTTGGCGTATGAATGAGTGCTTTGACATTTGTCTTAGCGTTGAAAAGGTTGAGACGTCACGCCGCTAGCGACACGCATTACGTGCGCGTCACGCAAGTCTCTTATGAGAATTCATACTATACAACGCAGTGGAACGCGCATGTCTACGTGCACGTCACGCAAGTGGTATGGCAACTCTTATAAGGATTCATGCTTTACAACGCAGTGGAACGCGTACGTTGCACGTCACGCAAGCTGTGTGACATCTCTAAGAGGATTCATACTTTACAATGCAGTTGAACGCGCACGTCGACGTGCACACGGTCGCATCTGGTGTGGGTTGGCGTTCACAGACCTTATTCCTACGGGAATAAGGTTGATGCTCACATGTTTGCTAATTGTTGATACATATTGGCGCCATTGACTCAGTCAAAGACTACAGTCAGCAGCAGAAGTAGCTAAGCGACCGAAGCTGTCACAATGATCTGCACAAGCTCTTATGTCTATAACAATAGAGCCGTGCTTAGCTGAGCAACCGAAGCGGTCACAATGATCTGCACAAGCTCTTATGTCTATAACAATAGAGCCGTGCTTCGTTGTGAACGCGTCGGTTGCTTAACTACTTTTTCTGCTGAGTGTACTGCAATAAAGATAAGAAAATAGTTGATTTTCTTTATCCAAACTTTTTAATTATCTCTATAGTCGAACTATAGATCCTGTAAGGACACTTGTAATACTAAACCGGTAATGTAATTGGGGAAACTAGTTATATGACTTTTAGCATTGAACCTACCGAAGTGCCGGTTACGCCAGTAACAACGTTAGTAAGGTACAGACCACAATAATATTACATATAAAAGGAGGTAGATATGTCATCAGCACGCCGAAAATGAAGCGCAGATAGAGTGGTGCCTTAAATAATCTTTAAAGATTAGTTACCCAGGGGACATCTCCATGGCAACGAGTGGCAATTAAAAGTTGATTGACCCTTTGGCAGATTGAATTGGGCAAAAGATTAATCTGTCATTGACTATCTGTGGCAACCTTACACTGCGTTGTCTGACGTGACCACGTTCTAGATCAGCATCCAGACAATTTTCTAATGAAAATTATGTATTATTTTATAATATTTTATCATCACAGTCTATTGTTTTTTTTTTGTACAATGTTACCACAATATACTCGGCAATCTAAATAACTAGTGTCAATGTTCAGCCATTAGTTTAATGTTACCATGTGGTAACAAATTTAATGAGAATTTGGAACTCATTCGCACGCATGATTTTTTTTATTACACATTTGTCATAAGTCTGCCGGGTCTCAGTCGATAGATATCCGTTGAAAGGGTTGAATAAAATAACAGATTTTATATTTCATAGTTCGTACACAGCGGTTTACTTTGCCGAGTTGTAAGTTACTGTAGTCCTTGAGAGCAATCATTAAGTTGGTGCGACGTTGAATTTATTATAGCATAAATAATCAGATATCACGGATGGAAAATAATAAATAATGTGCGTAGCACTACATAATAATGTTCTATACCAAAATAGATAATAAATTCTTTGGTTATTTTGTAATTTAATGTTTTAATTATTCCTCACCGTTCCCCTCGAACCCCTACGAGCAATGTTACGTCACAGATAATTCATGATGCGTGGGGGCTCCCTCTCCCCTTATATATGCCCACGTTTGGGCCCCGGCCTTGAGAAAGCCAGCTACGCACTACGCAGTGAAGCAAAATGGTGAAATGTTGAACGCCGGCGTTGAATTCCTGTTTCCAAATATTCCAGAGGCCCGAGTAGGAATATTTGAAAGCTGAGGGTCGAGCACGATTTTTCGAATCCTGCGTAACGTTACGGTTATCGTATCGAGATCGGGAAACATACTAAATTTTAGTTCCAAATACGCTCACGGGCGGGCGCTGCTTCAACTTGTTTCTGTTTGTCTCTGTTTCAACTTGGACAAAATTGCTTTCGTATGTTCTCTACACACACACACAAAATTTCACGAAAATCGGTTGAGAACGCATTTAGCAGGTTCGCTAATTATAAAGTTTTTTTTTGTCGATTCGTTTTTTGGACTCTTTTACAAGAAAAAATTAAATCTAAAAATGTTCAAAAATCGTGTAATTATGTGATCAGGTTCGATAATTATGTAGGATTTTTTCGTCGATTCGTCAACGCCAAAGACATATACAAAAGTTGTCATTCACAAGCCAAGTTGGCATAACGTCAACGCGGACTTAAACCAGCATGCGTCCGTAGGTCGCAATTGCACTGTGCAGCCGGACGCCTATAAGCGTTGGTGGCATCGTAGGCACGTCGGCTCATGACGCCTTTAAGCGTCCTTGGCGTTGGAAAGTAAAAAAACGAAGTGTTCAAAAATGAGGTCGCGTGGTCTACAAGGTCACAGAGCCACTAGTATTAATGTGTGCACGTCCAAAGTTACCCATGTGTGTCAGACGCGTCGAGCATCCGCCCCCGGCGCTCCAAGTACTTCAAGCGGCAGAGCCGCGTGCAGCCCGAGGAGCGCGAGGTGCGGCGGCAGGCGTCCGAGCCCGCGCCGGCGCCCGCGCAGCCCCCGCTCAAGAGGCACGAGTCATACCCTCAGTATACCGTCTCCTCGGTCAGTACAGTCTACACAGCACCTGGGCTTTTGTATGTCTATACCTAACGGGGCCCCCTGAGCTACAAAGATAAATAAATAATAAATATCATGGGACAAATTGACACCAATTGACCTAGTCCCAAACTAGGCAAAGCCTGTACTATGGGTACTAGACAACGGATAAACATACTTGTATAGATAAATACATACTTATATACATATTAAACATCCAAGACCCGAGAACAAACATTTGTATTCATCATACAAACATCTGCCCCGACCGGGATTCGAACCCGGGACCTCAAGCTTCATAGTCAGGGTCGCTAACCACGGCCATCCGGTCGTCAAGGTTAAAAGATGAAATTAATGCCAGTGGATAGGGATTTCAATGTACCTCGCGAAATGTATAATCTTTTTTAATGTGCTTCGAAAGAGCTTTCATTTGATACTACTTTTAAATCTCTAGGCCTTCTCTAGGCCCTGAAACAACAAGGGGGCCCGCTGGCTCTATGGCGACTTCAAAGGCTATTTTTAACGTTATGGTGAAGGTTCATTGAAAAAGATTATGCGTTTCGCGAGGTACATTGAAATCCCTATCCACTGACATTAATTTCGTCTTTGTAGCTCAGGGGGGCCCCGCTAGGTATCTGGACACACCCTAGGCTTGTAGTGTAACTTTTGACACAAAATAACAATTACATTATAAAAAAAACCGGACAAATGTGAGTCTAGCTCGCGCACCGAGGGTTCTGTACAAAGATTTCCCCCCTTTTCCCCAGTGTTTTAAGTTGTCCAGTGTTAGCAGAGCCCTGCTCCTTAGCAAAATGTACGCAGTGTAGGGTTATTTTATATTGGTCTGATATATACAGACACTCAACAGACAGACATAGAAATTTTAGATTTTCAGATTTTTCCGAGTGGTTTTGCTATAAGAGCTACCTTCATACCAAATTTCAAGTTTCTAGAACAACTAAAAGTACCCTTTAGGTTTACGCATTACGGCGATTTGTATGGAAACAACCTTTTTAATGACTGTATCTTTTGATTGGTTTGACTGTTTGAAACTTTTATTTATTTCTGTATTTTCTGTACAATAAAGCTTTAACTTACTTTCTTATGCGGTGCGCGAGTCCGACTCGAACTTGGCCGGTTTTTTAACAGACAAGTTATTTGATCGTCCATTACGATATATTAACTTGATATTTGGCATTAATGTGTAAGTTGGATGGGAATACAAAACAGTCATCAAAACTTACCATCGGCAAAAAGCTTTTATTTAAACGTCCGTTCCAGAGCCGGTCGCGGACGCTGGACCACCAGATCGGCTCGCTGCTAATCCGCGCCGTGACCTACGTGGACCGCGGCGGCGCCCCCGGCTCGCCCTCTACCTCGTTCGAGGCCGAGACGCCTCAGACCCGAGCCAGCCACACGCCCGCCGTCAGGTACGTCCGGAGATGGATATGATCTCATCGGCATAAAACATTAAAGGTAGGTATAATCGTCCCACGATAACTTTGCATAAGATATTAATTGGCCACCCAGAAATATCACGCTGTGGTAATACTTTTTTCATGACACTCAGACAATCAAATCAAAAGTTGCTGTTTTTTTTTAAATAAGGCTCTGTCCATTGAACGACAATTTTGCCAGTGTTTAGTAGGTTTTGCCGTTGTACGGTAAAAAAAATTTAGAAAACGAAATATGAGAGGTATTTTAATGGTGGATGGCGAATGAACGATGACCTGTTTAATATTTAATCTAATCGAAAGTTCAAAACGTGTTGTTTGACTATAAATCAGTGTTGCCATAAACTAACTTCAGATTTCTACCGTTGTCAGTTCGTTGCAGAGTTATCGTGGGACGACTATAGTTGTAAACCAGCGGCTTGTAAGCCGGTAGTAACCGAAACCAGCCGCTAGAAACGAATAACCAGCCGCTTGATACCGGGTAGATACCCGACTTGAGCATCGAAGAAAAAAAACTATGTTTATTACATTCTTTATTGTTAAACTCTCACTTTTGTTATACAGTAACACTTATATTATGTTCTGCTACTCGTATTTTTTTTTTTAATAAACACCGAAGACACCGTTCATACCTACTAATTACTTAATTCAGAGACATTCCACTGCAGTGTCACATTTTTTGCAAGTGTCATTGTTTACGTCTGTTTATGTTATATGTATGTATCTATATAATAGAAATTGCAATTTACAAAAAGACCGACTGGCATCAGCGGGGACCGAAGGGCTGGCAGCTTCAACGCAACGTATTAGCGTCGCGATACAGCGAGGAAATGCTGCCAGCATCTTCGAGACCATGCCGCGGGGGAGCTGTTTTCCAAATTTATTTTAATCTTTTTTACTCATCATCATCATCAACCGTCATGTACTTGTTTTACGTTGTGTTAATAAATTATATCATTCACTCTATGTAACATAGGTAGTAAAAAAAATTTAGAAGAAAATTTATTATTGTCAAAAGTAGGGATCCGTTTATTTCATTACGATTGAATCTCAAGGTATTTTCATGTTAAAAGTGGTATTCCCTAGGTCGGGCCCCCCTCTCAGCTGCAACTTCTGCTGGAACACCGTGGACGAGTGCGGTCGTATCTTGCGGCGCAAGACGCAGTACCACTGCCCCGAGTGCCGGACCAACCTGTGCATAGTGCCGTGCTTCCACGAGTACCACGAAGGTATACCTATACACACATCATCTATATGTGTAAATATATTTTGTAAGGCGGTTTTACTTTTTTGTTGAAAGATATTTGAATAGCCTTAGAAAATATGTGAAACACATAATACGTGCCTATAAAATTTGAGGGTTGCCCTCGATTTCCCTAGGATCCCATCATCAGATCATGACTTGGTGACAATGGGACCACCTCAGGAGTATTAAAGACCGGATAGCCTAGTGGTTAGAGACCCTGACTATAAAGGTTCGATCCCCGGCCGGGGCAGATGTTTGTATGGTGAATACGAATGTGTGTTCTCGGGTCTTGGATGTTTAACATGTATATAAGTATGTATTTATCTACATAAGTATGTTTATCCGTTGTCCAGTATCCATAGTACAGGCTTTGCCTAGTTTGGGACAAGGTCAATTAGTGTCAATTATCCCATGATGTTTTTTTATTTATTTATATATCTCTATACAGAGTGAAACCAGAGACGTGATCAGAATTTTTAAATGTAATTGAGTAAAATTCTTAGAGAAGACCCGTGCCCCGCAGTGGGACGTAATAAAGGTTGGTGATGAAATCAAAAACAGGTAAACGTGATCTATTAACGATACTGAATTACATTTTAAAATTCTGATCACGTTTCCGGTTTTTTTGAAATTCCACCCCTAAAGGGGTGAAAAGGGGGGTGATTGTTTGTATGGAAAATCGTTATTTTTTTAATGAAACTTAATGAATATGTTGAATTAACACGTGTTTCATCGTTTTTCATAATTTCAACCCTGCGGGGGTGAAAACGCCTTTGAGAAACCCTGTACAGTCAGCAGAAAAAGTAGCTAACCAACCGGCGCGTTCACAATGATCTAAGCACGGCTCTAATGTTATAGACATTAGAGCTTGTGCAGATCATTGTGATCGCTTCGGTTGCCTAGCTACTTCTGCTGCTGAATGTATTAGAGCCTTGTTCGTAATAACTTACCTAACCCCCTTAATAGATAATGTACTATTTCTTTCAAGGGCCAGAAGCGGATGCGGCGGCGAGCGCCAGGTGAAGCGTGATCAGGTATAATACGGACTAGAAACAGTGCGGGTAAACTTACTTTGCACTCGTGACGTCAGTTCCGCCGAGTTGGAGATTTGAGTTTGCACACATGTGCTGTAAGCGCATGACAAGTGACCGTGGTTACAGTGAAACGGACGGGAATTGTAGGTGGTAACGCAGCCGAGTGCTGATGTCATTTTTCGGTGCTAAATGGCAGCCGATTTGACATTATAACAGCCATGAACAACGTCAAGAATAACATACCCTGGGGAAGCAACTATAGCCGATTTTGCTATTTGCATGAGGAAGTGACATGTAAAATTTGATTGTATACACGCTATAGCTACAGATCAGGCAAAAATAAATCTTATGTCAATGTCATAAACACTTTAACATGTAAAAGCATTTCTCAATTCAACTATACCAAATCATGGATGGGTGATATTTGTCGAGTTGTGTATTCTTGTGAGAAACTATTGGAAACTGCGCGATTGCTATAACAATTGTAAATTGCAGCAATTTGAGTAAGTAAACAGTTTGTTGTACAAAACCAGTACCCGTTGTTTTACCAAAAGCAGGCATATAACCTATAAGTTATAGGTTATAGGCCTGCTTTTAGTAAGTAAAGGTTATAGGCTATATCCTTTACTGATCTTCATTTTCGGTCGTTAAAGAGTTTCTTGCCGCCGCGGCAGACACTCCAAGCCAACTCCACTGCCTGAGGTGCGTCTTCACCCGTATGTTGTTAACATTCCACTATCTCGCACGAAACGGTTCGCTTCATCTTTCCTAATATGAACTGCTAGGGAATGCAATTCGGGTCAATCAACTTTTCGTTGCCACTCGTTGCCACGGAGACGTCCCCTGGGTCACTCGCCTTAAATATGATTTTATAAGGCACCACTCCTTCAAATGTTAGGAGTTTCGACAGTTATGCAACAATTCCTTTATGCTTCACCTCCTAAGCATAGCAATCCTGACTTTCGGGAGAGTGGGGTCTTAGAAAATCATATTTATGTTGTGTTACCCAGGGGACATCTCCATGGCAAAGAGTGGCAACGAAAAGTCGATGGACCCATTTCGTCTATATTATATAATCGACAGTTTTAAATGATTCCCGGTTAATTATATAAGACATAATGATAACGGGATATTCTCGTCAAATCTAAAGTAATTGCGGTCAGAAATCAAAATCAAAATCAAAATCAAAATTTTATTCAGCAAATAGGCAGTTGAATGCTCTTTTACACGTCATTTTTTTGAGTCTACCAGCGCTTTCGGAAAGACCATGATTGCCAAGAAGAATGCGCCGCAAGAAACTTGGCACAAAGTCATTTTTTCTAAAAACAAGTTACATTAGCTCTTACAATACGTAACCACAGACAAATTACACAAAGTGTCCCGTCAGTATCCCGTTCTCATATTTCTTAGATATAATCAAACCCTATCATTCATAAACCTTTGCCGTTAAAGTTCGTTTGTCCTTTTTTGTCACATTGTCATTTCCGTTAGTAAGAAGAAGACAAAACCTATTTTAACTAATGGAGGCTTGAGTGACGTTTATGAATAATGACATCTATTTAAGGCTACAGTGAATAGGCTGTTACTGATCCAGGTGTAACCTTTGGACTCATCTTTACTTTCCATGGTGAAATAGGAGTCAATCGCTGGTCAGTATTTTGTAAAAGAAAATTACATAACTTCTCTGTACTGCGTGGAAACATCTCGGGACACGATCGCATTAAAAACGCGAAGACTGCAATGGCTTTTGGTGAAAAAGAAATTCGATATTCAATTATGAGTGACTCAACAATGACAATTTAGTGTGTACTTCCCTATTATAGGCTCTTTCACCCTATTTGAAGTGAAGATGCTAACATTAGGGTGTTTACCCTATATATATGATGAAATGTATGAATTATGGGAAAGGTGTATGCTACAGAGTAAATCCGAATTTTGTTATTTTTAAGTAATGTAGTCAATGATAAATATTACATATAATAAAAAGATGTAGATATGTCATCAGCACGCCGAAAATGAAGCGCAGAAAAGGCTACAATTGTAGCCTCTTTGGCCTCAGTCGCTCTCGAATAAGGTTCAAACTTGCGCGCAAATGTCAACATGTTCGGAACATGTTTATCGATTGTCTTGTTGAATATAGTGTTGTTCTATGAATTTTGATTCAAGAAGGCATAGAAATATTTCTACTTGAGTGACCTAGGCGAGGCTAAGCATGGCTGGGGCTATGCCATCTTTTCTGGTTTTCAGTAAATATTTAGAAATATGATGTAAAGAAAGTACTAATGTACACTTTTGAGTGTGTGTGTGTGTGAGTGTGTATTTTGATGAAATTCTTCAGTACTGACGTGATTTACTTGCTATTAAATCATTTTTCAGTAAGTGCCATGAATGAGTTGATAAATCCACCTGTTTGAGACGGAGAGGGATTATATGTAACGTGATGTGATAAAACGATAAAATTTATATGAAATATATTATATTCAAAGTCTATTTTGAAATAGGAGAAGAATTAACGACATAATAAAAAAATATATTATATGCTAATCACTAAAAATCGACGTCTAACTGAAAGCGTATTGTTATAAAGTCTATTTTTTTTATCACGGAAAAGAAAATGACAGCGTATGTAAAAAAAAACATGTCATAATAACTTATAACCTTCTTCCACAAATGGTGCGAGTTTTAGCTGTAATTTTCGTCTCCGGGATATAAAAAAATACGAATGAATTATATAGGAAGGATTTTGATGTTATTATAATTATAAATATTTACTTTAGTAGTTAGGTATTTTAGTCTCGAAAGAAGTTTTTTTTATATCAAGTAAAACGCGCAAAAACGGTACACAACAGACTTTTTGTAATGTAGCATTAAGGATGTATGTCTGTATTAAGTTATTTATTATTTTTATTAAATAGTGTTAGTAGTGCGTCAGTGTATTTTAAGCGTCAACGTGGCTCCGTATTTTCCAGGAGCGAAAATGTTGAAGTAAAAGTTATTAAAAATAAATTAATCAATTGCAAATTTTGATATAAATATTTTTTTCGAGTTGCCACGTGAAATGTTGATTGGCTAGCTAGTTAGATGTTAAACATAATTCACTACGCTTAAATTATTTCCTTAACTGTGATCGCTCGAAGCAGTGCATTTTGAACTCAGCACAGCACACCATGAAGGTTAGTTTCAAAATCCACAAGCTCAATTAATAATATCGTATTATACATATTACCTCTAACTGAATACTTATCTACTTTTTAATTAATTTATTATAACTTCCAACATATTTAATTTATTATGAATGTCCAAACGTTGTGTTATTTATAAATTTTGTAAGGTAAAAAGGTGTCAGTGTATGACACTGTCTCAATAGTTGGCACACACAAAGTGACAACCAGGGTGTCAATTATATGCAAAGTGCATATAATAGTGGACGAGTTTACGTTTAAGTTATATTACCATAATATTTTATGGTAATATAACTTAAACGTAAACTCGTCCACTTAACCGTTATTAGAAAGAAATATTGTCTCCAGTAGATATAGTAGAAAAGGATGGATATATCAATTTAATATGAAGGGTACACAGAAAGAACATGATTAGTCACTTTTTTTTTAAACGATACTTTAATCTCGAAATGTAGAGCACTAAATATACTATAAGTTAACACTCAGTTATAGATACAAATATTCATGTAACTTTTTTTTTTTATCACTTTAAAAAAGTTGTATATGAAAATTACATGAATAATTACATCGTTCCAAACTTTCAAATCGCGATAACTCAAAATGTTGCTAAGATGACCGGATTATGTTCTTTCCGTGTACTTATCCTTCATATGCTTTACTATAATCGTCCCACGATAACTCTGCATGAGATATTAATTGGCAATATGTTGGCAACCCAGAAAAATCACGCTGTGGTAATACTTTTTTCATGTCACTCAGACATGTCTTTAATTATAAATAATAATGATAGTAGTAATCAAAAGTCGCTGTTTTTTTTTAAACATGGCTCTGTTCATTGGAGGACAATTTTGCCATTGTTTAGTAGGTTTTGCCGTTGTACGGTAAAAAAAATCCAGAAAAGGAAATATCAGAGGTATTTTAATGGTGGATGGTGGATGAACGATGACCTGTTTATGTTTAATCTAATCAAAAGTTCAAAACTTCTTGTTTGACTGTAAATCAGTGTTGCCAACTTTAGATTTCTACTGTTGTCAGTTCGTTGCAGAGTTATTGTGGGCTGACTCTATCCGTTTCTTCGACTGGCGCGTTCTAAATTCTTTCTTTTAATGGTAAAACGGGAGCATTTTCATTTGTGTTAAATTATTGTACTGTTTGGTTATTTATTAATATGTAAAAAAAAACGTGTTTGTAATTTGATGTATTTGTGAATTAAATGCACTCCGTACGAACTACTCGTGTTACTAATAGGGACTTGTGATAACATATCAGAAGGTGTAAGTAGTAATGTTTGTAATAAAATGTAATTGTAATTGTAATACACGAATGACTGTTACGAATTTTAGTTTATACTTATACAAATAGTTGGTTGTAATTAAAAGAGAGGTTTATGTGAATATTTAAAGAATATATGTGAAACTGTGTTACGTACTAAATAGTTTATAGTTAATACCCTCGTGAATTTGGAATATAAAGAAGGATGAGACCGGCTCGAATGGATGGCCTGTACAGTCTACCACTAGGTCTGTTTGACAATCGTGTATGAATATTTCTGGTTGTAGAAAGACACGGT
The DNA here is from genome assembly GCA_963691665.1 of Clepsis dumicolana. NCBI lineage: Eukaryota > Metazoa > Arthropoda > Insecta > Lepidoptera > Tortricidae > Clepsis > Clepsis dumicolana. The sequence continues at coordinate 2,553,380 of OY829505.1, read as the reverse complement.
ACGAAAGTGGCAAGCTAATTTTGACGCTGACTGTACCACTATTGAATCTACCTTAAAAGGTGCTCGAAAATAGTGTAACACGGTTGTGTTGCCAATATTGAAAATACAGTTACAATTATTTTTAAATACAGCAAAATATATGCCTAACAAAAAATAAAATAATATATAGTGAAAAAAAAGAGAAGTAATTAAAATTAGAATCTAAAATGGAAAACGTCCCTGAGGCCGCTACCTCGGGGCAAGGTGCCCAAAAGGCTGGCGGCGTTGCCTCATTGTATAGCAATGCCTATACGTTGGCCGAAGAACGCACATTACCTTTGAAATTATGAGTTTTGTAACCATTTAATATACATTATAAAGTTACAATTTTCTTATCAAAAAAAAAAAAATATCGAAATCTGCTAGACATAGTTTTCCTCGAAATCCATTTTAACGAAAGGAAAGTGTACAAAAAATATATAAAATCTATTTTTCCACTTGTAACGCTGCTACTGCTGCATTTGTTATTCGAAAAATATAAAAATAATATTCGAAAATAATCTTCCATGCGAAATAATTAACAATTCATATATTTACCTCATTTCAAATACAAATTTCTTAAATATTCTGCCCAAATACCTACCGTGAGCTGTCGGTAGGCCTCCAACAAGATGGAGCGACGACCTATTAAAGATCGCGGGACCGCGGTGGATGCGGAAAGCACAAGACCGGTCTGAGTGGAGATCCGCGGGGGAGGCCGCCGGCCAGCAGTGGACGTCTTTCGGCTGACATGATGTATGATGATCTACCCACCGCTCCCCCATTCTCGTTCATAATCATAACTGTCAGGACCCAGTCTCAGGTCTTTAAATGGGGACGATAAAAACCAAGTAATGGCACCATTGTTGGACACTTTAAGTTAACAAGCACCAGTAACGGACACTTCATTCTTAATTGAAAGATCATGTGGTTGAAAATGTACTGTTTCAAAATAGAAATATCTACCTTAAGAATTAGTCTTATTTCATACAAACCAAGGACATTAAGTATTATAATGACCATTACTGGGTCTTGGTCCATTACTGGTGCCAACAGTTAACAATAACCGTTTTATCTACACACATATCATAAGTCCTCTATAATGCGTTCAGAAACCGTAGAAAATGACCAGCATTGCAGCACGACGACGCCTTCTCGCCGCCAGCGCCAGCCCCAGCACCACCCACCATCACCAGCAGTAAAGTAATAGTCATTACTACATCGAATTCGATATCGTAATGACTTTCCGATATCGAATCACTCACGTACATAAGTCGAGTTCAGTCCGACATGTATAAATAATAATGTGATTTTTTTTTCTTCAATAAAAAAAAACTATTTACGAAACGTCAGATCGGCATGTTTGTCTAGGACTATGAATAAAAAAAACAGTCAAATTCGTGACAGGTATGGGTATGATATATGCCTTCGGCTTCTGAACCCATCTTAGAGTACTTATAATATGTGTGTAGATAAAGTAATGTATGCAACTCCACATAATTGGCCTTAAAACACTTGTGTGATCCTATTATGAAACTCAGCTTCGCCTCGTTTCATAAAAACACACTCTTGTTTTAAGGACCCTCATTATGTAGCAGTTGCATAAACTACTATTAGCATGACATGCCGCGACTCTTTCAATAACAGCATACCTAGCACAAGCGGTTACTTTTTTAACAAAATGATTACTTTTTTAACACGAAACTACCATGATACTTAGTCACACTGAAATGAACGGTACACTCGTGCATAAAGTACCTAGAGTTTAGCCGGACATGTTTCGGACTAATTCATAGTCCTTCCTCTGGGAGCGCACGGCTCGGCGGCACCGAAACGCACACTAAGAACTAAGAATAAGTAGGAATGTGAATTAGTTCGAAAAATGTCTGGCTAAAAACGACTTATGTACTGCGTTACCTAAGGCTAACTTTGTTATTGTCAATAATACCGTAAACTCGAAAGAATGTTAGTTTTGTATACTGCATCTGCCTGTGACCAGAAAATATAAATAAAATTGTTGATGTAATTATTGCATTTTACTTATTACTGTGTTGCCGCCCACAGACGAAACCCCCCCCCCCCCCCCTGTTGCCCCGAACACGGGACATGCGCAAGGCACATTTTCCACACGTAAAAAAAAGGAGGTACTTAGCGAAAAAAAAAATTTATATCACAAAAATTACAAACATAAAAAAATACAGATCCCTTATATTGTGCAGTCCGCTTATACAGAGTAGAATTTAATTGAGGGAGCCAATTTCGAACGTTTTAGAAATCAGTGAATTTAGTCATCGGGTGAGATTCTAATCGACCCCCTGCAGCTTTAATACGTGATGAATCTAGAGTTGTGGTTGACAGCTCGCATCCCCTTGAACAAGTACCGAGACTTCATATCTTTCATAAGGCCATCGTCCTTCAAGATTGTCTTGATACTTGGCCGTGTTGCGTCTCGGGTCCCCCATACGTCGATCACGGTTCGTATCTCCTGGTTAGTGGCGGCGTGAAGAACTATTAGAACCGTGGAGCTCCCGACTCCACCTCTCTTGAGGACTGCGCTGGCCCCGCAGGTCTTTTGAGCTAAATTGTCGACGTTCAAGTACCTGAAAAGATATATGTGTGTGCTTGTTGCGTGTGGTTCTCTTATGGTTAGCATTGTCAATACCTAATCAGAAAATTCATAGCTGTGCAAAAAGTCGCCTGAGGCCCGAGTAGGTACGAACATTCGAAACCTGCATAACGTAATCGAGTAGTAAACGTTTTCGAGAAATTTGTATGACATTTGGAGCAGCGCTCGCCCGTGAGCGTATTTGGAACTAAAATTTGTATGAGGTTTCTCGGTTTCGATACGATAACGTAACGACGCAGGATTCGTAAACTTCGAGCTCGACCTACTGCCATGGCTTAAACTTTTGGCAAACTGATTAATTTCCCAAAATTCTTCTATTTCAGAAACCGTAACTAAATATTTTAGGATTTTTATTAAACAAACAAACAAAAAATTAAAAAAAGGAAGCAAAAGTAAATGAATCAGTTAGGCAAACGTTTTTTGCCTAAATAAATGGGTACCCACCTGCCATGCGAGTTATGAACACTAGGGTGTATTATCATAGTGGTCCATACCGCCCCCCAGTGGGCGCCGAAGAGTTCCAGGGCGGCGGTAGGGGCCACGAAAGCAATTGAGGGGCGTTCATGCTGCCCAGGTGGGCACTCTCACATTGTGAGAAAAAGTACGAATAAATTTATAAATTCCTTTTTGAATAAAAACATGTACCTAAATACACAGTATATTTAGGTACTGTCATGTCATTGTGTGTACAATATTCCCGCCGATATGTGCTTCATTTTTACAAGCAGTGATTTATGTAAAGTTTTGTTTTATTTTTTTGTGTGTTTGTAACTGATAGTCGAACTATCGTGAACTTTCGTGATGGTGGGCGCTGAATTTTTTTTTTGATACCTGAGCGGACGCGCCAAAAAAAGTTTGGAAACGTCTGCTGTACATCCTTAGATTGGAATAGGTAAATATAAGTAATTCTCTTACCTTATAGTGTAACCCGGGAAGGTATTTTCGTAGACATAAACCTGTCCTTCTATGGCAGAGACTGGCTTGTTCTCAATCGTGGCTGAATCCATGTGCTTTAGACTCCCCGTCCAATCACCAAGCTCAAATGGCGCTTTGGTTTTCTCGCAAAACCGTGCGTTTGCGCTGATCAGGTTTAAAGAGAAAATAAGTAGAAGTAGGGCCATGGAGACGCATTGGAGACGAGAAATGCATTAAGAATGTCTTACACCTGCCAAGCACAATGCGTGCGATAACGCACCCAATCGCCTTTTTTTAACTGCTGTGCGTTTTTAGTAATCGCAAGCCATTACGCAAAATGTATTGTGTTCGTATTACGCTCATACCGAGGGGAAACAAGTACTTAAGATGTACAGTCAGTATAAAAAGTGTAACATTACAACTGCAATGCAGTTCGTACGGACAAATATTTGAGAAATTTCATATGTTGCTTTAAATACTTCTAAAATTTTATTTTCTTAAATAACTTCAAAACTATTTAGGTAAGTAAATATATATGCTTATTTGAGATTCTCATAACAGCAAAAACTTCTCGTGATTCTGCTGTGGTTGATGCTATGTTCTCAAAGTACGTTGTAGGTATATAATTACTTATAGATAGGTTCACAAGAGCTGGCACGAACCAATAAGTAATTATCGTTCTTTTCGTTTAATCTTAGTTACTATGTTTCTTCTCATTCCGCTTTAGAAACGAAAACAGTGCTGAGGCAGGCCAACTTTAAAAAAACATTTGTATTGAGGATTTTGTTTACAATCATCATCTTTGGGGTATACCTACTGCAGACATAAGTCTTTAATTATGGGTTAAAATATGAAACCTTTATTTCAAATATTAAGTAAAAGAGATATTTAGAATCTAAAACGAGCATGGATAGTCCAGGCCCCTATACCACAAAAATTACAAGTGCTACAATTACAAGTGCTACAATTACAAGTGCTACAATTACAAGTGCTACAATTACAAGTGCTACAATTTAACAAACTTGTAAAGTTTTTCATACCAAAATGTGACAAATATGTCACATTGTAGGACTTGTAACTTTTGTAGGATAGGGGGCAGGACCGTGTTTTATAACTTACTAGCTGTTGCCCGCGACTTTGTCCGCGTAGATTTCGGTTATCGCTATCCCGCGGGAACTATACAATTTTCCCGAATAAAAAGTAGCCTATGTTATTCCTCAATATTCAAACTATCTTCTTACCAAATTTCATCTAGATTGGTGCAGCGGTTTTCCCGTGAAGAGGTAACAAACAGACAGACAGAGAGACAGAGTTACTTTGGCATTTATAATATTAGTTAGGATTACAATTTACAAGTGGAAGTCTCATTCTATAACCTTTTGTTAGAAAGAGACTTCCGCTTGTAAATTACAACTTGTAGCTTTATAAAACACGACCCAGGTGGCGCTTAAAAAAGGGTCGAATTAAAACAAATTTATTTCTTTTCATTTTATTCACACGGCGGCGCTTTTAAAACGCGACGCAATATCGGGCGGTGTTCGATTACAAGCGCTAGGCGGTGGACGTTAAGTCGTATCTACATTAAAATAGCGCGCTTTTTAAATCACATAAAGCGTGCCTTATTTTTATTTTTTATTTGAAAGAGGGAGGAAAACGAGCAAGCGGGTCACCCGATGGTAAGCGATCACCGCCACCCATGAGAACCAGCAACCGCAAGAGAGTCACTAGTCCGTTGCCGGCCTTTACGAGGGCTGTTTGATAAGTACCCGTTTTCTAAATATATTAATATCACTGGCCGCAAATAAGTATACCACCTTTTTAAGCCATTTTTCAGAGGCGGGAAAATTAAAAAAAAAAATGGCATTCTTTTGTTTTTTTTTCTCATTTGACAACGATTCAGTGAAGGCGTGAACTTAAAATTGTTAAAATGGAGAAAGAACAGTATCGGTCTGTAATCAGATTCTTATTTTTGGAAGGAAAAACATGTGATGAAATAAAAGTAAGAATGCAAGCGGTTTACCATGAATGTGCTCCTTCTATGACAACCGTCAGATATTGGTATAACGAGTTTAAGCGGGGGAGAACAACCGTCTTTGATGAGGATCGCCCAGGCCGGCCAGTTGAGGTGACTACAGACGATATATTTAAGAAAATTGAAAATATCGTTTTAGCCGACCGCCGAATTAAACTTCGAGAAATCGTTGATGCTGTAAACGTTTCAATCGAGAGGGTACAACACATATTAGAAGAAAAATTGGGTATGAAGAAAGTATCGGCGAGGTGGGTGCCGCGTTTACTCACGGAGGAGCGAAAACGGAACCGACTGACTACTTCGGAGCAGTGTTTGCCCGTGTTCAAACGTAACCCGAAGGAGTTTCTGCGTCGTTTCGTGACCGTGGACGAAACGTGGGTCCACCACTACACCCCGGAAATGAAAGAGCAGTCGAAGCAGTGGATTTTGCCGGGTGAACCTGTTCCAAAGAAAGCAAAAACCGTCCCATCGGCTGAAAAGGTCATGGCGACCGTTTTTTTGGGATTCGCAGGGTATTATACATATTGACTATTTAGAAAAGGGAAAAACAATAACAGGGCAGTACTATGCCAATTTATTGGATGAATTTGACGCCGTGTTGAAGGACAAATGACCCCATTTAATAAAGAAAAAGTACTGTTTCATCACGACAACGCCCCGGCTCATTCGTCCGTTGTGACGGCTAAATTAGCACAGTTACGCTACGAACTATTGTCTCACCCCCCGTATTCTCCAGATTTGGCCCCATGCGATTTCTTTTTGTTTCCCAACCTAAAAAAATGGCTCAGTGGCAAGCGATTTGGATCAAATGACGAAGTCATTGCCGCCACAGAGGCCTATTTTAATGACTTTCCAAAATCATACTTTTTGGATGGTTTATTGAAGCTTGAGTATAGGTGGAACAAATGTATAGAGTTAAAAGGTGACTACGTAGAAAAATAAATGCATATATACAAAAAAAATATGTTTTTTTTCCATAAACGGATACTTATCAAACAGCCCTCGTATGGTGGAAAAGGGGTAGAGGAAAAAGGGGGGGGGGGGGGTGCCTCCGGCACTCTCACTGACCGCACGAAACGCAACAGGGCGTCTTCCAAGTTATATCCTAAACCCTTATCGCCAACTTCTCAGCGTCTTCAACAGTGTCGGGTAGAGGCATGTTCAGGGTCTCCGGGAGGACTAGGACTACGGCACTTGCTACGAGAGCGAGGGAGCCAAAACATATCGCTGGTAAGTTGTCGTAGTATAGCGCCTGAAAAGAGACATTTTGCGAAATTATGGTGAAACTTCACGAGAATCCGTTGAGAAATGCCTCACAAAGCCTTATTTTTGAATGTCAATACTTACCCGTGTACTAACATGCAGCTAATTCGCGTTTCTGTGGGTCTAGCATGACTTTTCGAAAGCTGCGTCACGTAAAATCGAATAGTAAACGTTGTCGAGTTTGTATGACGTTTGGAACAGCGTCCGCCCGCGAGCGTATTTGGAACTAAAATTTAGTATCAGGTTTCTCGATCTCGATACGATAACCGTAACGTTACGCAGCATTCGTAAAGTCGTGCTCGACCCTCTGTCGCAGACAAGCTAGTCAACATAATGGATTGAGGTTAGCTGTCACTGCCAGTGGTCAAGAAGTCACTCAGGGTGGGGGCGTTCGTATTTGATATCATAGGTATGAGAATTTTAGTCACCGGTGAGATGAAAAAATACGAACTTTGTAGAAATCAGTGAATTTAGTCACCGGGTGACATTTAAAAACCGCCCCCCTGGGCCCCATTTCTCGAAGTAATAATAGACTATTAACACTTAGCTATTTGTGTTTTACCTCGAAAATTACATGAAAAAATGAAACAAAACACTACTTAATATTATTAGTCTATTAAGCTTCGAGAAACGGGGCCCTTGTAGAGGAAAACAGCCGGAAAGACATACGAAAGGCTCACTTCGTCAATAAATCCTTACCAGTAGAGGTGTCATGGGGGCAAGTATAGAGCCGACCCGGCCCAGCGAGGAGCACACGGAGAACAGCGACTGGCGGCCGCTAGTCGGGAACACCTCGGACACGTAGATGTACAGCACGTTGTACGCCACCACGATGGACAGCTTGCCGCACAGGTAGATCACGAGGGACAGCCATTTTGGATCTACAAGATGATCGAATTTGTGGGGAGGACCACAATAGAGATCTCTCTAGAGGGGATCGATTTTCGAATCTCACCCGGTGATTAAATTCAGTGATTTCGAAAAAGCTTGTATTTTTTAATCTCACCGGTGACTAAAATTTTCATGCCCATGATATCAAATACGAATGCCCTCACCCACTCGTAAACTATCTAGTTGACTGAGTGACTTCTTGACCACTGGCAGTGACAGTTAACCTCAATCCACTATGTTGACTCGCTTGTCTACGATAGAAACGCAAATTAGCTCCATGTAAGAAACGGGTATGACATTCAAAAATACGGTTTTTGGCAAATAGTGATATCAATTGTCATAGGTGGAATTTAGTCACCTACTTAGTGAGATTCAAAAATCGATCCCCAGGCAGAAGTCCAGTGGAAGAGAGTTGGAAGTTGAATTTATGCGACCGACTTGAAAAACTTCGTCAGCGTGATGTAGAACAGAAAACTGAAAAGTATGTTCTAGATGGTGCTGGAAGTCGTTAGAAAGTCTAAGTTGGTACTCCTACTGAATGACAGAGGCGCTAGGGTCGCTACAAATTAATCCCCATTTAAAAATTGTTCGACAGATAACTCACCTTTCGGCAACGACCACAGGCTGATGCAAAAGGCGGCACTTAAGATAAAAGACATCACCAAAGTCTTCTTCCTCCCGAATCTGTCCAGCACCAGGAAATACAGAACAGTCCCCGGAATATCCATGAACGCTACCAGCGAAAAGTTTATGTACTTGTTCCCATCGAGTGACACCGAGTTTATACCAAACCCGTTGTACACAAATGTACAAGTGATCCAGAGATAGGAGCATACACACAATCTTGTTACTAGTATCCTTGACTTGAGCACTACTTCAAACGTTGATGTCTTCTGCTTATTGGCTGCTGTACCAACCGTTTCTCCTTCCGCTGTATCACATTTAACTTCAAGTTGGTACAACGGCTTCAGCTCCTCACTTATATCAACACTGTTCATTTTCGCCGCTTTTTTAAGGACCTCACCAGCTTCCTGATTTCTTCCTTTACTCAACAGCCATCTAACGCTCTCGCTCAGCAACCAGACGAAGGATAAGACCAGTATAACTGGGGTGTATATGACTCTCAGGAGCTGCCTCCAATCGTGAAGCCACCAGGCAAAAATGGGCAGAGACATGAGGCCGAATGTGAATGCCATGTACAGGATTGAGCTGCCGAGCACTCTGCCTTTAGGTGGCACTAATTCCATTGCTGAAAAGGAAGGGATGTTGATTATTTATTCAAAGAGAACAGTAGATTCAGTTGCGTCAAAACAGCAAAAATGTTATGCTTAATGGCGTTCTTATCGGCATGAAGACGCGAGCGAGCGGCATCAAAAACGCACGGTGGTCGTACTTTTAATTGTTACATTGTGTAAAATTGCATAGGTACTTACCTAGTATAAACGCTGTGCTGTTTATCCCAGCACCCAAAACGGACTCGAAGAATCCGACTATCAACATCATCACGTAATTAACACAGAACGATCTCGCAATGCCAAAGACTCCACTCATGAGAGCCGTCAGAACTAGGGCGGTCTTCCTTCCAAATCTGTCTGAGATCATTCCGGTTAGCGGCATACAAATGAAAAGGCCAGAATTACGGATAGTTCCGATTAAAGTTCTCTTCCAATCTTGGCAACCTAAGTTGAACTGGAACAAGGCTTTATTATTAAAAACATAACATTCAATTTCTCTGATTCTCCGTACACAGAACTCGCCATTGAATACGACAACGCTTTTACTTGTTGCGTATTTGACGCAGATCAAGTTATTGAACGCCCACACCGGTGCTCATAAAGCTGACGGTGCGTTTACGAAAATTGTATGACAGAAACGTGTAGCACAAATAAGTCAAGTCACGAAGCTTCACGTGTGGTCAACGCTATACGCAGCATCAACGTATTATGAACTCCGTTGTGGTGGATCCTTTAATACTTACAAATTGTTCAAATGAAAATGGCTCATTTTGCTGTAGGTAAATATATAAAAATATAGCGGGACAATTGACCCCAATGATAGCACCTAATCCCAAATTAAGCAGAGCTTGAGTGATGGGTACTACACAACAGGTAACCATACGTATGTAGATAAATACATACTTAAATATAATATTAAACGACCAAGACACGAGTCCAAACATTCGCATTCATCATACTATACGGGGCCTCAAGCTTCATAATCAGGGTCTCTTAACTACTAGGCCATCCGGTCAACGCATAACGAGATCAACGTACATCTTTAACCGCCGAATTTTCATCGCTATAAACAATATCCTCGCATTTCGATTGGATGGCGGCGTTGAAAGCGTCAGTGCTGCAGGCGTCAGCGCTGCTAGCGTTTGACGCAGCGTACCTGACACATTTAGCTGGCCCTCCTTCACTGATTGGCAAAGCGTTAGCGACCAACTCGCTGTGGTTGAAGCCTTCGCATTCGTTTACTTTGCATCTGGAAGAATTTGGATTTGTTCTTTAGGTACCATCTCTACACACCGATGATAATAGTAAAATTAAGTAACTCTGCTTAAAAAACTGGCCAAGTGTGAGTCGGACTCGCGCGCGAGAGTTCCGTACAAAGACTTTAACGCTTTTCCTCAGTTTTTTAAGTTGTCCAGTGTTAGCAGAGCCCAGGGGGTCGATTTTTGAATATCACTTGATGACTTAATTCTCACCCGTGAGATTGATAAAAGCTATTTGCTAAAAGCCTTATTTTTGAATGTCATACCCGTCTACTAACATGCAGCTAATTTACGTTTCTGTCATAGACAATAGCATGTCAACATGGTAGATTGAGGTTAGCTGTCACTGCCAGTGGTCAAAAAGTCACTCAGGTGATCTCGTTTACGAGTGCATTCGTATTTGATATTATAGGCATGAAAATTTTAGTCACCGGTGAGATTTAAAAATCGACCCCGTTAAGCAGAGGTCTAAAAGTGCCATACGACGTGAAACTAGTTGTAGTTAAAGTGAGAAAAGCTTTCCCCTGTCAAAATGTTTATGTATTGTCATAAGATTGACTTTTGCCTGGCAAGTGGGAAAGGTTTTTCTACTATTTCTATAGAGCATTTTAAACGACCGCGATATAGTAGACACTAGTTTCTTTGCTACGTGCTGAAGAAGAAAGGCTCGAGCAATTTTGTTACGTGACGCGACAAAATATGGTAAGTGATCATCACTGCCCATAGACACCCGCAACCCCAGGGGCTTGCAGATGCGTTGCCAACCTAGAGAGCTAAGATGAAATGCCTCTTATGCCCGTAATTACACCGGTTGTCTTACTCTCAACGCCGGAACACAACAGTGCAAGCACTGCTGCTTAGCGGCAGGATTACCGAGTAAGATGGTGGTAGCGATCCGGACGGACCACGCACAAGGTCCTACCACCTGTGAGTTGATGGACCACCCTAGCGATCCTAGCGGATTTTTGGCGTGGTCAACTTTTGGCAGTCCTTTTAGCTATATCGTTCTTGATAGCAAGTAATAAATGAAATAGTACCCACCTGTAGCTTATATCAGGCGCCTCAAACACATACACGAACGAATACATTCCCGACAAGTATATAGGTATCAACATAAACCCGTAATTGAGTAAATTGAACTTGCCAAACTGTCCTAGTTTATTCAGAATACCATCTAACTCTATCGCTGGTACTTCGTAACCCATTTTTGAATCCAAGCTTTAATGCACCGTAAAACTGGAGTAAGAAATTAATCAGTCGACATTTTGACACGAAAAACACTTTACTATAAGTAAATATTAAAAGTTCCTGTGTTGTTAGTACTGCATGTGTAGCAAATCTAGACCCTACTGCCAGCTTTGGGTGTCCAGACCCCTCTGAGATTAACTTATATATAACATATTATTCTACGTGCTTTAACTGATAGGCGGCATCCTGATACAAGTATGTGCCCAGTCAGTAAGGTAAGAATAACAGGCTTAGAGCAGGAAAGTAATGGAGATGTTAACGCGCGATTTCCCCTCTGCCAATATTCAAACATTAAGTCTGACCAAAATTGCAATATGATCAGGGGATCGATTTTTGAATCTCACCAGGTGACTAAATTTAGTGATTTCTAAAAAGTCCGTATTTTTGTATCTCACCGGTGACTAAAAGTCCCATACCAATGATATCAAATACGAATGCTCCCACCCACTCGTAAACGCGAGATCACTGAGTGACTTCTTGACCACTGGTAGTGACAGCTAACCAGAATCTACTATGTTAACATGCTTGTCTATGACAGAAACGCAAATTAGCTGCATGTTAGTAGACGGGTATGACATTCAAAAATAAGGCTTTTGGCAAATAGTGACAACAATGTCTTGGGTGAGAATTTAGTCAGCAAGTGAGATTCAAAAACCGATCCCCAGGGTCTGTTGATTGTGTTCGTGTTTTTGGCATTTCTGTGACGGTTTTGTTTTAGTGTGCGTTTGTAGGAACGTAACAAATTTTGACAGGAGCGTAGACGTGTGCTGTAAGTGTGTTCCTCGTCTCCCTCTAAAAGTGGCAGAAAATTGTAGTTTTGTAGTGCATAGATAAGCCAAAGGCGCCTCCCGTCTGTCTGCTTTATGATAACAGGATGGGAGCAATTTGGTTGGTGACGTAGAAGTACAGTAAGCGGTGTAACGTTTTGAATTGTGATTAGTTATTAGCTATGTTGCTTTACTATGTTTAGATCAGTTAAATCTATTATTAACTGATCTAAACTGATATAAATAAAGTCAAACAAGTTGATTGCAGGGGATCAATTTTTGAATCTCACTTGAAGCCCTATTTTTGAATGTCATACCCGTCTACTAACATGCAGCTAATTTGCGTTTCTGTCGTAGACAAGCGAGTCAAGATAGTGGATTGAGGTTAGCTGTCACCACCAGTGGTCAAGAAGTCACCCAGTGATCTCGTTTACGAGTTGGTGAGCATGAGAATTTTAGTCACCGGTGAGATTAAAAAATACGAACTTTTTTGAAATCACTGAATTTAGTCACCGGGTGAGATTCAAAAATCGATCCCCTGTGGTTCCATTTTTGAATCAGACTTGGTGACTAAATTCAGCGGGTGGTCACTGTAGAACTATTAAAAAAACATAGTTCTGTTAATGACAATTCAATACATTTTAAACTATATTGCAATGCACTAAGTTGTAATTCGAACGTAAGTCATAAATTTGTACAGACTCGCAGAGTGCAGGCGCGAGCAAAGCCGCAGTGTGCGTCTCGCCGCCGCTGCGTCGTGCGCTCCCCGAGGAAGGACTACGAATTAGTCCGAAACATGTCAGGCTAAGCTCGACTTATATACGTGAGTGATCCATTTTTATTTCATTATTGAACGAGATATTTCGAATCTAAAACGAGCATGTATACCTACCCCAGGCATCGCCTTGAGTGACTTGAACGAAAATCGCGACTTACAGGATATAAAGGAAGTAAAAAAAAACACATATAATGAAAACATGGTATATTCACGTCGTATTACTAGCCTGTATCGTTAATATAAACATAAGTTGATATTAAAACCGACAGCCAACGAAATACATTGTGATCTACATTCGAAGGTCCATCGAGTACCTATATCCTTTATTGCTATAATTATTGGCGTACAAAAGTTATCAAATATATATACTACCTATTTTATTTAGTATCTGGCTCAATCAACATTTCATTGCCACTCGTTGCCATGGAGATGTCCCCTGGGTAACTCGTCTAAAATAAGATTTTTCAAGGCGCCACTCCATCAAACGTTAGGAGTTTCGACAGCTATATGCCAATTCTTTCATGCTTCATCTCCAAGTATGCACTTATCAAGATAAGTGCATGCATGCAAGCATGCAAATCCTGACTTTCGGGGGAGTGGTGTCTTAGAAAATCTTATTTTAGACGAGTTACCCAGGGGACATCTCCATGGCAACGAGTGACAATGAAAAGTTGATAGACCCATCTGCTGTCACTAAACAGGTGCAACCTTTAGCTTTTGTAAAGGTAAAAATCTACAAGTATAACTATCGAACCGCAAGTCTACATTACAAATGCAAAATACATGAACTAAACTTTATTTTGTCATTACCAGCACAGCTTTTGAAATAATACATTTCTTAGATTAAGTTTTCAAAAGAGCTCATTACGATATATCTTAAATCCAACCTCAATGCCCACTCAATATACAAGTACATTAAAATAAAAGAACTATACTCACTTCGCTGTAGCATTATGACAATGGGTCAATCAACTTTTAACTCGGTGCTATGGCGACGTCTCCTCGGTTACTCATTAAAAAACGATTTTCTAGGGTACAAATGTATCAAAAGTTAAGAGTTGTAATAGTTATAAGAATATTTATTCATGCCTTATTTCGTAAGCATGCTAGTAGTAGGTATACGTGACAAGCAACTGTATCACTGTTGTCCCCTGAGTGACGGGACAGTATAACAACACTTAAAAGTTGATTGACCCCAACAGTTTATTAGCTCTTCTTTGATTTGCGTTTTTATTTACATCAACATAAGAGCTGTCATGGGCACAATGCTAATCCGAAGCGAGTGTTACGAAGTTTTGGTAACATCAGTTCAGTTGCACCTGTTTATAAACATGTCTATGTTTATATTAAAAGCCAATCTCGAAAACCAACCTTACGACGTTAGACAATAAAGTTGCTTCGCGATTAACTTCGAATAAGCTACGGTACAAATATACGTAGTGATGGTGTAGGTAATAGGTATAATCAACATAACTGCTATCACTTAACAACTACTAAACGAATATTTTACTAAGGGTGATGACTTGAAGTTAAAATAAATAATACAGAAACCGAGTTAAGAGTGGCATGGTCACTACAGTGACCAAACTCATTAAATAAATATAATCTCTAACCTTTTCAACGACGCGTCAAATATAAAAGTCATCATCATCACGCAGAAGCAAAAAAAAATTTACGTCAGAAGCGCAACAACGTTATCTCAGTCGGTGGTCAAAAGTGGAACTAATGCCGCAACCATATCAACGTCTATTTAGCGGCGGCACTAAGTTCACCGCCAGCGCCGCCGTCACCGGTACAGATAAGTTTGTGGGGTTGCTCGCGAATCCACGGACGTCGCAAATTCAATGAACGAGTTACAGTGTAATCGTCGTTAACGTCGATAAAGGTCAGAGTTCAAAAGTCCTTAGAAAAGTGTACATTTTTGCAGTTTTGAACAAGATGAAAAATGTATGCAATATGTTTTAATAAGATGTTTCGGCGTTACAGTCGCCACCAATCAGAACCCGGCGAGGCGAATTAAAAATGTCCTGACTGACTGCCTAGCTCATTCATCACCGCCGTTGGGCTGGGCGGGGCTGGGCTTGGACCCAGAAAGCTGAATTTGTTGTACAGATGTTCACTTTATGATGAACAAACGTTATTTGTCGAAATTCTACCCCTAAGGGGGCGAAAAGTTGGATGGAAGTTAGTATGGACAAACATTATTTTTGAAGTTCGGATTATAAAACTCAGTGAATATACTCTTCCAGAGAAATAAAAGAACGCTTATTTTACCATTTTTAGGGTATTTAGTTAGGTACTTGTGCTAGTGGCATCTCAGAGGAAAAACTTTCCAGGTATATCTCCTATTTTGCTGGCGACACGGAACGCTTACAGGTCTAGTGAGTAGTTTTTCCACAGATCAGGCCAAAATCAATCTTACGTCAATGTCATAAACACTTAAGTCACGTATAGACATTTCTCAATTCAACTACACGTGTATTAGGCCTTTGCTGTATTTGATGGCGACTGGGGATGCGCCGACATCCGTCCCAGCCAGTCGGGAACGCAATTTATTTGCATAAAATTAATCACAAGAAATATCCACAGCACCGGAGCTAAAAATACTCTGCGATATCCTAGAGACTTCCAAAAGAATACTTGTCACTATAGTGCCCCGCCGCTATGTAGTCAATCCTGACACATTGCACAGCTATGAAGTTTCTAATCAAACGAACAAGTGGGTCCGATGGTAAGTGATCACCATGGCCCATAGACACCCGCAACCCCGGGGGGTCTCAGATGCGTTGCTAACCTAGAGGACCAAGATGAAATGCCTCTTCTGCCATTGATTTCCTCTGCTGTCTTACTCTCCACACCGGAACACAACAGTGCTAGCACTGCTGAGCGGCAGGATTGGCCAGTAAAATGATGGTAGCGATCCGGAAGGACCTCGCACAAGGTTCTAACACACGCAAAATCCCGAATGTGTCAATTATCAGAAACTTTGTACCTGTGCAATGTGTCCGGATAAATTATTCCCATACATACATACAGTCACGCCTGTTTCCCGGAGGGGTAGGCAGAGTCCACGGACTTCCACTTGCTATGATCCTGACACATAATTATTCCCACATCGGTCAAATTAAGCAGTATCGGTTAAAAGGTGCGGTTAGGCGGTGCGGTCAAAAGTGCCACGATAAACTCAGTTCTAGCTGCACGGTTACTTAACTAACATATGAAATAACTAGTTATACTAATACAAACGTGGGGCAAATAATTTAGATATTACTATAAGTATAGGAAACATACCTCCGACTGCGAAGTGCTTTTCGAGATCCGAGCAGCCGAGTGGCGGTAATAAATAACCATTGAAATAAATTCCAGTCTTATAATTACGTTTATTAACTATTTATAAGAATAAACGCTATTTAAAAGGAAATTTTAAAACTAAAATTTAGACCTTTCAAAATGTTTCAAGGACCAATTGGTATTATTGAGAACATACAAAACCTGCTTGAACATGCAAATGGGTCAATCAACTTTTAATTGCCACTCGTTGCCATGGAGACTTCCCCTGGGTGACTTGTATAAAACAATATTTTCTAAGGCACCACTCCATCAAACGTTAGGAGTTTCGACAGTAATACGCCAATTCCTTCATGCTTCATCTCATAAGCATGCAAATCCTGAATTCCAGGGGAGTGGTGCCTTAAAAAATCTTACTTTAGAGGAGTTACCCAGGGGACGTCTCTATGGCAACGAGCGGCAATAAAAAGTTGACTGACCCAAATACAATTATTTAGAATAATACTGTATTTACTAAGACGTTGAACTTCCCTATTTTGTGGCAGGTTCACATTTACTTATTTATTTTTATTTTATTTTTACCTGTAAAGCCGACTGGCACCAACCTGAGTTAGACTAACTCGGGGTTAACTTGACGTAACGTCAGATGACACCTCTGACCTTACGTGACGTTACGTCGGTGCCAGTCTAATATAAAGACCCCTTTTACCAAAAGAATATAGCAAGGATTTGGCCATCAAAGATACCATAAACTATGGGTGAAATAATAATTAAATATACATCGAATTATAGCAAAACTTATACAGTGTGTTGTTAAAACGTAGTGCTATTCAAAATAGTTAAAACATACTAACTTATAACATTGTACGTACACGAAGTTATCGCATAATAATTAATACATTTGTTCACTAAAAAATAAATTTCATTAAACCGGCACGCGCACGCGATGTACTAAAACGTTCCGTAGTTCATAATAAAATAAAAGAAGCTAAAATACATTTACTATAAATGCAACTGGGTCTGTTTACTACAGACTTGTTAACTTTAGGGTGTTACCACAATAATCGATCGATGGTAGAGTGGAACAGTCGACGTCGATCGACAGTTCTACTAGACCACACCAATAGATCGATGTCCCATCGATCAACATCGATGGATTAGTACATCCGTCGATCAGCCAAAGCTACCACACTAACCGATCGCAATTGACAACATTTCATATTTTTCACACCTGGAAATTAATATAAGTATCGAAAGGCCTTTGCCTCCTGAACACACCACTATGTTTATAAACATTTAATATTACTTATTTTTTTAAATACAAGAGAATAAAATAAAATTGCAAGACAAAGGCAATTGTTCCATCCTAGCGTAGTTTCGGAGTTACGTCCTTTTGGAATAAGTACCTCTTAATAAATTAATTACAAATCCTAATGAAAATTTAAAATCTTAGGTTTGCTCCTCTTTTAAAGTAGATTGCAGACAAATAATCAAATTATAGTCTCAAAAATATGAAATGTTTATTTATTTATTCATTTATTTACTTATTGCACAGTATATAAAATTAACTTAAGTTAACCTGGGTACTACCCTGTAAGGGCGTAGCAATATAATTATACATAAGTATTATACCTTTACAGGTATTAATTAAAATCTAAACAAACTAGCTAACACAATGTTGTCAATCGATCGATCGGTATCGATCGATTTGTGTGGTCCAGTAGAAACTATCGATCGACGTCGACTGTTCAATTCTACCATCGGTCGATTAGTGTCTCAGACGTCCACGTGTCGGTATCGTACGCAACGGAGCGTTGTATTCTTTGTATAGAAACTCATATAAGTGCGTCCACCTGTCCGCATCGTACGCATCGCGCATTGGAATATTTTCATTGCGTGCGATGCGCATGTAGACGCTTACCTCACCTGTAGCGAGGAGTTTGTAAAATATATAATATAATGACAACGGAAAGAAATCTCTCCACGCTTGATTCCAAGCGAGCTTAGTTTTATAGAAATTCCGCAACATGGCGGCACTTCACGAAATAACGGTCAGGCTCTATAGTTTAATATACAAAATACGTTTTCCTTTATAAGTGTAAAGTAACGCTTAGTTCATAAGAATCAAAGGTATATTGGTGTTAAAATGTTATTGTCTAACGCGCCTGTTTTAGCTACACCTGCTTCGTAAATCAACTGTAAAGTTAACAAAAAATACTTTAACAAAAACATTTATCTCTGTTTCGCATTAAATGTCAATGGTTATGGCAAATACGTAGTTATGACATTTGCCCAAAGGAATAAGGTTCTAAGTTGTAAGGGATTAAGGTGGTTAACGATTTAACTGTTTGAACTGTAAATCACG
This sequence comes from Clepsis dumicolana, assembly GCA_963691665.1. NCBI lineage: Eukaryota > Metazoa > Arthropoda > Insecta > Lepidoptera > Tortricidae > Clepsis > Clepsis dumicolana. The sequence goes on along the minus strand of OY829505.1, from coordinate 2,534,695 downwards.
GTCACTTTTGAAACAAAAAAACAACAAATTCTTTATATATTATTATTGATTTGCGATCCAGGTGTAGTAAAAATCACAACATATGATATGACCTCGGGGAGGCACCTACAGATAAACAAAGTGTAGCTACATCGCTCGCTCTTTAGTAATCCTCGCCTTTCTCCCCAAGTTAAATAATGTATTATTATTGCTTTTGGGCTACGGACCCAACTCTTTAAGAAGGCATGTTTATTCAGTTGATATCATCAGTAGCTGAATATGTGGTTGTTATTTCAACAAGCTTGCAATTATAGTCAAATAATTATATTCGTATAGATAGCGTAAACATACCTACATTAAATATAATCATGTATACATATAATTGAATTATACACTGTTTAAACATCCCAAATAAAGACAAAATATACGTATTTACTGCATTAGTCTAAACAAAATTATATCTAACACTTAACATTGAATGATACTTTTACTTACCCTATATACAATTTATTTTCAATGGAATAATAGAAACTATGATGATATTTAATTATTAATTATAATTAGACGTTTAATTTATTAAGTCTGTTACACGCAAGGAATCATTTCATTACGTGATCTTCAATAAATTAATTGGCGAGTTTAAGAAAATCGAATTACAGACATAAAACAAAAATAAGACATACAAAAATTTGTGGCCACGATTGATAAGAATAGCTAGGATCCTTCTTCATTTATTTATTGTATACTTGACCGGTATTCCAGTGTCATGAAGGTGTAACTTGTGGTACAAACGGCCTTTAAAGCAGAGCCACACCGGATACGTGTGACAACTCTTATGAGGGCTCATACATTACAACGCAGCGGAACACGCACGTCTACGGCTCGGTCTTTATTATAACTGACTGTGTAGAATGTAAACGTTGAATTCTATGTAAATTTGTTTATTATTCCTAAAGCTTAATTATTTAAATCGAATCGCAAGTAATTTATGATCACTCAGGGATACCTCCCTATAACGTTTAAAGCTCATTAAACCCACCCGGCACCCGACTAGCACCCCCTCATTGTTCAACGTCCACGAGTTTACGTCGCGTGGTTAGCGAGTGGACGTCGAACGATCATCGAGTGGACGTCACGCGGTCCACGAGTGTAACGTCGCGTGGTCACGAGTGGATGTCGCGCGGTCCACGAGTTTATGGCGCGTGGTCAGCGAGTGGACGTCGCGTGGTCAGCGAGTGGACGTCGAGCGGTAAGGCGGTGCTAGTCGTGCCGGGTGGGCGTAAGACAAAACTCCCACATTTTGGACTACTATTGGCATTGGCAGCGTAGACTTAATATCTTCAGATCGGCTCTTAAGCTTGGGACAAATTAACCACTGGACGCGCGACGCCAAAAAATAGTTACGTAACAATACCACAACCTTAATTCGCCGACATAAGAGCTAGATCTTAGGACATATTTTTGACTAAGTTGTAAGTATGCACGTGTATCGACGTCGAGCCCATTAAAGTCACCATCTTAAAGCACGTGGGTCAATCAACTTTTCTTTGCCACTTGTTGCCACTTGCCAATGAGATGTCCCCCGGGTAACCCATGTAAGACTTTCTAAGGCACCACTAAATCAAACGTTAGGGGTTTCGACGGTTATATGACAATTCCTTCATGCTTCGGCTCCTAAGCATGCAAATCTTGACTTTCGGGGGAGTGGGCTCTTAGAAACTCATATTTTTGACGAGTTACCCAGGGGACACCTCCATAGCAACGAGTGGCAATGTAAAGTTGATTGACCCACGTACGTGTATCACCCCTTGGGGTCTATGGGCCATACTTTGAGAAGCGATACGAACGGATAGCGACTACCCTCTCGTGCGAAACTGAGATTGTGAAATCGTGGTATACTTGTCGTTAGCCAACATTCTGTTGCTTTAAAAAAAAGCGTACATGTAAAAGTATCGAAAAAGTGACACGGCGTCATATGGGACGGACGTACGGACAGCCACAGTTACGGCTTCGTAAAGATCAATAGATCCACTCATGTATGTATAGGTATGCACACCGGTTTTTATTTAAAAACACGAGGTAGGACCAAAGTCATATGTTCATATACATATAGCTACATAGAAAAAACCGGACAAGTGCGAGTCGGACTCGCGCATGAGGGTTCCGTAGAGAGATTTTAACGCTTTTCCCCAGTGTTTTATGTTGTCCAGTGTTAGCAGAGCCCTGCTCCTAAGCAAAATGTACGCAGTGTGGGGTAATCTTAATATTGGTCATCAGACATAAAAATTCAAGATTTTGAGTATTTACTGAGTGGTTGTGCTATAAGAGCTATCTTCATTCCAAATTTCATGTTTTTAGGACAACTGGAAGTACCCTTTAGGTTTTCTGGGTACGGCAATTTGTATGGAAACAACCTTTTTAATGGCTATATGTGTTGATTGCGTTGACTTAGAAGTTTGATTTTTTCACAGCTTCAAGGGACTGCAGACTTGACTACTTGATATCAATTTCAGCATGCTATCACCACGCGTTCCAGAGAAAAAGGGTCTTGACAGACAGACGGACAACAAAGTGATCCTATAAGGGTTTCGTTTTTCCTTTTGAGGTACGGAACCCTTAAAAGGAGGTAGTTAGATATGTCATCAGCACGGCAAAAATAAAGCGCAGAAAAGGCTACAATTGTAGCCTCTTTGGCCTCGGTCGCTCTCGAATAAGGTCCAAACTTGCGCGCAAACGTCAACATGTTCGGAACATGTTTTTCGATTGTTTTGTGAGCTTATGACGTATGTTTAATTATAAAACGTATAAAACACACTAGTGTTTTAAGGACCCTCATTATGTAACACTTACATAAACTACTATTATGCAAATGTTACATCACAAACAAAAGAACGGTCTGAGTGGAGAGCGTTGGTTAGCAGTGGACGTCTTTCGGCTGACATGATACCTCTTTTCTATACGTAATACCTTTGTTTGTTGCACGCAAAATAATTAATAATTAACTGCCACTACAACAGTGCCAAATTTCTACTTCATTTTTGTTCGTGACCTAGGCGATTATTGATTATTGATAGAAGAGTCAGTCAACTGCGAACAGAAAACTGGCGAGATTGGTTCCATTTTCGTACGAATTCGGATTCACGAAGACAACCGAAGTATGGTCGAAGACACCGATATGCGTACAGTCAGCAGCAGAATGATCTGCACATGTAGCACGGCGCGCCATTTTATAGTGACGGAATCAGTGAAGGACAAGCAACAAAATGGCGCGCGTGCTAGCCTCCCTGCACGAGCTCTTATGTCTATAACAATAGAGCCGTGCTTAGCTGAGCAACCGAAGCGGTCACAATGATCTGCACAAGCTCTTATGTCTATAACAATAGATCCGTGCTTAGCTGAGCAACCGAAGCGGTCACAATGATCTGCACAAGCTCTTATGTCCATAACAATAGAGCCGTGCTTAGCTGAGCAACCGAAGCGGTCACAATGATCTGCACAAGCTCTTATGTCTATAACAATAGAGCCGTGCTTAGCTGAGCAACCGATGCGGTCACAATGATCTGCACAAGCTCTTATGTCTATAACAATAGAGCCGTGCTTAGCTGAGCAGCCGAAGCGGTCACAATGATCTGCACAAGCTCTTATGTCTATAACAATAGAGCCGTGCTTAGCTGAGCAACCGAAGCGGTCACAATGATCTGCACAAGCTCTTATGTCTATAACAATAGAGCCGTGCTTAGCTGAGCAGCCGAAGCGGTCACAATGATCTGCACGAGCTCTCATGTCTATAACAATAGAGCCGTGCTTAGATCATTGTGACCGCTTCAATTGTCGCTGTCATCACGATATCAAAAATATGTACAGGTTCATATACATACTTTTGCATGTTTGTGCGACCATGTTTGTATGGCTGTGGTCGCGGATGAGCAAATTATTTGTTTTTAGCTCATGAATATGGACCTCCGCAAAGTAACGCTTGCTCTTCAGTCAATTACATAGTTTAAGTCGGATACTGAGCTTGATGAATGTAAATTTGATTGCACCTATCGTGTTACGTGATGAACACCAAATCTAAATTAATTTAAAGATATGTTGTAATTATTAATTAGCTTAATTAACATGGTATTAACTAAGCGAGTCAGCCCGGCGAAAGTTGACCCTACGAACTAAAAGATACAGTACATTTTCGACCTGTACGAATACGTACAAATCCGCCCTTTGTTACAATTAAGCTTAATTTTCAAATTTAATAGTTAGTGCGTTTTTTTTTAATTTACCTAATCTCCTCAGTCTTCCAGTTCCCTTTTAGCGTTATCCTCCGATTTTAACCTGAAATAATAAACCGAAAGTCAAGTTTCGCGCCTTGCTCTTAACTTTAAACTGGCTCTAATGATAACACAGGTATTAATTTTAAGATGTGCTTGCTTAAATAAAAACGAGAACACCTGAACACTACCTTCAATAACTACCTAAACGAAATTCATTGTTCTACGTATCAAATAATATGTAGTTTAAAAAGCATAATGGTCAAACAAAACATATGTATGATATAATGCAATTTTCTCTAAAACTATTAACGAATGCAATTAGGTAAGTAGGTATAGGTTAGGTTAGGTTTATTTTATAATATTCCTGTAAAGTTGTCAATTTCTGAGATAATCGCATTATACATTTTGACCATTATGCATTTTAAACTTTATGTATTTTGCGACGTATGGACGCGATGGACGAACCAACTGGGAAAGATATGGCTTTGTGAACTGACGTTCAGACCTTTATAAAAAAGTTATAAAAAAAAATCGCTAATAAAAATAAAAAGAGCAATATTGACGACCGAATAGCGTAGTGGTTAGAGACCCTGACTATGAAGCTGAGGTCCCGGGTTCGATCCCCGGTCGGGGCAGATGTTGGTATGATGAATACGAATAGTTGTTCTCGGGTCTTGGATGTATACCACTTATTTATTTGGCTAATAGTTTCATGAAACTAAATACATTTTAGAATCTTCATTCAATTTAAATACAACTACTCCGATTTGAGTCATTGACATGAGATTTTATACTTTTTTGTAACATTGACACATTGAAGCGTCTTTATATGCCCCGCCATCACAACTGGCCGTGACTCGCTATATCGCGTTTAATAGAGTATTTGATTTATTAACAAGTGACAAAGTATATGCACGATTTTGTATATTACTTTCCATCCACTAATTCTTCTTAACCGACTATGGCAAAGACAAAAGGAAGGGTTGTGATTTTAGCAGTTTATGTAGATGTTTAATGTTCCATTTTGTAGGATTAACTGACTGACTCATTAGCCATAATTCATTTAATTTTAAGTCAATTATGTAATAGATCTTAACAGTACGATCAAAGGACTAAACTAGCTATAATCGATCATAGCCTAAACACCGATCTTAAATTAGGACATTTAATATATTTGGGTCAATCAACTTTTCTTTGCCACTCGTTGCCATGGAGATGTCCCCTGGGTCACTCGTCTAAAATAAGATTTTCTAAGGCACTATTCAATCAAACGTTAGGAGTTTTTACAGTTATATGCCTATTCCTTCATGCTTCATCTTCTAAGCATGCAAATCCTGACTCTAGAAAATCTTATTTTAGACGTGTGACCCAGGGGACATCTCCATGGCAACGAGTGGCAAAGAAAAGTTGTTTGACCCATTTAATGTTTCATAATTAGCGTTAGTCATAAGTAAGTTAGATCGCTAGTATAACGTTCATTCGATTTTTTCTTATTTTTGGACCAAACGGTTAACAACATACATTATCATTAGAAAAAGTCGTTGTTTCATTAGAATACCGTTAATGTGAATTACAAGAAATTCACCAAGGGATAGTCGATTTCAATACAATCTCATTTTTTGATAATAAAAAATGTGGGTACATATGCTTCGTATGACACACCCATCTGCTTAACACAATAGCGAAATCTATGAATTCAATTTGACGACCGGATAGCCTAGTGGTTAGAGACCCTGACTATGAAGCTTGATGTCCGGGTTCGATCCCCGGTCGGGGCCAGTCTTTTGTATGATGAATATGAATGTTTGTTCTCGGGTCTCGGATGTTTAATCTATACCTATGAAGCAGTACCGTGACTGACTGACTGACTGACTGACAGACAACGCACAGCCTAAACCACTGGACCTAGAGACTTGAAATTTGGCAAACATTGAGTATCCTAGAGTGCACTAAGAAGGGATTTGCCGAAATTCCCACGGGATAGGGAACTAGCCCATTTTGAAATATTTCAAGGAGGCAAAGCCGCGGGGCATAAGCTAGTATGTATATAAGTATTTATCTATATAAGTATGTTTATCCGTTGTCTAGTACCCATAGTACAGGCTTTGCCTAGTTTGGGACTAGGTCAATTGGTGTCAATTGTCCCATTTTTTTAAACAAATAAAACTAATAGAGATAGCGCTGTTGTGTTAAGCGGAGGTCTAGGTGCCATACGAAATTAATGGTACAGAGACCTCTATAGTGAAACTAGCTACAGCAGGCTTATTATTTTAAAGGAACGCGACATTGTATACACATTGGCAGTCCTCTTGCTTTGATCCTTGGTTTAACAGAGGCACTAAAACATATTACTGACATATAGTTCGGACTTGCGAAGCGGTTCCCAAACTTGATAGCCACACCCGGTTATCAGTGTTGCGGATTCATTGAAAGTAAGTCACAGGGTTGTCGCACGATATTTAGTTCGTTGTCAATGCGACATATTGGTATATAAAACGTTTTTGTTACAAGAATATTTCTACAGGTAAAACAAGAGATTTGTATAATTTCATTCGTTTTTTTAATAAATTATTAAGAGATTTCGAGTTTTCCAATTTCGCCATCAGCTCTGTTTCGAACTGGGAAAATTCATGATTTGAACTGATTAAAAAGTAAACGAATTATAATGATATAAGATGTTAATCATTATTGACAAACAAATGACACAATCACCTATTATGGAGTTCTAAAACAGAATAAAACCTCTTTTAAGTCCGTATACTAAAAACATTTTAATAAAAAGTGATCCTATAAGGGTTCCATTTTTTACTTTTGAGGTACGGAACCATAAAAAAGTGAGTTGCGAAGCTCACATCAAATAGACCAGGTGACTTAAGGATTCGGGTTAGTTTCGTAATGCATGATTTTTGTTCCTTTATCCGAAATAAACAGATTAAATTAAATTTGTTTTTTTTTATCAAAGTATAATACATTAGGTACATGTCAAGAAAATGTGCAGTGCCATCCCTAGCATTTTCAATGAATCTGCAACACTGATAACGGGGTATAATGATAAGCTCCCCGATCACTTACTATAATACGGCAGAATAGCAATAGTTTATTTAAATCGCGACTTGCTTTAAAAATATCCCTTGTTAGGTACGTAATTATTCTATAGCTGCATATGATTCGGTGGTAGCATGTTTCAATTTATGAGGCCTTTTTAAGACTAATATTTTCACCATGTTGTTTTTTACATGCACCTGCCTGCACGCGGTACCTCCAACGTCAGGAATTTTATTCCCAAACCAGAAATATCGTCAAGCCTTTCAAAATTTACATGTGGTAACCCTACTCGCGTTGTAGTTTGGGAACCCCTTCGAATTAATTATTTGGTAACAGCATCGTGTAATGTTATTACAACAATACGACTAGCCCTAAAAATTCCCGGGACAGCCAGCATCAAAAGTGATCGGTAAAATCAAAAGACTACAACATTTTCAAAAATTATTATTTATTAAATATCCCCTTAACTAACACCATATATTGGCAAAAAACACTGGGGTCAGTCGATAAAAATATAATAAAAAAATCATTACAACTAATCTAAATTACGATTACAAAATAAAATCGTTAGTTAAAATTGATTTAAAAATATAGTTACACTTTTGCCGCTGTCTGTACATGGCATAACCAAAATAAAAAAAAAATACGATCGAGGCTATAGTAGCGTTCGTATACAAGTTGCGAATGGAGATGGTTGGACATGCATTTATTTTTATTACAAGCGATTATCTAACAGCCACTATCAATATTCAATCTATCTGAAGAACACGGAAAGAACATGTCGTCACTTTTTTTAAAACGAAATTCTAATCTCAAAATGTGGAGCACTCAATAGGCTATAAGATACCACTCAGTTACAGACACAAATAGTTATGTAACTTGACTTTTTTAACCCTCGCCGAAAAAGAGGGGTGTTACAAGTTTGACATATGTATCTGTGTATCTGTCTGTGGCATCATAGCTCTCGAACGGAAGGACCGATTTCGATGCGGTTTTTTTTTATAGAAAGCTAATTTAATCGAGATGGTTCTTATCTAAGTTTCACTAAAATCGGTTCACCCGTTTTTGAAATACTGAACTTTGAAATGATAATGTGGGCGGTTTTACAACTTTTCTGAGTTGTTCTCGTTATCACTTAAATGAAAGATGTATACGAAAATTATATGGATAATTACCTCGTTCCAAACTTTCCAATGGCGATAACTCAAAAAGTTGTTAAGGTAACTAGACATGTCCTTTCCGTGTACCCTTCGTCTGTTTGATCTACTGACGACAAAATCATATATCTTCAATTTTGCCATCTAAACTTACTTTCGGTGCAATCCAATATCTGCTTGCTATCTGTCAATGGGAGAACAGGAAGCCATCTACAGATAGCGAATTGTTATTAAATTCAGTCCAAAAATTCGTCAGTAGACAAAACCAAGAGATAGATTGACAGGTGTAAGGCTGTTTCAGGGTTGAAGTGTGAAATCGGCTGCCATTGTTTAGTACCGAAAATTTACATTAGCCCTCGTGATTTGAGAATAACTCCACAGCTTACGAGCCGAGCTTAGCACACTAGGACATAAAGCATCCATCCCTTACTGCGTATATTGTTTGGTACAGTCATCAGCAAAAGTTGCTAAGCCACCGAAGCGGTCACAACGATCTGCACAAGCTCTTATGTCTATAACAATAGAGCCGTGATTAGATCATTGTGAGCGCTTCGGTTGCTTAGCAACTATTGCTGCTGACTGTACGAGATAAAACGGTAATGTTAACGACAATAGCTGGCAACTTGATGGTGGTCGTTCAAGAGGATTAGCATCGCAGAATAGGATCGCATCGTCCCGCTCACTCTCGTGTTAAATAACATTAGCTTGAGAGGGACGGCACGATACGAAATTCGAATTTTGCACTTCGCAGCCGGGGGGCTGGCGAGTCAGTATTCGCTAAGTATTTTGATATCTCGTCATAGTTGGCTCTGTGTGGCATGTGTTGATTCGTGTAGCAGTGGAGGCGGAAGTGTTGCTTGGAAACATACATTAGCCGCACAGATATAACTACTGTGTCGCGGGTGAACAAAGCAATTGTTTTTAGTTCATAAAGATTTATTGAATCACAGCTAGTTTCTCTATAAAATGCTTAAGTTTTAGCCAGCTCTAGAGGAACCTAGTTTCTATATTCATCACCATCACCATTGGCACCCCTAATCTACACGGACACCCTCTGGACACCACATCTTCTATAATTTACTTGGAAAGTCATTACGAAAAAAGCCGCGGCGAGCTTGCCAACTCGCTTGTCGTCTGGTCGAAAGTGAGCCGCGATTCGAGGCTAGAGATTTATAGGTGCAAATGAGCATATGCGTTTCGGAAACGTTCGCCCTGACATTTGGTGTGCAGCGGGTGGTTGGGCCGTGCTAATCTATTTCTAGGTTTTAGGGTAAATTACCACTAACTGGCTTTGGCAAATGCCACCTAATTACTGACCACAAACTTTGTATGGTGTTACTCAGTATGAATACTTTCGGAATGCTCTCAGCAAGTTCCGGAACAATACATTTTATTTTAATCACATTATATCAGCATTCCATTCTATTACAGATTATATTGAAGTGGCCAATTGCCAGTAATAAGCAATTTGCCCTACAACATAAAAACATGTAAATTCGCTGAATTGTATAAAATAATACGTAAACCTTGATTCATAAAATCACATAAGATTGCGGCAGTATCCTATTAAAAAACCTCACGCTCGGGCGCTTCCGACAATTTAAATTAAGTAGCATACTATAAAAAAATTCTCACGCTTGGCGCTTACGTCAATTTGAAATATCGTGTAACAAATGTTACAGACGAAAAAAGTGTAAGCGACAAGTGTACTGATTCGCATGAGCTGCGGTGCAAAATATTTGTAAACGGTACGACAAGCGCTTGAAATATTATAAACTTATAAGGCTGCATTATTAATGATTGACTGTATAATACGCTGTCTAAACAAATACGGTTTATAGAGCTGCCACGAATTTATTAACTGAGTGAACGGAAGTATAGTAGAAATTTTATAAGCTGGCCGTTTACCACTTAAGAGCTTATCTTGTGAACAATAACATTGTTCTCTTTTGTTTAAGGCTACCGCTAATAACAATTAATAGCAAGTAACAAAAAATGCATACAAATAGCTACCATGTTCTGTAAGTCACAAAGTTGAGATTGCAATAGCATAGCACATTCTACAATGACTCTCGGACATTGAAAGTCGCCGAAAGTCAGGTAAGTCGCCACCGTTGTACCGGCTTTCAATGTCAGAGTACAAGATAAGCTCTTAAGCGGTAAACGGCCAGCTTATAAAATTTCTATATCTATGAGTCACCTTATTGTATAAACCTCACACGCATGAATAATACAGACTTGACTCTTCGACTCACACCGGCGCGATGTGTTCGACTTTTTTTAATTGGGTGGTTAGGTAATTTCCCTAAAACACCTAAGCGACACTTCGTTCAGACAATTCGCGCCATATCTAGTGAATCGACCTGTATTGTAAGCAGAACCCGGATAGCTCATCGCAAAAACATATACGGAAACATAACAAGACTATAAAGCAAGGACAATAAAACCAAGAGGACTGCCAGTGTTTATACGATGTCGCGTTCCTTGGAAATAATAAGCCTGCTGTAGCTAGTTTTACTGCGGAGGGGTCTCTGTACAACAAATCACATCATTTGGTATGACATTTAAGACTTCTGGCTAACAACATCTAAAATCGTTTTTTCTTTCAGCTCATAGATGGCGCTATTGTATTAGCCCGAGGTCTAAGTGTCATACAAAATTAATGGTACAGAGACCTCTCTATAGTGAAAATAGCTACAGCAGGCTCATTATTTTACAGGAACGCGACATTGTATTGCCATTGGCAGTCTTCTTGGTTTTATTGTCCTTGCCTGTTATTCATAAACCTATTTTAACTAAAATGCCGTTAAAGTTCGTTTGTCCTTTTTTGTCACATTGACATTTCCGTTAGTAAGAAGGAGACAAAACATATATTAGCTACTGGAGGGTTCAAGTCTCTAGGTCCAGTGGTTTAGGCTGTGCGTTGTCTGTCAGTCAGTCAGTCACGGTACTGTTGTATAGGTACAGATAGATAGATTAGTCGACTGCCCTATTAAATAATACTGTACATAATAAGACTCTACGAATCTTGTTCTATTACCGTGTTGGGATTGTTTTGCGATGAGTTGTCCGGACTCTGATTTTAAGTGGAATGGACTATGACAGGGGTTCCCAAACTTTTTCATTTTGCGGCGCACCTTGCATTTTTGCATTTTGTCCCGGCGCCCTGTACCCAGTTTGTAGCTGTGTGTGTATACAGTAGATACAATGGCATCAATACGGTACCTAAGAGACGAAAAAACAGATATGTATGACGGCACCCCTGGGACTCTTCACGGCATGCTTGCGGCGTGAGCATTAATGCTAACAATTTCTGTTCCCAAAAGTTAACTGTTTAGTATATTTTCAGTTGTTTCTAACTATCAAAATCACGAGTTTAATTTTTGGAAAAAAAAAATACTGTCGACTATTATTAGTGCGACATATTCATCAGTGATGGGCAAAAATACTAATAATGATGCGTGAATATACAGTTTCTGGTGGTAACCACCAATTGCTCGAACGGCGTAATTGGTAGAAGCGCGTTACCACGGTTTGGTAAAGTTCTGGGTTCGAATCCCAGTTCGAGAATTCATTTTTCTGGTCTTTCGGGATATTTACGTCTCAGTTTGAATATTTGGCAAAAATACTGTCGGTGAACACAGAATGCTACATTCTTAACTTGAACCGTGAGACTCAATCGTAGTGAAATAAATGGATCACTCGCGTAGGTTTATAAGTCGAGCGTGTTTCGGCCTAATTTGTAGTCCTTGCTCTGCCTCTGGCAGCGGCTCAGCTGACAGCGGCGCACAACTACCATCGTTAACTGAATTAGTCCGCGTCAACCGGTTTCGGCCTAAACTTAGAAAGTCTAAATGAACACCCCCTGTAAGGTTTTTAATAAAAAAAACTCCCATAAGCATAATCGTCCCACGATAACTCAGCATAAGATATTAATTGGCAACCCAGAAAATATTTCTTTAATTAAAAATAATAATGATAGTAGCAATCAAAAGTTGCTGTTTTTTTTTAATATGGCTCTGTCCATTGGAGGACAATTTTGCCAGAGTTTAGTAGGGTTTACCGTTGTACGGTAAAAAAAATCTAGAAAACGAAATATGAGAGATATTTTAATGGTGGGTGATGGATTTATGTTTAATCTAATCAAAAGTTCAAAACGTGTTGTCTGACTATATATCAGTGTTGCCATAAACGAACTTTAGATTTCTACTGTTGTCAGTTCGTTGCAGAGTTATTAAGGGTTGACTCTACATTTATTGCCTCTGCTGGTTGAAAGATTACATGGGAAAATGATTTTCTATAAAATAAAAAAAAACTTCACATGGGCTTACTCAACCCCTGGCTGAAGTCTTGACGGTTCATAAAACGCACCCCGTATACGCGAGCGATCCGTTTATTTCACTAAAATCCTAAATTTTTACTTATAATTGCGAATTTATTATTATGCGTGAAACGGTATAGAAAACGAATATCCAATCTTTCGACGATGTTTGGGTCGAAATTTTACTACAAAGAAGCAACGTACGGGACAGTCGTAAGAAGTGATATTATCATCGGGTGACAAGCAAAAGTCACTAAGGAAAATCAACCATGTTCCAAGAGTAATAAGGTTGATTATCGACTAATTAATGAACGTAGTTAGTGATTGTATAGAGACCTCGTGAGATTGCTAAGGAAGAAATTTTCTGTAGCACAAAATTATTTTAGTACTCGACCAGATGAGACACCTCAAAGGTGAATTAGCTTTTAATACAGATCCTTGAGGTCGTAACGGACAAAATTTTCAGTAGCTCAATTTTGTTCAGCGCGTGACTTACAGTTTTCGAATTGACAATGCCACTTGAGACACCCCAAATATACTGGTTTTTAATACAGATACCCCTTGAAGTCGTAAGGAACGAAATTTTCAGTGGCAATTTATTTTTTAAGCGCTTGACTTCGACAAAGATGACGAATTGACGATGTCACTTGAGACACCCAAAAGGTAATTAGCTTCTAATACAAAGAGCCTTTGAGGTCGTAAGGGACAAAATGATCGCTAGCTCATTTTCTGGTGCTTGACGTAAGCATAGATGACGATGCCAGCCAGTAGCACCCCGAAGGTGCTAATTAGCTTACTTAATACAGAAACCCTTTGAGGTCGTAAGAGACAACATTTTCAGTAGCTCATTTTCTAGTGCTTGACGTAAGCATAGATGACGATGCCAGCCAGTAGCACGCCGAAGGTGATAATTAGCTTTTAATACAGACCCCTTGAGGTCGTAAGAGACAACATTTTTAGCTTTTTTTTAATGCTTGACGTAGGAATAGATGACGATGCCAGCCAGTAGCACGCCGAAGGTGATAATCAGCTTTTAATACAGACCCCTTGAGGTCGTAAGAGACAACATTTTTAGCTTTTTTTTAATGCTTGACGTAGGAATAGATGACGATGCCAGCCAGTAGCACGCCGAAGGTGATAATCAGCTTTTAATACAGACCCCTTGAGGTCGTAAGAGACAACATTTTTAGCTTTTTTTTAATGCTTGACGTAGGAATAGATGACGATGCCAGCCAGTAACACCCCGAAGGTGATGGTTAGGGGTTTGTACAGAGACCTCTTGAGGTCGTGCCAGCGCTCCGCGTCGCGGGAGGCGCGCTTGATCGCCGACACGCGCTCCGCTAGCTCCTGATTGCGCCGGCGGCGGACGGCAGTGGCGCTCTCTGGCGGCGGCTCCGCGCTGCGGAAGAACGGGCGCTCAATCACATGTACACCAAAACCCTATAGCAGTTTAGGCATCTGCTACATAACGAGGGTCCTCAAAACACGAGTGCGGTTTTATGAAACGAGGCGAAGCTGAGTTTCATATTGGGATCACACGAGTGTTTTAAGGGTTAATTATGTGGAGTTGCATACATTGCTTTATCTACGCACATGTTATAAGTACTCCAAGATGGGTTCAGAAGCCGAAGGCACATCATACCCATACCTGTCACGAGTGTGTTTTTTTTTTTTTAATCATAGACAAACATACCGAGCTGACGTTTTGTACACTGTCTTTTTTATTGTAAATTATGCTGGTTTTTGAAGACTTGAAACTGTTAACGACATCGAATTCGATATCGAAAAGTCATTACTGCAGGTGGCGAGCAGTCGACATGCTGGGGGACTACTACGAAATTCAAAAATCGAAGTTCGTATCGCATCGTCCCGCTCACTCTCGCATTAAATAATATTAGCGTGAGAGGGACGGCACGACACGAAGTTCGAATTTTGCACTTCGTAGTATAGGGCCTGAAATACTCGTCATTTTCTGCGGTTTCTGAACGCATTGTACAGGATTTACGTGTGTAGATAAAGCACATTTACATAGTTAAAATACTCACTGAACACACAGAAACATAGTAAAACTACCAACCTCGGGAACCGAACCCGGGTCCTTTGACGTTCCATACCACGTGCCATACCATTACATCTGGCCTAATACGGTCACCGCGCTTGGTAACAACTGTGCGCCTCATACTACGAAACTACCGCCGCCCGTAGTGCAAATAGGGGCTAGGCGGTAGCGTCGTAGTCGTGTCGTCGTCGTGACGGCGTCGTGTCGTACCTGTCCAGCGGCGGCTCGCGGTCGTCGATCTCGTCGTCGGCCGACGAGTCCGGCGCGGGCGACGCCGGCAAGCTGTCGTCTGACGACGGATCCTGCCCGAACTGGTAGACATTGCCTGCAACAAGCCAATAATAATCAGTGTTAAGCCAACTTTTCGTTTTTTTTATTTTTACGGTCATCCCGTTCGAATTTCAAAATGATGCGTAAATATACAGAAAAACCAGAAAAGTGGATTATCGAATTGGGGTGCGAACCCAAACGTTTACCAAACCGTGGTAACGCGCTAATACAATTACTCAACAATCAATTACAATTGCTCGAACAGTGTAATTGGATTAGCGCATTACCACTGTTTAGTGAAGGTTTGGGTTCGAACCCCAATTCGAGATTTTTTTTTCTGTATAGGTATTTACGCATCACTTTGAAATTTGTGAAAAATAATCAGTGTTGTACAAAAAAAAACCGGCCAAACGCGATTCCGACTTGCGTAGAGAGAGAGAGTTCCGTACGTTAATTATCTAACTATGTTACAAGAACTATTTTCCGATTTTTTTCAAAATTTTCAGACAGCTAGTTTCGGAGTTTTCGGCGGTCGATTTCGGCCTTTTTTTAAAAGTCAAAGTCAAACTATTTATTTGCAAGAACTATGGTATTTTTACAGGTGTTACACTTGGAAAAAAAATGAGCATCACAGTTCACCATAACAGTGGTATGCAAATATTCAAATTATATATCCTATTATAACATACTGACAAATATAAATACCAGACAGTACATACGGATTCATTCATTACATTAAACTATACATTCTACCAAAATGCAGAATATAGATTATATGTCAAAAAATTCATTTAAATCATAAAAACATTTTTCTATGAG
Organism: Clepsis dumicolana; assembly: GCA_963691665.1. Taxonomy (NCBI): domain Eukaryota; kingdom Metazoa; phylum Arthropoda; class Insecta; order Lepidoptera; family Tortricidae; genus Clepsis; species Clepsis dumicolana. The sequence continues at coordinate 2,518,777 of OY829505.1, read as the reverse complement.
CCATTTTTTAAGTTTTATTAGAAATAGTTTAGTGGTGAGAGTTCTTAGCTCGACCGGAACATTATTATATATTTTACCAGACATCTTATAACAATTTTTATTACAAAGGCCTGTCCTAGAAATGGGTTCCCGGACCCTGTACAAATCTCGGGTTCTTAATACTGGGTTTTGGGTAGGTTTATCGAACAGTTCAGGGTTGGTTCATACAAACTTAGCTTGTTCGTAGATATAAATGCCTCTCAAAGTAAGCACATTAAGTTTTCTAAAAAGCGGTCTACAAGATGCTAGGGGGCCACAAATAACTTCAAAACTATTTATCTAAAAATTATAAAAAAATACAATTTGATATGCTCACGATTTGATATGCATATGTAACAAGCATTAAAAAGAAAGAAACAATCTTGACATGTCTTGATTGAAAAACGCCTTTTAAAAATAAGCAACGGCAAGTAGCAATTAATAACAATGAGATTTCATTATTTATATTGTTATGGTTTCACACGTAACGGTTACTTATTTATGGTTTCACACGTAACGGTTACTTATTTATGGTTTCACACGTAACGGTTACTTATTTATGGTTTCACACGTAACGGTTACTTATTTATGGTTTCACACGTAACGGTTACTTATTTATGGTTTCACACGTAACGGTTACTTATTTATGGTTTCGCATGTAACGGTTACTTATTTATGGTTTCACATGTAACGGTTACTTATTTATGGTTTCACATGTAACGGTTACTTATTTATGGTTTCACATGTAACGGTTACTTATTTATGGTTTCACATGTAACGGTTACTTATTTATGGTTTCACACGTAACGGTTACTTATTTCTTTTTAAAGTCGTTTTCCAATAAAAAGACACGCCAAGATTGTTTAATTCTTTTTACCCGACTGCGTCACGAAAATGAGGAAACGGTGTTTATCAGCCTATGCATGCATGTATGTTACTTTGTGGCACTATAGACACTGAATAGAGAGAGAGTTGAATTTAATGCTAAAATAAACAAACTATCTAGTTTAGAATCTTACACATCTGCTGTCAAATGTGTACATACCGAGCGAGGTGCTGACGGGGATGGACGGCAGGGGACGCCCCGGAGCCCTGGTGAGGCTCTCGGTGCGAGGGGGCGGCGGGGGGGCCTCCTCCTCAGCCTCCTCGGGCACGGACGAGTATATGCTCTCCTCGAGTCTTGCCTCCTTCTGCGATGGTATAACGCATGAGACAACAACATACTATACACAAGGACCATAAAAACTGCCAGTGTTTATACGATGTCGCGTTCCATTGAAATAATAAACTGCTGTAGCTAGTTTCATTACGGAGGGGTCTCTGTACCATTCATTTGGTATGACATTTAGACCTCTGGCTAACACAATAGCGCCATCTAAACCCGTTTTTTTCTTTCAGTTCATAGATAGCGCTATTGTGTTAGCCAGAGGTCCAAGTGTCATGCAAAATTAATGGTACAGAGACCTCTCTATAGTGAAACTAGCTACAGCGGGCTCATTATTTTACAGGAACGCGAGATTGTATAGCCATTGGTAGTCCTCTTGGTTTTATCGTCCTTGCTATACACAAGGGCCGTGTTTTTTTATTACATAAATATCATGGGACCGTTGGCACCAATTGACCTAGCCTATGGGTGCTAGACAACGGATAAACATAATTGTATGGGTCAATCAACTTTTCTTCGCCACTCGTTGCCATGGATATGTCCCCTGGGTCACACGTCTAAACTAAGATTTTCTAAGGCACCACTCCATCAAACGTTAGGAGTTTCGACAGTTATATGCCAATTCCTTCATGCTTCATCTCCTAAGCATGCAAACCTGACTTTCGGGGGAGTGGGGTCTTAGAAAATCATATTTTTGTTGTGTTACCCAGTACCCAAGGAGACATCTCCATTGCAACGAGACCCATATAGATAAATACATACATATAATGATTTTAATACTTTATTTACATAATAAAAGCAATTTACAATGACATTAAATCTAAGCTTAAACTAAATAAACTACAACTTAAAACTAAATTAAATCTAAATAAGGCCCCAGTGGCATGGTGCCCAAAAGGCTGGCAGCGTTGCCTCGCTGAATAACGATGCTGATTCTTTAAGAGAGAAAACTGCCAGCCCTTTGGTCACAAGTTGCATCAACTAATAATAACTAATACATATTATACAATATGTTAAACATCCAAGACCTGAGAACAAACATTCGTATTCATCATACAAACATCTGCCCCGACCGGGGATCGAACCCGGGACCTCAAGCTTCATAGTCAGGGTCTCTAACCACTAGGCTGTCCGGTCGTCAAATTTTATAAAGCTACAAGTTACAATTTACAAGCGGAAGTCGCTTTCTAATAAAAGGTGATCAAATCATTGGTCAAATCAGCAACTTTTTTGAAATGAAACTTTTTTATTTTGATCGGATCCGTTAGCATGAAGTTTGTATTGAATGAAAGAACCATGACGTCACAATTTTCAGTGATCGAACTGCCTCGCTTTATTAGTGTTTGTTAAATTATAAATCGTTTTGATTGCAGTAACAAGTGAGACATCGATTATTTATGAGTATTTTCGGAAGCTTGATAAGTGAAAATGTAAAATGATTTCATTTTGACATCAGTCAACAACCCTATTCACGAAAATGTGTCCCAGTACAACACGGCATTTATCCATGACAGCCTTACGTCATAGCACTGTCGTTCGACCAAACGAAGACTGACTGACGCTCGATTAGTGGTCTTTTTTAGAGTTCCGTACCTCAAAAGGAAAAAAAACGGAACCCTTATAGGATCACTTTGTTGTCCGTCTGTCTGTCTGTCAAGACCCTTTTTCTCTGGAACGCGTAGAGGTAGCACGCTGAAATTAATATCAAATACTCAAGCCTGCAGTCCCTTGAAGCTGTGAAAAAATCAATCTTCTAAGTCAACGCAATCAAAAGATACAGTCATTCAAAAGGCTATTTCCATACAAATTGCCGAAATTCAAAAACCTAAAGGGTATTTCCAGTTGTCCTAGAAACTTGAAATTTGATATGAAGGTAGCTCTTATAGCGCAACCACTCAAAAAAGTCCCAAAAATCTTAAAATTTTATGTCTGTCTGTAGCTTTTGCAGACCAATATAAATTGACCCCACACTGCGTACATTTTGCTTAGGAGCAGGGCTCTGCTAACACTGGACTTCTTAAAACACTGAGGAAAAGAGTTCAAACCTTTCTACGGAACCCTCGTGCGCGAGTCCGACTCGCACTTGGCCGGTTTTTTTGAAAATTAGTCGCCTTTTCAACCGCTAACCCGAAGTCCATGGTGCTGGTAAATCAATGGTTATGCATAACAAAATTATGCATTTCGTTGTTAGCTAAGCGTTGTTATGCCAAAAATATCCTGTGTGTATGACTCGCCACTGGTGTAAGGTACAGGAAATGAAACTTAAACTAATAGGAATGAGGATAATATTATTATGGTTTTTCCGCTTGTTTCCGGGAGCTTTCCCGCAGCTTCTTTTTATGTCGATGTTATGACTATAATAGAGTTGTTGACTGATGTCAAAATAAAATCATTTTAAATTTTCACTTATCAAGCTTCCGAGAATACCGATGCCTCACTTATTACTGCAATTAAAACGATCCTTAATTTTAATTTATACAACGAGGAAGGCAAACGAGCAAGTGATCGCCACTGCCCATATACACCCGCAACCCCGGAGGGTTTGCAGATGCGTTGCCAATCCAGAGAGCTAAGACAAAATAATAATACCAAAACTAATAAACGGCCAGATAACCTTGTGGTTAGAGACCCTGACTGTGAAGCTTGAGGTACCGGGTTCGATGATCGGTCGAGACAGATGTTTGTATGATGAATACGAATGTTTGTTCTCGGGTCTTGGATGTTTAATATGTATATAAGTATGCATTTATCTACATAAGTATGTTTTGCATTTATCTACATAAGTATGTTTATCCGTTGTCTAGTACCCATAGTACAGGCCTTGCCTAGTTTGGGACTAGGTCAATTGGTGTCAATTGTCCCATGATATTTATTTATCTACACTAATATTATAAAGAGGAAAGATTTGTACCTATTTTTGTATGTTTGTATGTTTGTAATGAATAGGCTCAAAAAGTACTGGGCAGATTTAAAAAATTCTTTCACCAATAGAATGCTACATTCTTCCAATTTGACATAGGCTACATTTCATTTTGAAAAAAATTAGGGATCCTTGGTAAAATTTGAACAATGTAACCGAAGGTGTAGAAAAATGAGTCTTAAAATGTCTTTCGTCGAATGCGCTGCCGAAACTATTAGCGATAGAACAAAATAATGTACAACAATATTGATAATTGTCTACCCCGTGCGAGCCGGGACGGGCTGCTAGTTATTTATAAAAAGAGCCAGTTTGATTACTGAAAATTATGACATCATAGTTCTTAATTCAATACAACAACGGACCCAATCAAATCGATCTGACATTTCATAAAAATTTGCTGATTTGACCAAGAGAAAACATCCCTATTGCAAATGACATTAATCAAATGAGTACGAAAAAGGAGAGGTTTCCTAATTCAACTTCGGTTTTTTTTGTGTACACCATATAATATGCTATTATGACGCGATCACTCGGAAATTTCTCTGGTGAAGTATAAACAGCCAGAGCACATTTTTTTTTTGTAATTAATTTATTACATTTCTCATTGACTTACCAGCACCATGGACTTCGGGTTAGCGCTTGAAAACGTCCGAACCAAAAGACCACTAATTTGCAAAAATTACCACTAATCGAGCGTCAGTCAGTCTTAGTTTGGTCGAACGACAGCGCTATGACGTGTGGCTGTCATCGAAAAATGCCGCGTTGTACTGGGACACATTTTTTGTGAATTTTATACTAGACCCAAAGTACATGGTGTTAGTAAGTCAATGACATTTCTTCACGACAACTTATAATGAGGATTAAGGTGAATACAGCTCTCATCGACCTTGTGCGTACTGGCAGTTTAATTCTCTCTTTCAGCACGCAACGTATGCGCCATCTTAGTTATTCGTTAAGGAAATATCATTGGATTTAAAATGAAAGAAAAAAATAGGAGACTAGGGCTAGAGGGGTTGGGGTAGTAGGTAGGTAGGGTAGCGGTAGGGTTGGGTATGATAGGAGTAGGGGATAGGGTAGGAGTATGATAGGGGGTAGGCTTGGGTAGGGTATGGGTACAGGCTAGGGTAGGAGTAGGATAGGGTAGCGGTAGGGTTGGGTATGATATGGGTATGGGATAGGATAGGGGTGGGGGATAGGGGGTAGGTGTAAGGTTGGGTAGGACAGGGGGAGGGGACTAGGTAGGGTAGAGTATGGGGGTAGGGTGGACTAGAGAGACTTAAAAAACTCACGTAGTCAGGGTCGAGTCGCTTAGCGCCCTCTATGATGGCCTGGTAGGAGAACCGAAGCTGGTCCGGAGTCTGGATCAGCCCCATGCGGTCCTTGCGCATCTCGAGAAGTATTTGCTGGACATTCACGCTGTCTATACCCTCCTTTTCGATCTACAATACGATGTTAAGTACATATTAACATGTGAAGCGAAATTTTGGGCGCCATTTTAAGGACATTCGTCAAAAACTTTGAGTACAGTTTGTCGTCGATACGTGCTGCTGGAGGCGCTGCCAACTTGCCAGTAATTGGCATTGATCACTTTTTTACAATGCGCCCTAATTCCAAAACCATTTAGAGGAATAGGTTTATTTAATCATTTTATAACATTTTAGTAAAAAAATACTAAAAGATCGTATGTATATTATATTTTCACCTTTGTTTGACCTTCAGCGAAGCATTAACTGTGAAATTCTTTGCAATAAGAAAATAAAACCGTCCGCCTAATCCTAACACTGACAGGTGACAGATGACACTACGTTTTTTTAAATAATTGTGACGGGCAAAGATAAACGTAGTGTTTAAAGCCAACGCAATTATGGTTAGCTATAAATTTCAGTAACTTAAAAATAGGATAAAAAATTAAAAAACCCAACTAAAACCAAAATCCTTCAAATTGATGTCTTAAGTTCGCCTGTTTTAGGAAAAAAAAAACTTTGGTTTTTTGAGACCAATGCCAATTGAGACGCTAAAATGAATGCGATTGTGGCTTTTACTTGTGTCAAAAATGACACTAGATCTGTTACGTCTAGCACAACTCAAAGTGCGACTTCTATGTCGCGCGAGAACAACTGCCCTTTTCTGTCACTAATTGACAACATTACAAAATTTCATTTTGTCCATTTTAAGTTCTAGATCGAAAGAAAATGTACTTTTAATGTTCACATGTTTCTTTATTTCTCCAAAAATCCTAATTTTCATTCAAAAATATCTAATCTAAAAGTAGCGAATTCCAAAAGGTCGTAAGTAAATCGTGACGTCATTAGTGTGGCTGTAAGACTGTATTACTTGTGCCACTTATTTTTCTGAAAAAACCTCTGAGCGTTGACAATGTTGACATATATGGCGTTCGTTTCGCGTCAGTGTTGAAACTGTCAATAAAATTGTTGTCATTTCTTTCTGAGGTTAGGTTCTGTGTAGCGAGTAAGAAAACGTAAATAAGTAAGGAAATATGGCATCTCGAGAGCCCTATAAACCCCCGCCCATGGCTAAATACTGTTATATAACCACTTGCAAAAATAATACTACAGTGGCACCACAAAAACGTTTCTTTTGCGTGCCTGTTGGAAGCCAAGCGGAATGGTGTCGAGCGGCAGGGCTGGACCGGATTCCTAATATATCGGAAGGATTTATCTTAAGCCTCAAAGTCATATAATTATATTAACTCCTATAACTGTTCCCATTACTTATTTACTAACTTTGAAATAAAATAATAAATTTAAAAACAAACGTTTTATTTAATAACCTGTGTGTACAATATGATTGGGCATTATATTACACATAACGATACGACATTGCACATAACATTTATCAGTGGCTCGTCAAACTTCGACGTACCCAACTGCACTTGAGACGTACGAAGTTCGAGATGACAAAGCAGCTTACGCACCTCGTATTCCGGCCAAATTATACTTTGCGTGAATTCCAGCACCATTGCAGTGTCCACCCAGGGCAGGTTTGTGCTGATAGCTTGCATGAATCCATCTGAGGTCTTCATTTCAGCAGAGAAAACTCAAACAAGTTCGATGCGATGCGATGTCAAATTTAAAAAGCCAGGTTACCATTGAAAGAAGCAACGAAGTCCGAATTCTAAGCCAAGTTACAGTGAAAAGAAGAAGCCATGTCTGTAATTAAGTAATGCCAAGTCGTAGAATGTCAATCCAAATTTCGAAATAACGCTAAGAAACGAGGAAAGTCAAAGCAAACGTATGAATGTCACAGTCACAATGACAGCTTAATTTGAACTTTGTGACAACCGGAAGTGATTCAAATTTTCTTAAGTATAGATAGTATAGTGGACTAAAGTATTGTTCCTTTACAGCCACAGTAATGACGTCACACTTTTACATTTTATACATTTATTATTTATTATTACATTTTTTACATTTTATACGGTATTTAGACGGTTTATACATTTTCACGATTTTCTTGAAAACTAGTTAAGAGAAAAATCTAAAAACTATTTTATTACGTTCAGGTAGCATATTTACCGAAATGGTTTTCGATTTAGGCATCATCATACATTTTGAAATGTTGTCAATTCAACGGGACGGGTAATATAATCTCGCGCGACAAACAAAGTCGCGGCCAGTCGTGCTAGCCCTGCAGAAAGGGTCACATGACACTCACCATCACGAGGCAGGAGTCCACGAGGCAGAAGGTGCCAGAGCGACCAATCCCGGCGCTGCAGTGGACCACGGCCGGCCCCGCGTCCGGCCCTAGGGCTCCAGAGGCCCGCACACGCTCCAGGAACCCGAGGAACGCCACCGGCGACGTCGGCACGCCGAAATCGGGCCACGTCGTATAGTGGAACTGTATTACTTCGCGGGACTCCGCTGTCTCAGTGTCCACGATCCTGGTGGCAATGGTCGCATTAAATGTTGGAATCGGATCCTAACGATTTAACCTACTGAACAAACGTGAACTAACGATGAACTAACGATTTAGATATGCGACATGCGGGCAATCAAAATGGGGCGGTCAACTTCACGACAATGCACTAAAAAGTTATGAGCAGAGCCCGGACAGGCCATAGCAAAACAATTGCAACACGGTACAGTCGAGTTCTCCAATACCTATACAATCAACAGTTCAAAAATATCTATACACAAACCTTATTGCCAGTTAAATAAGGTTCGTTTTTAGATATTTATGAACCGTTGGGTGTACAGATATTGGAGAACTCGACTGTAATAGAACAAGATTAATAGAGTCGTATTATGTGCAGTATTATTTATTATATTTTTCAATTGCATCTATAACGGTAACCCAAAATTCAGCATGATGTTTAATATGAAGCTATTTCCATATTTTTTTTTCTAATGTTGATGGCTGTATCGAATATTAACTGAGATTAGAAACGTCAAAAAATCTTTGTAAAAGGTATCATAAGACGTTCCTAATGGTACTATCTTCCCTTTGCGATTTGCTGAGCTACCTAACATGTTTGTTAATAATATTACCTTTCTTTAAAATATGCACGACTAAAAATGCTGCCTTTTATTTAAATACACCAGTTACCGTGTTTTATAAAGCTACAAGTTACAATTTACAAGCGTCAAGTCTCATTCTATCACCTTTTGTTAGAAAGAGACTTCCGCTTGTAAATTACAACTTGTAGCTTTATAAAACACGACCCAGTTAGTGCAGGGCATTAGATAGCTTTCACGTTAGAGCGCGATTCCGTACCCTCTCCATTGCCCACTCCCTGGGCTACGCCCCATAGCACATTCAGTCCTCAAGTGTTACCTGAATACCCTGGTGGAGTAATAGCTGAAGTCTTCCTCGCTGATCTGCTCCACAGTCAACTTGACATCAGCTAGCGTTATCTTGCTGTCTTCGCCGACAGCCCGTGGCCAGTACCAATGGCATTTGGTCTCGTTCTTCTCAATTATCTTGTTCAGCATCAGGATGGCCTTGGACTTCTGCTCCCAGACCATCAGCCAGAAATGGCCGACGGTGGACCCGAGAGGACCTTGGGTCAAGATGTATTTGCGGTTGGCGCGGTCCATCTATAAATGGAATAGAAACACTCAAATTTCAAATTCAAAATTTTATTCAGCAAATAGGCAGTTGAATGCTCTTTTACACGTCATTATTTTGAGTCTACCAGCGCTTTCGGAAAGACCATGATTGCCAAGAATGCGAAGCAAGAAACTTGGCACAAAGTAATTTTTTTCTAAAATCATGGTACATTAGCTCTTACAATACGTAACCACAGGTTAATTACACAAAGAAACCTCACAGAATAAAAAAACAAAAAGCGTATTTCAGAAACAAGTGAAATAAAAAATAGAACAGCCACTCAATAGGTACAATACAAATAGGTCCCGGGTTCGATCCCCGGTCGGGCCAATGTTTGTACGATGAATACGAATGTTTGCTCTCGGGTCTTGGATGTTTAAAATATTCAACGCCAAGGACGCTTAAAAGCGTCATGAGCCGACTTGCCTACGACGCCACCAACGCTTATAGGTGTCCGGCTGCACAGTGCAAATGCGACCTACGGCCGTATGCTTTAAGGTTTAAGTCCGCGTTGACATTATGCCAACTTGGCGTGTGGATGACAACTTTTGTATGCGTCGTTGGCGTTGAAAGGGTTAATATATGTCTGTAACTATAAGATATACAAAGATCTGTTCTTAGGAACCATGTCATCGATTTTAGTCAGAGTAAAAACTGCATAAGTACATAGATTAAAAAAAATATGTACTCAGTTCGGGAATCGAACCTGGTCGTATTGAAAACAAAACTTGCATAATTTCAATTTGGATATTGTTTGTGTAGGTCATATCATAAGTTCAAAGTCATAGGCAATAAATGTTACTTTTGTAATTCATCATGAGCTTTTCGGTGAAGGACAACATCGTGTAGTAACCTGCACAATCCTGCGAACCTTCAAAAGTGTGTGTATGTTCCCAATCCGCGATGGGCCCGCGTGGGAACTATAGCCCAAGCCCTCTCGTTCCGAGAGGAACGCCTGTGCCCAGCAGTGGGACGTAAAAAAGGCTCATGATGGTGATGATTTAAAAAACAGTACAAAACAGCACTTAATCTGCAAGTGTTCAAGGCAATGTCATATTGATCCGACAGTTATCGAACGCGAATCTGTCTGACCAGAGTAGGTACGGTCGAGGAAATTAATTCCTGACCCACCATGGAACCTTTTCACAGAAAACGTCATAGTGACATCGCATAGCTGGACAGGGAAAATCGTTATGACGTTTACTATGAAAATGTTCTATGGCGGGTAAGGAATTAATTTCCTCGATGATGACGACGTGATGTACCTATGATGCACGCTGCAATCAATTGACGGATGCGATGATCGGTCATTAGAAAAGGTGCGAAGTCCCCCCTGCCTCGCTGATTGAAACCCAGGGCTACGAGGAATCAATCATGTTCGAGGGGTGCTTGTTTGACGGTCTATACACAAATAGTTAGCATACCTTTTGCTGTGAATGCTTGTATGTGTGTGTGCGGCACGCAACACACACACTATTAAGGGGCCAGACGCTGAAATGGTTGCTTTTTAACACGCGACAAGAAAGAGGGGTGTTATAAGTTTAACCTGTGTATCTGTGTATCTGTCTGTGGTATCATAGCTCCCACACGGATGGACCGATTTCAATGCGGTTTATTTTAATCGAGATGGTTCTTAGCTAAGTTTCATTAAAATCGGTTCACCCGTTTTTGAAATATTGAACTTCGAAATGACAATGTCGGGGGTTTTTCAACTTTTCTAAGTTGGTTAGGTTATTAGAGCCAAACTGTACATTATCAGAACGATAAAAACAAAATATAAAAACACATTAATTATCTATAACATCTCAACTTGTTCGTCCACATTTCATTATTTTTTTCGTATTTCGTACTTATGATATCGGTATCACAAGTAAGTCGTAAATATTCAAGTCGCAATTAATATTCTGTCACTACATCATAAGCAAAATTTGCTTTGACTTGTGACATACCTACACCAATGTATCATAAAGAATTTAATAGGCTAGGAGTTCCACGTTTAACATTATTATTATACCTTTTTTGTAATCATCATCATCATGATCACCATCATCATCGGCCTATTTACGTCCCACTGCTGGGCAGCAGGCCTTTATTTATAATATTAAAATAAAATAATTAAACAGCTATTCTTTCTATAAAATAACATACTTTAGTTTGCTGACGCCGACGACGCTGAGATAAAAATTTTGCTAGGTATATTGAACTGAAAGGGCCAATCCATACTTCCATACATACTAATCCACACTAACAAAATACATTAGGCATTATTTTTTACTTTTTTTAGTTTTCTTTTTGTCTGCTTTATTTTTGTCGGGGGTTTATAAAAAAAAAATCAAGTTTTTTACATTCACTTCACAACATATATTTTATTATTTGACTTAAACCAACAAAAAATCCAAGACATCAACGAGCTCCCGGATTACGAATTTCCGAACTTAGCCATACTGAAGACATCAACGGGCTCTCACATCTAGGATCTGAACTTGAGACATTTAAAAGTTTTTTATCTCAAAAACGGCCCAACCGATTTTTATGAACCTTACCTAAGAACCATCTCGATTAAACTAGCTTTCGATTAAAAAAAAACCGCATCGAAATCAGTCCATCCGCTTGGGAGCTACGATGCCACAGACAGATACACAAGTCAAATATAAAACACTTCTCTTTTTCGTCGAGGGTTAAAAAACGGAACTCTTTCAGGACGACTCTAGTGTCTTTCTGTCCGTGAGCAGGGTATATTAATACCTCCGACGAAAAAGAGGGATGTTATAAGTTTAACATGTGCATCTGTGTATCTGTGTGTCTGCGTATCTGTGTATCTGTCTGTGGCATCGTAGCTCGTAAACGGATGGACGGATTTGGACGCGGCTTTTTTTAATCGAAAGTTATACACCTACTCAGTACTTCACTAGCAAAACGCATATATGTAAAATCGATTCCATTAATAATTTAGAACTGTGCAATAGTCGATTGATCGTGCATATATTTGCGTACGTATATATATATATATCTACCCGTATAATTATCTACCAAGGCGAGTCGACGTTTTTACCCATATGTACTTTCTGTGAATTGTTGTGAGTTTATTTATGTCGTCCTCATCTATACCCAATGATATTACATACTAGAGGACGCCCGCGGCTCCGCTCGCTTGGAATATTACATATTATATTATGCAGGTACAGTCAAGTTCTCCAATATCTGTACAGCCAATGGTTCATAAATATCTAAACACAGACCTTATGTTACTGGCAATAAGGTCTGTGTATAGATATTGGAGAACTTGACTGTACGGTATTAACGTAAGGAATCTCTACAGCAATAGAAATGTGTCATCTGGGTAAAAAAGGAATATCAGCGGAGCACATATTCCGCATATTCTGTATAAGTAGATCAAGTTTGCGGTGGTGTGCGTCTCTGTATATTTACATGAAAATGTACATGTCTAATGTACAGTTGAGGAAATTAATTCCTGACTCACCAAAGAACATTTTCACAGTAAACGTCATAACGATTTTCCTTGTCAAGCTATGCGATGTCACTATGACGTTTACTGTGAAAAGGTTCCATGGTGGGTCAGGAATTAATTTCCTCGACCGTACCTTCTGTGTGTAAAACAATATTTTATGAAATAACTAATTTGTGGAATGTCGGGCCAAACAAACATGGCAGCGTTCTGTTGCGAGCAATGTGCCTCGCCCAGTGGCATTTAAGTTTTGCAATTCTTCGGGCTATGTCGGTAACTTAGTTCTACTGCTGATATCATCGCATCATTTCTGATTCTGTCCCGCAGATAGCCCGAGCATAGCCCTCTCTGTCGCCCTCTGAATGACTTTAATGTTCCTTATGAGGCCTTATGAGGAATTTGTGGAAGGTTTCTTATGAAATGATTGGATACCTACTTTTGTGCCTCGTCGCGCTACAGGCGGATACGAAACGTCATTCTTGATTGACAAGCAAGTTGATAAGACTAGGCACTGATTTTGACACTGACTATAAGGAGTGTCAATGTCAACAATTAGTCCTTATTCAATTAATAAGAGTGAATTGCGACAATCATTGGCATCACACTAATTAGACCCCTCATGTGGAGTGTCTAGAGGGGGGGATGTTTTCGTCGTTTCTTCATTGGCATTGTACCAAATAAATAGACATCTTTTCAACAGACTTTGAAAAAGGACGATTACAATTATTTTTTTAACCGTTATAACGTGTTACAAGTTTGACCACTCTCTTTCCGTGGCACTGTAGCTCTTAAACGGGTGAACAGATTTAGATGCAGCTTTTTTTTTATTTGAAAGCAAACTTTCCAGCGGAGGTTCTTAACAAAATTTCATAAAAATTGATTCAGCCATCTTTGTGTTTGAGAAATTAGCTAAACAACTGACGCATTCATAGTGATCTAAGCATGGCTCTATTGTTATAGACATAAGAACTTGTGCAGATCATTTTGACCGCCTCGGTTGCTTAGCAACTTCTGCTGCTGACTGTATGATATAAAAGAAAGTCATGTTAGTTACACCATTTATAAGTCAAGAATGGCTGGACTAATTTATTTCCACTCCGAATAGCAGAATATTAAGAGGGGAAAATCTCAAAAAAGCAGATAATAGGCAGGAAATAGCATTTCTTGCTCAATATATATTTTTATCATGTTATATTTTATGGAGGCTTTGGAACACCTGCTGTGATCATGTCAGCCTCATGGCCGCCAGTGCTAGATTCCCTAGTAAAGAAGGAGCATTCAGTATCTTCTAATACAAAAAACTTAGCAAAACCTTTGTAAAGGCAAAAGACTGGCACTTCAAGGGAAGATGACATGCTACTAGTCCTGGAATATCCTTTGTTCAACAGATTCCATCACTCTTACTTTTTAAATGACCCATCCAGCAACCCTTTATGTAGGTATTGGGCAAATTAATCAAATTATACTACAAAATAAACACATTACTCTCCTTTGCGTTTCGTAGTCGGGTAAAAAAGGCTAGCATCGTATCGGCATAATGCACGCAAAACACCGCCTTACGATTTTTTTTTATTTTTTCCAAGCCTCATTTGCATTTGTGAATATGCCAGCCAGTCTTTATCAAACACTCCCCAGATTCACCAGATTCTATGTGACTTTGAATTTAGAACACATAGTCGCGACCTACCTTGACCAAGTTGGCGTTTATGTAGTCGTGCTCGCATCTCTTCAGTATGACGCGGCTGTGGTCGTAAGGATTCACGTCTCTGTATCTGTTCAGAGGTTTATTTTCACTTTTCTTCGCCTCCGTCCAGGTGTAGGGGTACGCGTGACACTCCCGCCCGATTTTCTGCGAAATACCACTAATGGTTACCAAACAACACCAGTGTCGTGGCATAGTTCGCAAGCCGCTACGCTTACCTGGTATACCAATGCCCACGCATTCCGACTCCCTATGTCCGTGTATTCAGCCTCCACGCCGCTAACAGTATTACTATCGCCGTTCATTGTGGACCTATATCATTTCAAACTCGTATTGCACTAAAACAAAGTGAGAACCGGATGCCGCGTGCGATCGCGCTCCGGGTAGCCAGTGAACTGAACGCTACCCGCAAATTACTAGACTTTAAGACCGAATTAAATAATTAATAAATACGCGTTACATGAAGCCTACTCAGTCCTCGGTTAACAGCGGCAAATAACCGAGCGAGCAGTACGAGCGGCCTTTCCTGTTAAGCTTAAGTGAAGTGGGTGCTGGGTGCCAGTCTTTTTGCTGACATGACAATGACAAAGTTTTCTTTGCAGGCGGACATTTTTGAAACTAATTCGAACTCGGCATAGTGTTGCTATACAAGCGCACGTTTTTAATACAAAACCATTAGAAAATGTAAGATGTAAGTTAATATACTGCAAAGTCATAAACAGACATATTATTTGTATTAGTATTGTATATAGTATATTAGTATTGTTTTGGTAATTTTCTTGAAAACGTGGTTCATAATGAGATTTATCCGTTTGTATATGATAGCAACACTTCGATCTGACATGAGATTTTGAGCTCAGTGGCGCCGGCTGAACCTTTATGACAAAGACGATATGAGCATTAAAAAAAAGATGACGCTACTCTACATGTGTAAAAAAAAAACATAATGTACACAAAGAAATAATATTTTCCAAGTCAGTTTTTCATTAATTGTTAGAGGTATTTTAGCTTCGGTATTAAATCATTGTATCATTTGATTATTCCATTTTCTTTGTCCAATTTTTAAAGCAACAGCTAAACCTGTCTATGAATGCCACCGTCCACGACAGATGAAACCAAAAAATGTCTATGAATGCCAACTAGAGACTTTTGTAAATTTTGACAGTCCACCACAGTCCGCGAGATCCCTGTAGCTCGGCTAAGTTTTCGCGAACCGAGGACCGAGGACTTTCACCAAATCGGAGATGGCTTCGCCACGAACCCGCCGTAAATTGAATTATATACGCACCCTGGACAACAACCACGTAAGTAGTTTGTCACGTATGCTATCTACAGGTATTATTACGCGGCACTTATATTTTTTTGGGTTCCAGAAATGTTTTGAGTGCGAGACGTCGAACCCTCAATGGGTGTCCGTGACGTACGGTATCTGGATATGTCTGGAGTGCTCAGGGGTCCATCGCAGTCTGGGGGTCCACCTGTCCTTCGTGCGCTCCGTTACCATGGACAAGTGGAAGGACATTGAGCTGGAAAAAATGATGGTAAGTCCACCACGGAACCGAATGCAGAATGGTGACTTTTTGTGCGTGTGATTTTTTTTTCTTGTATATTGGTGCACTGGCTATTGCAGTCATGTAAGTAGATACAGAAAATTGCGAAATAATTTAGGAAGCCATCATATAGATAACTAAGCTAGGGGATATTGAGTTGTAATATTGCTTGATTGTTAATTATTGTGGATTACTGAGACAGCGAATGTAATATGATAGTATCTGGCTGCAGTGCGAAGCTTACATTAAATTTATTGATATAAGAAATTGTATAACTTACTAGTTCTGACTTAAAAATTAAATTAAGGGATCAAGCTAAAATTGGTCTGCTCTTTATATTGCTGTATTAATGGTACAGCCAAGGAATTTAATTTCCCACCCACCTAAGGTTTAATATTGTATAGCAAACTGTCACCATTAGAGCTTGATAGAACACGACGTTGCTTTGACATGTAGCATTTACATTGACGTTTTTGACCTTAATGCATTGCGAATGTCTAACAACATGTCAACGAAATGGGTAGGGAATTAAATTCCTTGCCTGTACTATGGACCCAGGCTTGTGTATAAACTTTGATATAATTAGAATAAGCCCTTCAGGATTACAGTCTAGAGTGGTTATTCCAATTTCGTCAAAATTATATGAGGTTGAGTCGGAGTCCCATCAGTATTTGTTACCTCCTGTGATCCAAAGTCCTTATGCAAGACATAATGGCAAAAGTGCATTTGAACTTTTAATTTTGGTGTATTTTGCTGACACATTATATGTAATTTTTTTCTGTACTGTTACCTACACACTAAATTTTCTTTCTAGCATTTAAGACATCAAGTTTCATTCACTGTGAAATTTTTTTGTGGACTAAGTATGTTAAATCAATTATGAGTACTAGTGTATTTGGGTCAATCAACTTTTCATTGCCACTCGTTGCCACGGAGATGTCCCCTGGGTAACTCATGAAAAATATGATTTTCTAACACTTGGCTACCCCGAAAATCAGGATTTGCATGCTTAGGAGATGAAGCATGAAGGAATTTATAACTATTGAAACTAGTAACGTTTGATGGAGTGGTGCCTTACAAAATCTTATTTTACACAAGTGACCCGGGGGACATCTCCATGGCAACGAGTGGCAAAGAAAAGTTGATTGACCCATTTCCAAAAAGTCATTAGTTAATTTTAATATCTCGACCTAAACCATATGTACCTACTTATTTGATATTTAATTACTAGAACCCCGGATTTTTGTCGCAGTGACGTTACAGTAAGGTAGTTTCGGGAGTAAATGGAATGGTGTTAATTATTACGAAAAACAAATGGTTATTAACCCAATAAATTTTAATAATTACAACAAAAATTATCTAGTAAATTGATCAATGTTATCTTTTGGTATAATACTGCAAATTGTAATACTAATACTGTAATACTTTAAATTGGCTTTGGTTTTTTTGGCCGGTCACTTTTTGTTTCATCCAAAGTAGCTAATATACCTGTTTTTATTGCTCTTGTGTACAGTTACATGAAGTGATATGCCGCCAGCTACCTTGTATTATCGTTGTATCTTTTTTCCTATTTTATTTTTTATGTTTTGTTCAATAAACAGTTTATGTCTTGTATTGTATTGTATAAATAACAAGTGAAATTTTATTATAATTGTATCCAAGCTACGCTTTGGACATGTCACCGACTTGAATACTTACCACATAAAATCAACAGGTTGGCGGTAACGCCAAAGCGAAAGAATTCCTGGAGAGCCAACCGGACTATAAACCCGGAATGACCATCCCACAGAAATACAATACCAAGGCAGCAGCCATGTACCGGCAGAAGGTAAGACCATCATCATCACCAGCCTTGTTTACGTCCCACTGCTGGGCACAGGCTTCTTCGCAGAATGAGAGGGCTTGGGCTATAGTTCCCACGCGGGCTCAGTGCGTATTGGAAACTTCACGCACATCATTGAATTGCTTCGCAGGAGCGTGCAGGTTTCCTCATGATGTTTTCCTTCACCGGAAAGCCGAAGGTAAGATGATTTCTGTCAATAATCAAGGGATTTCGTGTAGTTTGCATTTATAGTGAAATAAATGAAGCTCTTACTTGTATGAGTTTAGCTTGACATGTTTCGGTTCGGTGTTTTGACTGCCGCCGAGTCGTGCGCTCTCAGAGAAAGGACTACGAATCACTTACCATCAGGTGACCCACTTGCTCGTTTGCCTTCCTCGTTGTATAAAAAAAAAATACTGGTAGCGCGAAAAACTCGTATAGTTATAGTAAGCCTCTGAGAAACCTCGTAAAAAACCGATGCCTCACTTATAACTGCAATTAAAACGGTGTCTTATTTAACGAACACTAATAAAAGGAGGCAGTTTTTTTTTTAATTAGCCTGGTAAAGTATCTCACTGCTAAGCAGAGGCCTCCCCCTCCCCTCGCCACTCGTCTCTATCAACGGCAAGTTCCTTCCAACCCGTTTTAAACGCGTCGAAACTATCCCGCCATCGCCTTCCCCGTCGGCCTCTGCATCTATATCCATCCGGCGGAACCCAATGGGAAGAAAGGAGGCAGTTTGATCACTGATAACGATGACGTCATAGTTCTGTAATTCAATACAAACTGCATACTAACGGGTCCGATCAAATCGTTTTGACGTTTCTAAAGAAGTTGCTGATTTGACCAAGAGGCAACATCCTTGTTTAAGCGAATAATTCAATCAAATTAGATTTAAATATGTGGGAATTTTGGCAAAATTTGTTTAGAAGTTTTTTACTGTGATAATAGTTTCTAGAGTCTGGCCATCGAAAGGCCATGAACTAGGAAAAATGCGGCCATTTCAAAAAAGCATCAGAGGGTAACACAGTGTCACTCACGCGGCCGCAATTTACTTAGATAAATTTCGATTTGATTTACGACGTAACATATCAGATAGACACACATAGAGACAAGGTGTTGCCAATGAAATAACTACGAGGTTCAACTTTCGTTTGCCAGACTCTATGCAAGGGGAAGTTAAAAAATATCAAGCGTCCAATGGTTGCGTTCTAGAATTTGACACAACTAGAATGGGCGAGCCGTGCGTGTCTCAACCCGAGGCTGCCTCTAATTCGTTACTAGGCTATCTCTAATTTATACAGATAGCAGCTCTAGCCGAGGGCGAGACGTGGAGCCCCTCCGACTATAAGCCCGACACGATGGAGAAGTCTTCCGAGTGGAGCCAGTCGAGGGACTTCTACTCGTCCGGGGATAACGCCTTCCACACCAGCGGCTCGGACAACAACATCAGCTACCAGTAAGTACTAACAGCTGAAAACACGGACCAACCACCCTCTGCACACCAAATGTCAGGGAGATAGTTTCCGAAACGCATATGCTCATTTGCACCTATAAAATCTCTAGCCGCCATTCGCGCTTCACTTTCGACCAGATGACAAGCGAGATGACAAGCTATGAACCAATCACGAAGCGTTCCCCCGGCCCGGTCACTGCGGTTTTTGTCGTAATGACTTTCCAAGTAAATTATAGAAAATGCGGTGTCCAGAGGGTGGTTGGTCCGTGGGTGAAAATAATCGAGTTTCATGATCTTTTTTTATTTTTTGAAACAATAGTTTTTGCCCGCGACTTCTTACGCGCAGAAAGCCTTCATTAGGCGACCAATGTCTACAAGGAAAAATTACTATAACTATAATTGAGGACGAGTCACGGTCGCTATTGTCTAGTAAGGTGACCTGTCAATTTCCACCAATCACAGGCCAGTAGCTTGTGTCTCATTGGTGGAGAATGACAGCTGGACTTCACTTGACACTAAGCGATCCTAGTGGATTTTCGACCCCCTATCATAATGCCGCTATATCTCTCATTGACCCCATCGATATACAAAAATAGTCAGGTACAACACCGCTTCACAGCGCGCGAACAAGCAATAATAGGCGATTCGGTGACTTAGTATCTCTTGATGTTTGACATTATATCAGTCTAATGACAGCTAATGAGCGAGGGCCGCACTTTGTCAGCGCTGAACGTGGCCTATTTTATTTACCCTATTGTTTATAAACCTATTTCAACTAAAATGTCGTTAAAGTTCGTTTGTCCTTTTCTGTCACATTGACATTTCCGTTAATAAGAAGAAGACAAAACCTATTTTAACTAATGGAGGCTTGAGTGATGTTTATGAATAAGGGCATTATTGTTTTGTATTAATGCCTATTCTCAGTAGTCCTGGAACCCGTTGTATAGTGTTGGTCTGTCCTCGCAGCAGCGAATACGGCAGCGGTCGCTACACGGGCTTCGGTAACCAGAAGCAGTCGCAGTCTACTCCCATGTCACCCGTGCACAGCGGCAACGAGGTCGTTGACAACACACTCGCTTCGCTCGCCACGGTAAGAACTTACCCTGTTATTCATAAACCTACTTCAAGGAGGATAGTATTCGGAGTGTCAAAGCCCATACTTCGAATCGTTCCCCGCAGTCATGTTAAAATTCAGGCAATTTCTAGATGGCGCCAAGGTCGTAGCCAGCGGGTCAAATAATAACAAAACAGCGGTTCTAATGTGTCACTCAAGCAAGGTAGATGGCGCTGAATGTAAATAAGAACGATTCAATGTATGGGCTTTGTCAATCCGTTTACTTTCCATGATCCATGACCTACTTTAACTAAAATGCCGTTAAAGTTCGTTTGTCCTTTTTTGTCACATTGACATATCCGTTAGTAAGAAGAAGACAAAACCTATTTTAGCTAATGGAGGCTTGAGTGACGTTTATGAATAAGGCCCTGGGCGTCTAGTATCAATTCCGTGTAAGAAATCGTCTCGATCGCGTTTATATTTTTTATAAACTCACTGAAACATGAATACACAGAAAAAAAACCCAGAAAAATGCCAACCCTGGGAATCGAACCCGGATCCTCGACACTCCGGGTCGTGTGCTTTTCCCCTACACCACGATTGGACGTAGAGGAAAGGTCGAATTTTTTCCATGTATTCAAATCTTAGCTTGGTTTAATCACTTTTTGCAGTGACTAGCGCCATCTATGCGATTACTCCGTAAACCGAAAACGACGCACCCTTTCGAAACTTATCAGTTTACCCAGGCTCAACGAGATGGCGCACTAAAGCAATCAATTCATGATCTCAGTAGGAGTATCGATCGCGTTTGTAATGGAATTCATGTTTGGTTTGGCCGTGAATTGACAAAGTTTCTTTTTCAACCCTATGCTTGGCAAAACTGAAAGGAGATTGAATTCTAGTCTCTTTTGATTTTATATCTACTAAAAATGTGTAGTAAAAAAATGAAAATAAACCGACGAATTGAGAACATTCTCGTTTTTTTTGAAGTCGCTTAGTATAAATACAAAAAGGCTGCTATAGATATTGATGATGGTTCAAAAGAAAAATGTTTTAAGTAACACTTCTATTGCTAATGATATTTAACATTCAGTTACTTTGGTTTATGACGTAATTTTGGTCAGCATAAAAAATCATGGATGACGTTTGTGCTATGTGTGTCTTATTAGATTCGTTGCCACGTGTAGGGTTAATACAGTTGCTCAAAATGTGGAACTTTTGTGGCTACCTACGTATTGTGCGGAAAGTTGGAATTTTCGCACTAGTGCTTTTTACTTTTCCAAGGTGCTGGTGGAGGAAGGCGGCGGGTCGGCCACGGCGGGGGGATAGGGAAGCTCGCGCCGGCTCACCGCCTTTGGTTTAACTGTCATTTTAATAGTAAATGTATTAAAAAACTTCATCTGAAGTGTCATATTCACTCGTCCAAAGTCTCGGGGCTATATAAACACCTCGGGATTCTTATATCAAAAAGTACTATTTTGTGACACCTGAAAATTAATATTGGCATTGAAAGAGCTTTGCCTCCTTAACCCAGAAATATGTTTATTTGAATTTAATTTTGCTTAATATTTCATTTCATTTAATCATTATATGAAATATAAGACAAAAATAGGAACAATATTACCAATACTAACGACGAATGAATGAAATACCTTTACTAGCGAGCCAGGCGGATTTTTGACTCGCGGGCTATTCAACTGTAAGTATGTTGTTTTTATGATATGCGTGTGTGTGCTTGTTCGGCAGGGCTGGTCAATGTTCGCGTCGTCTCTCACGAAGGTGGCCCGGACCGCGACGGAGTCCGCGGTCCGCTACGGGGGTATTGCGAGCCAGAAGGTCTCGGAAATGGCCACCACTGTCACAGAGAAGGTAAAGAAGTTGTCTGTCTGTTGAGCTTTTGCTAACGTGATTCGTAGGTAAAAAAAAAATGGATATGCCGTGACATCCAAGAATTTTAACTTAGGGATAAGAAAATTGGTACCTATTTTGGCAAAAAAAAAAAAAGTTTTTAACAGGTATTTTTGGCAGCAAGTTGAGATGAAGTAATGTTTGCAACTCTACATAATTAGGCCTTTAAACACTCGTGTGATCTTATTATGACACTCGACTTCGCCTCGTTTCATAAACCAACACTCGTATTTAAAGGACCCTCATTATGTTATTTAAGATTCTTGGATGGTGCGAGTATGTCATACCCAATTTTTTTTTAAATTAAAAAATGGCATTTGTTTGTAAAATACTGTATTTATTTTTTCTTTACTTCCTATTGATGCAGTGAGTCTTCTTTGTGTAATTCATGTATTGTAAGAGCTATGTAACTTGTTTTTAGAAAATGTGCCAAGTTCTTGCGGCGCATTCTTCTTGGCAATCATGGTCTTTCCGAAAGGACTGGTAGATTAAAAAAAAAGACGTTAAAAGAGCATTTGACTGCCTATTTGCTGAACAAATTTTGAATTTTGTACATTTACCAGTTAAAGGTTCGCCATTCGCCTAGGTTAGTTATTATTACTGGTAACACTATCGTCAGGTGAACAACCGCGGCGGTTGGAGCTCCCTCGGGGGCGCCACGGAGGCCCGGCGCGGCAGTAACGCGGGCGGCGCCCACCAGGCGCCCGGCTACGGGGCCATGAAGAGCTCCACCTCGGAGCCCTACTCGCAGTGGTGAGCCGACCACCCTTAACGCTTAAATGCATGAATCATCTTTTTTTATCTTTCGCTAAAACAAATGTATTGTGATACCTAATGGTATAATAAAGAATTATTTGTATTTTCAAGAAATATACATTTTTAACACACTTAAAAAAACCACGAGGTTCTCAATTCGATGGAATCTTTTTTTTTACAAGCTTTTATTTAACTCGCAATGTATGTACAGTCAGCAGCAATAGTAGCTAAGCAACCGAAGCGTTCACAATGATCTAAGCATGGCTCTATTGTTATAGACATAAGAGCTTGTGCAGATCATTGTGAGCGCTTCGGTTGCTCAGCTAAGCACGGCTCTATTGTTATAGACATAAGAGCTTGTGCAGATCATTGTGACCGCTTCGGTTGCTCAGCTAAGCACGGCTCTATTGTTATAGACATAAGACCTTGTGTAGATCATTGTGACCGCTTCGGTTGCTCAGCTAAGCACGGCTCTATTGTTATAGACATAAGACCTTGTGTAGATCATTGTGACCGCTTCGGTTGCTCAGCTAAGCACGGCTCTATTGTTATAGACATAAGAGCTTGTGCAGATCATTGTGAGCGCTTCGGTTGCTCAGCTAAGCACGGCTCTATTGTTATAGACATAAGAGCTTGTGCAGATCATTGTGACCGCTTCGGTTGCTCAGCTAAGCACGGCTCTATTGTTATAGACATAAGAGCTTGTGCAGATCATTGTGACCGCTTCGGTTGCTCAGCTAAGCACGGCTCTATTGTTATAGACATAAGAGCTTGTGCAGATCATTGTGACCGCTTCGGTTGCTCAGCTAAGCACGGCTCTATTGTTATAGACATAAGAGCTTGTGTAGATCATTGTGACCGCATCGGTTGCTTAGTTACTTCTGCTGCTGACTGTATGTATGTAACTATTTGTTCGGGTGGAATCTTGCAGGTTAAATTTGACCCACTTCCCAATGTTCGATTTAAATGAAATTTAACATACTTATGTAAGTTCGGTGACAATGCAATAATCTGTTAGATAAATTCTGGTGGTGCGGCCAAGATCGTCTTCACAGGAGGAAAATCTTCAACCGTTAATGACATCGACTTGAAATTTGGTATGGTTATGTAAGTTGTGTGACAATACACGTATAGACAAGAAAAAGTGCAGTCGACAAAAAAGGTCTATCTGTCAATTTCCACCAATCATAGGCCAGTAGCTTGTCTCTCATGATGAATGACAGATAGACCTCACTCGACACTAGATGACTATTATAACCCTATTTTAACTAAAATGCCGTTAGAGTTCGTTTGTCCTTTTTTGTCTCACCGGGGTCAATCAACTTTTCATTGCCACTCGTTACCTTGGAGATGTCCACTGGGTCACTCGTCTAAAATAACGTTGGAAGTTTCGACAGTTATATGCCAATTCCTTCATGCTTCGTCTCTTAAGCATGCAAATCCTGACTTTCGGGGGAGTGCGGTCTTCGAAAATCTTATTTTATGCGTTACCCAGGGGACATCTCCATGGCAATGAATGGCAATGAAAAATTGATTGACCCATTGACATTTCCGTTAGTAGAAATTAGGTAGAACACGTATAATAATAACCTATTTTAACAAATGGAGGCTTGAGTGACGTTTGTGAATAATGGCATAAGTATTTATACGCAGGAACGAGCAAAGCCAGCCGTGGAAGGAGTCTGTAGCCGCCCGCAACAACCTCGATGGGCGTGACTTATCTCAAGTAGGCGTGTCCAGCCCGCCCCCCGATATCAAGAACATCAACATACGCAAGAACGAGGACAACTGGGATTGGCTGAACAACTAGATCTAGGGTCAGTCGACTTTTTATTGCCACTCGTTGCCATGGAGATGTCTCCTGAGTTTAAAATAAGGTTCTACCCACTGAAGTTAGGGGCCGTCCATTAATCACGTGAGGCTTGAAGGGGGGGGGGGGGAGGGGTTTGACAAAAATCACGAAATGTCGCAAGAGGGGAGGGGGGTGTAGTAAGATATCACGTGTATTTATTTTTTCATTATTTTTATGCCGATCAAAAACAACCTGCAACCTTTTTGTCTAGACATTTTTATCATGGTCCTTAATTTCAGAATAAAATAAGATTATACCTGCATTTAAGATATTCTAAACTATTCTAAAAAAAAAAATATTTTTTTTTTAGATACTAAAAATACAAGGGGGTTAAAAAATGCTTAAAAAAAAGATCACGTGATTAATGGACGGCCCTTTAGAAGTCACAATAATTTTTTTTCTATCCTTTTCTTTCAGACAGATACAATGAGTATTCGCGATGGCCATTTAGCAGAAGATTTATATCAATATCACTAAGTTGGCTTCCTGCCTGCGCACGCTCCGTGTTAAATATAGTGCTGATAAGCGAATCGTGTCATTTATACTTAGACTGTCACCTTCTGTGGTAGCCACGGACTATCCACCCTCTGGACACCAAATGTCAGGGCGAACGTTTCCGAAACGCATACGCTCATTTGCACCAATAAATCGCTCTAGCCTCGAATCGCGGCTCACTTTCGACATGACAAGCGAGATGACAAGCCATGAACCAATCGCGCCGCATTCCCCCGGCTCGAGCACCGCGGCCTTTTTCGTAATGACTTTCCAAGTAAATTATAGAGGATGCGGTGTCCAGAGGGCGGTTGGTCCGTGGTGGTAGCTAATGTTGACCAACATATATTTCTATCTCGCTCAGACCAAGGACAATAAAATCGAGAGGACTGCCAAGATCTACAATGTCGCGTTCGTTTACCCTTTTCTTGGCAATGTTACTCATGTGATACACTGACAGTCTTCTTCTTCTTCTTCTTCGTAACCATCTATTTATCAGAACTAAAAAGAGATCTGAATTCTTGTCTCATCTGATTTTGTGTCTCCTAAAAATGTGTAATAAAATAAAAATATAAAATGACTGCTGTAGATATTGATGATGGTTCAAAATCATTTTTTTTTAAGTAAACTTCTGTTGCTAATGATATTTGGCATTCAGTTAATTCCGGTTTATGACATAATTTTGAACAGCAGAAAAATTCAAAGATGACGTTCTATGTGTCTATATTCATCGTGATATACATTGTCAAATAAAGGGTTAAAGTGCCACTCCGTTACTGGAGGTTGGCAGTTAGCTTTGAAAATTTCTCCGTCTTGAGACATCCGTAGCAGTTGCTCCACCACTAATTAACCGACTTCAAAAAGGAGGAGGTTCTAAGTTCCACTATAATTATATATTTTTGCTGAACTATTCTTATGAATTTAAATTAAAAGTCATCGACCTTTAAGCTCAATAGAATAAAAAAAAACATTCTCGATCTGGCGAGGTTTTTTAATACTTATAAATAAATAATTATCTATGTATATAATCTCAAAGTTTATATGTAAGATTGTTTTTTTACTATGTGCTGTTCTTGATTCTTAATCATAGACTTACTAACACCATGGACTTTGGGTCTAGTACAAAATTGACGAAGAATGTGTCCCGGTACAACTCGACATTTTTCGATGACAGCCGTACGTCATAGCGCTGTCGTTCGACCAAACTAAGACTGACTGACGCTCGATTAGTGGTCTTTTTTGCAAATTAGTGGTCTTTTGGTTCGGACGTTTTCAAGAGCTAATCCGAAGTCCATGGCGTTGGTAAGTTAATGTTGTTGAGCTCTGCATTGCGGGCTTGTCATAACATTGTCTGTCTTATGATTATGTAGATCGCGTTTGAGGTACGTCTACTAACGTCTCAGCACTGCCAGTTCTTTTGGTTATCTGGTACTGTCGTCAAGCGGTATCACAACGTATCATAGGGGTCAATCAACTTTAAATTGCCACTCGTTGCCATGGATATGTCCCCCGGGTACCAAAATAAGATTTTCTAAGGCACCACTCCAGCAAACGTTAGGAGTTTCGACAGTTATATGCCCATTCCTTCATGCTCGTAAGCATGCCAATCCTGGCTTTCACTGGAGTAGGGTCTTAGAAAATCATATGTTTCATGAGTTACCCAGGGGACATCTCGATGGCAACGAGTGGTAACGGAAAGTTGATTGACGCATTGTTATTTAAAATCCGACCCGTATTCATTAGTTCTGAATAGAGTTGGCACAGTGCTGCTGCGTTTAGTGGACGGAAACTATGCAAGGAAATAAGAGAGAGATCAAACTTACGTCTTTCTGTCTGGCTGGGCTATAGTTTAACGCGCGTTGGTTATAGCATGAACCATTTTCTTACTGTTAAACTGTGTAAGGGCCTGCGGGCACGAGCGACTTTTGTCACAGTACTCAAGATCTTTTCAAGTGACAGCCGGGTGTCTTGTCCGGCGGCCGAGAAGCCCGTGGCCAAATTGACACCCGCCGCGTTGTTCTCCATAGAATATTTTCTATTGTATACACTATACAGCCTATAAAGCCTGTCTTTTCTTTGTGTAATATTGTGACTTGCTGAATTTGTAAAAAATAAGCCAGACTTAGTGGTGTTTTTTTAATGAATTTGGCTTACTTGAGACACTATGACTCAAGCATTTTTTTTCGGATAGATGGCTTTTTATAAATTGGTCAACTATCACTCATGTAACGAGGCTACCATATGCTTAGGTGTGATAGTTCTCCTTTTAAGATCATTACAAGTTTGAAAAAAGTTTATTCGTTCTGTGACAAAAGTCACCCGTGTGCGCTGACCCTAAGATTGTGGTAAAAAGAGACGGGGAATGCGATAGCGAATGCACGCGCGTTAGACAATAGGGTGTCGAGTATAACTGAAATAACAATATTTTTTCAAGGAATACAGCCAGAGACAGTATTCTCGACTTCACTTCTTAAAATTAAATTAATTAATTAAATTGTCGGTTCTATGTGTGTCTCCGTTTGTACTGTTGTTGCTTTTTAGCAAAATGCGTTTATGTAAAAAATTGTTCAACATTTTAAATAATGCCATTGGTTGAAGAAACGCCTAAGGATGTTTTATTATTCTATGCCATACTTTCTATACACAAGGATATGGCATTGCATTGCTATCAGCGGGACAGTGGGGGTGTGCTTACAAGCAATCTAAGCACTTGCTTTACAGTCACATGGCGACCGCAGCCGCAAAGATGCCAAAATGTGCTTGAAAACGTGCACACTTCCTCACGGCATAATATGGCGCACCAATATTATTAATTCAGTTTACGAACGATAACACGCGTAAAAGCTTTACATAAGCACAGAAACAATTGCCAAGCACACTTCGTGGATAAATGAATCAATCAACTTTTAAGCGCCGCTCGTCCTACCTTACCATGGAGATGTCCCCTGGACAACGCATCAAAAATAAAATTTTCTGAGACCCCCGAAAGTTTTGCATGCTTATAAGATGAAGCATGATGGAATTGGCATATAACTGTCGAAACTGCTAACGTTTGATGGAATGGTGCCTTATACAATCTTATTTTAGACGAGTTACCCAGGGGACATCTCCATGGCAACGAGTGGCAATTACAAGTTGATTGACCCAAATACATAAACGGCAATGTATAACATTTTGACAGTTCATGTCATTCCATGCATAATAAGGTGACATTGGAAGAGTGTGACATCTTTTGTCTTTGATTTTGTATGAGGTGATGGAGTCCTTGTGTATAGAATGTTATTTTTGCTATCAAAATTTAGCCATCTCTTCGGATGCACGGTTAAACTATTTGTGCAACGTTAAAAATTATGATATTTTATAGAACGTAATCAAATTATAATATTGTTTAAATAAACTTTCAAATCGGCATTTATGCGACAATTCCATTATTTTAAGAAAAAAAAATGGCCTGTCGGATGGTCTAATGTAATTTAATAGCAAATTATTTTATTAGTTGATGTGAACTGTGGTCTTGTGACATCTTTTGGCTAGACAAGCTCATATTTATTACTTTGGAATGCCAACGACACCTTAACGCGTTGAGAGCTGGGATGCTGTTCTCTGAGGTCCCTAATGAACCCCAAAATTTCGTTGTCAAGAGAATAAGACTTTGATCATAGAATTTTGAGATTCTCTTCCATGGTCATTGTCAAGAGAATAAGAATTTGGTCAAGGAATTTTGAGCCGCTTCCATGGGCGTTGTCAAGAGAATAAGGCTTTGGTCAGGGAATTTTTAGATTCTCTTCCATGGATATTGTCAAGAGAATAAGAATTTTGTCAAAAAATTTTGAGCCTCGCTTCCATTGTAGAGGTTAAAGTATACATTTTGCTGATTGTACTTTAATTTTCCACAAGCTAGATGGTGTCACAAGTCTATCGTATGCAATTTCAGAATCAACACACGAATAATAATATAGATATTAGTTAGTCGAATTTAAAGTTTTAGTTTTTTTTATGTGTCTAATATTAACAATACTAAAGTATTAACTACGCGACTGTAGCTATCGATATAATTGGATTATTCAGGCTAGCACTAGTGGGCGTCATTCGTTTTGTCGATATTTCTATGTATATGTATTTTCTTTTAACGAGAAAATGTCTACATTGTTAGCCGTGAATGGAGAATGCCATGTACAGTGACAATTAAGTTTCTTCCTTAACGCGAACGCGGTCGAGACGTTTTCTTCTGTCAAAAGATACCCTAGAGGCTCTGAGCGCCTAGTGTAATCAACGACCAAAAAAAAACGCCTCGGTCGCGTTTAGGTGCGGTACGTGCCACTAGTTTACCCATAGTAAATCAGGCCTAAACGCAAATGCGTTCGAGACGGTTTTTATGGTCGTTGATTACACTAGGCGCTCAGAGCGTCTAATGTGATTAACCGCGAATCATTTATAGTAGCGTGTAGTGTAATCAACGGCCGAAAAAAAGTCTCGATCGCGTTTCCGTTAAAGTTTCAAATACTAAGAGAGTAGTCAATACGTGCCGCTAGAGGCGCTGCCAATTTGCCCATAGTAATTGAAACGTAAACGCGAACGCGATCGATGCGTTTTCTTGTGTCAAAAATGACACCAGAGGCTACAAAGCCCTTGGCACGTGCGGGAAAGTCGCACATTACATTGCTGGCCCCCGTAGCTAAAGAGCTACGAGTGATCGATCGAACGCCGCAATGCACTACTTTTGACATTTTTGACATTGTACGGAGCACACGGCAGAACGTTATTATTGGCAGTTATCAATGTAATACTTTATTTTTAATAGATAAATCTAGTTAGGCGTTATATGAAATTATGTATTATTTAGCTAGGCATGACCGCGTACAAGAAAACGTCAAAAATGTAGTGTCGAAAATGGCACGACTTCTCGTTTGCCGGTGAGATGGTAGGGGCAGCGTCAAAAGTTGCTTTCACTTGTGTGCCTTTTCGCTCTACAGCCAGATACAGCGTGTCATACGTGATTGACAACCGTGTTATTGCGACAAGGTACAGAAGTGATGAGCTACTTTTGACGCTGAATACACCAGAGGCCTTAAGGCCGAGCCACGCCGCAACACCGTGGTGGTAACGCTTGCTTCGTCGCTGTCTAATTTACCTATTATGAAAGAGACGCAGTAACGGAAAAACGAGAAGGCGCGCCGGAAAACAGCTTCGGCCACTCTACTCTCTGACTCGCGGAACTGGTTGATCCATCGAGAATTTAAATTCACTATACCACACCTTTACTAGTTTTCGTTCGACAACTATAAGACAACGTGAACGGACGGAGCTCCTATTCCGTGTAGTTTAGGCGCTTCACGCCTTGACGCAATTCTAACTTAGTAAATAGTTGAGCCGTGGGTCAGACTCGATGTATATTATTATTGTTTGTAAGTCTAATTTATGTACAAACTGTATACTGTATTTATTTTTTCGTATAGATAATTTGTATACGTACTTTAGGGCGGTTTTCTAAAAAAATAACTCTCTACAAAATAAAACTAAAAATTGAAAAAAATATATAGTAGTATTGGTAGTGATACTGTTTTTTTTAGAAAATTGCTCTCATGAGGACCATGAGACGACTTGTAAAAAAATTTTATTCTGGAGTTCCAAAGTACAAAATTGTATAGGAAGGCGGTGAAGATGAAAGTGGAAGGAAAGAAAATTATAGCTGTCGATTCTGTTGCGTGACTCGTGGTACTAGGAACAGTTACTTTGGATTCGAAATTACAGTGCGAAGCGAACAATCAAATGGGTCAATCAACTTTACATTGCCACTCGTTGCCATCGAGATGTCCCCTGGGTAACTCATAAAAAACATGATTTTCTAAGACCCCACTCCGTCGAATGTCAGGATTTCCATGCTTAGCATGAAGCATGAAAGAATAGGCATATGACTGTCGAAACTCCTAACGTTTAATGGACTGGTGCCTTAGAAAATCTTATTTTAGACGAGTTAGCCAGGGGACATCTCCATGGCAATGAGTGGTAATGAAAAATTGATTGACCCAAATACATTTTTAGCTGAAGATGAAAAAAATTACAGGGGAATATATCACCTAGCGATATTGGTCGACCAATGAGGCAGAAGAAAAGTGCCATGTATGTAAAAAATCGGTCAAAAGCCATAATTAATAATATTTGTGCATAACGTAGGATTGACGGACAAGCAGACAGCGCTATCTATTGTCCCAAAGTGGAACTAAAATTGATTTATTTTTCCTGTAATCTTTACATAGACTTCTATTATATTATTATAATTTGTAATTTTCTCTCTGCTAACTTCTTGGATTACTTACTCACGGTGTTCCTTTAACCGACAAAGGGAGAAGGTTCTCAATTCGTCGAAATATTTAAAAAAATATATTGTCATTATAATTTGAAAACTATGAAGTATGATACGTTTTGGAATGTGCAAACAGAGCCTTTCATATAATACCCCCACTTTGAAATTTTAAGACCCCCTTTTTACCAAAAACTTAAAAATACAAGGTGATTATTTCTAGTAGCACGAGAACCATTACGTCTTTGTTATCAAATAGCATTTAAATTAACAATATAGATGTACGTGTTGATAATATTTTCAAATAACAAAAACTGGCTTGTGGTCCTTCTCAATTGTAAAATGTTAATATTGTAGGTATTGAATGAATAAATAAATTGATAGAATAGTTGGTGTTTTATTGTTCTCACTGCTGGGCACAGGCTTCCTCTCAGAGCGAGAGGGCTTTTGCTGAAGTTCCCACGAGGGCCCGTGCTGTCACCAATGAATTGCTTTGTATAAACAACCATTAGTGTTATAGATGCTTTCGATTGCTTTGTCGTAACTAGACTGCAGATATGGCTGGGGACCGAAGTCGATGTTAGTATGAAGCACTCGCTGATGTAACTGGTAAGACGGGTGAACCGATTCGAGTGTGATTTTCTAGCGGTTGTTCTTACCTAAGTTTCATAAAAATGCGTTGTTTTTGAGATATTTAATAAACTTTGATGAAAAAGTTGGTTAGGTTATCGTACTATTTCAAAAACAACGCACTTTCATCTGAACATGGCGAGAGTAAGAAAAAAATTGGGTTTAATAAAACTGCTATTTTATTTTGACATAAATATAATAAGTTATTGTTTAATAAATAAAACATGAGTTTATAACAACTTGAGTATAAATATTGCATTCATATAAAGCAGTATACAGTACAAAGCCGTATAGAGAATAAAGGTTTTTCACGGGTCAGGCGAAAATCAATCTTAAAAACTAAAAAACAATTACTTTGCTCACCCGCGACCACTAATGACAAATAGTTATATCTGTGCGGCAAATGTATGTTTCCATGCAACACCTCCACCTCCACTGCTACACGAATCAACACATGCCACACAGACCCAACTATCACCACCACCACTATACTAAACGCTGACGCGTTTCAGCACTCTCTACGAGGCCATTTACGAAGCACAACAACAACCGCTCAACATGCCACCACTTCCACTACTGACATATGTAAACCATGTACTCAACTTAGTTAATGACAAAACCAACGTACCCACTAATATTTTATAAATTCCAAACTACCCTAACGTTCGTTTTTTTATTAGAAACGAATCATTCGTTGTTAGACTCAGATACGTACGAAATTTTACATTATTGTGATAAGGGTTTGCGGCTATCGGTTTTAGAACAATTGGAAATAATTAGGTACAACAACATGGGGTCTATTATTAATGAACAAGTTAATTTGGTTTCTTCGCCTTTGTTACGACTTGGTTCTAATTTTAATAATGTGTCATAGTAATAATGAGAACATGACTTCTCTTTTTACCGTACTCGGTTAAAAATAACGGGGTACCTGGCGTAGATTAAAAATAAAAATAAAAAGGGTAGTTTGGAATTCATTTCTTAAAAAAGGGTAGTTTAGGACTTACATAAAAGGGTAGTTTGGAATTTATAAAATATTAGTGGGTACGTTGGTTTTGTCATTAACTAAGTTGAGTACATGGTTTACATATGTCAGTAGTGGAAGTGGTGGCATGTTGAGCGGTTGTTGTTGTGCTTCGTAAATGGCCTCGTAGAGAGTGCCGAAACGCGTCAGCGTTTAGTATAGTGGTGGTGGTGATAGTTGGGTCTGTGTGGCATGTGTTGATTCGTGTAGCAGTGGAGGTGGAGGTGTTGCATGGAAACATACATTTGCCGCACAGATATAACTATTTGTCATTAGTGGTCGCGGGTGAGCAAAGTAATTGTTTTTTAGTTCATAAATATGGACCTCAGCAAAGTAACGCCTGATTCAATAAATTATCAATCTTAAGTCTAGGTCATAAGCATTTTGGCAAGTAAAAACATTTCTCAATTTAACGATACCATTACTTTGTGAGGTGCGGCGATGTTGCGAAATTTATATTGGAGCTAATTTATTACAAACATAGCAGAAAAACATTAAGAAATCTAATATTATATTGATTGCTCGAATAGCGTAATTGGATTAGCGCGTTACGTTACAGATAAAAGGTTTGGGTTCGAACCCTAATTCGAGAATATTTTTTTCTGGTTTTTCTGTTTATTTACGGGTCAGTTTGAAATTTGTGAAAAACAAAATTATGATGTTTAGAGGTATATCGCTGAAAGAAAACGTTCAAAACTCGTAAGTGACAAGATGGGACTACTGACTAGTTTTTTGAAGTCTGTTAAAAATAGCGCCAATACGACCTCACAAAATATTGGTCACAAAATACTCTTACATTATATCGGATCGGAACGGATTTTGCAATCTTTAAACGATATTAAATCATGTACAGCAAAAGTAGCTAAGCAACCGACGCGTTCGCAACGCGCGGTCAAAGCACGGCTATATTGTTATAGACATAAGAGCTTGTGCAGATCTTTGTGACCACTTCGGTCGCTTAGAAGTATCTGCTGCTGACTGTACACAGTATTTAAGTGTTTATTACCAAGCCGCGCATAGCAGCTTGACCGCGTACTCTTCCGCGACACACGATCGTTTCGATTCGACCCACTTTTTAAAAATGCGTGTACCTTAAAATTAATATTATGCAGAATAATTTAAAACTAATTCATGTAGCATTTGGATAGTTTTTGTAACGAATCTATAATGCCGTAATTCGTTCGCTGCTGGCCTGGTTAGCTCCGAAACTTCCGACATCGCTGCTAATGCCTTGAAAATCGATAGCGGATGGCAACAAATAGCAGCATATGTAACTGTTACATACTGTTTATAAAACCACACTCGTGTTTTAAGGCCTAATTATGTGGAGTTGCATACATTACTTTATCTACACACATATTATAAGTACTCTAAGATGGGTTCAGAAGCCGAAAGCATGTCATACCCATTCCTGTCTCGAAATGACTGTTTTTTTAAATCATAAACAAACATCGAGCTGACGTTTCGCATCGACTGTTTTTTTATTGTAAATTATGTTAGTTTTTGAACATGTTTCAAACTGTTAACGACATCAAATTCGAAATTCGATGTGGTAATGACTTTTTGTTAACACTGCTGGCGACAGCAGTAATGAAAAGCTTGTCATTTTCTACGGTTTCTGAACGCATTATAGAGGACTTATGACATGTGTGTAAATAAACACACAAGATTTTCTAAGGCACCACTCCATCAAACAGGAGTTTCGACAGTTAGATGCCAAGCCAATTCCTTCATGCTTCACCTGCAAAGCATGCAAATCCTGACTTTCGGGGGAGTGGGATCTTAGAAAATCATATTTTTGATGAGTTACCCAGGGGACATCTCGATGGCAACGAGTGGCAAAGAAAAGTTGATTGACCCATAAACACGTTGCTGGCAGTTAATGCTTTAATTATAGTCCGTTCGTCGTAAGAAAATAGTGACTTGTCATTTATAAGCTTAGCGCTGTCCCCCGACCAAAGAGGATGTAAAAAATTAGAAACCATTGCCGTATTTTATAAAGCTGGGCATTTTCAGAAAACTGTGTACCCTTTACTTTTTTTTAATAACCTAACAAATTTTGCATTATTTCTGCTCAGAATCAAAGTGTTGCATTTTTTTTTGTCAGTTTTGTGACTCGTTTTTACATGCATCCTACATATAAGGACCGTCACAAAACAGAAAAAATAAATTTTCTATGGAAAAATTTCGGACTTTTTTGGCAAAAAGGGTAAGTACACAGTTTTTTGAAAATACCCAGCTACAATTTACAAGCGGCAGTCTCATTCCATCATCTTTTGTTAGAAAGAGACTTCCGCTTCTAAATTGTAACTTGTAGCTTTATAGAACACAGCCCAGAACAGCTGTACCTTGCAACGAGGGCTATCGCTTATGAATTCGCCGCTAGAGGCGTCAGTGTAGAGTGAGGTCAAAAGAAATGTCAAATAGTACTAAAAGTTGTACTTGCCGGGATTTTTTCGCGGTTTTTACTAATTGTTGTAATAATTTTGCCTTGTGCGAGGTCCGTCCGGATCGCTACCACCACCTTACTCGCTAATCCTACCGCTAAGCAGCAGTGCTTGTAATGTGTTCCGGTGTGGAGAGTAAGAGAGCAGATGTTTATTTATTAATTAATTACAGGCACAAGAGGCATTTCATCTTAGCTCTCTAGGTTGGCAACGCATCTGCAAACCCCTCGGGGTTGTGGGTGTCTATGGGCTGTGGTGATCATACAATATGCACAGGTGCCCTAACCCTATAGTAGCCCTAGTACAGGCTTTGCCTAGTTTGGGACTTGGTAACAAGAGCCCCATGATATTTAATTACTTATTTGTTTTCACGCAATAACAAACTTTGACTGCCATACTCGACCTGACTCGACAGTGGCGCCAACTGGTACCAGACGCAAGTACTTTAATAACTTTCGAAAATATATGGAACACATGATACGCGCCTACAAAATTTGAGGGTTGCTCTCGATTTCCCCAGGGATCCCATAATCAGATCCTGACTTGGTGACAATGGAACCAACTAGAAACTTTTTTTAACCCTTTTAAACAAAAAAAGAATTTTTGAAATTGGTCCAGCCGTCTTCGAGCAATCGGGGAACATAATAAAAAAAAAATTGCAACTAATTGAGAATGTCCTTCTTTTTTTGAAGTCGGTTAAAAACGATAGCCCTCACTGCTCTGATGACTCACTATAATCTTAACGCGAATGAGCGTTCTTGTTCATTGCATAGGTTCTATTTATCTTCAAGCTCTTTGAAGCGCGCCTTCAGCTGTTTCGTGTAGCTGTCGAGGCGGTAGGCGTTTGTTTCGAACTTGGAGACTTGCGCGTCAATGGCGTCAATCTGATGCAGCAACGGTTTGATTTGCTGGTTGTCTGAAATAGACCATGAGTGAATAAGTTAACACTTTGACGACCAAATAGCCTAGTGGTTAGAGACACTGACTATGAAGCTTGATGTCCCGGTTTCGATCCCCGGTCGGGGCAGATGGTTGTATGATGAATACGAATGTTTGTTCTCGGGTCTTGGATGTTTAATATGTATATGGGTAAGTATGTATTTATCTATATAAGTATGTTTATTTTATTTATTTATTTATTTCTGCAGGGCAATTGTCAGGCTCAGGGTAATGAGATGCGGAAGTCGAGAGGAGAGGTCTTTATCCAGCAGTGGGACCCAATTATTGACTAACAAAAAAAATTGATTGCATTGACTTAGAAGTTTGGTTTTTTCACAGCTTCAAGGGACTGCATGCTTGAATATTTGATGTTAATTTCAGCTTGCTACCTCCACGCATTCCATAGAAAAAGAGTCTTGACAGACAGACAGACCAACGGACAATAAAGTGTTCCTATAAGGGTGCAGTTTTTCCTTTTGAGTTACAGAACCCTAAAAATGGTCAAGTGTATTCAAGCAAGTGCATCTGCTGTCAGCTGTGCCTAGTAGTCGCGTGAGCAAATCTTTGGCATGCAGCGTGCGTTTCGATGCCGCTAAGCCGTGGTCTCCCAGAGGAAGGACTAGAAATCAGTCCATTTATTTCACTATGATTGAGTCACACAGTCACAGTCAACTAGGTACCGTGTTACCTAGTTTCTGATAAAAGGTGAAAACTAACTTACACATTTCATTGTATTCATTCAATGTTTTACCCAGGTTGACGGCCAGGTTCCGAAGGTCCGTGTATTTTGTGATTGTCAGTCTGTTGATCTGCTCCAATAAATGGTAGTGGTCCTGAAACATGCGAATTGCGTCAAGGTCCGGACAACCAGATATGCTATACTACATTTATTTTAGCGTTAAAAAGAAGGAAACAATTTTGACATGTTATTTTACTGAAAAACACCTACTAATTTGGAGATCCCAAAAAAAATTGGAAAAAGATAGCCCTAAATTTGCCATGGATCCGTGACTAAGCATATGAAGGGTTAAGCTGCGTTAAAATGTTGTACAGTCAGTTGCAGAAGTAGCTAAGCAACCAAAGCAGTCACAATGATCTAAGCATGGCTCTATTGTTATGGATATAAGAGCTTGTGACAGCTTCGGTTGCTTAGCTACTTGTGCTGCTAACTGTACAAACACGAACCTGTCCAGCAGACATCTCCCCTTGCAGGTAGTCATTGGTGCACTTGAAGAGCTGCGTGGCCAGCCGGCTGATCACAGGGTCATGTGGGTCCAGCATCTCGAAGCTCGAACAACTCGTTGACACAGGCAAGTCTGACAATTAGTACATGGTAGCTAGTTAGCAGTCATTCCCAAACCCAAGGTTTATGGCATTCCTTAAATAATGGTCAACAAAATGTTATATTATATCTAGAAGCTCATTTATTTCGAATTTGCGTCAACAATAAAATATTACAATGAAAGGTGTAAGATAGCGCGTGTGTCTGTCGCTTTAAAATGAAAAGTAGCCATGATACTACCTTTGTTGCGTGTGTCCTTCATCCATTTTTCGATATCTTCGTCCGACATACTTTACTTCTGCTTGGATCTTGAGATATGGTTATTATTTTGTTACAATATACAGTTTCTTTCACGGTAGATAACAGATATCATGACAGGACAGAGTGGCACGCATAGAGTAATATAATATACGGGAAATAGAGCGCCCTCTCAGCGGAAAAAAATGTCACCCTCTACCAGCCTCTACAGCAATGCCATCTTTTATCTGTGATAGTCGACAGAACAGATTTCATAACACACACACGCGCGCAAGCTCGGACACACACGCGCGCGGGAGCACACACGCGCGCACACACACATGCAGAATTCAAAATCGTTTATTTCGTAAATTATACATTTAAAGCGTCCAAAATCGCAACAACTAACAATAGCACAAATCACAAGCATCTGATATCGCAATAAATAACTGAAACAACACAGAAACATTGTAACTAAAGCGTCCGAATTTTCGCCGCAACATCCAATACACACGAACTGACACTGATAAAACGGAGGAGCTGAAAATCGACTCTACGTATTTACTAGTGGACAATTAACGAAATAACAGTTTAACACTGCGCATTTTCTAAAAAACAGAAAGCCGCTGGGCGCTGCATCAGCTGCATGCTGTATGACGTTTACTTGAGTCCAAAAATTTTGAAGGGATGTAGTAGGTGTACCAAAAACCGTTTTTTTTCTTCTTTGCATGATGATAAATTTTGCAAATTTTTGAACAGAAGTACAAGCAATAATTTGTGACTGAAAATTACAAGCCTTCGGTTAGATATTTTTTCATAAAATTTTGCAATATATAATGAAAAAAATAAACCGTATTTTTTTAAACCGACAGCAATGATTAACTCTAAAAAATAGCCTTACACAGGTAAGAGATGGCGCAGCTAAAAACTTCAACTGTCAAATACAGGTAACTTTCCTCCCCCTGTTCCTCTGGCACGCACTGACATTGACAGCTAGACTACCACAGATATCACAGAAATTATAACATGGCATCTTGGGATAGCCAAAATTTACAAACCTTATTAAAAAAGTATGTTGAATCGAATATTACTGGCACTTTCATTCATTTTCCATGCCAGTTAAATTCAAATTCGGATTTGAAACATTCTCGTAATCTATTTGTTTAGTTCGAATATTGGAGTGAATCCAGAAGGAACCGAAATAGTAAAACGTTAAGGATTTTTTTTAACTTTAAGTAAATTTAGTAAAATCAATAATCGTTTAATCAACAATGCGTGAATGTATATCTATTCACGGAGGGCAGGCGGGCGTTCAAATCGGCAATGCTTGCTGGGAGTTGTACTGCTTGGAGCATGGAATCCAGCCGGACGGACAGATGCCGTCGGACAAGACCGTCGGCGGCGGCGACGATTCTTTCAACACGTTCTTCAGCGAGACGGGCGCGGGCAAGCACGTGCCGCGAGCAGTGTTCATCGACTTAGAACCCACCGTGGTAGACGAAGTCCGCACTGGAACATATCGCCAGCTGTTCCACCCCGAGCAACTCATCACCGGTAAGGAAGACGCCGCCAACAACTACGCGCGAGGACACTACACCATCGGCAAGGAAATCGTGGATCTGGTACTGGACAGAGTGCGTAAGCTCGCTGACCAATGCACTGGGCTGCAAGGCTTCCTCATCTTCCACTCTTTCGGCGGCGGAACCGGCTCAGGCTTCGCGTCTCTGCTCATGGAACGGCTATCCGTAGACTACGGCAAGAAGTCCAAGCTAGAGTTCGCAATCTACCCCGCGCCACAGATCTCCACCGCGGTCGTAGAGCCATACAACTCCATCCTAACCACACACACGACCCTGGAACACTCGGACGCGGCTTTCATGGTAGACAACGAGGCTATTTACGACATCTGCAGGAGGAACTTGGACATAGAAAGGCCAACGTATACTAATCTCAACCGGCTGATCGGACAGATCGTGTCATCGATCACTGCTTCGCTACGCTTCGACGGCGCTCTGAACGTAGACTTGACTGAATTCCAGACCAATTTGGTGCCGTACCCGCGTATCCACTTCCCGCTAGTCACCTACGCGCCCGTCATATCTGCCGAGAAAGCGTACCACGAACAGCTGTCGGTCGCGGAGATCACGAACGCGTGCTTTGAGCCGGCGAATCAGATGGTGAAGTGCGATCCTCGGCACGGGAAGTACATGGCGTGCTGCATGCTGTATCGAGGCGACGTCGTACCCAAAGACGTGAACGCGGCCATCGGAACCATCAAGACCAAGAGGACGATCCAGTTCGTGGACTGGTGTCCAACGGGGTTCAAGGTGGGCATTAACTACCAGCCGCCGACCGTGGTGCCCGGGGGTGACTTGGCCAAGGTCCAGCGAGCTGTCTGCATGCTGTCCAACACCACGGCCATCGCCGAAGCGTGGTCCCGACTCAACCACAAGTTCGATCTCATGTACGCGAAGCGCGCTTTCGTCCATTGGTACGTCGGTGAGGGCATGGAGGAAGGAGAGTTCTCGGAAGCCAGGGAGGATCTAGCAGCCTTGGAAAAGGACTACGAGGAGGTCGGAATGGACTCGGGCGAGGGCGAAGGCGAGGGCGGGGAGGAATATTAAGATTTTTATAAAAATATATTTTTAGGACTTTTTTCGCTTAACTAGGCCTAAAATGTAATGTTATTGTCATTGTGTGCACATACGGGTTTTTGGAGATTATTTAAATAAATTTACAAGTGTTGTTTACCGGCTCCTCTGTTTTTATTGGTACTTAAGGCCGAGCTGCACCGGATACGTGTACAGTCAAAGACATGGATCCGCGCAAATAAGGAATAAGGTCTGTATACATATTTTTGGGACTTTGTGGTGTATACATATTGGTGCCCTTGACTGTACGTTCGTGCACGTGGACGTCGCATAAGCGGTGTGACTTCTGAGGATTCATACTTTACAACGCAGTGGAACGCGGACACCCATGTGTGTGTGTGCGGGTGGCTCGGCCGTTACTTATTGTGTTTTCACTCTCTAGACTGACACACGTTTTTCTCTTTATATATCGCTGCAGCCCCCCCGACTACGAAGTGCAAAATTCGAACTTCGTATCATGCCGGCCCTCAAGCTAATATTATTTAACACGAGAGTGAGCGGGACGACACGATACGAACTTCGATTTTCGAATTCCGTAGTTTAGGGGCAGATACTCAATTGCCTACGCATTTTGCCAAGCCAAGAACCATTGGTGGGGCCACGGGTAAAAGGGAACCAGTGTTGTTGCGGTAGCGATAGTTTCTCTATCTATAGTTGCCTCTGACCTTGACAACAAGTCTGAAGCTCGAACAACTCGTTGACACAGGCAAGTCTGACAATTAGTACATGGTAGCTAGTTAGCAGTCATTCCCAAACCCAAGGTTTATGGCATTCCTTAAATAATGGTCAACAAAATGTTATATTATATCTAGAAGCTCATTTATTTCGAATTTGCGTCAACAATAAAATATTACAATGAAAGGTGTAAGATAGCGCGTGTGTCTGTCGCTTTAAAATGAAAAGTAGCCATGATACTACCTTTGTTGCGTGTGTCCTTCATCCATTTTTCGATATCTTCGTCCGACATACTTTACTTCTGCTTGGATCTTGAGATATGGTTATTATTTTGTTACAATATACAGTTTCTTTCACGGTAGATAACAGATATCATGACAGGACAGAGTGGCACGCATAGAGTAATATAATATACGGGAAATAGAGCGCCCTCTCAGCGGAAAAAAATGTCACCCTCTACCAGCCTCTACAGCAATGCCATCTTTTATCTGTGATAGTCGACAGAACAGATTTCATAACACACACACGCGCGCAAGCTCGGACACACACGCGCGCGGGAGCACACACGCGCGCACACACACATGCAGAATTCAAAATCGTTTATTTCGTAAATTATACATTTAAAGCGTCCAAAATCGCAACAACTAACAATAGCACAAATCACAAGCATCTGATATCGCAATAAATAACTGAAACAACACAGAAACATTGTAACTAAAGCGTCCGAATTTTCGCCGCAACATCCAATACACACGAACTGACACTGATAAAACGGAGGAGCTGAAAATCGACTCTACGTATTTACTAGTGGACAATTAACGAAATAACAGTTTAACACTGCGCATTTTCTAAAAAACAGAAAGCCGCTGGGCGCTGCATCAGCTGCATGCTGTATGACGTTTACTTGAGTCCAAAAATTTTGAAGGGATGTAGTAGGTGTACCAAAAACCGTTTTTTTTCTTCTTTGCATGATGATAAATTTTGCAAATTTTTGAACAGAAGTACAAGCAATAATTTGTGACTGAAAATTACAAGCCTTCGGTTAGATATTTTTTCATAAAATTTTGCAATATATAATGAA
Source organism: Clepsis dumicolana (assembly GCA_963691665.1). Lineage (NCBI taxonomy): Eukaryota > Metazoa > Arthropoda > Insecta > Lepidoptera > Tortricidae > Clepsis > Clepsis dumicolana. The sequence continues at coordinate 2,476,279 of OY829505.1, read as the reverse complement.
AAAAATAAACCGTATTTTTTTAAACCGACAGCAATGATTAACTCTAAAAAATAGCCTTACACAGGTAAGAGATGGCGCAGCTAAAAACTTCAACTGTCAAATACAGGTAACTTTCCTCCCCCTGTTCCTCTGGCACGCACTGACATTGACAGCTAGACTACCACAGATATCACAGAAATTATAACATGGCATCTTGGGATAGCCAAAATTTACAAACCTTATTAAAAAAGTATGTTGAATCGAATATTACTGGCACTTTCATTCATTTTCCATGCCAGTTAAATTCAAATTCGGATTTGAAACATTCTCGTAATCTATTTGTTTAGTTCGAATATTGGAGTGAATCCAGAAGGAACCGAAATAGTAAAACGTTAAGGATTTTTTTTAACTTTAAGTAAATTTAGTAAAATCAATAATCGTTTAATCAACAATGCGTGAATGTATATCTATTCACGGAGGGCAGGCGGGCGTTCAAATCGGCAATGCTTGCTGGGAGTTGTACTGCTTGGAGCATGGAATCCAGCCGGACGGACAGATGCCGTCGGACAAGACCGTCGGCGGCGGCGACGATTCTTTCAACACGTTCTTCAGCGAGACGGGCGCGGGCAAGCACGTGCCGCGAGCAGTGTTCATCGACTTAGAACCCACCGTGGTAGACGAAGTCCGCACTGGAACATATCGCCAGCTGTTCCACCCCGAGCAACTCATCACCGGTAAGGAAGACGCCGCCAACAACTACGCGCGAGGACACTACACCATCGGCAAGGAAATCGTGGATCTGGTACTGGACAGAGTGCGTAAGCTCGCTGACCAATGCACTGGGCTGCAAGGCTTCCTCATCTTCCACTCTTTCGGCGGCGGAACCGGCTCAGGCTTCGCGTCTCTGCTCATGGAACGGCTATCCGTAGACTACGGCAAGAAGTCCAAGCTAGAGTTCGCAATCTACCCCGCGCCACAGATCTCCACCGCGGTCGTAGAGCCATACAACTCCATCCTAACCACACACACGACCCTGGAACACTCGGACGCGGCTTTCATGGTAGACAACGAGGCTATTTACGACATCTGCAGGAGGAACTTGGACATAGAAAGGCCAACGTATACTAATCTCAACCGGCTGATCGGACAGATCGTGTCATCGATCACTGCTTCGCTACGCTTCGACGGCGCTCTGAACGTAGACTTGACTGAATTCCAGACCAATTTGGTGCCGTACCCGCGTATCCACTTCCCGCTAGTCACCTACGCGCCCGTCATATCTGCCGAGAAAGCGTACCACGAACAGCTGTCGGTCGCGGAGATCACGAACGCGTGCTTTGAGCCGGCGAATCAGATGGTGAAGTGCGATCCTCGGCACGGGAAGTACATGGCGTGCTGCATGCTGTATCGAGGCGACGTCGTACCCAAAGACGTGAACGCGGCCATCGGAACCATCAAGACCAAGAGGACGATCCAGTTCGTGGACTGGTGTCCAACGGGGTTCAAGGTGGGCATTAACTACCAGCCGCCGACCGTGGTGCCCGGGGGTGACTTGGCCAAGGTCCAGCGAGCTGTCTGCATGCTGTCCAACACCACGGCCATCGCCGAAGCGTGGTCCCGACTCAACCACAAGTTCGATCTCATGTACGCGAAGCGCGCTTTCGTCCATTGGTACGTCGGTGAGGGCATGGAGGAAGGAGAGTTCTCGGAAGCCAGGGAGGATCTAGCAGCCTTGGAAAAGGACTACGAGGAGGTCGGAATGGACTCGGGCGAGGGCGAAGGCGAGGGCGGGGAGGAATATTAAGATTTTTATAAAAATATATTTTTAGGACTTTTTTCGCTTAACTAGGCCTAAAATGTAATGTTATTGTCATTGTGTGCACATACGGGTTTTTGGAGATTATTTAAATAAATTTACAAGTGTTGTTTACCGGCTCCTCTGTTTTTATTGGTACTTAAGGCCGAGCTGCACCGGATACGTGTACAGTCAAAGACATGGATCCGCGCAAATAAGGAATAAGGTCTGTATACATATTTTTGGGACTTTGTGGTGTATACATATTGGTGCCCTTGACTGTACGTTCGTGCACGTGGACGTCGCATAAGCGGTGTGACTTCTGAGGATTCATACTTTACAACGCAGTGGAACGCGGACACCCATGTGTGTGTGTGCGGGTGGCTCGGCCGTTACTTATTGTGTTTTCACTCTCTAGACTGACACACGTTTTTCTCTTTATATATCGCTGCAGCCCCCCCGACTACGAAGTGCAAAATTCGAACTTCGTATCATGCCGGCCCTCAAGCTAATATTATTTAACACGAGAGTGAGCGGGACGACACGATACGAACTTCGATTTTCGAATTCCGTAGTTTAGGGGCAGATACTCAATTGCCTACGCATTTTGCCAAGCCAAGAACCATTGGTGGGGCCACGGGTAAAAGGGAACCAGTGTTGTTGCGGTAGCGATAGTTTCTCTATCTATAGTTGCCTCTGACCTTGACAAAACAGTCTATAGCGCATGCTTTATTTGTTTGCGAGCTGATCTGCTGTTTTACGAATAGTAATCATCCGCTACCGCCTTTTCTTTACTTTCTTATTTAGCAAAATGCACAAACGCTAAAAGGCAATAAAATATAGAGCTATAGCTACATCCATTTTTCGCGATAAGCTACTTATCGCGACATTTCTCTGTTTGCAATGTGCAACAACAACAAGTTTGCAATACATTCGTCGTAGTAGGCCGAAGTTTTACCACAATAATTCTATCGCGATTGTGTGTGGCCGTAGCATAAATAATTTCGCTATAGCCTCCTGCGTCTCATGGCTAATTTTAAGTTTGAAATTAAACTTTCTTGTCTTTGAAAAATGTCTTAAAAAAAGTTCAAAATCACTTTTGATATAATGTCCTATAGAAAGGACTTTTGATCCTAAGAGGATAGCAATCTACAGGAAGAAGCTAAATAATAACAAAATGTCGTCAACAGCACAATTTATTCCAAGTAAATATTAAATAAGTGGTCCCTAAAAATAACTCTTGAATCATAAGAAACATATTTCAAATTAACAACATTGTTCACGATATGGTTTCTGAGCGCCAATTTACATTTTCATGTTAAGTGAATAAAACCTTTTGATTCCTTACATCTTTGGTGTAAAACAATATAAACACCAGGCTTTGCAATTTAGAAAACATTTTATAATACATTAAGTAACGTAACGATAATATCATACTTTATATTATACATGTAATATCACTCTAATATTCATATTTATTAAATCTTAATTATAATTTAACCTTTTCCGTAAGTCCGCACGCACTGCATACACCAACCCACACCAAATGCGTGTAGCGTGCACGTAATGCGTCACGCAAGCGGTTCAGGATTTACAACGTGACTTCACGCACATGCATCCGGTGTGGCTCAGCCTTTAAAAAAAATGCTTTTATAAAGGTATTACTGTTTAGGACACTATTTCCGTTGCAGTGAGTGTTGACAGCATAAAAAAAGTATTCGGCCTAATTATACGCGCACTCCGTACACAGATCTATTAAGGGTTACGCGTGGTTCCGTCTAAAAAGGCAGTGTTGCCAGGGTTCAATAGGAAACCCTTTAAAATGGTCCCGGTATTAAATGTGTAAGTTAAGGATTACATAACATCAATCACGCGTATTGATAATCCAACGAACAAACCGCCTCATAATGTCACTTTAACTATTTTCTATAGAAACTCATTTAATTTAACCTGGTCCGAATAACCGCTAAAGTAAAGACGTGTATACTACCCACTCGTTTGTATTTTATCGCTAATATCAAAACACGACCTGCGTCCATTCCATACATTTGGAACAGGTGAAATTAAAAAGTTAAAGAGCCATTGAGCGTAGTAGAGACATTATAAGGCAAGTTTAACCCACATCGGATTGTTGCTGAAACTTGCGTGAGAAATACATACATCTTTGAACCTAGACTTTGGTATTACGTTAATAATTTCTAGCAATTATACAAAGTTTGAATGAAAGTTTTTTTTTCGAGATTACAACCTCGAGACTCTTCAGAGATTCATTATAAAATGTATATTTTAAGATATCGTTATAAAAATGTGTATAAGTATACGTTAATACCTGTACCTTTCCGATTTTATTATCAGATCAATGTAATGTAAGTATAATTTTTGATTGCTACAACAAATAACAATGAGTCACTAACCGAAATGCTTTATATTGAAACGCATTGAACCAAAATCAGGTACATTAAAATGCTACCATATGAAAACACAGAGAACTAAAAAAATGCAATATCATATGAACAGTCGTTAAATCCTTCACAATATTCTAAAAATGCACTATAAAGGACGTCAAAACCAAGAAGACTGCTATTGTCTATGGAATGTCGAGTTTCTTTAAAATAATAAGCCGGCTGTAGCTAGTTTCACTATAGAGAGCGCCATCTACATTAGCATTTTATTTGAGTTTGCGCTATTGTCTTAAGCATATGTCTAAGTGCCATACGAAACGAATGGTACAGAGACCTCTTTAGTTAAACTACCTACAGCAGGGCCCTGTTTTCTAAAGCTACAAGTTACAATTTACAAGCGGAAGTCTCTTTCTAGCAAAAGGTGATAGAATGAGACTTCTGCTTGTAAACTGTGACTTGTAGCTTTAGAAAACAGGGCTCTGGTTTACTATTTTAACCTTTTCGACACTAAGCACTCATTCATACGCCAAACCGTTTTCTTGCAAGAAACCAAATGCTGTCCTTCTTGTGACCCTTATATCAGTCGTTGGCGATGAACCTGCGGTGCTGATATGAGCCGTTGGCGTCGATAAAGGTTTTAACCTTAGTTTTAACTTTAGTCACGCGACATTGTATCCACAGACATTGGCTAATATCGGTGGTTTTTTCGCCCTTGGCATTATACATTTTTTGGTCGGACGTTGTAACAGAATCAAGTTTAATAACAGCTGTTAATTACTGGTCTTTCTATTTTTAAATCACCCGTCAACTAAAGACAGAACCCGCAAGGCACCGAGTGAATATCAAGCACACGAAAAACCCTTTAAACACTGAGTAAGCTCCAAATAATCCACTTTATCGGGTTGTCGACTCTTTAACGCCCACTCACGACGGCGTGTCGTTATTTTATATTATAAAGCACACTACACGCCGATGATGACATTGTGTCGTGATAAAGCAAAATGTGACAAACGTGTCATGAATGGTTCGACCGCTAAATATTTTCAGACATTTATTTTGTCTCGCATAAAGTAAAAGAACCCAACTTAATCATAACACTTATTTAAATTATTTAGCTACAAATAAGCCGAATAGAACAGCTAATGTTTATGAATAAAAGGGTGTATTAGTATTAATAGACGGATAGAGAGATATTTGAAATATTTCGCTACCAACAGACCGATATATTTCTCAGAATTCAATGGAGTGGGTAATTCCTATTGCATTTGGAAGTGACAAAAAAAAACGTTTAATTTATTTCAATAGAATCAGTGGGTTTAATTTAAACTAGAACTTGTATTTAACCTCGTACGACCCACCATCCATAAGTTAGGACAAATGTTGTAAATTCGATTTGTTTATTAACGGCATCAAGTTTCAAATTAAATCAATCGAAATTTGAAGTGGGCCTCGCGAGGTTAAAAGGTTAAAGTCTGTGGTATTACTCTTTAAATAGTCGTGTGCTGTGTTCGTATAAGTTTTTACCCGATAAAATGTACATAACCCTGCCCAAGCTAATTTGAACAATCAGATGCCGATCTGTAAAACCATTGTCCTATAACATAAATTATATTGAACTAATATTTAAGTAGATAAGTCACTTAATCGTATCGCTCCGTAGCGGATTCAAAATCTTTCGGAGTTATATCAGAAAGCTTACTTAAGTTTATAATTTTAAATGTATCGAGACTGTATGTCTAGTGATACAATTAACCTTTTCAACGCCAACGACGCATACAAAAGTTGTCATCCACACGCCAAGTTGGCATAATGTCAACGCGGACTTAAACCTTAAGCATACATACGTTCGTAGGTCGCTATTGCACTGTGCAGCCGGACGCCTATAAGCGTTGGTGGCATCGTAGGCACGCCTGCTCATGACGCTTTTAAGCGTGCTTGGCGTTGAAAAGGTTAATGACGTGAATCCTGCATAGTGTCACACACTTTAACCGTTTTACTTTTTCAATGCCAACAATAAATTATGCCGGTCAACTTGAGACGTAAAATTCAGTCAAGCTTGAATCAGTTGGCAACGAAAAGGTAAAAAACGTAATACCTAAGTAGGTAAACAGTACACGGTTGTAAATGTGTTCGGAAATTGACTGCAAGTTTAATAATTATATAGAAATTAAGATATATTTTACATAGAAAGTTAAAAACTACGAAATAAGACGAAGATAAACATAAACTAGTGTGATTTCATCAGTATCGGTAGCTCCGCATAAAGCGTCCTCCTAGTGCAGTCATTCCCAATGTTTGCGACTGAAAATTGCACACACGTCGATTGCTGTCAAAAGTTTAACCTTTTAACCGTGAACGTTCAAGTTTCAGCATTCACTCTCCACTCTCTCTCAATTTCAAAAGCAGTTTTTTTTTATTAATCTTGCTCATAACCAGCATATTACCCTTGCCACCCAGAGAAATAAGTTTCCCCCACTTCGGGGTAAATCACCCGTACATTGAAAATCACTGTTTTTGAAGGATTCGGTGCCTGCCATCCGTATGAAACCACCCAGTTTCGACCCAACAGTTGAGTCTCAGATGTGTTAGTGCATTCACACTAATATTGTAAAAATTATAAAGTCAGATCGTATCTAGAAAACGGTCTTACCCGGTTCGTATATTTTTACCTTACCATTTGAATATAGTGAAAATATGTATAAAAGTGTACCTTCTGGCTTCTACTAGCTTATAACCAGGGATTCACATAGGGTAGAAATTGTCGCTTCCCATATCCAGCGACATCGCACGACACGTGATTGTTTGTCGACCAAAGTTGGGTTACGTTGCGGCACCCAACGTCACTGGGGACAGTTCACCCAAGGTCGCTGGGGACACTTCACCCAACGTCGTAGGGACACTTCACCCAACGTCGTAGGGACACTTCACCCTACGTCATATGGACACTTAACCCAACGTCGCTAGGGACACTTTACCCAACGTCGCTGAGGACACTTTACCCAACGTCGCTGGGGACACTTCACCCAACGTCGCCGGGGACACTTCACCCTACGTCGCTGGGATCACTTCACCCAATGTCACTAAGAACAGTTCACCCAACGTCACTGGGGACAGTTCACCCTACATCGTTGGCGACACGTGTTTCTTGGCATTTAATTATGTCATCTAGTGAATCCCTGGCTTGAAACTAGCCGTACGTCGTGTATATTGGTAAAACGCGCATGACAATTCGCTGACAGATGTTATGTAACAGAGAAAATGAACTTTATTGTTATACTAAGCTAAGGTTAATTTACCCCATGCAACATAGAACTCTGAAATATTAGGCCAGAAATTGTACACTCACATGTAGTAGGTCAGTCAGCAGCAGAAGTATCTAAGCAGCCGAAGCGGTCACAGTGATCTGCACAAGCTCTTATGTCTATAACAATAGAGCCGTGCTTAGCTGAGCAACCAAAGCGGTCACAGTGATCTGCACAAGCTCTTATGTCTATAGCAATAGAGCCGTGCTTAGCTGAGCAACCGAAGCGGTCACAGTGATCTGCACAAGCTCTTATGTCTGTAACAATAGAGCCGTGCTTAGCTGAGCAACCGAAGCGGTCACAGTGATCTGCACAAGCTCTTATGTCTATAACAATAGAGCCGTGCTTAGATCATTGTGACCGCATCGGTTGCTTAGCAACTATTGCTGCTGACTGTAAATCTATTGCTGCTGACTGTAAATCTAATCTAAGTGCGGTGCAGCCATGTAAATTTGTATAGTAATAGTAGTTTATGCAACTGCTACATAATGAGTGTTTTAAGGCCTAATTATGTGGAGTTGCATACATTACTTTATCTACACACATATTATAAGTACTCTAAGATGGGTTCAGAAGCCGAAGGCATATATCACGAATTTGACTGTTTTTTTTAATCACAGACAAACATACCGAGCTGAAGTTTCGTAAACTGTTTTTTTTTATTAAAAAAAAATATCACATTATTATTTATACATGTCGGACTGAACTAGACTTATATACGTGAGTGATCCGTTTTATTTCACTATGATTGTAAATTACGTTGGTTTTCAAATTTGAAACATCGAATTCGATATCGAAAAGTCATTACGATATCGAATTCGATGTCGTAATGACTATTGCTTTACTGCTGGTGGTGGAGCAGGTGCTGGGGCTGGCGCTGTCGGCGAGAAGGCCACGTCGTGCTGCAATGCTGGTCATTTTCTACGGTTTCTGAACGCATTATAGAGGACTTATGATATGTGTGTAGATAAAAAATATTATTCATGTTCGCATCATATTATATACTTCTTCATATAAAATTTTACAAATTACTGCAAATACTTGGTCAATATATCGAGAGCGTATAAGCTAATGCCATTATTTACAATTTCATAAACGTCACTCAAGCCTCCATTAGTTAAAATAGGTTTTGTCTTTCTCTTACTAACGGAAATATCAATGTGACAGAAAAGGACAAACGATCTTTAACGGCATTTTAGTTAGAATAGGTTTATGAATAACAGGATTAGTATGAATGGGATAGATACTATATTTGCGTTGTGTCCAAACAGTGATCGGTATATGCAGTGTTTTTTTTTATCCTTCGTTAAGACTAAAATCGTTGCCAATGCACACATTTTAATAACTATTGTTAGGTATATTATATGAAGAAGTAATTTAGTTCGAACATTAAGGTTTTTTTTATTCAATAAGTCTGCACTTGATTTTATAACTATTTAAGCATCAAAAATTCAATTCTAAAAAGTAACATTATGTTGGTCAGGCGTTTTTAAAAATACTAACTAGAAAAACAATTGATTTGCTCACCCGCGCCCTCACGTGCAAGACAGCTGTGTCTATGCGACAAATGTACGTTTTCATGGAGCACCTCCGCCTCCACTGCCGCACGAGTATACGCTGACGCGTTTCAAGCTCTCAACGAGTCCATCCTCAAAGCACCAAGACCAACGTTCAACGTAATATCAGTTATTCTATTCACGTTACTTGGCTATGCTACATGTAAGGTGGCCGGTGAGAAAATTTCATCGTTTTTGTTTATAAATTCAATCAATAGTTTTACAGTTTCATTTATAGTACCACTATAGGTACTAGAAATGAAACTGGGAACATCGGGAAATAGACATGTAAAGTATTTATTTAATGTAGGACTTTACTGTCCTTAGCTTATTCGTACTGCTCATTGTCAAAAATCGTATTAATTAATATTTAGCTATGAACTAAAAAACAATTACTTTGCTCATAAATTGCTTAGTTCATAAATATGGACCTCCGCAAAGTAACGCCTGATTCAATAAATTATTTAATATTTAGCTGCTTGTACGAAATACTTTCAAAGAGGCTTGAGCATTTAAAAAAAAAACAGGTCATGTGGCAAACTGGAAGCTCCGTTAATTACGTGATATTTTCGAGCATATTTTTAAAACCCCCCTTTCGGTACCAAGTATATACGTAATAATTGTCTTTCAAAAACAGGTACACCTAACCTAACTTAATTCAGAAAAAAAAAGCACACGTGACACAAATCTCACAACACCCCCCTTGTGATATTTCGAATCTCACGTTATTAACGGACGCCGCCAAATAAATAATAAATCATCAAAATTGGACGGTATCATAAAAAAGCCAGATTCAAATTTTATCATAACAAAATAAGACATATTCAATACGGGACATTAACAGTTACCTTACTGATTTTAATTATAATAAGGTAACCCCTAATAACGTAATTGGGGTCAACGACCCGTGTTACAGCCTAATCACACTGGCGATTTGCGAGCGAGCTTTGTATTGAGGCGATCACGCAACGTGTTCGCCGCGAGTGGTATTAGTATTATTAAAGCGTGATTAAAATACACTTCGGAAGTACGGTTATCACAAAAGTACATTATAATAAATAAACATAATTAATTATAAGTCAATCTATGTTATAATTGTTTTATACGACGAGGAAGGCAAACGAGCAAGTGGGTCACCAGATGGTAAGTGATCAACACTGCTCGTAGACACCCACAACCCGGGAGGGTTCGCAGATGCGTTGCCAACCTAGAGAGCTAAGATGAAATGCCTCTTGTGCCCGTAATTACACCGGCTGTCTTACTCTCCACACCGGAACACAATAGTGCAAGCACTGCTGCTTAACGGCAAGATTAGCGAGTAAGATGGTGGTAGCGATCTGGACGGACCTAGCACAAGGTCTTACCACCCACTATCCTCATAGTTTAACTGCAGACACTTATAGATAAAAGATTTACAAAGAATGCTTCATTACAATCATACAGTACGTATAACAACTCTACATATTCTTGGTAAATGCTGTGTCATTTGTTTTATAAAAAAAAATCATGTAATATAATTTATGCTTTTTCCCAAGCTTTATAACTTCTTCGTACAGAAATAGGTATTTTCATTTATCTGCACCAAGGACGATAAAACCAAGAGGACTGCCAATGGCTATACAATGTCGCGTTTCTGTAAAATACTGAGCCTGCTGTAGCTAGTTTCACTATAGAGAGCTCTCTGTACCATTAATTTTGTATGACACTTAGACCTCTGGCTAACACAATACCGCCATCTATGAACTGAAAGAAAAATCTAATTTAGATGGCGCTATTGTGTTAGTCAGAGGTCTAAATGTCATACCAAATGAATGGTACAGAGACCCCTCCGTAGTAAAACCAGCTACAGCAGGCTTAGCATTTTATGGTCTATGATCTGCACACTCTTAAATTGACAATGTCATTTCATGTGTTAATCCAGAAACGACACATGTGCTTAATTGTATTCTAATCGCGGTTTAATAATATGAAGCAATCGCTCGCAAATCGCTGGTGTGATAAGATTTTTAAATATGTGTAATGTTATGAACCTCAAATCATTTAAATAAAACTTGTCATTTATTATTTATAATAATAACACAAAAGGGAGACCTTTGTACAGATGCGTTTATTAGAACTGACGCCAAATGCACGCAATGAGACGAACGAAGCCAATGTCGCTTAGATGTATTTGTAGGGCATTCCCCTACAAAAATACCTACATAAGCCAGTCACATTCATGTGTGTGTGTGTCGTATTCAAACAGATGACACACAGTTACTTTAATTCACTCATCCAATTAATTCGCGGCAGCTCTTACGCACACATCTGTATCTATCGGAAACAGTGAGTTTTAAAACTGGACATTACACCTTGTTATTAGTATTATTGTCAAGAAAACATTTTAAGTTTTTTTACATCAAGTAAGTCCAAAATAAAATAAACAAATATCCTAAGGAAAGTACCAATGCCACGTGTCAATTCCCCCCCACCCCCCTCACTAACCACCCGTAATAACTATATACCAAACCCCCCCCCCCCCCCATTCAGTATTCACGTAGCAATTCGTAAATATGGTTTTAAATATTTTTTTACATCAGTATTGCCACCAGTGACTTTATAAAAAGCTGAACGCGCTGAACGATGCGCGTCACATTTGAAATATAGCTCGAAACAGCGTGAGATTTCTCTAGAGGACATTAGACTATGTGACGAAAAAATAAGAAGTCCCTCCCCCGTGAGCAAACGTGTTATTTTGGATACCCCCCTCCCCCAATTTGTGGATCTCGTAGTTTGGGTAAGTTCCACTGGTATGGTAGGTAGACGCCAGCTATCATTGCACAAAAGTACATTCCCTTAACTGGTAAAAACCATATTGAGAACACTTACTTTGGTAAGCAATGCTTTAACAGTATAGTGCCACTAAAATCATTGGGATTATACCTACGAATAATAAAATCTATGGAAGCGTAACTAACCTCAAAAAATGGTTCCACGACGTAGGTACCGTAACAGGCGTGGAAAAATATACAAATTTGACGTGCGGGCTTGTGTCACGGGAGTTTCGATTATGAGTATGTATTATTATAACGTTTTGCGTAATTCAATATTTTGCAAATATGCCATCCTGTGTCGTGAAGTGGTTTAGAAACGACACGGATATGAAAAACACTGCTATTACCTTTCTTATGTAAGTAAATACATATACATTTTTAAAAACCCATACTTGACAATCACGCCGTCCTCGCTAAGCAGGATAGCTGGATGATTCGACCGAACATTGCCGAGAAAGGCCGAGGGCAGCCGACGCGTGTTGCCGCTCATTGGCGAGCTGCGATTTTCGATGTGCGAGTGTCATCATGTCTGTGTCATTTTATAGGGTCATAATATCGTACGCCGATGTATAGGCGTTATGCTTCCATATTTGTATAGTTAGCTGCAAGGAGGATAGTATAGGGAGTGTCAAAGCCCATACTTCGAATCGTTCCCCGCAGTTATATTAAAATTCAGGCAATTTCTAGATGGCGCCAAGGTCGTAGCCAGCGGGTCAAATAATAACAAAACAGCGGTTCTAATGTCTCACTCAAGCAAGGTAGATGGCGCTGAATGTAAATAAGAACGATTCAAAGTATGGGCTTTGTCAATCCGTTTACTTTCCATGATCCTTGGTTAGCTGCTATTAACCGACTAATTTAAACCGCACTATAATGTTAAGCGTTGCTTACCAAAAGTTAGTCTTCTCAATTTAGCTTGTACAGTCAGCAGCTGACAAACCCAAGCGCTCACAATGATCTGCACAAGCTCTTATGTCTATAACAATAGAGCCGTGCTCAGATCACTGTGACCGCTTCGGCTGCTTAGCTACTAGAGGGAATTACTGTTGTGCATAAATTGCTAGCGCCTAGTACATATTGCTAATGGCTACCTGCGAAGAGCTTTGTATACAAATTAGAATATAATTGACCGAAAATCGTAATACATCTCTCACTATAGTTACATTGTATTACTTAGTACAATATACAGTTCGTGATCAATTAGATTAGGATTCGGGTTTTAGAAGCACTACGGCTGTCAACGGCGTTTCTTATGACGAAGAAAGAGATGCCAATACCAGCTCAACCGAACCCTGATGCTATTCAAAGTGCTCACGAACTGAAAGTCATCTACAGATGTCTTTTTGAACATCGAACAGTTAGACTCAATCCGCAATTCGGTATTTAACTAATGTCATTTTTTTTCATACAATCGATGGATCAAGCTTTCGTAAACCGAGGCCTCGCTTATCATCGCAATTTCAAAGACTTGTAATTCAACAAAAAAAGAAAAAAAAAGGCTTTCTGATGACTGGAAATAACGATGTCACAAGCAATTAATTCGCAAACGGAAAACTCACGACGAAAGCTCGAACTATTCCGTAGTAGCATAGCCGCGGCACAGTCTTCGTTTTTCTACCGAACCGTGTGCTCCCAGAGGAACGACTACGCTCGACAGACGTACGTGAGCGATCCATTTATTTCACTACGATTGAATCTAACCTTCGATCAATAATTACCCAAATAATCAAGTCACCGAAGTAAAAATATGACACCGTTCTAGTGTCAGTTTGCTATTGATTATTTTGATCTAATATAATCCTTGAGCTGTTACAATAACGTGCAATTTTGCGTGCAATAAATAAGAGCTCACTCTACAAGCGAGCCGTTATTTGCCGAGCCGTTTTCGCCCCTACGACCCGACATCTAATTATTGATCGAAGAATCTCGCAGTAGTTTAACGCCAAAAGAACACACAGACCTCACACTGAGCGACCATTAAAATTAGCAATAAAACAACTGGTCAAATACCGTATTGCTGCACAGCTGCACAGTATAACAACCCAGCATGTATTCTCTCACCTCACAAATGTAGCACGGCGCGCCATTGTGTCGCTTGTCGCGCAGTGCGTCCCTTTCATAGTGACGGAATCAGTGAAGGACGCACTGAGCGACAAGCGACAAAATGGCGCGCGTGTTAGCTCCCCTGGAACGCGTGATGAGATTCGCAGTCCTTCTTTAACGCGAGATACACACACTCTTTCCTCCTACCCCGATATACGGGGTAATTTTTTTCATCAGTGCACAAATTTTAACATACCGACGGTACTCTGACTCAACCTTGTATATAAACTTTGACGAAATTGGAATAACCACTTTAGGTTCGCGGTCTAGAGTGGTTATGCCAATTTCGTCAAAGTTTATATACAAGGTTGAGTCAGTACCGTCGTTATGGTTTTGTGTCGTTAATAAACTCAGAGGCAAAATTAATCCTTGATTAATGTAGAAACTGTTATTAAAATAAAGAATACTTTTACAATAAATAGTAAAAACAGGGTGGGCGATTAATAAAATTGTGCCTCAGACTATATAAAATATTACGATAGTAAAATCTGTACCTACAATTTTTTTTTCTGTTGCAAATTATCAGCATTGCATTAGAGGCGCCATGAATATAGTTAAGTTAGTGGAATCTTTGAATCGGCAACATACCTAATGTTTTTTAGCTAGAGTAAAAATGGGTCAATCAACTGTTCTTTGCCACTCGTTGCCATGGAGATGTCCCCTGGTTCACACGTCTAAAATAAGATTTTCTAAGGCACCACTCCATCAAACGTTACAAGTTTCAACAGTTATATGCCAATTCATTCATGCTTCATCTCCTAAACAAGCAAATTCTGACTCACAGGGGAGTGACGTTTTAGAAAATCATATTTTTGTTGTGTTACCCAGGGGACATCTCCATGGCAACGAGTGGCAACGAAAAGTTAATTGACCCAAACATAAAAATTTGTGCACCTATTAAAAAATTACCCTACAGTTCTGAGGTCAACTCTACGTGATGTCAAGTTGACTGTACTCGCGAGGCCCGCCGACCGATTCGTTACCTTATGCGGTCGCGTTAAGGGCCACAATGCTGTGTCTACATGTGAATGGTTGCGGCGGTGTAGCGAGCTTCGCCTCGACGCCAGCTCCATTGCGAGGGACGGTACTAAGAAAAAAATATTTTTTCTTAATGGGTAATAAACTAATAAATAATAATCATAAGACAGCCGGTGTAATTTTTACCCAAATTGTTGCAGATGGCAGGACCTTGTGCGAGGTCCTTCCGGATCGCTACCGCCATCCTAATCCTCCGCTAAGCAGCAGTGCTTGCACTGTTGTGTTCCGGCGTGGAGAGTAAGACAGCCGGTGCAATTACAGGCGCAAGAGGCATTTCATCTTAGCTCTCTATGTTGGCAAGTGATCACCACTGCCCATAGATGCCCACAACCTCCGTGGGGTTGAAATGCCTCTTGCGCCCGTAATTAGACCGGCTGTCTTATTCCCCACACCGGAAGACAACAGTGCAAGCACTTCTGCTTACCGGCAGGATTAGCTAGTGAGATGGAGGCAGCGATCCGGACGGACCTCGCACAAGGTCCTACCTTTTCTGCACGGACCAACCGCCGTCTGGACTCCGCAGCTTCTATAATTTACTTGGAAAGTCATTACGAAAAAAGCCGCGGCGAGCGGGCCGGGGGAATGCGTCGTGATTGGTTCATAGCTTGTCATCTCGCTTGTCATCCGGTCGAAAGTGAGCCGCGATTCGAGGCTAGAGAAATTTATAGGTGCAAATGAGCATAAGCGTTTCGGAAACGTTCGCCCTGACATTTGGTGTCGAGATAGTGGTTGGTCCGTGCTTTTCTACTATGTCCATACCTTGATGAGCATCTGGCCGCTGCGCGTGTGCGGGTTCTTGAACGCGTAGACCACCCAGGCAGCGAGCGCGGCGACGAGGGCGATGACAGAGAACGCGGTGACCGCGGCGCCGATCGGAGAGACAGCCTCGGCCGGCGAGCGCGGCCGCGCGACTGGGTTGCTCACAGCAAAGTGTTCTGAAAAAAAAAAACCGGTCAAGTGCGAGTCGGACTCGCGCACGAAGCGTTCCGTACCATCAGGGCCGGCCTTAGAGGCCTTAGAGGGGGCGACCTGGGCGACCGCCCGGGGTCTCCAGGGCGCCGCGCGCGGCGGCAGAATTTCATCACTGTCTTCAAAAGGGTGCCAAATGCACGACTCGCCCGGGGCGCCTAGATGTTTAAGGCCGGCCTTGCGTACCATCTATCTATACCTATAAAACAGTACCGTGACTGACTGACTGACAGACAACGCTCAGTCTAAACCACTGGACCTTGAGACATGAAATTTGGCAAACATACTCGTATACCTTGAGTATCCTAGAGGTGCACTAAGACGGGGTTTTTAGAAAATCCCACGGGATAGGGAACTAGCCCATTTTGAGATATTTCACGGGGGCAAAGCCGCGGGGCGTAAGTTACTTGTCTATAAAAAAAACCGGCCAAGTGCGAGTCAGACTCGCGCACGAGGGTTCCGTACAAAGATTATCCCGCTTTTCCCCAGTGTTTTAAGTTGTCCAGTGTTAGCAGAGCCCTGCTCCTAAGCAAAATGTACCCGGTGTGGGATCATCTTATATTGGTCTGTGAAATCTACAGACAGACAAACATTTAAGATTTTGAGATTTTTCTGAGTGGTTGTGCTATAAGAGCTACCTTCATACTAAATTTCAAGTTACTAGGACAACTGGAAGTACCCTTTAGATTTTCACGGTACGGTAATTTGTACGGAAAGAACCTTTTTAATAATGACTGTATCTTTTGATTGCGTCGACTTAGAAGTTTGATTTTTTCACAGCTTCAAGGGACTGCAGGCTTGAATATTTGATGTTAATTTCAGCCTGCTACTTCCATGCGTTGCAGAGAAAAAGGGCCTTGACAGACAGACAGACAACAAAGTGATCCTATAAAGGTTCTGTTTTACCTTTTGGGGCGCGGAATCCTAAAAACGAAATATAAGTCGGGCCAAGGACGATAAAACCAAGAGGACTGTCAATGTATTGTCATTGTATGTTGAATTTCATTCTATGAATGTTTCATAAAAATAAAAACAAAAATAATCAATAAATCGATTATTTTCATTGATTCAGAAAATAGCTCCATCTCTTGCCACTAATGCGTAACTGTAGAAGTTCCGTAGTGGGTGAGCTGCTTGATTAAGCTACTCATAGATGGCGCTGAGGAGAGATCTTCCAAATAAAATATGACACAAGGCATTGAAAAATTCGTTAGGTACACCAACGTTAAGTATAGCTTAATTGGTGGAGTGTGGTACGGATTACCGACGTTGCTGGTTCAAGTCCAGCTGCTTAACGAATTTTTCTTTGCATTGTCATTGTATGTTGAATTTCATTCTATGAATGTTTCATAAAAATAAAAACAAAAATAATCAATAAATCGATTATTTTCATTGATTCAGAAAATATCTCCATCTCTTGCCACTAATGCGTAACTGTAGAAGTTCCGTAGTGGGTGAGCTGCTTGATTAAGCTACTCATAGATGGCGCTGAGGAGAGATCTTCCAAATAAAATATGACACAAGGCATTGAAAAATTCGTTAGGTACACCAACGTTAAGTATAGCTTAATTGGTGGAGTGTGGTACGGATTACCGACGTTGCTGGTTCAAGTCCAGCTGCTTAACGAATTTTTCTTTGCATTGTCATTGTATGTTGAATTTCATTCTATGAATGTTTCATAAAAATAAAAACAAAAATAATCAATAAATCGATTATTTTCATTGATTCAGAAAATATCTCCATCTCTTGCCACTAATGCGTAACTGTAGAAGTTCCGTAGTGGGTGAGCTGCTTGATTAAGCTACTCATAGATGGCGCCGAGGAGAGATCTTCCAAATAAAATATGACACAAGGCATTGAAAAATTCGTTAGGTACACCAACGTTAAGTATAGCTTAATTGGTGGAGTGTGGTACGGATTACCGACGTTGCTGGTTCAAGTCCAGCTGCTTAACGAATTTTTCTTTGCATTGTCATTGTATGTTGAATTTCATTCTATGAATGTTTCATAAAAATAAAAACAAAAATAATCAATAAATCGATTATTTTCATTGATTCAGAAAATATCTCCATCTCTTGCCACTAATGCGTAACTGTAGAAGTTCCGTAGTGGGTGAGCTGCTTGATTAAGCTACTCATAGATGGCGCTGAGGAGAGATCTTCCAAATAAAATATGACACAAGGCATTGAAAAATTCGTTAGGTACACCAACGTTAAGTATAGCTTAATTGGTGGAGCGTGGTACGGATTACCGAGGTTGCTGGTTCAAGTCCAGCTGCTTAACGAATTTTTCTTTGCATTGTCATTGTATGTTGAATTTCATTCTATGAATGTTTCATAAAAATAAAAACAAAATAATCAATAAATCGATTATTTTCATTGACTGTCAATGGCTATACAATGTCGCGTTCCTGTAAAACAATGAGCCTGCTGTAGCCATTTTCACTAAAGAGAGGTCACTGTAGTATGAAATTTGTATGACACTTAAACCTCTGGCTAACACAATAGCGCCATCTATGAACTGAAAGAAAAAACGAATTTAGATGGCGCTGTTGTGTTAGCCAGATGTCTAAATGTCATACCAAATGAATGGTACAGAGACCCCTCCGTAGTAAAACTAGCTACAGCAGGCTTATTATTTCAAAGGAACGCGGCATCGTATAGACACTGGCAGTCCTCTTGGTTTTATGGTCCTTGGCCGGGCTAAGTCTCCAAGCTGTATGTTTGTATACCTGGTATAGTGATGACTTGGTCGTTATGGCTGGGCTCGTGGTCTGTGAAGTATTGGTCGCCGGTCGCGTTGGACGGGTTGGTCGCGTTCGTCGCGCCGGGCGCAGAGCACTGGGTCGCGTTCACTATTTGCAGTTTGTCGCACGCTGAAACGTTAAAAAACCAAACGTTATTAAAGTGTCCCGAAATTTACAATCATTGAATTACCAACACCATGGACTTCGGGTTAGCGCATGAAAACGTTCGAACCAAATTATTTCACCAACTTTACAATTGTCGGTTTGTCATGACAATTCGAACTACATTTCTTGGCTAGTACAAAGCGCGCTAAAATAAAAGCTCTTCAAGCCAGCAATTGGCACCGCATTGTCATTGAAAACTGACAATTGTAAAGTTGGTGGGACAGGGGCCTGAAGATCACTAATTTGCAAAAGAGACCACTAATCGAGCGCCAGTGAGTCTTACAAGGAAAGGTATCCAACCGTGCGGCTGCGGTTTGATTTATTTTTATACATGTTATACAGTAAGACACGTATTTTTTTTTAGCTGCCCAAACTCAAACTATTCGGAGAAATTCTCCTCCAAAGTACTAAAAAGTGACCAAAACCTCTAACTTCTGTAGAGAGTTTTGTTAAAGCAAATTGCTAGTTTGAGTAACAAAATGACAATTACAACACCAGACCCGTGTTTTATAAAGCTACAAGTTACAATCGTGTATGTATTCGGTATATTCTTGGGCTTCGTAAGTACGATCACGTGTCACACTTTCGCGCGCAACTGAAATGGTTGCCTATCAGGGATCGTAGGAACGTCCACATTCTGTCATTACTATTCAACATTCTTTTTAATCCTTCCGCTCCTCCATACCTCTCCGAGTGCTTCAGCTATTTAGCTGCTGGCAGCGGGCACCGTTTACGGTCTAGTACCAATCTCCTGCTAGCATCTCATTCTACCTCTTCCAGAACCTATTCCAAATCCTTCTCTGTGCACGCTGCCAGGTTGTGGAACCGGTTACCGACGTCCATCAGGCAATCTTCGTCTGTGTATTCTTTCAGGGAAAGCTTGAAGAAGATGTGGCTCACCCCTTCTTCTTAAATATTTGGGAGTTCTCCTTTAATGTTGTGCTTGTTATTTATTGTATCTATTATATGTATATATATATGTATTTATTTATTTATTTATATATTGGTATTTACTTCTACTTTGCATTTAGTAGTATATTGTAATATGGTAGGTTTTTGTATGTGTGTGTGTATTGTATTGTCTCTCGATATTTATAATTATGAACTCACTTTGTCTCGATCCCCAGTGAACTATTCCTCTCCACCACTCAAAGGTTGACTGACAGAGATCCCTTAAAGGGATAAGTCCGCCTTTGTACTCAAATGTTATTGTTGTAACTTGTGTTTTATCCTATTTTTTGTACAATAAAGTGTTTACTTACTTACTTACTTACAATCTACAAGCGGAAGTCTCATCTATCACCTGTTGTTAGAGAGGGACTTCCGCTTGTAAATTGTAACTTGTAGCTTTATAAAACACGGCCCAGGAATTCAAATCTAATTTCAAGAAATCAATTAATTGTTAGACATAATGAAAACGGGATATTGACCGCGATTACCTTATAGGTTTGATGAGCTCCCGATATTTCGATGCAGTTGCATGCATCATGATCACGGGCAAACTGACGAAACGTACTAATGTTGCGCAGACCGGGCTCTGTCTACCCGCTGTTAGTATCTACCCTCGTTTCGTCAGTTTGCCTGCATGTAACTGCGTCAAAATATCGGGAGCTCATCAAACCTATAAGGTAATCGCGGTCAATATCCCGTTTTCATTATGTCTAATGCAATTAACCGCGAACCAATTAAAACTGCAATTAATTGATTGATAATATGAATTGATTAATTTTGGACTCATGTCCACATTATTGCAAACAGTGACGCTACTCCGTCCGATTTACAATTGTCAGTTTTCAATGACAATTCGGTGTCAACTGCTGACTTGAAGAGCTTTTGTCTTAGCGCGCTTCATATTGTCAAAGAAATGCAGTTTCAATTGTCATATAAAACTGACACTTGCAAAGATGGCGAAATAGGCCTGAAGATGACAGAGCCGCGCGCCTGGCTCGCCGCCAAGATATCTCGGTACTCGTGCAAAATGAGATGCTTTCCGCACATGTAAATAGCGACGTTTTTTAATACGTTTGCGATTTTTTTTATTAACGAATATTGGCAACGGCTGTAAGTCAGCTGAGGACACTTACATCTCGCCATCCAATCCTGCTTGTTCCTGTCAGTGCCGCTGGAACACTTCCTGATCTGCTCACACCACGAGCACTTTGAACAGAAACAGCAAAATTTAAAACATTCAAGACAACTTCTATACCTATAACCAAAGAAGATAGTATATGGAGTGTCAAAGCCCATACTTCGAATCGTTCCCCGCAGTCATGTTAAAGTTCAGGCAATTTCTAGATGGCGCATAGAGTGGTTTTCTGTAGCATTAATTTTGTATGACACTTAGACCTCTGGCTAATACAATAGCGCCATCTATGAACTGAAGGAAAAAACTGATTCAGATGGCGCTATTGTGTTAGCCAGAGGTCTAAATGTCATAGCAAATGAATGGTACAGAGACCCCTCCGTAGTAAAACTAGCTCCAGAAGGCTTATTATTTCAAAGGAACGCGACATCGTATAGACACTGGCGGTACTCTTGGTTTTATGATCAACGCCAACTTGGAAAAGTTGAAACACACCCGACATTGTCATTTCAAAGTTCAATATTTCAAAAACGGGTGAACCGATTTTAATAAAACTTAGCTAAGAACCATCTCGATTAAACCAGCTTTCGAACAAAAAAAACCGCATCGAAATCGGTCCATCCGCTTGAGAGCTACGATGCCACAGACAGATACACAGGTCAAACTTATAACACCCCTTTTTTTCATCGGGCGTTAATAAAACAGTACTGTGACTGACTGACTGACAGACAACGTCTAACCACTGGACCTAGAGACTTAAAATTTGGCAAACATATACCTTGATTATCCTAGAGGTGGGCTAAGAAGGGATTTTTCGGAATTGCCATGGGATTGGGAACTGGGCTGTTTTGTAATATTTCACGGGGGCAAAGCCGCGGGGCATAAGCTAGTCTATAAATTTTACAGTGTCAGAAAAAAAAATGCATTCGGACAAACGAGAAAAAAGTTGAAAGGGAGCGAAGGTGAAACGTTTTTTTTACCCGACTGCACAAAGAGGGTTGTTTTTCGAGAGCCTAATTGTTTGGCCGAATGGACGAGAGTCGCTGGACAAGACGAGTCCTAGAATGGAGACCCAGAGCGGACACTAGAAGGCGCGGCAGACCGCCGCAGCGCTGGATGGACGATGTTCGACGGCACGGAGGTCGAGACTGGGGGACGACTACGAAAATCGAAAATCGAAGTTCGTTTCGTATCGTCCCGCTCGCTCTCGTATTAAATCATATTAGCGTGAGCGGGACGGCACGACACGAAGTTCGAATTTTGCACTTCATAGTTTAGGGCCTGGATGAGACGGGCACGAGATCGCCAAGAGTGGAAGAAGAGGGAAGAGGCCTATATCCAGGAGTGGATCAACAAAAGGCCACCATGATGATGATGATGATGAATTCTTTGTTATGCTCTACAGCCTAAACCGTTTGACGAATTTCAACATATGAGGTGTCATTGGATTGTGGGAGTGACATAGGGGTATATTGTTCCAAAGAATTGCTGTCGGCTTTTCTGTTTTTATTTTTTTTTATAAGTTATTTATAATGTTTTTCTTATCTGTTTACCTACGCACCAAATAAACATTTTCTTTCTTTCTTTTTAATTTTAAGTTGGTTAGCTTATCTGAGTTGTGATAGGTCACTGTGTGTGTGTGTGTGTGTCAACTCACATTGAACTCGGTCTCGTGATTGGCGCAGGACTCGCACGTGTCATATTGCAGGCAGGTCGGCAACGCAACCATACGGAGCACGGTGTGGCTGGTTATGTTGTGCGTCTTGAATGAGACGCGGTGGTACTCGTAAATTGTCTTCCTTCTCACGTCTGTAAAGAAATGAGTAGATGAAAAAAACCGGCCAAGTGCGCACCGAGGGTTCCGTACAAGGATTTTTCCTGCCTTTGCCTAGTGTTTTATGTTGTCCAGTGTTAGCAGAGCCCTGCTCCTAAGCAAAATGTACTCAGTGTGGGTCATTTTTATATTGGTCTGTGATATTATACAGACAGACATAAAAGTTCATACCAAATTTAAAGTTTCTAGGACAACAGGCCCCTATTTCATCATCTTTACGATTGTCAGTTTTAGATGACAATTAGAAACACATTTCTTTGACAATATGAAGCGCGCTAAAACAAAAGCTCTTCAAGTCAGCAGCTGACACCGAATTGTCATTGAAAACTGACAATTGTAAAGTTGGTGAAACAGGGGCCAGGAATTCAAATCTAATTTCAAGAAATAAATAAATTGATTATTTTTGGAGTCATGTCCACATTATTCTGTCCTTTAGGTTCTCACAGTACGGCAATTTGTATTTGTATGTTATGGGACAGCAGGACTACATACTATGTATGTATTTATAAACGCAGGCGACATTATTAGGTATGAGTAATTACATTACCAAGTAACGTAACGTAAGTAGTACCTACTAAACAGTACATTTGGGTCACCACCTGTTAAAAATAAACTGACAAACTCTAGCATTATCATTAAATTTTCAAAATTCAAAATTTTATTCATCAAATAGGCAGTTGAATGCTCTTTTTTGAGTCTACCAGCGCTTTCGGAAAGACCATGATTGCCAAGAAGAATGCGCCGCAAGAAACTTGGCACAAGTCATTTTTTCTAAAAACAATTCACATTAGCTCTTACAATATGTAACCACAGATTAATTACATAGAGAAACGTCAGTCTAGGGTCTCCAGGGCAAACCATCATCATCATCATCATCACCAGCCTTTTTTACGTCCCACTGCTGGGCACAGGCCTCCTCTCAGAATGAGAGGGCTTGGGCTATAAGTTCCCACGCGGCCCCAGTGCGGATTGGGAACTTCACACACATCATCGAATTACTTCGCAGATGTGTGCAGGTTTCCTCACTATGTTTTCCTTCACCGAAAAGCTCATGATAAATTACAAATGTAATTAGCAAATAGGGCAAGTATCTGTGAATATTAGAATTACAAAGGGATGTATGTTCTTTTTCTTATAGTGCCCTCTCCTATCGGAGGTAGGCTATCATGAGGGCTATCTTTATTTTTGAGACTGCCGCCTGAAAGAGGGATCCGGTACTCATCCCGAACCAGTCTCTAAGGTTTCTTAGCCAGGAGGTAAGTCTACGGCCAGATGGTCTGCGGCCTTGAATCTTTCCCTGGATAATAAGCTGAAGCAGATCATACTTGTCGTTGCGCAAGGGATGTATAGGGTCCCAGAATTAATTAATTAATTAATTACACCAACTATAACGCATGCAGGGATGCTGATATTCCCCGCCGATACACCGACCTTCACGTCTTACGAGCGTGAAATTATGTGATGTCTCTTAATATTAACGTATTAACGTAGTTTTGTAAGTGTTTTGTGTAACAAACAATCTATGGATCTTTGAAATTTTAAAATAAATATTTTTTTTAATATTTATTTATTTATAACGGAGTCTGTTCACGACACTTACAGAACAGCATCCTATCGGTCCGGTACGCGTCGGACACGCCTACTTTGACCGGATGATCGTTGTCATTGATCAGCTGCACTGGCACAGGGATGTCCTTGTACGCGAACACAATGTCACCGTTCTTGTACAGTGTGACGGCGAACGTGAAGTTCTTGCTCTGGTCCTCGCGAAGGTTCACGCTCTCCCAGAGGGCGGTGAACTTCTCGCCTGTGAACAGGTCAATCGATTAAACATTTATGCTCATGCACTCATAAACTTCACTCAAGCCTCCATTAGTTAAAATAATAATAATAAGTATGGACCAAAATCTGGTTTATTAAGCCCCCCCCCCCCCGCCTGGGCCAATAGCTGGTTGATTTGCTCCCCTTGGGTCAATAGCTGGTTAATTAGCTCCCCCTGGGTCAATAGCTGGTTAATGTGCCCCTTACTCACCGTCGTCATACAACTTGACGCAGCTCTCGTCGGTAAGGGTGGTGTCGAAGTTGGCCATAAGCGGCGCTATGTACTGGGTGGCCGCGAGCCAGTTGTGGACATGCTCCCCAGTGTAGAGGAACCCTCCTGTCGCCACCGTGATGTTGTGCAGCGGGTGCCCGTAGAACGGGAAGTTGAAGGAGAGACGGAGGGTCTGTGGAAGGTTTGAAAAAACAATTTGACGACCGAATAGCCTATTGGTTAAAGACCCTGACTGCAGATGTTTGTATGATGAATACGAATATTGCTCTCGGGTCTTGGATGTTTAATATGTATATAAGTATGAATTTATCCATATAAGTATGTTTATCCGTTGTCTAGTACCCATAGTACAGGCTTTGCTTAGTTTGGGACTAGGTCAATTGGTGTCAAATTGTCCCAAGATATTTATTTATTTTATTTAATTAATCGACCACAGACTGCTTAAGAACACGGACCAACCACCCTCTGGACACCGCATCTTCTATAATTACGGTAAAAGCCGCGGTGAGCGGGCCGGGGGAATGCGACATGATTGGTTCATGGCTTGTCATCTGGTCGAAAGTGAGCCGCGATTCTCGAATCTCTAGCCTCGCAGACAGATTTATAGGTGCAAATGACCATATGCGTTTCGGAAACGTTCGCCCTTACATTTGGTGTCCCAAGGGTGGTTGGTCTGAGACTTAGAACCTGGTTAAGAAGCTTGAGCGACCGGATAGAAATGTTGGAACCTGGCTATGAAGCTCGAGGTCCCCGGTTCGATTACCGGTCGGAGCAATTTGTATGACATTGACTTACTAACACCATGGACTTTGGGTCTAGTACAAAATTCACGAAAAACGTGTCCCGGTACAACACGGCACTTTTCGATGACAGCCATACGTCATAGCGCTGTCGTTCGACCAAATTAAGACTGACTGACGCTCGATGAGTGGTCTTTTGGTTCGGAAGTTTTCAAGCGCTAACCCGAAGTCCATGGTGATGGTAAGTTGTATGATGAATAATTCTTGTTGGAAGTATGTATGTAAATACTTTATTGCATCAGTAAAATCAATTACAATCATGTCAAGTTACTGAAAGTAAAACTAGCCCAGGAACCGGCCATAAAGAAAGAAAATTTGCTGTCATTAAACTGACATAATGTCAAACATCAAGGGATGACGACCGAATGGCCTAGTGGTTAGAGACCCTGACTATGAAGCTTAGAGGTCCCGGGTTCAAATCCCGGTCGGGGCAGATGTTTGTATGATGAATACGAATGTTTGTTCTCGGGTCTTGGATGTTTAATATGTATTTAAGTCTGTATTATAATATATATATTTATCTTTATAAGTATGTTTATCCGTTGTCTAGTACCCATAGTACAGGCTTTGACTGGTTTGGGCCTAGGTCAATTGGTGTCAAATTGTCCCGTGATATTTATTTATTTTTTGTTTATACTAAGTCACAGAATCACCTATAATTGCTTGTCCGCGCGCGATGAAGCGGTGGCGTATCTGTCTATTTTTGTATATCAAATAAATCATCATATATCATCTTAGCTCTCTAGGTTGGCAACGCATCTGCAAACTCTCCGGGGTTGCGGGTGTCTATGGGCAGTGGTGATCACTTACCATCAGGTGACCCACTTGTTCGTTTGCCTTCCTCGTCGTATAAAAAAAAAATTACTTGGTGCAACAATCTACTATTAATACTCTAAAAAATATTAATTGTGACTTGCATCAAGCCACAACAATAGCAAACGACCTTGACCGACGATTTTGACACGAATCTGACAGAAAACCTATAAAATATTTGTCAAATTCGCCGGTTACGGTCATTGGTAA
Source organism: Clepsis dumicolana (assembly GCA_963691665.1). Classification (NCBI taxonomy): domain Eukaryota; kingdom Metazoa; phylum Arthropoda; class Insecta; order Lepidoptera; family Tortricidae; genus Clepsis; species Clepsis dumicolana. The sequence continues at coordinate 2,449,618 of OY829505.1, read as the reverse complement.
TGTCATAGTAACTTGGTGCAAGTTGGACTAAGTACTCAATCATATTACATATAAACGCAGTCGGGAAAAAAAGAGGACACGTCATCAGCACGACGAAAATGAAGCGCAGAAAAGGCTACGATTGTTTGTTGTTGACAAACTTGCGTGCAAATGTCAAAATGTTTTTATAGCATATGACGTATCCTTACTTACAATATAATTGTAAGTACTCTAAACAAAACTAAAAACTATACATAACTAGGCATACTTGAGACTTGGGTCAATCAACTTTTTTTTGCCACTCGTTGCCATGGAGATGTCCCCTGGGTAACACAACAAATATTATGAAACTTCTAATGACTGACGGAGTTGGTGCCTTTGAAAATATTATTTTAGACGAGTGACCCAGGGGACATCTCCATGGCAACGAGTGGCAAAGAAAATTTGATTGACCCACTTGCACTATATTTCACGACGCCAAAGAAAAAAACTAAAACGGCACTAAATTACTGTCCAATGTTTGTGTAATAAATCGATAATTAACTAGTTTACTAGAACATTGTTAAAACCAACTATTCCTTCCATCTTGTAGAGTCGACAGCCGCAGTTAATATCTTTCAGGAAGCCGTCAAACGTTTCCAAAGCATAGTTTTCACACTGGATTAGAAAAAACACCAAGTTCAACAGTGAAGCATAAGTTAAGCACACAACAACATGACACAATCTTTAAACGATATTAAATCATGTACACAGTATTTAAAGTCTATATTACAAAGCCGCGCATAGCAGCTTGACCGCGGGCGCCGTCCGCGACACGCGATCGCAACCGAAAGCATGTTTCGGATCCTTTCGGATTTCGTCGTGTCCGCTCGGCCCGTTCGCCTGTCTTCGTGTGGTTGAAATACGACATCCCGCCGGACGCGATCGGCTGTCGCCGCCTCCGTTCGTATCCTTACCGATACGATGCGACACCAGGGCCGTGTTTTATAAAGCTACAAGTTACAATTTACAAGCGGAAATCTTATTCTATCACCTTTTATTAGAAAGAGACTTCCGCTTGTAAATTATAACTTGTAGCTTTATAAAACACGGCGCAGCAGTTTGTGGAAATTGTAAAGCTTTCGAAAACATTCGTATAAAACCGAGGCTGTAATTTAGACCATTTGTAACCCCCGACTCAAAGAGAGGCGTGTTATACCTAACTGTTATAAGTTTGACCAAGGAAGATAAAACCAAGTGGACTGCCAGTGTCTATACGATGTCGCGTTCCTTTGAAATAATAAGCCCGCTATAGCTAGTTTTACTACGGAGTGGTCTCTGTACCATTAATTTGGAACATTTAGACCTCTAGCTAACAGAATAGCGCCATCTAAATTTGTTTTTTCTTTCAGTTCATAGATGACGCTATTGTATTAGCCAGAGCCAGAGGTCTAAGTGTCATACAAAATTAATGGTACAGAGACCTCTCTATAGTGAAACTAGTTACAACAGGCTCATTATTTTACAGGAACGCGACATTGTATAGCCATTGGCAGTCCTCTTGGTTTTATGGTAGTTGGTTTGACCTATCTGTGTACGATTCATATGATACGGTTATGGCAAGTGAAATTCGGGCAAACTAGCTGATCCGGTGCGCACGATCGTGTTCCCCAGAATGACACAAGTAAAGTGGGAGCCAGGTAGGGTTGCCAGATTTTTTTAAAATCCTGTAAGGGACAAATGCTCATTTTGGCAAAAATATACGGGATTTAAAAAAATTCCCCGAGACTACTGAAAATCATGTATTTTACGTTGTTTTATTGCTCGTTAAAAATTATATTTTAAAGAAGATGGTCGATATCAGAGGCATTCGGTTATAATCGTTCGGACACTGTTCGTTCACCCACACCTCATGCTCTCGTGCGCGCGCAGCGCAGCTAGCCGTCGGAGTCATGCGCGACGCGGTGCGCGTTTTAATCAAATAAGGTTGAAATACGGGACAGAGTCTGTCCCGGCGGGATGTTTAAAATTATGCCTGAAATACGGGACGTCCCGGGAAATATGGGACGTCTGGCAACGCTAGAGCCAGGCTTACCGTGGCCCGTCGGTGCGAGTTGCTCAGCACCGCGTGGACATCAGCTTTGGCCTTCGTGATGTTCGCCCAGTGCTCATTGAAATAGGTCTCGTTGCCTATAAACGTGCTGTTGTAGAACACGTGGTTGTCCTGGAAAGACAATTAACAATTGAGCATCGCGGCGAAATAAACCGATGCAGTGAAAGTGAGAAATAGTCATTACGACATCGGATTCGATGTCGTAATGACTTTTCGATACCGAATTCGATGTATCGAATTTGACAACCAACGTAATTTACAATCATAGTGAAATAAAACGGATCAGTCACGTATATAAGTGGGGTTCAGTCCGACATGTATAATTAATAATGTGATATACATTTAAAAAAAAAAACGGTTTACGAAACGTCAGCTCGGCATGTTTGTCTATGATTAAAAAAAAACAGTCAAATTCGTGACAGGTATGGGTATGATATATGCCTTCGGCTTCTGAACCCATCTTAGAGTACTTATAATATGTGTGTAGATAAAATAATGTATGCAACTCTACATAATTACGCCTTAAAATACTCGTGTGATCCTATTATGAAACTCAGCTTCACTCGTGTTTTAAGGACCGTCATTAAACTACTATTATACGACGAGGAAGGCAAACGAGCTAGTGCAAGTCACACGATGGTAAGTGATCACCACTGCCCATAGAGCCAGCCTAGAGAGCTAAGACGAAATGCCTCTTGTGCCCGTAATTACACCGGTCGTCTTAGTCTCCACATCGGAACACAACAGTGCAAGCACTGCTGCTTAGCGGCAGGATTAACGAGTAAGATGGTGACAGGTTCGAAAATTATATAGGATTTTCTCTGTCGATTCATTTAAAAATAAACTGTACTGTTTACTGTACTGCTTAATAATTTGTCTATTTGTTGATTAATAATAATCTTAGTCCAAAGGATAAGACAATCGTGATCGTCATCACCATCATCATGTCAGCCGATAGACATCCCCTCAGACCGGTCTTGTGCTTTCCGCATCCACCGCGGTCCCGCGATCTTTATTCTGTCTAAATTGTGCAATTTAAAATTGAACCAAGCATATTTTATTAACAATATGCTAAAATGGTTGTAGATTTAAGTATTTCAACTAAGTATCTACAACATTTATGTTCTTCGTTTATTTTTTACACACCACAGATCTGAGGAACTTTATTTTCACTGGTAATACCAAGAAACGTCAGAATTCCACGGAATTAAAAACTAATTTCACTACAGAGAGGTCTCCGTACCATTATTTAGCATGACACTCAGACCTCTGCTTGACACAACAGCGCCATCTACATCAGTTTTTTCTTTGAGTTAATTCATTTCACTATACCTAAATGAATCTTACGTTAGTTTCAAATTAAAACTTACGTATTGCAGATTGGTCAAGTTTTTCTGTGATTCTATCACAGCCATCTGCTCATCGAAGTTAGCGGTTGTGATATCTAGAAGAAAAAAAAACATAGAATTTACTACGAATAATAATATCTATGGAAGGGCAATGCTTGGGATAATTTACATACTTAGAGTCAACCCACAATAACTGTGCAACGAACTGACATCAGTAGAAATCTAAGGTTTGTATATGGCAACACTGATTTATAGTCAAACAACACGTTTTGAACTTTGATTAGATTAAACATAAACAGGTCATCGTTCATCCACCATTAAAATAAGATAAGACAATTTTATTTCAAAAATTGCGGTACAGGATAATAAACGATGTAAATGTTTCACAGAAAATCTTTGTAACACGTGTGCCTGAACTAGGGTTACTACTGAACTCTGTATCTCAGGCATAACGAGCTAACATTTAAAAATTAATTAAGATAATCACTTGAGGTAAACAGTGCATACTGAAATTATACGGACAAATAACATGAAGTCAAAACAACTAACAAATTAAACATATCTATTTCAAAATACCTCTCATATTAATTCTCATATAATTCTTATATTTTTCATACTACATATTTATATAAAGTAATTTTAATGTTGAGTAAATAAATAAATCGAAATCTATCAAAATCATATTTCGTTTTCTAGATTTTTTTTTACCATACAACGGCAAAATCTACTAAACACTAGCAAAATTGTCCTCCAATGGACAGAGCCAAAAAAAAAACAGCAACTTTTGATTTCTACTATCATTATTATTTATAGTTAAAAAAATGTCTGAGTGACATGAAAAAAGTATTACCACAGCGTGATTTCTCTGGGTTGCCAATTAATATCTAATGCAGAGTTATCGTGGGACGATTATATTTTGTTAGCAACAACCTTATTCTACGCAGACGAAGTCGCGAACAACAGCTAGTAATTAATAAATAATTAATATGATTTAACTTACTGTCATCAGGTAGTATGGGGTCGCTGACTTTGGGCATGGTCTCGTTGGCATTACCGTTGTAGATACCAGAGCCGTTGACGCCCAGCAGTGGGATCTGGGTCACCGTAGCAGGCACGCCTGAAAAGCATCACCACTGTATTGTAGGATATCATGTTGCCAACCCTTTCCAAACTTTACATACAAATTTTCTTTTAAATCCCCCCTAAAAACCCCTAAGTGTAATTTTATTTTGTTGACCAATTGACCACTCTACTGTCACGGTACTGTTTTATAGGTGTGAGATATCGAAAAACTTGATTGAGTAAAACTTGTAGCAAATTTAATCAGCTTTCTTTTGTATAGAGTGGTATGTAATGTAAGCGAAAAATTCAAAATTCACGGTCTTTCAGTTCTTTTTGGCAGGACTCAAGTCTTTTTATAAAAAAAACTCCAAACTCTGAAGGACTTGAGCTCGAAGTATTATTTATAAGACTCGAGTCTTCAAAAATAGCTCAAGTTTTATTAAATAAGATTCCAAGACTCGAGTTTCTTACAACACTACTTCAGATCAACGATACTATACGACAGCTACCAATTGTATCATTATATGGAACTTGCTAACTATGTAAACAAACCGCCTATTGAAATTGTCTCTGAATAATGAATTTACTAAGGCAGTCTGTTTACATAGTGGCCAGTTCCATAGAATGACACTTTAAAGAGTTCAACGCTCAAACAGCTGTGGATAACCTGCGAGAATAACACTCTAGGTAATATATATATATATTTTATATCATGGGACAAATTGACACCAATTGACCGAGTTCCATACTAGGCAAAGCCTATGCTAAAGGTACTAGACAACGGATCAACATACTTATATACGAGGGTGGTATGATAAGTAGTGAGCCTACCCAAGAAAAAAATTTTTTTTATTAATTTTTTGTTTTTATTTTTCTACGTAGTCCCCTTTGAAAAGTATGCACTTATCCCAACGCGTCTCCAACTTCTTTAAGCCCTCCAAAAAATATGTCTTCGGAAACTCTGCAAAATACTCCTTTGTGGCCTCTATGACCTCTTCATTTGACATGAAGCGTTTGCCTCCGAGCCAAGATTTCATGTTTGGGAACAAGAAGAAATCGCACGGGGCTAAATCTGGCAAATAAGGAGCGTGCGGCAGTATTTTGTAGCCCAATTGATCCAGTTTGGCCTTGACGATGTGAGATGAATGGGCCGGAGCATTATCCTGGTGAAATAACACTTTTTTGCGGGCTAAACTGGGCCGTTTTTTCTTTAATTCTTCATCAAATCGAGACAATAAATCAGAGTAATATTGCCCAGTGATCGTTCTTCCCTTCGCTAAATAGTCAATGTGGATAACTCCTTGGGAATCCCAAAAAACGGTCGCCATAACCTTGCCGGCCGACGGAACCGTTTTTGCTTTTTTTGGAGCATTTTCGCCGGGGCAGGTCCACTGCTTGGACTGTTGTTTTGTTTCGGGAGTATAGTGGTGGATCCACGTTTCGTCCACGGTAACATAACGCATAAAAAAGTCTTTCGGATTATGTTTTAATAGTGCCAAACACTCTTTGGAAGTGGCGACACGATTCTGCTTATTTTCTTCTGTTAGCAAACGCGGTACCCATCGGGCCGATAACTTCCTCATTCCCAAATGTTTATGAACGATATTTTGTACACGCTCCAGTGACAAGCCACATACCTTAGCTACCTCCCTCAACTTCAGTCTACGATCGTTCATCAACATATCACGGACTTTGTTGATGTTTTCCTCCGTGGTAACCTCATTTGGACGTCCTGGGAGGGCCTCATCAAACACAGATATTCTTCAATTTCTGAACTCGTTATACCACCGCTTTACTGTGGCAATAGAAGGTGAAGCATCGCCATATACGGTATCTAACTCAGTTTTAATTTCATCACGCGTTTTCCCCTTCAAAAACAGAAAGCGAATCACTGATCGATATTGTTCTTTTTCCATTTTACACAAACAATGCCACTCGTTCTGTTTAAAAAACTATAAGTCATGAAGTAATTGACGGAATCATTTGAAACTGTCAATTTTCCCGCGTCCAAGATGGCGGATGTAGGCAAAGACATTTTTAATATTCAGCCAAACCCCGTAGCTTCAAGGTTCATTACTTATCATACCACCCTCGTAGATAAATACATACTTACATACATATTAAACATCCAAGACCCGAGAACAAACATTCGTATTCATCATACAAACATCTGCCCCGACCGGGATTCGAACCCGGGACCTCAAGCTTCATAGTCAGGGTCTCTAACCACTAGGCTATTCGGTCGTCGAAATTATCGAGGTACCAAGGTACGTGACACAGGTAATAATATTGTGAAATACGACTAGCATCGAACAATAACACAACAACGCGAAATTAGCGCAAGCAAATCGCAGTAGCAAACGTCAACGGGATGGAATGGCAAATATGAAATTACAAATATTAATTAAACAAACAATTGTCGTATTCGTACGGCCGAAGAAACGGTATCGTGTATAGAAATAGCTGAACACATTAATACTTCGTCGCAGTAACCAACTATGCCACGAAGTTTAAAACGTATTGCATTAGTTGATATGATAATGAAACAAAGTGTTCACCTACTTTTCAAGTTGACCGGCGTGGATTGAGCCTTTAAATTTTCACACAAGAAAACGTCTCGAATACTCATACTCATACTCATTTATTCGTAATAAGGTATTATCACATGTCATACAGTCAGCAGCGGAAGTGGCTAAGCAACCGAAGCGGACACAATGATCTGCACAAGCTCTTATGTCTATAACAATAGAGTCGTGCTCATAGTGAACGCGTTTTTACAACAACTTGCGGGTGTCTACGGGCAGTGGTGATTGGTGATCACTTACCGTCAGGCCCACTTGCTTGTTTGCCTTGCGCATATAAAAAAAAAACTCACAAACATTCGCGTTTATAGTGCTAGTTGGAATTGTCACTTCGCACAGTCTATAAAACATCGTCTACATATCGAACAAAACCGTCAAGGTTGTACATCTACGCGAGCATTCAAAACAAACGTCGGTTCTCACACTTGAGCAAACAGAGCGTTTTGGTAACACTATACGGCTACTGTAGACGTTTGTGAGATAATAGTGAAATAAAACGGATCACTCACGTATAAAAGTCGAGTTTAGCATGACAATGTTTCGGACTAATTCGTAGTCTTTCTTCTGGGCGCGCAAGACCCAGCGGCAGCGAGGAGCACACTGTCGCATGTCGGGCTAAACTCGACCTACATACGTGAGTGATTCTTTTTATTTTACTATGATTGTGTATCACGGTAGTTTCGTGTTACAACTTTGTGAAATAAACCGTTCGCCGAGTACTTAAACTGATAATGACTGTGGTCAAATTTCGACAGTTAAAAACTTGAACCATGCCAAATCTCAAAAACCTGCGTGCGCGCAGTTTTCTTACAAAAGGATGCAAAGTTTTAGCTTCACATCACAGGCGCTACTTGGGTTACCCGGGCATTTTCAGAAAACTGTGTACCCTTTACATTTTTCGTATAACCTAACAAATTTTGGATTATTTCTGCTCAGAATTGCTCGGACCATGTATTTGAATAATAAAAAAAGTTTCCCGCATTTTTTGTCAGTTTTGTGACGCGTCTTAACATATATTCTATACGGTCCGTCACAAAACTGACAATTAAATTTACTATGGAAAAATTTAGGACTTTTTTGGCAAAAAGGGTATATGGGTATATGCTTGTTGTAGATTCTAAACATCTCGTTTAATATCTTTCGGGCGACGCCGACGACACTTCGCTCCACTGTGTCTATAAACTGGCGCACATCAAAGCGTTTTAACGCAATTAACTTCGCTTGCGTGGCTACACTACAGTCGGAGCACAGGCGTCGTGTGTATATCGGAGGTTTTTTTGTTTGTTCGCTAGTTGATTCGCTGTTTTATGAATAACGCTCACACACGGCTTTTCTTTCATTTCTGCTTATTTTTAACCGACTTCAAAAAAAGGAGGTTCTCAATTCGTCGCGATTTTTTTTTTATGTATTACTAGGTTCCCGGATTACACGAAGACGGCCTTCAAAAATTTTTTTTTTGTTTGGAAGGGTATATTTTCTAGTTGGTCCCATTGTCATCAAGTCGGGATCTGACGTTGGGATCCCAGGGAAATCGAGGGCAATCCTCAAATTTTACAGGCACGTATCATGTGTTTCACATATTTCCGCAAGCTATTCAAGTACTTAGAGGATTATTTCATGGTTTTTTTTGAAGCGTTTTTTTAGGCGGTTTTACTTTTTGTTATAAAAGATTTTTTCCAATTGCACAAATGCAAAAAGCAATTATTCACCGCCTCAAATATTTCTCTTTTAGCAATGTGGCCTTGCACAATTCTCAATAGTTCTATGGCGACCGGATAATGACACGAACTATGGGAGCAATACGTATTATTAGGCATTCAGCTATTCTCTATAATAACACAAACGTTCTACAAACGTCCTTTGTTCGATGCCGGCATGTTATTGTACCGTTCGGCCCTAAAGGGAGTAAGTGAAAACATCGTGACTACATCTACACATGCATACATATCCCATTGACACAGTAAGTGAAATGGGACTACATTAAACTGACCGCCGAAGTGGGTTGACGATCGATGTAAAGATAAAACATTTATCTACACACATATCATAAGTCCTCTATAATGCGTTCAGAAACCGTAGAAAATGACCAGCATTGCAGCACGACGTGGCCTTCTCGCCGCCAGCGCCAGCCCCAGCACCACCCACCACCACCAGCAGTAAAGTAATTTCAAAAGTCTTTTCGATATCGAATTCGATGTTTCAAATTTGAAAACCAACGTAATTTACAATCATAGTGAAATAAAACGGATCACTCACGTACATAAGTCGAGTTCAGTCCGACATGTATAAATAATAATGTGATTTTTTTTTACAATAAAAAAAAAAACAGTTTACGAAACGTCAGATCGGCATGTTTGTCTATGATTAAAAAAAACAGTCAAATTCGTGACAGGTATGGGTATGATATATGCCTTCGGCTTCTGAACCCATCTTAGAGTACTTATAATGTGTGTAGATAAAGTAATGTATGCAACTCCACATAATTAGGCCTTAAAACACTCGTGTTTTAAGGACCCTCATTATGTAGCAGTTGCATAAAATACTATTTTATGCTATCACTTAATACTCGTCAAAGCCGAGGCCACTTGACTTACCAATGCCATGGACTTCGGGTTAGTGCTTGAAAACGTCCGAACCAAAAGACCACTAGGTAATTTGCAAAAATTACCACTAATCGAGCGTCAGTCAGTCTTAGTGTGGTCGAACGACGGCTCTATGACGTACGGCTGTCGTCGAAAAATGCCGTGTTGTACTGGGACCAAGGACTATAAAACCAAAAGGACTGCCAGTGTCTATACGATGTCGCGTTCCTTTGAAATAATAAGCCTGCTGTAGCTAGTTTTACTACGGATGGGTCTCTGTACCATTCATTTGGCATGACATTTAGACCTCTGGCTAACACAATAGCGCCACCTAAATCAGTTTTTTCTTTCAGTTCATAGATGGCGCTATTGTGTTAGCCAGAGGTCTAAATATCATGCCAAATGAATGGTACAGAGACCTCTCTATAGTGAAACTAGCTACAGGAGGCTCATTATTTTACAGGAACGCGACATTGTATAGCCACTGGCAGTCTTCTTGGTTTTATCGTCCTTGATTGGAACGAAAGAACTGTAAAATGCATTACGTTTGACACTGGTACGTGTGGCAAAGAGAAAAGCATTTACATGTCGCGTAGGCTCTCGCCACTGCCGCGTGCCCTTGCGCAGCTCAATGCGCTGCTGGCATCGGCACCTGAGTGCGACCTGTTTGCGTGGCGAGGTGCGGCTGTGCGTACTCAATGTTTGCGATTTTGTGAGTCTGTGTATGAGAGGGTGTCTAGTATTCCAATGTGAATAATTACCGAGTATGTTAGTTAGAATAAGTGTACTTTAAGTTTAAGTAATATTTTGTCTTTCATGGTGCATTGGTGCAAACTGTAATGCCATGTAAAATGTAATTTTCAATAAATAAATGTCCGAGCGTGGGAGTTCGAGTCGGAGTCAGTTAAATCACGCATGAGGTAAATATTAATAACAGGTAAGATTGTGTAACAAAACCAATTATCGACCAAGCGAGAGCGAAACGTCTCCGTTTCATCTTCGGCAAAAATGCTTTTGTATTACGGTCGACTGTTCTCCTCTTAGAGCAGGAAAGGAATGGAGATGTTAACGCGCGATTTCCCCTCTGCCAAAGCTCTAACATTAAGTCTGACCAAAATGATCAGGGTCTGTTTATTGTACTGTGCGTATTTTTGGCATTTGTGTGAGAGTTTTGTTTTAGTGTGAGTTTGTAGGAACGTAACAAATTTTGACACGTCTGCGTGCTGTACGTGTGTTGCTCGTCCCCTCAAAAAGTGGCAGAAAAATTGTAGTGCATAGATAAGCCAAAGGCGCCTCCCGTCTGTCTGCTTTATGGTTTTCCTCTATAGGTCGTATTTCTCGACCGATTCTCATAATTCTCTGTGAGCAGGTTCGATAATAATGTTTTTTTTTTCGATCCAGGGGGGCTAGCACGGGTGCCCATTTGTCGCTTGTCGCTCAGTGCGTCCTTCACTGATTCCGTCACTATGAAAGGGACGCACTGCGCGACAAGCGACACAATGGCGCGCCGTGCTACATGTGCAGATCAGAGACACTAGCGACTTTAGCGGTTTTTTGACTCGCGTTTGCGCTTTCGTGCCCGCTCTAATGAAATCATGCATAATGTACCTACCTTAAGAACAGTCATTTGTGGATCAAGTTACAAGAGATAATACAGTTACAGGATATCTTTAGTAAGAAATGATATCAGCTCTCGTGTGGGAAACAACGAGCGTTATCATTCCAAGAATGTCAAGTAGAAGTGTCTTTCAATCGAGTAGTCTAATTATATTAATGAATGAAACCTCCTTGTCTTTGCCCGGAAGGTTATCGCGAGCTCTGTGAAGATAAAATAAACATGTAGGTACATACTGGTACATTGGTAAGCTACAATATATAAATAAAATACCTACGGTAAGCAGTGCCGCGTCGCGAACATTCGAATCGTAGGATAATTGCCATTGAGAAAAATCATATAAAATTTTTAGTACCAAATACGCTCATCGGGGCTGTTCCAATCGTCATACAAATTTTCTCGATAACGTTACTACTAGATTATGTTGCGTACCATTCGAATGTTAGTACGCGGGGCAAAAACCTTACAAAACTACGTATTCACCAGAGCTATACGAAGTAGCTTCTGCTGGTTCTGATGAGCGAGGAAAAATCCACTTACAAATCTTAAAGTGTCTTTCTATGGAACTTGCTATGTAGACAAACCGCCATAGTAAATTCATCATTCAGAGACAATTTCAGAATGGCGGTTTGTTTACATAGTTAGCGAGTTCCAGAGAATGACACTATATAGTTATCCTGGCTTCGCTCAGAACACCTAGCTATTAGTGTTTTTAGGGTTCCGTACCTCAAAAGAAAAAAAAAACGGAACCCTTATAGGATCACTTTGTTGTCCGTCTGTCTGTCTGTCTGTCAAGACCCTTTTTCTCTGGAACGCGTAGAGGTAGCATGCTGAAATTAATATCAAATACTCAAGCCTGCGGTCCCTTGAAGCTGTGAAAAAATCGACCTTCTAAGTCAACGCAATCAAAAGATACAGTCATTAAAAAATCTATTTCCATACAAATTGCCGATTTCCAAAAACCTAAAGGGCACTTTCAGATGTCCTAGAAACTTGAAATTTGGTATGAAGGTAGCTCTTATAGCACAACCACTTAGAAAAGTCTCAAAATCTTAAATTTTTATGTCTGTCTGTAGATTTCGCAGACCAATATAAGTTGACCTCACACTGCGTACATTTTGCTTGGAAGCAGGGCTCTACTAGCACTGGACATCTTAAAACACTGGGGAAAAGCGTTAAAATCTTTCTACAGAACCCTCGTGCGCGAGTCCGACTCGCACTTGGCCGGTTTTTTTCTCGCGTGCCGCTTAGTTTAGCTTTACCTAGCTTAGCTTTGGTAGGTGCGCCGTTTTAGCACGCATATGTATAGCCTACTCGTATCATATGTCGACTCCCGCATGCCTCCGTACGTTGTTTTTTTATCCGTAGGAATAGACAAAGGAAATGGTACCCATACAACGATGTGCCGAGGCAGGCATAACTTAGAAAAATGTTTCTATAGAGAATTTTGTTTACAATCATGTTGTTATCTTTTGAAACTCAGCTAAGAACCATCCCGATTAAACTAGCTTTCGATTAAGAAAGCTGATTCGGGGTTACAGTAATTAGGTCAGAAAGTTTCTGCTTCAGGACTTGTTCCCATATTTTCAAAGTGTGTGAAGTGAGTGTTATACCTCTGTAGTTTGAGCAGGATTGTGCATCACCCTTGTTTTTATAAATTGGGATGAGAAATCTGTGTCTCCAGGAGTTGGGGATTTTGCTAGATTCGATAATTTCATTAAAGATATTAGTAAGCCAGATTACTCCAGCAGCAAGAGATTAGTAAGCCAGATTAAGAGATAGAATATAATCTTTAATTATGGATTGAAATGTTAAACCTTTATTGCAAATATCGAACGAGATATTTGGAGTATAATACGAGCATGGTTAGATCAGGTAGCGATGTATGGACACCGCACTGCATTAATACTTACTTGCTAGTAAAGTTTAATATTTCGTAGATTGTATTTGAAAGCAGGTATAAAGGGCAAAATAAAATTCGCAATGAACACAAAACAATATTTCACTGACAGACTTGCGTCTTAAGGCTGGTATTTCATATTTGACAGGGTTTTTTATGCATTTCGAATGTAAACAGGCAAGGCATCTTTGATAGAACATCCTTATAAAGAAAATACTCGTGACTATTAGATAGAAAAGTTGAAAAACTCCCGACATTGTCATTTCAAAGTTGAATATTTCAAAAACGAGTGAACCGATTTCAATGAAACTCAGCCAAGAACCATCCCGATTAAACTAGCTTTCGATTAAGAAAACCGCATCGAATCAGTGAATCCGTTTGGGAGCTATGATGCTACAAACAGATACACAGCAACCGATTCTTAGCAAAGTTTCATTAAAATCGGTACACTCGTTTATGAAATATCGAACTTTGAAACGCCAATATCGGGGTTTTTCAACTTTTCTAAGGGTTATTTTTTCGCAATAAAAAAAAAAAACCTATCGTTTCAACTTACTGGCACCAGTGATTTTGGTAGTCCGGTTGCTGTCGTCAGTGTTGTTCACAGCGGCAGCGGCGGCAGGAGAAGCGGTTGGTACGGACACTGCAGCGGTGACCGCTCCCGAGGTCGGTGACGTCGGTGACGTCGGTGCGCTGGCCGTGACCGTTGGCTGCGGAAGCGGGGCTGAGCTGGTGGCAGCCACATCCCTCCTGTGCAGATTGTGGGCATGCTCAAGTGGCATGAACTCCGTTGAGCGCACGTAAGACTCGCTGTAGGTCAAGTCCCAAGCTGTAAGAGAGGGTGGACAGAAATTATAGATTAAAACCATTGACATACATATTATACTTATTATTTGACCGTGGGGCGTTTTACACCTCTGCTGATTTTAAATTTAGTTTAAATTGACCCTAGAGACTATACATCTCTAAGCCATTTAGATTAAGTATTATATTATAGTATTAATTCTGGGACCCTATACATCCCTTTGTAATTTAAATTTTCACAGATATTTGACCTGGAGACCCTATACATCTCCTGCTCAATTAAAACGTGCCAGTAAAGTGTTCTGGTTTTGCTGTTCTAATAATTAATTTTTACACTTGTTTCTAAAATACGGTATTGTTTTTCTCTCTTAATCTTTTAATGACAGAGTGAGGTTTCTTTGTGTAATTTATCTGTGGTTACGTATTGTAAGAGCTAATGTAACTTGTTTTTAGAAAAAATGACTTTGTGCCAAGTTTCTTGAGGCGCATTCTTCTTGGCAATCATGGTCTTTCCGAAAGCACTGGTAGACTCAAAAAAAAATGACGTGTAAAAGAGCATTCAACTGCCTATTTGCTGAACAAAATTTTGAATTTGAATTTTTGAATTATAGATACGTACAGTATGGACGGGCCATTCGGCAGTTCGTTATTGTTTCCACTTCCACTTAATTGGAAACAAAAACGAAGTAGTTTGTAGTCTCACTGGACTAAAAGGTAGTCTCAATGTCATGAGGCGCGAGCAAGCACGGGCGCCGCCGGCCACGCACCGCTCCTGCCGGCGGCGGCGGAGGGAGAGGTTTTCAAAATACCACGCTTGGTCACTGGGGCGGGAGAGGGGGAGCTGGCTTAGATTTTTATCAAGTAGTCAATATTTTCTATCGAAACCTTGCGGTTTTTCGAGCTGTATTCAAATATGGCGCAGCATTTAGCGCTGTTTAAATTCACAGGAGGCAGCACTGACGCAAAATAATATCTTTTTTAATACAGTTTCTCAAAAAGTTGTACTTTTTGTGGCTGTTTTATTTTTAACTAGAGTCGCTCAAAAAGTTTTTGTGGCTATGTATCATGCGGATAGTTAAAAGTTAAGTAAGTACTTCGTCAAAACTAGAGGGGGAGGGGCGGTCTTGGCATATACTAAGCATGGCTACCGAGGGGGGGGTGCTAAAAAAACTGTTAAAAAATTAAAAAAAAAAAACCCCGACAGCTATTCTTTCTATAAAACAACACGCTTTAGTTTGCTGTTGACTTTAGCGATCCCCCGACACCGACGACGCTTGGATAAAAATTTTGCTAGGTATATTGAACTGAAAGGGCCAATCCATACTTCCATCCATACTAATCCATACTAACAAAATATATTACGCATTATTTTTCACTTTTTTTAGTTTTATTTTTGTCGGGGGTTTTTTAATTTCAAATTTAAGTTTTTTATTTTGTGTTTTTTACATTCACTTCACAATATTTATATTTTATTATTTGACTTAAACCAATAAAAAATCCAAGACATCAACGAGCTCCCGGATTACGAATTTCCGAACTTAGCCATACTGAAGACATCAACGGGCTCTGAACTTGAGACATTTAAAAGTTTAATATCTCAAACACAGAAAAACCGATTTTTATGAAACTTAGCTAAGAACTATCTCGATTAAACTAGCTTTCACAGGCAATCACAGACAGGTACACAGATACACAGACACACAGATACACATGTTAAACTTATAACACCCCTCTTTTTTGTCAGGGGTTAAAAATGGGTCACATATAATGGGTACGTTCCCTTAACTGTAGACGCAAATTCTCAACGTTAAAGCTATGGCTTGCACGGAATTTGCCACAACCGGCCTCGCTGATACCGAACCGTATAACGCATTTCATTGATTCAAATTAATTTCACGTTACATGTAAGTGTCGTTATCGCGTGGCCATCTTAATCGGACCAAATTGAAGCTATCGTTTCGACTGGTGCAGCAATTGAGATATTTCGGCGTTTTCATCATTCTTAAGTGGGTTCATCATTCGGTCGACCGGTGATTATTATAGTAACGTCAACAAACGTTTACTTTTAACAACTCCATTGTATGTTTCAATTACGTGAGGTTAAACTATTTGCACATTGCACGGGAAATTGATGTTCATCATCATCGTCATCATGTCAGCCGAAAGACGTCCACTGCTGGACATAGGCCTCCCCCGCGGCTCTCCACTCTGACCGGTCTTGTGCTTTCCGCATCCACCGCGGTCCCGCGATCTTTCCTAGGTCGTCGCTCCATCTTGTTGGAGGCCTACCGACAGCTCGTCTCCCGATCCGTGGACGCCGTTCGAGAACCTTCTGGCCCCACCGGCCATAAGTTCTGCGAGCAATTCTTCGAGCTATGTCGGTAACTTTAGTTTTACTGCAGATATCATCATTTCTGATTCTGTTCAGCAGAGAAACCGCGAGCATAGCCAAATTGATGTTACAATAAATAAATATCATGGGACAATCGACACCAATTGACCTAGTCCCAAACTAGGCAAAGCACGGACCGACCGCCCTCTGGACATAGCATCTTTTATAATTTACTTGGAAAGTCATTACGAAAAAAGCCGCGGTGAGAGGGCCGGGGGAATGCGTCGTGATTGGTTCATAGCTTGTCATCTCGCTTGTCGTCTTTCGAGGCTAGAGGAGAATTTGGCGGGAAACCGATGAGAGTGGATCGTATCGTTAATTGAATTTTAGTTTCTGTGCTTAATGTTGTTTGGTGGATAATAAAGATAGTGTATTATACAACAAAATAACGTGAAAGTGCCTAGCAAATGAAGAATTCAAGTGAAAACGCGTATTCCCTCTTTTTTTGACCCCCAAGTATCCGCCGGTTGCTGCTCGCCGTAGCTCGCCGTAAAGTACACTATCGCTTTACGGAAGGCATGAGCAGCTGACAGGACGTGACTAGGACAGACTGACAACTCTGACAGTGACAGGACCTTAATATACAGAAATTTACAAAACACATCAGACGTGGCTGTATGGACTCAGTTCCTTTGCCTATCCCTTATGGGATGAATTTAAAAAAAAAATTGAGGCTAAAGAGATTTATAGGTGCAAATGTGCATATGCGTTTCAGAAACGTTCGCCCTGACATTTGGTGTCCAGAGGGTGGTTGGTCCGTGAGGCAAAGCCTGTACTATGGGTACTAGACAACGGATTTAAACATACTTACATATAAAAATACATATTAAACATCCAAGACCCGAGAACAAACATTCGTATTCATAGTGAAATAAACGGATCACTCATGTATGTCAGTCGAGTATAGCTCGACACGTTTCGGACAAATCCGTAGTCCTTCCTCTGGGAGCACACGCCACGCCGGTGGCGAGGCGTAGACGTATTCATCATACAAACATCTGCCCCGACCGGGGATCGAACCCGGGACCTCAAGCTTCATAGTCAGGGTCTCTAACCACTAGGCTATCATCCAGTCGTCAAAAAATAAAAATAAAAAAAATTAAAAACTATTATTTTATTTACGTGAAAATAAACAAATATCATGGGACAATGAGGGCCATTGCTAGTCAAAAATCCGCTAGGATCGCTAGCGTCGAGTGAGGTCTATCTGTCAATTTCCACCAATCATAGGCCAGTAGCTTGTCTCTCATTGGTGGAGAATGACAGGTAGACCTCACTCGAGATTAGCGTTCGTAGCGGATTTTTGCACTTTAAATGCTCGACTCGCGGTCACTGCATGCGATATTCTAAGTTTACGAGTACCCTCGCTATTTTGCGATACATTGCGTGTGTTCCTTATCGACCGCCGTGCTTTGAGTCTCGACCGCGCATTGAACAGACGCCGGTCGCGGATGATCGGAGCCGGTTAGTTCTTGTATGTGTGGGAGCGTATGTCTACGCGTTACGTGTACGAGTGTTGAAGTATGTGACAGCGTGTCAGATTCTCACGATACAAATGTGTTTCTGAGTAATTGTCAGCAATTATTTGACCCATTCAATGCGTCAGGAAAATTGTGTCATTATCGGTTCTGCCTTTAGAAATTATTCACATAAATTGGACATGAGGCCGCAGCATCAATATTGGATTTTCCCCGTAGCAATGTATTGCTGCAACGCGTGACTTTGGGAAGTATCGAGGAAAGCACAGTAACTTTTAGGGTTCCGTACCGCAAAAGGAAAAAACGGAACCCTTATAGGATCACTTTGTTGTCCGTCTGTCTGTCTGTCAAGACCCTTTTTCTCTGGAACGCGTAGAGGTAGCATGCTGAAATTAATATCAAATACTCAAGCCTGCGGTCCCTTCAGTCAACGCAATCAAAAGATACAGTCATTAAAAAATCTATTTCCATACAAATTGCCAATTTCCAAAAACCTAAAGGGCACTTTCAGATGTCCTAGAAACTTGAAATTTGGTATGAAGATAGCTCTTATAGCACAACCACTTAGAAAAGTCTCAAAATCTTAAATTTTTATGTCTGTCTGTAGATTTCGCAGACCAATATAAGTTGACCTCACACTGCGTACATTTTGCTTAGGATCAGGGCTCTACTAGCACTGGACATCTTAAAACACTGGGGAAAAGCGTTAAAATCTTTCTACAGAACCCTCGTGCGCGAGTCCGACTCGCACTTGGCCGGTTTTTTTCTCGCGTGCCGCTTAGTTTAGCTTTACCTCTCTTAGCTTTGGTACTGTGAAATCCTAAAGGGTACTTCCAGTTGTCCTAGAAACCAAGGATAACTTTTATAGCTGATGAACTAGTTTATGCCCCGCGGCTTTGCCCCCGTGAAATACTTCAAAATGGGCTAGTTCCCTATCACATGGGAATTTCGAAAAACCCCGTCTTAGTGCACCTCTAGGATACTCAAGGTATGTCTGCCAAATTTCACTAGGTCAAGTTGTTTGGGCTGTGCGTTGTCTGTCAGTCAGTCAGTCAGTCAGTCACGGTATTCTTTTATAGATATAAATAAAAGAAAAGAAAAAGATTGTGAAAGATATAAAAATCAGTAAACTCCAACTACTCGAAGATGTTACTAATTTAAAAAGTTGTGTATGTAAAATAATATGTTAATGAGCTCTAAGGCAGACTTTAGGTCAAATAAAAAAAACCGGTTTGTCGTTTAAAATGGCGATTTAAGGAAAAACAACTCCATCTAATGCACCGCGGATCGCTTAGGCCTTAGGGGGTATTACCCTCAAAACAAGAAATAACTGGCCACATTTCTTGCTCATCGAGACGTCATTATACTACGAAATTCGAAAATCGAAGTTCGTATCTTATCGTCAAGCTCACTCTCGTGTTAAATAATATTAGCTTGAGAGGGACGGCACGATACGAAGTTCGAATTTTGCACTTCGTAGTCGGGGGGCAGTTTCAGTGCCCTTAGTGTAATCAAAAAGCACAAAATACGTCTCGATCGCGTTTGCGTTAAAGTGTCAAATAGTATGAGAATTGTTAAACGCGAACGCGATCGAGACGTATTTCTTGGCGTGGTCGGTGATTACTCTCTACTTGGGCAAAATTTCTTTCGTATGTCCGACTGTCTGGATATTTTCTCATCTATAGGTCGCAATTCTCAACCAATTCTCCTGAAATTTTGTGAGCAGGTTCCCTGATTACAGTTTTTTTTGTCAGTCCGTTTTTTGTAAATTTTTTTAAACAAAAAAAAAAAACGAAAAACGTTCAAAAATTACCCGGCCTTCGTGAAATTTTGTGATTAGGTTCGATAATTACTTGGCTTTTTTTTTTGACGATTTTTTTCAAATAAAAAAAAAACATTTTTTTTTTAATGAGGTCGCGAGGTCTACGGCTCATAGAGCCGCTAGTTACGATACAGATTGATCAACAGAATTATAACATATATAATAACATTCTAACAACACACGTATACGGTCAACAGAAAGTGCATGAGCACATGTAGCACGGCGCGCCATTTTGTCGCTTGTCGCGCAGTGCGTCCTTTTCATAGTGATGGAATCAGTGAAGGACGCACTGAGGGTCAAGCACGACTTTTCGAAACTCGCGTCACGTAAAATCGAATAGTAAACGTTGTCGAGTTTGTATGACGTTTGGAACAGCGCCCGCCCGTGAGCGTATTTGGAACAAAAATTTAGTATGAGGTTTCTCGATCTCGATACGATAACCATAACGTTACGCAGCATTCGTCAGAGCGACAAGCGACAAAATGGCGCGCGTGCTAGCCCCCCAGATAAGTTTTTGTTAACAACTAATTTTTACTGAAAGTCTTTTCAACAGTTTTACGGTCAAGGTCGCCGGCAGAGAAAGTGTTAATTCGGCCGTCCTAGTTAAGCGACGCGGGTCAACGCACGGCTATTTGTTAAACAGGAAACAGGAGTTCACAATTAACCGAGTTGGAGCTAGTGTTGCCACTTGCCAGAGGCCCGAGTGCCGAATACATACATACTTATCACGGGACAATTGACACCAAGGACCATAAAACCAAGAGGACTGCCAGTGTCTATACGATGTCGCGTTCCATTGAAATAATAAGCGCGCTGTAGCTAGTATTACTCCGGTGGGGTCTCTGTACCATTCATTTGGTATGACATTTAGACTTCTGGCTAACACAATAGCGCCATTTAAACTCGTTTTTTCTTTCAGTTCATAGATGGCGCAATTGTGTTAGCCAGAGGTCTAAATGTCATACCAAATGAATGGTACAGAGACCTCTCCGTAGTAAAACTAGCTACACAGCAGACTTATTATTTCAAAGGAACGCGGCATCGTATAGACACTGGCAGTCCTCTTGGTTTTATGGTCCTTGATAAAACGACACAGGTATATAACAACAACTCTAAAGTATAGGTACGTAGGTACGTATAGTTGAAATTCTATAAGCTGCCCGTTTACCACTTAAGAGCTTATCTTGTGAACAATAACATTGTTCTCTTTTGTTTAAGGCTACCGTTAATAACAGTTAATAACAATTAATAGCAAGTAACAAAAACTGCATACAAATAGCTACCATGTTCTGTAAGTCACAAGGTTGAATGTGCAATAGCATAGCACATTCTATAATGACACTCGGACATTTAAAATGAAACTGGCGTGAGACTAAATCATTGTGAAATAAAGCGGATCACTCACGTACATAAGCCGAGTTTAGACCGACGTGTTTCGGACTAATTCGTAGTCCTTCCTCTGGGAGCGCACGACGAAAACGAGGGTAGTTGTGAGCCGCTGTCAGCTGCGCCTAATAGTTGCGCGAGAAGAGCCGCGGCGCGTAGTGTTCGTCTCGCTGCCGCTGGGTCGTGCGCTCCCAGAGGAAGGACTACGAATTAGTCCGAAACAAGTCGGGCTAAACTCGACTTATATACGTGAGTGATCCGTTTTATTTCACTATAAATAAAATGACACTCGGACATTTAAAGCCCTACGTTCAAAAAATATATAAGTAGACCCATTCCATTATTCCTATACCCGTATCCAGATTCCAAACATATCCTCAAGTAGGTAACGATATTTCTCCCAAAATTCTTTACAAGTGCCTTTTGAAATAATTGTAAATTTTCGTCTTTTTTTTTAAATTTGCGCTGTTTTTTCTATACATTTCTATTGCCTTTTCGGGGCCGACATGTTAATTTCTGAGGCCCGAGTACGAATATTCGGAACCTGCGTCACGTAAAATCGAATAGTAAACATTATCGAGTTTGTATGACGTTTGGAACAGCGCCCGCCCGTGAGCGTATTTGGAACAAATTTAGTACGAGGTTTCTCGATCTCGATACGATAACCGTCACGTTACGCAGGATTCGAAGAGTCGTGCTCGACCCTCTCAAAAAAATAAATAAAGATTTAAAAAAAAGTCCCGATATTTAGCCTATCAGAACTGATATGGCAACACTGATTGAAGCGAGATTTTGCGTGACTCATAATAATAAACGTAACAAACGCGACGTAGCTCGAACGATGAATGATCAGTCTTTTCAACATATGCCCACTATAGTAGGTACCTAGTAAAAAAAAAAAACCGGACGAGCGCGAGTCGGACTCGCGCACGAGGATTCCGTACAAAGATTTAAACGCTTTTCCCCAGTGTTTTAAGTTGTCCAGTGTTAGCAGAGCCCTGCTAAGCAAAATGTACGCAGTGTGAGGTCATCTTATATTGGTCTGCGAAATCTACAGACAGACATAAAAATTTAAGATTTTGAGAATTTTCTGAGTGGTTGTGCTATAAGAGCTACCTTCATACCAAATTTCAAGTTTCTAGGACAACTGGAAGTACCCTTTAGGTTTTCAGGGCACGGCAATTTGTACGGAAACAACCTTTTTAATGACTGTATCTTTTGATTGCGTTGACTTAGAAGGTTGATTTTTTCACAGCTTCAAGGGACTGCAAGCTTGAGTATTTGATATTAATTTCAGCATGCTATCTCCACGCGTTCCAGAGAAAAAGGGTCTTGACAGACAGACAGACGGATAACAAAGTCCTATAAGGGTTCCGTTTTTTCGTTTTGAGTTAAGGAACCCTAAAAAATAATGAGAATACCATCGCGACGCATACATATACACACACGAAAGCATATTTCCAAGCTGAAATGGAGACACTTTGTTCGCTTGCTAAAAAAATACAGTACCTACCTAGGTTCAAATCGAGGAAATGTACGGGTGGTAGGACCTTGTGCGAGGTCCGTCCGGATCGCTACCACCATCTTACTCGCTAATCCTGCCGCTAAGCAGCAGTGCCTGCACTGTTGTGTTCCGGTGTGGAGAGTAAGACAGCTGAAGCACGAGTACGAATATTCGAAACCTGCGTCACGTAAATTCGAATAGTAAACGTTGTCGAGTTTGTATGACGTTTGGAACAGCGCCCGCCGGTGAGCGTACATTTGAAACTAAAATTTAGTATGAGGTTTCTCGATCTCGATACGATAACCGTAACGTTACGCAGGATTCGAAAAGCCGTGCTCGACCCTTCGGTGTAATTACGGGCACAAGAGGCATTTCATCTTAGCTCTCTAGGTTGGCAACGCATCTGCAAACTCTCCGGGGTTGCGGGTGTCTATGGGCAGTGGTGATCACTTACCATCAGGTGACCGGAGCAAGTTTGCATTCCTAGTCGTATTAAAAAAAATTACAAGCTTGCGTCACGGCTTGAGCAGAATACTTGGGGCATAAGTTTACGTTTTTAACATTTTTTCAAGTTTGTTGACGGTACTTTGTCATTGCCATCGGTCTACGTATCTAATCTAAGTATGTGCATTCCACAATTAACTATTATATTTACATTCCTATCGATTATCGCTGGTAAAGTTTTTTATTCTTTCATCCATTACCAATTGCTCGGCAATTGTGAAAAGCCACAATAGAGAAAATTCTAAGACACGAAACGACGCGAGAATCTCATAATAGACAAACCTGTATTATAAATACTAGCTTGTTCCCCGCTGCTTTGCCAACGCGAAATATATCAAAACGGGCTAGTTCCCTATCGCTTCGAAAAATCCCTTCTTAGTGCACCTCTAGGATACTCAAGGTATATGTTTGCCAAATTTCAAGTCTCTAGGTAAAGTGGTTTAGGCTGTGCGTTGTCTGTCAGTCAGTCACGGTACTGTTTTATAGGTATAGAAGATAGAAGATTGTGAAGGCTCATCTCTCTTTGGGTATTTTTTATGTGCAAGGTAAGAATGATAAATAGCATGAGATATATTAAGTAACTTTTCTGTTACACTGTTAGAGGGATAATTATTTACGTGCAAATATGACATACGTTTCAAAACACTTGTGAAAGATACGTCTGTTTTGCTAGGAAAAAAACACGATTTAAAACCGCAACGTCTCGAATGCGACGTAAAAATATTACTACCTCTTTCAGGTTTACAGTCGTTTCATTGTTTAAAAAACATAAAAATATTTATATTTATTATATTACATAACTACAGTTCTGTTGTATGTATTTCTGTAATAGCAAGTGTCACTTTAACTCATATTTAGGGGTGCCTGGACCTGAGTAATGGAGGGATTAATGCTGTGTTGGCCAACCCTTTGTCCGGAGACGCTGTCCAAATTTACAAATTTGCGGAGAGCTCCTTCATTGTTAGGGAAACTAGCACTGGAGGCAGTGCTTCGTAAACTATCAATACCTGGTCTCCCCATGAGGCTGACATGGTCACACCAGGTGTACCAAAGCCTCAATAAATACAAGATTAAAAAAAAAAGCAAATAACACTTTTTGTGGAGATAATATTGATTTCTGCTGACACTTTCCAGCCTAACAAAGCAAAGAAGAAGTAGCTACAGTCAAAGGCAAAAATATGCATTCACAATATGTACACATCAACCTTATTACATGTTTATTTATTTACTTTTCTGAGTGCATTAAAATAGAGAGACTATAGAAACATAAAATAAGTACACATGTACGGTTAAGGAAATTAATTCCTGACCCACCATGGAACCTTTTCACAGTAAACATCGTAGTGACATCGCATAGCTTGCCAAGGAAAATCGTTACGATGTCTACTATGGAAATGTTCTATGGTGGGTCAGGAATTCATTTCCTCGACTCTACCTACAGCTTCTCTTCATCAGGCTGGAAGGTTTTTGACCTACATACCTGTTTTGTAAGCAAGGAATGCTGTTTCTAATAGAAAAAAAGCTTAACACAATCTTATTCTAGGCCTTATCTCTTTAGGATAAAGAGAATAGAATTACTGTTATTAAAAAAACATTTACACTTTGCCTTTTGCAAGATCTACCTATTAAGGTCTCAGGTTGAAACATACTGAGGCACCTCACATTTAACCTGTCAAGTGTCCTTGAAACATGTTTGACACAGATTAGTAAAATTCGTCACTAACTCTGAGGTAATAAACCAGACTTTCAATTAGTCATTTTATAAGGTAGTAAATAAATTTACCTAGAATTTTGCAGGTATTAGGACCTTGTGCGAAATCTGTCCGGATTGCTACCACCATCCTACTTGCTAATCCTCCCGTTAAGCAGCAGTACTTGCAATGTTGTGTTCCGGTGTGGAGAGTAAGGCTGCCGGTGTAATTACGAGCACAAGAGGCATTTCATATTAGCTCACTATGTTGACAACACATCTGCAAACCTCCCGCAATTGCAACTGTCTATATGTAGTAGTGATTATTTAACAACAGGCCCCCGTTTAATAAACGTGACAGGTGACAAGTGACAACGACAGTTTGGTGTAGGTTACTGATTGAAAAGTTTTTGTATTACCAGACATCATGTTAACTTCGAAGTGTAGATCGTATTGTCGTTGTCACTTGTCACCTGTCACGTTTATTAAACAGGGGCCGGGTGACTCACTTGGTTGTTTGTATTCCTTGCCATATAAAAAAAGAAAAAAAAAAAGAGTTATAGTCGGAATCCACAATTAATTGGCTGTGGGGTAGAGCAGTGGGGTCTAAAAGTAGATCCCCCAGTGTTAAGCATAGGGTGACTCTACCTACCATAGGCACTCTACCATGTTCATGGAGGCCCTAAAAAATATAACAATAACTTGTGCTGTTAATGCGCAATAACAACCTAGCCGACTTAAAATTAAACATAGAAAACTCGACTGCAATTCCGGAAAACAATATACCCAATGTCACTCCCACAACTAAGATGAATCTAATGACACCTCATACCTATGTTGAAATCCGTGAAAAAGGTTTAGGCTGTAGAGTGTGCCATAGGATTAGACATACATACAAATTCTCGAAAAACATAACCCTTCTTCAGCAGTCGGGTAAAAAGCCAAACAGGCTATTCATTCCGAAGAGAATTTTCAATTTAATAAAAAAAGTAATTAAGCAGATAAGAGAAAAATTCATGGACATTTATTTTAGTCAGAATAAGTGACACCTTATCATTCAATGCTTATGAATCATGAAGTAACTAACGACGACATAATGATAAATGATACTATGTTTTGTCTTTGTAAAAAAAAAAATCCAAGGAATTGAGACCCTCCTCCTTTTTTTGAAGCCGGTTAACAAGTGGAAATCCCAGCACAAAAGTTTATGGTAGGGCACAGATTAGATAAGACGGTACTAACTGGTGCAGCAAACACAGAGACTTTGTTGAAATCAGTGCAGTTGTTTACTTAAAACTTTTTATCAAAATAATGGACTTGAGCAATGTGTAACTGTAATCTGGTCAGCACTTAAGTAAAAGGCGTATTATCCAGTTTCGCAAGACGATGATGAGTCACTCAGAATGCAGCGATACGCAGTGTCTTAAAAACAACGAAGTCGCATCATGGAAAAATCTAGACTTTTTAAAAACAACTTAAATTAGCAAAGTGACGATCTAAAATAACCTTCGTGTCGGCCCTAAAAAGAACCTAAACGGTTGCTCTGAGGAAAATACGGAGTGATTAGCACCAAATAATTTGCGTCACGTTCCTTCAATACGGACAAGGCTCGCAGTAAATAAGGTTTCCTCTTTGTTTACTTATGCAATTACAAAATACGCACCTCCGACATCGTGGGCTGCGTGCAAAAGCAGTAGATACGTCGCAGCGAACGCGAAAACACTCACTTTCATACCGAATATGTCCATTTTAACTATCGGATACGCTATTTACTTTTTTAAAAGACGATTTGGCATTGACGTCTACCACGCTGGCGTTAAGCGGGCGGCGGACCGAGCGGAGCGGAGAACGAAAGTGAAGACAAGACCAGTGTTGCCATGTTAAACGTAATAAAAATCTCACTTGTAAAAAGCCCGACATTAGCATTATGCATTGTTCATTGAAATTAACTTCGATAGAACGGTACATTCCTTTAGAAATCGTAGCTTGCCTTACAAAATAATTATGAAAATGGCTAATGTACGATCGTTGAACTTAAAAAAATAAAAATATTGAAAAGTTGAAAAACCCCCGACATTTTCATTTCAAAATGCAATATCTCAAAAATGGTTGAAACGGTTTTGATAAAACTAAGCTAAGATAATTTTAAATTAATTTAGTTTCGACCAGAAAAAACACATACAAAAAGTTTTATCTGCTTAGGAGCTACCATGTGACAGACAGACACAAAAAACACCCTTTTTATGCATCGGGGCTTAATAAGCCTTCCAACTGTTCATCACCTTAAGTTTTTCCTTTGATTGATTTAAGAAATACCAGCAGCAGTTATTACGTATCTTATAATTTAGCTTCTCATGGATGGAATAGCATTTTTTCTGCCGCAGCACGATAAAAAATAAGATATCAATGAATACCAACAAACATAACACACTATTATAATTAATGCATGTAATGGGAATTTGAAATTTTTAGGCGCAGGCAAACTTGAGATAGTATTTCAAATTCCCCTCAAAATAGTCAGGCATTAAAACACCGGAATTTCGAAAATAAAATGAATGTAAGTGGTCACTTAAATTTTGAAGTCATCGATAGGACAAACATGTTTAATTATCAGATGTAATGTAAATTAGAAACATGTATTACTTCTAACTTCTAATAGTGTTGGAAAAATCAGCAAGAATTGCTACTAAAATATAAATGAAATTATGGGTATTTTGTTGAGCTGACAACACACGTCAACTGATGAGCATAGAGAATAGAATAGAAGCAAGTAAACTCAAATTGTCTATTATTATTAGATTGTACAATAAAAACAGTTTTTAGTAATACTTAATTTTACATTCAATTTAGTATTATTTCGTGGTAAATTAAAGCATTTTTATTTCATTTTATAATTTCTTTCACTCCCATCATTATAAAACAGTTTGTCAAAAGCCTTTGCTGTTACATAAACTGGCACCAAGATGGCGCTAAAATAAAGTGAGGTTTTCTAAGTAAATTACAAACAAAGTAAGTCAAAATAGGTACACATTCATTATTGTTGGGTAGTTTATTTGTTTATAAAATATAAAACACAATAAATGAGTGAGGACTCTCTGTCATTCTCCACCAATAAGAGACAAGCAGAGCTACTGGTGTATGATTAGTGGAAATTGACAGATCTGAATCCACACTAGCGATCCTAGCGGATTTTTGACTCGCGACAGCCCTCAGACTATTTTTCAGAAAGATAGATGGCGTTAGTAGTCAACTTCTCGTACGGCGATGAATCAAGATAGACAAAATAAATGCAACATCTTATCTAAACAGCCTAAAGAATTGATTCGAGTCAAATTCGAGTACTCATTGTTGCGGTTACCGTCGTGACCGACGGTTCGGGAAGGCCCATGACCTAGCAGTGGAATCCTTCCGGCTGAACTGTCACACTCACCGTGGCACCAAAAGAAAATAATCGTTGTTTTAATTCCAAAACAGGTAAAAGTAAAAGGTTCCATAGAGCTAAGCGATTCGTTTTCTTCGACTGTACGGTCGAGACGTATTTTTGGCAGTTGATTACACTAAATAGACGGTATTAGCGTCTAGTGACTAGTGTAATCAACGGCCGAAAAATACGTCTCGAACGCGTTTGTGTTAAAGTGTCAAATACTTACATAATTATGTAGGTATGGGTTGGGTATGTATAAGAATTGTTTGTTGTCGATACGTGCCACTAGTGGCGTTACCAACACTCTCTATGCTAGCCTTATCAGAGTTTTGTATTGAGGCGATCACGCAATGTGTTCGCCGCGAGCGCTGTTAGTATGAAGCATTCGCTCGCAAATGGCTAGTTTTATATCGTTTTTAGGGTTTCGTACCTCAAAAGGAAAGAACTGAACCCTTATAGGATCACTTTGTTGTCCGTCTGTCTGTCTGTCTGTCTGTCTGTCAAGACCCTTTTTCTCTGGAAAGCATGGAGGTAGCAGGCGGAGATTAATACCAAATATTCAAGCCTACAGTCCGATAAAGCTGTGAAAAAATCAAACTTTTAAGTCAACGCAATCAAAAAATACAGTCAATTAAAAGGCTATTTCCATACAAATTGCCGAAATCCGAAAACCTAAAGGGTACTTCCAGCTGCCCTAGAAACTTGAAATTTGGTATGAAGGTAGCTCTTATAGCATAACCACTCAGAAGTTTTACTATCTTTATTATCTACCAAACAACATTAAGCACAGAAACTAAAATTCAATTAACGACACGATCTAGTCTCATCGGTTTCCCGCCAAATTCCTATCTCTGACCACAGACTGTGACAGCAGTGGGTAAAGGGGATGTTCCAAAGTCCGTTAACGTTAGGTACCCAACCTACAACTTGTTTTGTTTCACTGAAAAAAAGTACTTATTCCCACCAAACGAAACGTATCTAACGTCTACGTTAAATTTATACGGTTGCATTTTCTCATTTCTCCGTATGATCGCGGCACGGTTTCTTCGCTTTTAAATTAAATAAATAATTCACACAATTTGCGCGCAATAAACTCTGAGGTGGTACTCTTTTGCTGGAGTTTCGCGCGGCCGGAGGGAACAATAACGGTGTGGTGGCATTAAAATGGCGCCCGGGCGGTGGAATTCTTACGGACTTACGTAGCACCTCAACGAAATGCCTTATGCTTGGCAACGTATCTCATAAGATATGAAGGGTACACGGAAAGAACATGTATAATCAGTAATTGGGGGACGATTTTTGAATCTCACACGGTGACTTAATTCAGTGATTTCTAAAAAGTTCGTATTGCGTTGTAATGTGGTAGTAAAAGAGGGTACAAGTTTTATTTTTGTCCCGGGGTCTACTCTACCAGGATATTCCTAGATTTCTCCCTCTTTTCCTGCCCCTTTAAAAGGCCTGCGAGGCCGAGTTCGCTAAGAGACGGTTGCTTCTTTGCGGGAGAAACACCCTCCTCCCTCTAGGCCTCTGGTTTTCCCGGCGCGCCCAAATCATACAGAAGTTGCAGTCACAGTGACACCTGATGAGGTTGCTTATGCAATAGGGTCTTTTTATAATGGCTCAGCTTCCGGCTTGGATGGTTTGCGCCTGCAGCACCTTAAGGAATTGACGTCGTCGTCGGCGGGAAGCAATGGTCCTCGATTGTTGGAGGCGCTGCCCTGTGTAATTTTCTTTTAAGGGGTTCGCTCAATCCCGAGGTCTGTCCCTTTTTGTATGGAGCTTCTCTTTGTGCTTTGACAACGAAGGATGGGGGGATTAGACCGATTGCCGTGGGTTGTACAATTCGGCGCCTTGTCGCTAAGCTCGGTTGTCGGTCGGTTAGAGATTCAATGGCATCTTATCTCCAGCTATATCAAATTGGCTTTGGAACTCCCCAAGGGTGTGAGGCTGCCATACATGCTACGCGGGCTTTTGCGTTCTTGCATAAGGATACAGATGCGGTTATGGTTAAGTTGGATGTTAAGAATGCCTTCAACAGGGTTGAGAGGGACATCATACTTGCTGAGGTTTTAGAACAAGTTCCATCACTCTTCCATTCTTCCACTCTTCCATTTCTCCACCAGTGCTATTCGATGGACAGTAATTTGTTTTTTGATGACACTTCTATATTGTCTCAGGTGGGTGCGCAACAGGGCGACCCCCTGGGTCCCTTGATATTTTGTTTGGCCATTCAGAAGATTATTTCAAGTCTGCGGTCGCCTCTGAATGTCTGGTACCTGGACGATGGCACTATTGGTGGAAGCCCGAATACGGTTCGGGAAGATTTGGAAAAGTTGTTGCCAGCTTTAAAGGCAGTTGGTCTGGAGATAAACCCAGGCAAGTGCGAGTTATTTTCCTGTGGCCCATCTGGCACTGATGCCTGTGGCGAGCTGGAATCACTTTTGCCGGGTATGACACTCATAGATAAGACGTATTTTAGTCTCCTTGGGGCACCCATATTTCCGGAAGGTATTAGTTCTGCCCTTGAGGTGAGGAGGTCGTCGCTCATCGTGGCTCGGGAAAGTTTAGTGCATTTGTCCGCACATGTCTCGCTGGTATTATTGAGGCATTGTGTGGTATGCCACGAATGATGTATATTTTGAGAACGTCTCCAACGTGGCTAGATGAAGGCGACGTTATTCGGTATGACAGTGAACTCAAGCTAACGCTGGAGACGTTAGTTAATGTACGGCTAGATGATACGCAATAGCGTCAGGCTGCTCTGCCTGTTCGCCACGGGGGCTTGGGGATACGTCGGATCGGGGACGTTGGTTTGGTGGCGTTCTTGGCTTCTGGTCATGGTGCTGCGGATCTGCGGTCTGATCTTGTCGCTCAAATTTTATCTAGTAATGGTGGCAATGTTCGGGTTCCGTTTGTTCCGGAGGCTCTTGATTGCTGGTCGACTCTCTGTCCAAGTGACGAGCGCCCGGAAAACCCCGCAATTCAAAGAAATTGGGACGATGCCTATTGTAGGTATGTTAACGAGGGTTTGCTGAGTGGTGCGTCGTGGAGTGATCTGGCGAGACTTAGAGCGGGTTCCAGGCCTGAATCGGGGGCTTGGCTTCAAGCTCTTCCTTCTCCACACTTGGGCACTTTGCTGGACAATGATTCACTGAGAATTGCGGTGGCCTTGAGGTTGGGGTGCAAGGTTTGTGAGCCGCATCGTTGTGTGTGTGGGACCATGGTGGAGGAGAACGGCCATCATGGGCTCAGTTGTCAGAGGTGTGCAGGTCGGTTTTCGCGCCACTGGGCTATTAATGATATTATTCGTAGGGCTTTAGTGTCAGCGAATATACCTTGCGTCTTGGAGCCGCCTGGGCTGTGTCGTACGGACGGCAAGAGGCCGGATGGGCTAACGTTGGTGCCTTGGCAGAAGGGGCGCTGTCTGTTGTGGGACGCTACGTGTGTCGGCACTTTTGCTGTGTCCCATTTGAACCAGACGATGGGCCGACCCGGTTCTGCGGCGGAGAGCGCTGCCAGGCTTAAGCATACTAAGTATGCGGCTTAACAGCCAACGTATGAATTTGTCCCTGTGGCAGTGGAGACGGGGGGACCTTGGGGTATGGAGGCGCGGAATTTCGTGGGAGAGGTGGGGAGTAGGCTTAGGGACAGGGGGTGTGATCCCCGTTCTGGATCCTATCTGGTGCAAAGGATTTCCTTAGCTATTCAGCGGGGAAACGCGGCCAGCGTTATGGGAACCTTTGCGCCGGATACGATTCATGGCGGTGATTTTTAAAAAAAACATTCGGTGTTGTTGTTTTTTGTATAAATATTAACATTGTTTTGATGAAGCCTGTGGCGGATGACTTTTTTGTTTTACATTTAGTTTTAAGTTTTATCACTATTTGCCAAAAACCATAATTTTTGAATGTCGTACCCGTCTACTAACATGCAGCTAATTTGCGTTTCTGTCGTAGATAAGCGAGTCAACATAGTAGATTGAGGTTAGCTGTCACTGGCAGTTTTTAAGAAGTTACTCAGTGCATGAGAATCATGGGCATGATAATTTTACAATACAATACAATAACTCTTTATTGAACACCACATAACAGTCAAAACAAGAAATTTAGTCATCGGTGAGATTCAAAAATACGAATTTGGGGATCGTTTTTTGAAACTTAACGGTGAATAAAATTGTCATGCCTCTGACATCAAATACGAATGCCCTCACCCACTAGTAAACGAGATCACTGAGTGACTTCTTGACCACTGGCAGTGACAGCTAACCTTTATCTACTATGTTAACATGCTTGTCTATGACAGAAACGCAAATTAGCTGTATGTTAGTAGACGGGTATGACATTCAAAAATAAGGCTTTTGGCAAAATAAATAGTGATGTCAATGTCACGGATAAGAATTTAGTCACCAAGTGAGATTCAAAAATCAACCATGCATAGGGTCTCCAGGTATGTACTTACACATTTCAGGGTTTAGACGGAACTCTCGGTGCCCGAGTCAGACTCGCTTAGCCGGTTTTTTCCAACATTAATATAGAAACTTCCAGCGCCATCTTAGACCTCCGACATTCTACCTAAAGGTGTGTTCACATCGCGCTCTAAAGCATTGTCAAATTTCGGGCCCAGCCAAGTTTGTATAGCGGGCCCTGTGTGGCCACTTCCTTTGTGCTATGTTTACAGCACATAAATAGTAAATAAGTGAAAATTGTAAACAGGCTTATGGCAAAGTTTTATTAATGCCGCCGGACATTCTTTGTTGGGGACATGAAAGAATCTGTTGTGTTTAATGAGCTTGCTTTTTAAGGACCTAGGTAGCTACTTCACCAGATTCCTACTTAATATTTTAAATTTGCGGGTGGTAGGACCTTGTGAGAGGTCCGTCTGGATCGCTACTACCATCTTACTCGCTAATCCTGCCGCAAAGCAGCTGAGCAGTTCTTGCACTGTTGTGTTCCGCTGTCGAGTGTAAGACAGCCGGTGTACCTAATTACGGGCACAAGAGGCATTTCATCTTAGCTCTCAAGGTTGGGAACGCATCAGCAAGCCCCTTCGATTTGCGAGTGTCTATGGGCAGTGGTGATCACTTACCATCAGGTGACCACTTGCTCGGTTACCTTCCTCGTTGTACTTATAAAAAAAAACGCGAATGTTTGCGATAATGAATGTTTGGAGCACATTTTTGGCCGTTGATTACACTACGGTCGCGGTACCGTAGTTCTGCTAATAACCGAAAACGTCATCAAAATCTTTATCTTTTGCGACAAAACAGTGACCACAAAAGTGATTTGGAACAAACGCCCAAATAAATACCCAGCTACCTAATTATAAGTAGAATTTAGTCGGTAAACTCAGTTATATTTCTGAGTAGTCCGTTTATTTCCATATGTTTAGGAGTTGAGGTTAAAATTACAATTAATGCACATCACTTCAATATAAACCACAGAGACGTACTCGTACCTATAAACATTTCTAGACGGTTCCAAAAACCCTCAAAAGCTCGCTCCTCGTACACTGGCGTTCAAGTGCCATTAATCATTTTAATACGCTGCCCGCCCTAGTTAATACACTGTCGAGGGAATTAATAGACCTCACGCGTTTCATTGTTGTTTGCAGCGTTTAAGGGTTGCATGAAAAACGGGCAACGTCGAAGTTGCTCTTTAATTCATGGCGAGAATGAAGAAAAACAAGTGCTCTTTGGCTATTTGAACTACGAAAACGCTATTCGGCGTGTATACCTGAGCTGAGCGTCTAGTCTGATCAAGTTAAACTTAAAAACAGAAAATCCGATTGCAATACGGCTGTTTCCAATTCCATGAAATTAAAATATGACATTCAGCATTGGTGAAATATTACTCAATTCAAGTTTCGCCTCAAAAGTCTCAAAACCACTTTAGATATGCGAAATTTATAAAATCTTCGTTGTTAGGTTTTGTTGGCGGCAAAAACGCCATTTGCGTTGACGTCACTGTGCGGAAACGCACATAGAAAGTATGTAACTGACACGTGTGTGGATGTGTGTCGACCAAAGATGTCAATGTCAACGGAATGTATGCGTTTTTAACCGACTTCAAAAAAGGAGGAGGTTCTACGTTCCACTGCATGTATTTTTTTTTGTTGCAGCCGGGATCGATTTTTGAATCTCACTTGGTAACTAAATTCCCATTCATGACATTGATATCACTATTTGCCAAAAGCCGTATTTTTGAATGTCTTAAACGTCTACTAACATGCAGCTAAATTTGCTTTTCTGTCGTAGACAAGCAAGTCAGTATACTGGATTGAGGCTAGCTCTCACTGCCAGTGGTCTAGAAGTCACTCAGTGGTCTCGTTTACGACTGGGTGAGGTCATTATCGTATTTCATATCATGGGCATGAGAATTATAGTCACCGGTGAGATTCAAAGATACCATCTTTTTAGAAATCACTGAATTTCGTCACAGGGTGAGATTCAAAAATCGACCCCGTATTTTTAATCTACTAATGAGTACCACACTAGCATCAAAAATAATGGTAACATATATATATATATATAATAATAATAATAATATAATAATAATAATAATAATAATAATAATATATATATATATATATAATATATATATATATACATATATATTATTCTGCTATATATGTATACTACTTCATCATCATCATCACCAGCCTTATTTTACGTCCCACTGCTGGGCACAGGCCTCCTCTCAGCCAGAGAGGGCTTGGGCTATAGTTCCCACACGGGCCCGACGGAAACGTCTCCGGTTCAGCTTGAACTAAAATACTTTCCTATGTCTGGCTGGCTATACTCCTTAACAGTACGCATTTCTCAACCTCAACCGATTGTCGTAAAAAATCGTGACGGGATCGATTTTTGAATCTCACTTGGTGACTAAATTCTCACCCATGCATTGATATCATTATTTGCCAAAAGCCTTATTTTTGAATGTCATACCCGTCTACTAACATGCAGCTAACTTGCGTTTCTGTCGTAGACAAGCGAGTCAACATAGTAAATTGAAGTTTCAGCGGTAATTCAACTCTTAAAATAAACTAAATTACGGTAGGAAGATGAATTTCTAAGGCTCGTAGCTTGGAGGGTCAACCTTAACCAATCGGCACCCCCTGTTTACTGTTAATTGGGACAAATTGTTGCGGCAATACGAACTTACGGAGCTGTAGACAATGACAAATGACTGCTTTGACCCTTTAAAAATTGCGTACTTAGAATAATTGGCGTGTTAACAAGATGGATTCCTATTTGTTGTCTAACCGCCGTCATAATAAATGATTAGGAGGGCTCGCTTACACGGTATTTTTTAAACCCCCGACGCGAAAAGTCGGATGTTATAAGTTTGACGTATGTTGTTTGTGGCATCTTTTAAGGTATAGTGAAAAGTTTTCCTCAGATCAGGCAAAAGTCGACTATACGTCAAGGTTATAAACACTTAACTCCTAAGCGTTGATCGATTTACTAGAGCTAGTTTAATCTAGTTCAATTCAGTTCAGTCGTTTATAAGATATTTATTGAATTTAGTCACCGGATGAGATTCAAATTCGACCCGCAAATCCGATTGCAATAGGGTTGTTTCCAATTCCATGAAATTAAAATATGACATTCAGCATTGGTGAAATATTACTCAATTCAAGTTTCGCCTCAAAAGTCTCAAAACCACTTTAGATATGCGAAATTTACAAAATCTTCGTTGTTAGGTTTTGTTGGCGGCAAAAACGCCATTTGGACAACGCGTGACGTCACTGTGCGGAAACGCACATAGAAAGTATGTAACTGACACGTGTGTGGATGTGTGTCGACCAAAGATGTCAATGTCAACGGAATGTATGCGTTTTTAACCGACTTCAAAAAAGGAGGAGGTTCTACGTTCCACTGCATGTATTTTTTTTTGTTGCAGCCGGGATCGATTTTTGAATCTCACTTGGTAACTAAATTCCCATTCATGACATTGATATCACTATTTGCCAAAAGCCAATTTTTTTGCGTTTCTGTCACAGACAAGCATAATTATCAACATAGTTGATTGGGATTAGATGCCACTGTCGGTGGTCAAGAAGTCACTCAGTGATCTCGTTTAGTGGGTTGAGTGGGTTGGGGCATTCGTATTTGATATCATAGGCATGAGAATTTTAGTCACCGGTGAGATTCAAAAATGCATACGAAATTTTTAGAAATCAGTGAATTTAGTCACTGGGTGAGATTGAAAAATCGACGCGCTGTAGGTCTAGCACAACTCACAGTGCGACTTCTATCATGCACGAGAACAGCTGCTCGTCCTTTTCTGTCACTCAGAATGCAACGGGACTGGTAACATAATATCGCGCGACAAACAAAGTCGCTTCCAATCGTGTTAACCTGATGTTCCAGATGGCTCAAAGGAGAAGGGAGAAGTTTTCACAGCTAGCGGCCAACCTCCAGTAATGAAGTGGTACCTTAAGAAGAAGGGAAGTTTGTACCTATGTATACTGGTCTCACCGCAAGGCAAAGGTCTCTTAAGACTTGTATAATATATAGCGTATGGACGGGCCCGTTTTTGTTGATAGTCATGTGGCACTAATTAGTGCCAGCGATATGGGCCGCGTGCGCCGCGCGCCGCTCCCCACCGTTCCAAGTTCAAAATGTTCCAAGAGCATATCCTGACGTTTAATCGCCCAATCGAAATCTTTCGATTCCCGGTCGGGGCAGATGTTTGTATGATGAATACGAATGTTTGTTCTCGGGTCGTGGATGTTTAATATGTATATAAGTATATGTTTATCTATATACCCGTTGTCTAGTACCCATAGTTTGGGACTAGGTCAATTGGTGTCAATTGTCCCATGATATTTATTTACTTACTAACTATTATTTATTTCTAAGCACAACTTATATGGATGGTATGGCGTATTACTCCTATGATTTCCTCGAGCCACGTGCAGCCATGAGGGGGTTTGAACATCTATGGCTCTTACGAATTTCTCGACATTGGTAACCAGAACACGTAGACAGGGCGCGGTGTGGCCAGATGACAAAATGCGGTGTAAAAGACAAGCGTGTATACACCCCATGCATGTTTAATGTGTAGCTTACAGTTTATTTTAGTTGTCGGTCTGTGTGGTGAAGCCTTCAATGTTTTTTCCGTTTCTTTTTAACCTGACGAAAAAGAGGGGTGTTTGACCTGTGTATGTGTCTATGGCATCATAGCTCCGAAACGAATGGACCGATTTTTATGCGGTTTTCTAATCGAAAGCTAGTTTAATCGAGATGGTTCTTAGCTAAGTTTCATTAAAATAGGTTCATTCGTTTTCGAAATATTGAACTTTTAAATGACAATGTCGGGGGTTTTTTAACTTTTCTATGTGGGTTAGGTTATTTCTTGAACGCGTGGAGTAGCTTGCTTAAATTAATAACAAATACTTACTCAAGCTTGCAATGCCTTGTAGCTGTGAAAATATCTAAGCAACTTTTAA
Organism: Clepsis dumicolana; assembly: GCA_963691665.1. Classification (NCBI taxonomy): domain Eukaryota; kingdom Metazoa; phylum Arthropoda; class Insecta; order Lepidoptera; family Tortricidae; genus Clepsis; species Clepsis dumicolana. The sequence goes on along the minus strand of OY829505.1, from coordinate 2,412,000 downwards.
ATAAACGCAATCGAAAGATACTACAAACAGTTGTTAACCCTTAAACGCATGGTCTAGGATGCAGCCTACATAACCAAATAATGTTTATTGCTTTATAAAGACTCCATTTACCTACAATATTTGAATCATTGAGAAAAAATAACACTTTTTTCATTGATTTTCAAATTCTAACCCTATATTTTGACGGGTTATTTTGTACCACGTTGCATATTTACTTTAATGAAAAAAAAAACATTCATACATTTCAGGTTTAAAAAGGTGTTTCCGTACAAATTGCTAGACTAGAGACTTTAAATTTGGTACGAAAGTAGCTCTAATAGCACAATCAATCAGATAAATCTAAAAATCTTAAATCTTTGAGTGACTGACGACTAGTGACGACTCTAACTGTGACGGGACTTTAATTTACAGAAAAATAACAAAACACATCAGACATGACTGTATTGGACTTTGTCTGTCCCTTATGGGAGGAATTCTATAAAAAGTACTTGTAACTCGTGCAGTATACTCACAGTTATAAATGATTCGCGGTTAATTGCATTAGACATAATGAAAACGAGATATTGACCGCGATTACCTTATAGGTTTGATGAGCTCCCAATATCATGCATATAACTGCATCGAAATATCGGGAGCTCATCAAACCTATAAGATAATCGCGGTCAATATCCCGTTTTCATTATCTCTAATGTGGTATACCGACTCCTAACAGTCAGTATAAACTCCCTGAAAATAGTTGCTTCGTACGTACCCACGCCTCGCAGAGTTAGCTCCAAAATCCTCGGCTAAGCCAAAACCCCAGAAGGGCTGCTGGAAATTAAATTTATATTAGGTTTTGGGGAAGCCTCGCGATACAGCTGTTATAATATTAATAAGTGATCACAACTCGTTTTTGCAGCGTTTTTGATTGCCCTGCCCTATGTTAATTACTTTTGTAAAGGGTTGCGCGTACGGGGTGATGGTTTTTGAGGCGGGATGAAACAAGAGGAATTATTTGAAGTAGATTTTTGATTCTCACCTGGCGACTAAATCACGGTATATATATAAGCTAAAGCAGTACAGAAACTACGCCTTTTTGTTGAGATGACGACGTAAGCGCCAATTGAGCGTTAGGGTTTGTAAAATTGAAAAAAAAATTGTGTAGTTAGCTCTATATCTCAGCTATTTAAGCCTTTTTTGAGATAACTAGCTAGTTTTCATTAGAGCATTAGGGTTGTCACTCTTAATGGGTTTTTATTTATTATTTACTAATACGTTTATTTGGGTTTTATAATGATCAAATAATCGAATGAATTATCTGACTAGTTTACAAACAAAATTGTGTAATTAAATAATCAACATTTTAATTTAAATCCGTCATCTTGGATCAAAAAAATAATGTTAAATTCGAACTCACCGCTGCCAAATTACGTGAAATCGTTACCCATGACCATTTTTAGTGATAAAAATGCCAAACTGTCACCCGCCACCTTGGATCAAAAAAATAATGTCAAATTCGAGCTCACCGCTGCCAAATTACACGAAATCGCCACCCTTATGATCATTTTATTAACAAAAATTACAAACCCAATCCAAATCAGATATCTTAGATCGTTTTTTTTTTATTCCACTGATTACAATTCGAATTAAATTAATAAAAAGTAAATAAGCTATGTCACTATGCTATTACCATTATTCATCATTAAATTATACCACGTATCTAATAACTATTAGGTTTTAAACACAAAGAGTCGCCACTCGTCTCGACGCGGCACCCGCGGCTGACAGCACCGCTATTCCCCCTTATTAGCCTTGTAAAGACTGTCTGTGTGCGTGTGTCATTTCGAACGTTTGTACGTAGTTTCTGTACTGCTTTAGCTTATATAATATACTATGACTAAATTCACATGTTCGTATTTTTGAATCTCACCGGTGACTAAAATTCTCATGACCTACGAATGCCACTCGTAAACGAGATCACTGAGTGAGTTCGCGACCTCTGACAGTGACAGCTAACCTGAATGCTACCATGTTGGCTCGCTTGTCTACGACAGAAACGCAAATTAGCTGCATGTTAGTAGACGGGTATGACATTCAAAAATAAGGCTTTTGGCAAATAGTGATATCAATGTCATGGGTGAGAATTTAGTCACCAAGTGAGATTCAAGATTCGACCCCGATGGCCTATGTGGTTAGAGAACGTGCATGCTTATTGTTAAACTCGCTCGCAATCAGCATCGTGCTCATTTTGTATGGGTTGACAATTGGTATCGGAAACAGCTAAGCTAGCTGTTACAGTCGTGCAAAAGCTGACAGTTCAATCCGATGACGAGTGTCAAAACAGTTACGCAATAGGGCCTCAGGTGGCCTAGGTAGGTAGAGAACCTGGACTATGAAGTTTGAGGTCTCGGGTGCGATCCCCGGACTTATTCCGAGTAAGAAGTATGGAATGTTGGCCTTACGAAATGATATTTATTTGCGTGTGGATTAAGGTTACAGATGCTTAAGTACCTACCTATAAATGTTTTACTTAACCGTACCTTTATAGGTGTACAAGCCGTTAAAAAAACTGGATAAAAAAAAATCTAATAAAAAAAATCATCAACAGTATAAATTAAGTACCTAATTAAAAGTGAAATACTTACGATGAAAATTTAAAACCACACTCAATCATTATTATTATTAAAGGTATAGTATGTATTAGCGTAGAGAAGAGCATCCTGTATAAAGCTGAATTGCTATGACTATGACAAGGCTAAGTTAACTGTACCTACATAACGACTAGGGCTGGGAGACGGTGTACGAATGAATATGAAGATGTGGATGAGTATCTCGGGAGTACCTGTCAGATAGTGAATGTCTGCCTTAAGTATTTACCGATGTATTGCTAATTGATAACTGCAACACCTTTGTTTGACGTTTACTTAGTAATCAATGATATTATAATTAAAGATACGTATATACTCACAAAACAATCGAAAGATATGATCCGAACATTTTGACATTTGCGCGCAAGTTTGGACCTTATTGGAGAGCGACTGAGGCCATGTAGCCTTTTCTGTACTTCATTTTCGGCGCACTACGTTTTATTTTATATGTAATATCATTGACCTAAGTTAGATTACTAAGGAGAATAAACGTTATATCTTAATCAGAGCAGTTACAAGTACCTACATTATAATTCTTAATCAGAGTAGTTACAAGTACCTACATGCACTCAGCTCGAGTATGAGTAACTAGTAATCCTGGTGCTTGAATATGAGTATGAAGATGCACCTTTTCCCAGCTCTAAGCAGTAACGGTTAATAATTAATGGATTAACTTATAACTTGTCACGTGCTAAACTAGGGAAGTTTAGCCTCCAGAGTAATATGTACGCGTTAAACTTAACTAACAGTTAACCAGCAGTTAAGACTGTTGTTACATTTGTGTAGACTATGGTATGAATATTATACATTACTGAAAGGTATGCAGTAAAAATCAGTTTTTGAGACTGTATTTCGTCGCGTCCCCCTATTTCACCAACTTTACAATTGTCAGGTTTCAATGACAATTCGTTATCAACTGCTGACTTGAAGAGATTTTGCTTTAGCGCGCTTTCGTACTGGCCAAGAAATGTAGTTCGCATTGTCGTGACCAACCGACAATTGTAAAGTTGGTGAAGGCAGTTAGTGCGTCGATTCTCCAAGTCACATCTTTGCATAGGTACATTACTTTATCTACACACAATGAGATAATTACATACAAGTACCTACTCTAAGATGGGTTCAGAAGCCGAAGACAAAATAAACCTGTCACGAATTTGGCTGTCTTTGTCATAGACAAATCGCCGTTGTTTGTACTCGAATTTGATCATTGCAACTTGTGTTATTGTTCTGTTTTTTGTACAATAAAGTGTTTACTTACTTACTTACAAACATATGCTGACGTTTCGTATCGATTTTATTTTAATTGAGACCTATTTTTAAATTGTATTGGTTTTTGAAGACGAAAATTGACTGTCGCAATTATGGTCATTACCCACGGTTTCTGAACGCATAATAAAGGACTTACGATATGTGTGTAGATAATTGCAGTTTATGCAATTGTTACATAATAAGGGTCCGTAAAACACAAGTGTGTGTTTTTATGTTACATTGTTAATAGTGAAAAAGTCAATTTCGGAACAAGCAATCCCATCAAAACACTGCTTTGCATAATCATGAAAAATTACAAATAAAAATCTGATAAAAAATAATCCTAATCCTAATACTAACTTCCCAACTAATATTATAAATGCGAAAGTAACTCTGTCTCACTGTCTCTCTGTCTGTCTGTTTGTTACCCATTTAAATGTACTAAAAATAATCATGTTTAAAAGTCGATGTTGTTACATCTTCACGGGAAAACCGCCGCATCAATCTAGATGAAATTTGGTAAGAAGGTAGTTTGTATATTGAGGAATAACTTAGGCTACTTTTTATTCGGGAAAATCATATAGTTCCCGCGGGATAGCGATAACCGAAATCTACGCGGACGAAGTCGCGGGCAACAGCTAGTATATAATACTTACTTACAAACGTTTTTTCCGAATTTACTTTTTGTTGGCTGAACTTATACTGTCATCCAACTTACACATCCACACCAATTTTCAAGTCCATCCGACCACTGGTAGTGAGTCAAATTTAACTTGCAAAATTTAATATACAATGACAATGCAAAGAAAAATCCGTTAAGCAGCTGGACCAGCTGCTTAACGGATTTTTCTTTGCATTGTCATTGTATATTGAATTTCATTCTATGAATGTTTCATAAAAATAAAAACAAAAATAATCAATAAAACGATTATTTTCATTGCAAAATTTAACTCGAACATTGCTAGTTAATGAAAGGCCTGTAATACATTTATAATCTAACGGTACTTTAAGACATACTTTATATTTATAGCCCCCTTGCTCATGAGCACAATTCCGCTAATTTCTTTTCCATCCCCCACGAATTCTCGCAAAAATTAATCATACACAGTGTAACCCTATCTACTTAACTTTATCCGTCGAGTAACGAGATATAATACTCTGTAATCGACTGCACGCCCTGTAGTTTATACATTAAGCTACTGGCAACACTGAATTAAAAAAAAAACCACCCAAAGCGCTGCCATACAAAGTTGAATTCAGAACACTGCTCCAAGATGATGCTGGCAACTTTGTAGAATCGCCAGTGAAACGTCATGGGGTTCGTTTCGTTCCAAATTTAAAGGCGGTATTCATTTGATTTTGGTTTTGGCCAGCTGTTTTATTGTTGTACAGGGTGCCCTCAAAATGTTTTTGGTGTTGTCTAATTTTATTGTTATTTCAATTGCATTCGGTCCACGCGAGGGGGCGCTAATCATTATTTTGTTGACGGTCATTGTTAGTTGATCAAGACGATTGTAGCGATGTGCTTTTAATGTTTATTGTATTGGCACTGGTGTGTGTGTGTGTTCGATTTGATGACTTGTAATTTTTTAGGGTTCAGTAGTCAACTCGGAACCCTTATGGTTTCTCCATGTCTGCCTCCGCGGCATTTAATAAATTGTGAAATAAAATGGGACCGATTGTTTTTTATCTATCCCATGTTGTGGATCTTGATGGATAAATAATTTTAAAAAATTGAGGCGTGTGACAAGACCATTTCTGATTCAAGGAGCCGTTTCCGAAATATTTACGTTTATTTTTGTTAGACTCAAACGTTTAGTGCATTTCAAAGGAAAGCCACTTGCCTAGGTATAAAGCAAAGTGACAAATCAAAAAGCATTATTGACTTTATTTACATCGCCATAAGAGCTGTCATTACAAGTGTCACAGAACTCATCACAGGTGAAGAATACTGTAGGTTGGCAACGCACCTGCAAACCCTCCAGGGTTGCGGGTGTCTACGGGCAGTGGTGATCACTTGCCATGAGGTAATCTTGCTCGTTTGCCTTCCTCGTCGTATAAAAAAAAGCACCCGAACAGACTGCGCCTAAAACAAGTCGATTGTGATACCAATACGATAGCTTTCATAGTCTAATCCGGCACTCAGCGCGCATTATCCCCTTAAAAAAAAAATCGCCTCACTTTGAGCGTAACGGGATCGCAGCGAAACGTCATTCTGCTAACTAATCAGATATGGGACAAGCAGAAATTGAATTAGGGCGAAGTTGACCCGCTGGCAACCCTACTGTGTTGCCGCACTACAATTAGAAACAAACTCCACAAACTGAGAGCGTAAAGTCCACATTTATTTCCTCACAAAAATAAGCACACGACGAGCGGTTTTGATTCTTGCCGCAGTTCGCTAAGGTATCTTTTGGCGTGTGCGCGAGCTAGGATTTACTATCAGGGGTGACCATCAATACGTATTTGCGTCTAATAGCAAAAAACCAACAGATGTAAGCATTTCACGGGTATAATAATGTACTTAGATGGATTTACGAGCTTTGATCTCGGTGTTTTGGCAGGCGGCTGGCGGGTTCCTTGGCTAAGGTTGGGGGTAGTTTTATGAACAGTGAGTAATACTAGAAGCCTGTTGGTCTACAATCGACAGTAAACCGTAATCCTTTATATATAGCTGTCGTCCAATAACCACGCGAAGTTTTTAACAAATGTGGTGAAGTTTTAGGAGAAAATCACTTGTATTTTTTTTGGTGAAAAGCATTATTTTAAAACCGGGATCGATTTTTGAATCTCACTTGATGACTAAATTCTCACCCATGACATTGATATCGCTATTTTGTCAAAAGCCGTATTTTTGAATGTCATACCCACATGCAGTTAATTTGCATTTCTGTCATAGACAAGCATGTCAACATAGTAGATTGAGGTTAGCTGTCACTGCCAGTGGTCAAGCAGTCTCTCAGTGATCTCGTTTACGAGTGGGTGTGGGAGATTCGTATTTGATGTCATAGGCATGAGAATTTTAGTCACCATTGAGATTCAAAAATATCAACTTTGTAGAAATCAGTGAATTTAGTCAACGGGTGAGATTTAAAAATCTATCCCCAGAATATCGTATTGAGTTACTCAACTTTGACCTTCATAATTTTCAGTCATCAAACTGTCTTCTTTAATTAAAGTTAGAGTTAGAGTTATAGGTGCAGCTAAGACTACGCTTCTAAAAGAGAAAGAGCTCAGAGAGCGGTTCTAAAGGTTGCAACTTTCTGACCTTTTCATTTTCCTAACACGGAATTGAGAGAGAGAGAGAGAGAGAGAGAGAGAGAAACCCAAAAAAATTGTACCAGTCTTGCCAAGTCCTCACTCTAAGACAACTCTTCATATTGTCTCTTACTCTAAAACAGCATAGATCAGCACCGTATCAATCCAACTGTTGGACATCTAGTTTTTTTTTTAATAAACTGCCAATGCCACCTAACTCCGAATATACCCTAGAAAGTAAAATCGCGTTAGTTGCATCACATTGCAGCCTTCTATCAAGGAACTACCCTAGCTCATTCGCTTCAAGTCCTCGTCATGTACCCAATCTATACCTATAAAACAGTACCGTGACTGACTGAATGACGCAGACTGACTGACTGACAGACAACGCACAGCCCAAACGACTGGACCTAGAGACTTGAAATTTGGCACACATGTACCTTGAGTATCCTAGAGGTGCACTAAGAAGGGATTTTTCGAAATTCCCACGGGATAGGGAACTAGCCCATTTTGAAATATTTCACGGGGGCAAAGCCGCGGGGCATAAGCTTGTTATATTATAAGTAAAGATGTCATATGCTCACAAGACAATCGAAAAACATGTTCCGAACATTTTAACATTTGCGCGCAAGTTTGGATCTTATTTGAGAGAGATTGTCGCCAAAGAGGCTACAATTTGTAGCTTTTTTGGGCTTCATTTTCGGTGTGCTGATGACATATCTACTTCTTTTTAGGGTTCCGTACCTCAAAAGGAAAAACGGAACCCTTATAGGATCACTTTGTTGTCCGTCTGTCTGTCTGTCAAGACCCTTTTTCTCTGGAACGCGTGGAGGTAGCATGCTGAAATTAATATCAAATACTCAAGCCTGCGGTCCCTTAAAGCCGTGAAAAAATCAACCTTCTAAGTCAACGCAATCGCCGTACTGAGAAAACCTAAGGGTACTTCCAGTTGTCCTAGAAACCTGAAATTTGGTATGAAGGTAGCTCTTATAGCACAACCACTCGGAAAAGTCTCAAAACCTTAAATTTTTATGTCTGTCTGTAGATTTCGCAGACCAATATAAGTGTGGGGTCACCACACTGCGTACATTTTGCTTAGGAGCAGGGCTCTTTTAACACTGGATTTCTTAAAACACTGGGGAAAACGTTAAAATCTTTCTACGGAACCCTCATGCGCGAGTCCGACTCGCTCTTGGCCGGTTTTTATATGTAGTATCATTGCATGTACCTAACGAAACATACACATTTTTTCTCACTAGAGTTCAGAAGGCCTTAAAATTCCAGTGTAAAGGGAATTCCGAATACTAAGACTTGAACCAAATTATTACCCTTTGGGTTTAATTATGTCCTTGTCAACTAAAAGATAGCAGAATTATTCATAGCAGAGCTCCTGAGAGTCGTTGCCTTTCACAGTGAGACAAACGGGCATACAAGCGAAACAACACCGTATCACTTGCCAGTAGAAGGGAATGGGACAGCACGTTGGAGCGAAAAGGGTGCATTGTGAGAACCTTTTGTATTGTGTTGTAACTCTGTGTAAATAAAGCGTGCGTAGGACCGCGTGGTTTAGGGATCCGCTGGTGTTTGCGTTTTTTTTTGGAACTTAAGTAAATTCGCTGGTATCCAACTATCACCATACAAGGACATGTAGCACGGCGCGCCATTTTGTCGCTTGTCGCGCAGTGCGTCTCGGAGTGATGGTATCAGTGACGCACGCACCGAGCGACAAGCGACAAAATGGCACGCGTGCTAGCCCCCAAGGTTTACGTCCTTGATCGACACGTTCATTTCAATAATTGACACCTGCGCTTCTCACCTTCATTGCTACGTATTTAAGATTGTTAAATCTATTGGGACAGAAATCGCCTATTGTGCTCATTTTCACGGTTTTTGTATGGGCTGAAAGTTGGGATGGGAAACAGCTAGCCGTCACAGTCATTCCTGTCGTTGACTTACTATTAACACCATGGACTTTGGCCCTAGTACATAATTATGTCCCAGTACCTTTTTTTTTTTATACAACGAGGAAGGCAAGCTAGCAAGTGGGTCACCTGATGGTAAGTGATCACCACTGCCCATAGACACCCGCAACTCCGGAGGATTTGCAGATGCGTTGCCAACCTAGAGGGCTAAGATGAAATTCCTCTTGTGCCCGTAATTACACCGGCTGTCTTACTCTGCAGACCGGAACACAACAGTGCAAGCACTGCTGCTTAGCGGCAGGATTAACGAGTAAGATGGTGATACCTACAACAAGGCATTTTTCAATGATAGTAGATATACTTACGTCATAACGCTGTCGCTCGACCGAACTAAGACTGACTGACGCTCGATTAGTGGTCATTTTTGCAAACTTGTGGTCTTGTAGCGGGAGAGCATACTGTAGCTATTTGCTGCCGTACGAATGGTCCGGATCGTCCGGGGAAGTACCGCCCTCTCGCAGAAAATTAGCGCGAAGCAACAGCACCACTGTCGCGTTTCGTTCGGTCATTGAGAGTGCCAGAGGCCGACAACGAACTAGTAACTCTTCTGGGGTTATTCTGGTGGCAGTGATCGCTTACCATCAAGTGACCCGCTTGCTGATTTGCCTCCCTTTTTCAATAAGTGCTAACCCGAAGTCCATGGTGTTGGTAAGTCAATGAAAACTGTAATTTCCACAATAGTCCCGCATTATGTACAATGCGGGTAGCGTCTTAAGTTGTCACGTCAAACCTCCTCGAAGCCAGGGTAATCCGTTAAGAATTTTATCTACACACATATCATAAGTCCTCTATAATGCGTTCAGAAACCGTAGAAAATGACCAGCATTGCAGCACGACGTGGCCTTCTCGCCGACAGCGCCAGCCCCAGCACCTGCTCCACCACCAGCAGTAAAGTAATTTCAAAAGTCTTTTCGATATCGAATTCGATGTTTCAAATTTGAAAACCAACGTAATTTACAATCATAGTGAAATAAAACGGATCACTCACGTATATAAGTTGAGTTCAGTCCGACATGTATAAATAATAATGTGATTTTTTTTTTACAATAAAAAAAACAGTTTACAAACGACCGCTCGGTATGTTTGTCTATGATTAAAAAAAAACAGTCAAATTCGTGACAGGCATGGGTATGATATGCCTTCAGCTTCTGAACCCATCTTGTAATATGTGTGTAGATAAAGTAATGTATGCAACTCCACATAATTAGGCCTTAAAACACTCGTGTGATCCTATTATGAAACTCAGGTTCGCCTCGTTTCATAAAAATACACTCGTGTTTTAAGGACCCTCATTATGTAGCAGTTGCATAAACTACTATATTTTAGTTATATAATGCACTGGTATAAATAAAATGTTGGGTGCAAGGCTATTATTTAATGCGGCTTGCTGACGGATTGCAGCGCCGAGGTCTCGTGGCGCAAGTGAGACGCGAATCGGTATTCAAATTGTCTAACTCACAAGGAAAGGTACCCAACTGTCCAGCTCCAATTTTATTTATTTTTAAAGCCCGACGAAATGAAATGTGTATCTGTCTGTCTGTGTATCTGTGTATCTGTCTGTGGCATCGAAGCTCGCAAGCGGATTTACCGATTTCGATGCAATTTTTTTTGTTCGAAAGCCAGTTTAATCGAAATGGTTCTTAACTAAGTTTCATTAAAATCGGTTCACCCGTTTTTGAAATATTGGAGTTTCAAATGACAATATCGGGGGTTTTTTTAACTTTTCTAATTTTAGTCACCTGTGAGATTCAAAAATACCAACTTTTTAGAAATCCCTGAATCTAACCATCGGGTGAGATTCAAAAATCGATCGTGCCTGTAATTAACTAGCAATTATTTTTTTCAAAACTCTGTACAGAAGATAGAGGGCTTGGTAACTTTTCAGTACTTTGGAGGACAATTTCTCCGGATAGGTTGAGTTTGGGCAGCTAAAAAAAATCCGTGTCCGTTATTTTAGACTACTCTCTAACATACACACATGCGGGTGGTAGGACCTTGTGCGAGGTCCGTCCGGATCGCTACCACCATCTTACTCGTTAATCCTGCCGCTAAGCAGCAGTGCTTGCACTGTTGTGTTCCGGTGTGGAGAGTAAGACAGCCGGTGTAATTACGGGCACAAGAGGCATTTCATCTTAGCCCTCTAGGTTGGCAACGCATCTGCAAACCCTCCGGAGTTGCGGGTGTCTGTGGGCAGTGGTGATCACTTACCATCAGGTGACCCACTTGCTCGCTTGCCTTTCTTGTTGTAAAAAAAAAAAACATAATATAAAATTTATTTCTGAGTTACAAAAGCGCTTGGTCGATGAAACTAGTGACCAAAGGGCTGGCAGTTTTCTCTCTCAAAGAATCAGCATCGCTATTCAGCGAGGCAACGCTGCCAGCCTTTTGGGCACTATGCCACGGGGGCCTTATTTAGATTTAATTTAGTTTTAAGTTGTAGTTTATTTAGTTTAAGCTTAGATTTAATGTCATTGTAAATTGCTTTTATTATATAAAAATACATCAAATCGGAGCCATCCGGCATGATAACCGTTCCTTGTCAGTGATGGGCAAAGTAAATTCTAAACGAGTCAACCAGTTTGGGCACGGTTCTTTCCTATCACCGTTTTTGGGTGTTTCGCCAAAATTGGTTTAATTAGCTATTTTTGAGTCTAGAGTGGTGTGGGAGTGAGAGATTAAAAAAAAACTGCATCGAAATCGGTCCACTCGTTTGGGAGCTATGATGCCACAGTCAGATACACAGATACACAGGTCAAACTTATAACATCCCTCTTTTTAGTCGGGGGTCAAAACCGCTACCTGCCGTACTCTAGGACGGCAGGTAATCTAGCGCAATGCACTCTACCACCACCTCTGGCACTACCTACTATTCCCGCCCCAGTCTAGAACTGAATCTCCGATAAATCTGGATAGAGGATCATTCCTTTTTTAACCCCGACAGAAAAAGAGGAGTGTTGTAAGTTTAGCTACGTCTGTCTGTGGCACCGTAGCTCCTAATCGTTTAAACCGATTTAAATTAGAATTTTATTTGAAAGCAGGTTATCTAGCGAAGCAATTCAACGGTGTGTGCGAAGTTCCCGATCCATGCTGGATTCGCATGAGAGCTATAGCCCAAGCCGTCTCATCCTGAGAGGAGGCCTGTGCCCGGCAGTGGGACATAAATGGTACGATATTGTAATTAGAAATAACTAACCAAGGTCCACATTCGATGGCTGTGTTTTTTTTTAGAAATTCCCAAGTATGTATATATGTGGCGAACTGGCACCATCTGCCATCCAGTAGGAGTACCAACTTACGACATTCTAACTACTCCCAGCACCATCTAGTCATCGAACGTACTTCGCAGTTTCAGTTTTACATCACGCTGACGAAGTTTCTCAAGTCGGTTGCATAAATACAACTTCCAACTATCTTCCTTCGGACTTCGGTCCCCAGGCATAGCATCTGCCTGGAGAGAGATCTCTCTATTGCGCTCTTTCCCACATACTTATATCGAAAATAGTAAACTACACAACCTTGTATAGGTACCTATTACCTATCTGAATTCATGGATTATTTATTACATTTACATTTTACTCATCACACGGACACCTATTCCAAATTTCTAAATAAGGCCAGACTCTCGGTCCGAACTACAATTTTGTTGCTCTCTCGGGTTTTAAAACCATGGGTCCATGGGGTCCCGGCGCGGCGCTTACAAGCTTATTTTCATAGTTGCAAAAACGCTTGGTCGATGCAACTTGTGACCAAAGGGTTGGCAGTTTTCTTTCTCAAATAATCAGCATCGCTGTTCAGCGAGGAAACGCTGCCAGCATTTTGGGCATCATGCCACGGGGGCCTTATTTAGATTCTATTCAGTTAGTTTTAGCAAACATTATAAAACAGAAACGTAACTGACTGACTGATCAACGCGCAGCCCAAACCCCTGGACCTAGAAAGCTGAAATTTGACAAAGAGGTTCTTTTTATAATGTACGCCCGGGATAAGGCAGGATTTCTTACGAGATAGAGAGTTCTGCTATGGGAGCGAAGCCGCGGGCGCAAGCTGAATGTGATATCAATGTCTGGAATTGATATTATCCACAAACAAGTTACCATCAACTTGCCTCTCAAAGTTAGCACGATATAAGATAAGGTGTTGTTTATTTGCAGAAACTATTACAATCACTTTCCATACTTTTCTGCCGGTTCAGCGTTTGCTCAAACTTTCATTTCAAACTCGAATCGCCCCTGCGTTTAAAAAAGCAATCCACCGGCAAACTCGCATTTTAACGGTTTCATTAAGACAGATACTGGCAACTCCCAAATCAACCAGCAATCCGCCGGTGTTGCCTGAATAAACTTTATAATCCAAGTAAAACACCCCCGGCGTGTTTGAGCCAAAAATAAAAACAACATTTGCACAGCCCGTGGAGAGCGCAATAAAAAATTAATTACAATTTAATCTACAAAAACGCGAGCGTGCGGAGAGCGTGGGCCTCTGGAAGTGGCAACACCGATGTATGCAACGGGGGTCGACTTTTGAATCTCACCGTTGACTAAAATTCTCATGACCATGATATCAAATACGAATGCCTACTCACTCGTAAATGAGATCACTGAGTGACTTCTTGACCACTGCCAGTGACAGCTATCCTCAATCTACTATGTTGACTCGCTTGTCTATGACAGAAACGCAAATCAGCTGCACGTTAGTCGACGGGTATGACATTCAAAAATAAGGCTTTTGGCAAATAGTGATATCAATATAATGGGTGAGAATTTAGTCACCAAGTGAGATTCAAAAACCGATCCCGACCTCCTACCATACTAACGTTTATCGACGAAGTAAAGCACTTGTCCCTCTCACACTTGCATATTTGTTAGAAAGTGACGAATGCTTTGTGTTTTCGATAAAATTTTGCGTATTAGCACTGCTGGTTTAGTTTATTGCCTTTTTGTAGTGTTACCCTGCATAATTTGCATATTTATCAAAAACTATTGTAAGGATTTTATAAACATAATCTCTCCATTTGGTGGTTAAACTCTTATTTTATCTACACATTCATCATCACCAGCCTTTTACGTCCCACTGCTGGGCACAGGCCTCCTCTTAGAATGAGAGGGCTTGGGCTATAGTTCCCACGCGGGCCCAGCAGCAGGTTATCTACACATTACCATATACTAAAAACTTTGAGCTTCACTTTCAAGTATTTAAAAATATGACACACCATGCGTTTTTGTGACTATCTTACATTGCTACTGTAATAATATCGAGCTGTCAGCATTGCTGACGACGAAACGTATTCTTCTAATATTTCTATTCTAAGCTTAAACCATGAAACAGCCGTGAATAACCTTAGATAATGACACCCCCAGCGAATGCTGTGCCATTTCTGGCACATCCAGTGCCCTATGTGGCACTGCCTGTGCCTGAGGCGTTCCCAGCGTGCCTAATGTGATTTTTTAAAGTCCCTGCCATGGCGATTAGATGGAGCTCGGGGAATCTGGCCAATTGCCGAATACTTTACATGGGGTACGAGGTATTTACACTGAAACAACTATGTTACTGTTGTTGTGAAACTACCGTGAGATCCGAGATCACGGTCTAAAGTCTCGTATACATACCCATAAAGCAGACAGACGGGAGGCGCCTTTGGCTTATCTATGCACTACAATTTTTCTGCCACTTTTTGAGGGAGACGAGGAACACATACGTACAGCACACGTCTACGCAGTCCTTTTTTGGGACTTAAAACACTTTAAAAACTTAATTTTAAAATGAACTTCTCATGAACGGACGAAAACGCTGACGGCCTCGATTTTCTGTACCTATAAATTATCCGTGTCACATACAATACAATGTCACATCACATTCGGAAGTGAAATGCGAATGACGTTTAGAACTTTAGTTGTTTTCCGTTCTTTACAAATTCTATGACGTCACGATCATGGCTCGGAGCGTTTTCGACTTTTCAAAGTACAGAGGGGACTGATTTTTGAATCTCACTTGGTGACTAAATTCTCACCTATGACATTGATATTTGCCAAAAGCCTTATTTTTGAATGTCATACCCGTCTACCAACATGCAGCTAATTTGCGTTTGTGCCGTAGAAAAACGAGTCAACATAGTGGATTGAGGTTAGCTGTCACTGCAAGTGGTCAAGAAGTCACTCAGTGATCTCGTTTACGAGTGCTGGGTGGGGCATTCGTATTTGATATCATGGGCATGAGAATTTTAGTCACCGGGTGAATTTCAAAAACCGATCCCCTGGTTAAAAGATAAATTCGTAAACTGAATTTACACGACAATTTTCTACTGTTAGGTATGTTTTAAAATCGATATATTTAGGTCCGCTAGACGTAATACTAAATTAAATAATTACAATTATTTTATAATTTTTTGATGACTCCACTTAACAACCAGCGATTGCGTTTCATGGCGTAAACATTTCTCTTAACAAAATACCACGGCGACGTTTCCTCGCAAA
Source organism: Clepsis dumicolana (assembly GCA_963691665.1). NCBI lineage: Eukaryota > Metazoa > Arthropoda > Insecta > Lepidoptera > Tortricidae > Clepsis > Clepsis dumicolana. The sequence continues at coordinate 2,396,415 of OY829505.1, read as the reverse complement.
AGGGGAATTGAAGCCTCGCACTAACTTTAATAGTTTCGTGGAAAATGTTACACAGTAAAACGTAGAATTTAACTTATAATAGCCATTTATTCCGCGCTTTTCCACCTTGTGATCGCGTATAAGGTTAAGTCGTAAGCGCGCTTCGATTCCTTAGCCTCCAGGATATCACAAATGACTGGACAGAAAATTGCACTTAATCCCCAATGAAAAACCTATTAAAATATGATAAATATACAGCTGTTTGATCGCTGATTATTGGGAAGATAATGCGAAATGGTCACTTTGTATGCCTTTTAAAAGGGAGTTACAATGAAGTAGTATTAGTAGCCTAAGGCTTAGAATTTTCCAGTCTTTAAATCCGTGGTCACAAAATTGTGGTCGGTCACTCGGAACGAGCGGAGAGTCGCGCGGTTTTAAGGCGTCACTCACCCATACGAATCGTAAGTGCCTACGCGAAAAAAGGATAACTACCTACTTACATAATTACTCGTCTTGCAAGTAAGAATAAACATTAGATCCGATAGTGCTTTTTAAGCTAGGGTGGTTACAATTATGAATTAAATTCCTCCTTTGCCGCTATGAAAAATTTCAAACCTTGTATATCTACCTAAGACTTTTAGTTTATTTACACACACATTTAAAAAGTACCGACATCTCATATACATCAAATTGAATACTTGATACCGAGTTACTCGGCGTTTATCAGTACTAGCGTTATAAAGCTCGTATAACCGCTTCCGAGCAGAGTTAAAGCTGTTTAACGTGTCCATAAAGGTTGTAGCGCAGCTTATGTAAAGGTTTGATTAAAATAGGCAGTATAAAAACTGTTTGCGTGTATGAAACAGCGGATATAGATCGTAAACAGAAAGGATGAGTCTCAGATTTTGTTTGTAATTATTTATTTATGGTATGCCGTCCTCGGGAATTTTTGACGCAGTCGACGCCGATCGCCACACAAAGCTACGAAAGAAATCACACTATAGGCAGTAGAAAAACCTTTCCCACGGGCCAGGCTAAAATCAATCTTATGACAATGTCATAAGCATTTTGACAGGGGCACAGGGGAAAGCGTATCACTTTAACTGTACTAACAATTATGTTGTAAGTAGATGTACGTCATTATGCTCACAAAACAATCGAAAAACATGTTCCGAAGATATTGACATTATGCGCGCAAGTTTGGTACTTATTTGACAGCGACAAAGGTCAAAGAGGTTACAATTATCTACCTCTTTTTAACCGACTTCAAAAAAAAGGAGGTTCTCAATTCGTCGGAATATTTTTTACATGTAATACTAGCTGTTGCCCGCGACTTCGTTCGCGTAGATTTCGGTTATCGAACCACATAATTTTCCCGAATAAAAAGTAGCCTATGTTATTTCTCAATATTCAAACTATCTTCTTACCAAATTTCATTTATATTGGTGCAGCGGTTTTCCCGTGCAGAGGTTACAAACAGACAGACAGAGAGACAGAGAGACAGAGTTACTTTCGCATTTATAATATTAGTTAGGAAGTTAGGATTAGGATATCATTAACTACAAACTCTATAATAAGTATGCTAGTGGCTCTGAGAGCTGTAGACCTGGCGACCTCATTTCTGAATATTATTTTTTTTATAAAAAAAATATGTTAACTTTTGCGCAGTCGGGTGCCGTCTTTTTAACCGACTTCAAAAAAGGTGAAAGTTCTACGTTCCACTGTATGTTTTTTTTTGTATTTGTAGGCCTTCCGTAGGTACGGCACCCGACTGCGCAAAAGTTAACATAAAGTTAGCACCAATAGTTGCTAAGCAATAATAACAATGATCTGCACAAGCTCTTATGTCTATTAGTGTGCTTAGATGACTGTGAGCGCTTCGGTTGCTTGGTAACTATTGCTGCTAACTGTACCTACATGGCGATACGATAACGTTACTACTCGATTTATGGTGAAAAGTCGTACTCCCTGTAGTTCTATTCTAAGTACTTATAACATAACTTATAGGACAACACCTCCCCTTTTCATGGAGGGTTAAAATTCGTCCACAGCCTGAGGGGTTGCCTCTCTGGTGGTCCCAGCGGAGAATTAAAGCCTCCAGATAAGTCACAAGTAATGTGTAAATTGAAGAAATTTTCCAAGTATTTTCTCACTCAGTTTTCCTGCTAGCTGAAAAAGTTTCGGTTGACAGAAGATTCTGGGGTATTATTCACTAACTTGTGCCCTGCGGCTTTGCCCCCGTGAAATGTTTCAAAATGGGCTACTTCCCTATCCCATGGGAATTTCGAAAAATCCCTTCTTAGTACACCTCTAGGATACTGAAGGTATATGCTTGCCAAATTTCGGGTCTCTAGGTTCAGTGGTTTAGGCTGTGCGTTGTCTGTCAGTCTGTCAGTCTTATAGGTGTTTTATAGGTATAGATTGCCGGGAATTCGCTTTGTCGTAAAAAAGCGGGGATAGCCAAGTGGCTTGACCTATGGCTTCTCTAGCAGAGGGTCGTGGGTTCGAGCCCCGGCTTTGCATTTACATTTATATACAAATTAATAAATACAATTTACGTCCTCACCCCGGACCAGTCTGAAAACCAAGAAATCAATATTCTACCAATTGTGGAAAACGTGGCTCATTACAACACGACTGCCCATAGTAAGTAAAGAGTGTATTGTTTTAGGGTTCCGCACCTCAAAAGGAAAAACGGTACCCTTATAGTATCACTTTGTTGACTGTCGGTCGGTCTGTCTCTCTGTCCCTTTTTCTCTGGAACGCGTGGAGGTAAATTAATATCAAATACTTGTCCCTGGAAGCTGTGAAAAAAATAGAATTTCTAAGTCAATTCAATCAAAAGATACAGTAATTAAAAAGGTCGTTTCCATACAAATTGACGCGTACTTTGAAACCTAAACTGTGTTTCCAATTGTCCTAGAAACTTGAAATTTGGTAGGAATTTAGCTTTTATAGCACAACCACTCAGAAAAATCTGAAAACCTTATTTTTTTATGTGTGTCTGTACAGACACACATAATAAACATATATATACATATTGCAGACCAATATAAAATGACCCCACACTGAGTACATTTTGCTTAGGAGCAGGGCTCTGCTAACACTGGAGAAAAGTCGGAAAACTTTGTACGGAACCTTCGGTGCGCGAGTCCGACTAGCACTTGGCCGGTTTTTTTAATTCTTATTTATTGCATTCCACAAAAAAATACCAAAGAAATTGTAACACCGTCGCAATCATATTCCCATTTTAATTCCAATATTATCGCCTTCGAAATTATAAAGGCACATTGTATCCACCCGACACCTCACACACAATTTGTACTAAAGCGTGCATTCCCAAACACTTAGTACACCCTCGGAAATTACAATAGATATCTCAATAGCGAAATACAAGATAAGTGCTCTAAACCTGATCGACCGGAACCGCTTGATACCTCTTGACAATTAACACCACGTTACCTCTGCACCCCGTCAAAAAATCCTGTTACCACCTCAGTGTTACTTTCCAATTAGCAACGCTAAATGTAACTTGGTAGGTCCCTACAGTTTTCATGGCGGGGTAGGTCTTGGTTAACTGGTTTTCGAAGGGTAAAGGCCCCGGTTTTGGTCGCGTGCCACACACGCGCCTGATTTTTGGCCCCATCACACGAAGTTTAGTTCGATTGACGTCAAGCTTCTAATTGCTGTCGGCGGTCGGTTGACACATTAAATTTCGGCTTCACTTTACGGATGTGTTTTTTAGTATTCCAATGTTATTTATTAAATTAACGAGCGACAACAGGACAAGTTCACGAGTTTGATACAAAAAAAGAAGATTTGTCAAAATAAAATCATTTCACATTTTCACTTAGGTATCAAGCTTCCGAGAATACCCATAAAACCGATGCCTCACTTATTACTGCAATTAAAACGATTTTTTAATTTAAAAAAACTAATAAAAGGAGGCGGTTTGATCACTGATAATGATGACGTAAATGTAATTCGATACAAAATTCATAGGTCGGTACTAACTATTGTAACTTGTTTTTAGAAAGAAATACTTTGTGTCAAGTTTCTTCTTGGCAATCGTGGTCTTTCCGAAAGCGCTGGTAGACTCCAAAAAATGACGTGTAAAAGAGCATTCAACTGACTATATTGCTGAATAAAATTATGGAATTCGTATTTTTTTATAGAAAAAAAATCAATTCGATAATTTAAGTATGCGCGACTTTTTTGTCTTTTTTAGGGTTCCGAACCTTAAAAGGAAAAAACGGAACCCTTATAAGATCACTTTGTCGTCCGTCTGTCTGTCTGTCAAGACCCTTTTTCTCTGGAACGCGTGGAGGTAGCATGCTGAAATTAATATCAAATACTCAAGCCTGCAGTTCAGTGAAGCTGTGTAGCTGTGAAAAAATCAAACTTCTAAGTCAAAGCAATCAAAAGATACAGTCATTAAAAAGGTGGTTTCCATACAAATTGCCGTACTCTGAAAACCTAGAGTGTACTTCCAGTTGTCCTAGAAACTTGAAATTTGGTATTAAGGTAGCTCTTATAGCACAACCACTCAGAAAATTCTCAAAATCTAAAATTTTCATGTCTATCTGTAGATTTCATGGCCAACACTGCGTACATTTTGCTTAGGAACAGGGCTCTGCTAACACTAGACATCTTCAAACATGTGAAAAAGCGTTAAAATCTTTGTACGGAGCCCTCGTGCGCGAGTCCGACTCGCACTTGTCCGGTTTTTTTTAATTTTTCAAACGGACGATATTCAAAAATGAGGTCGCGAGATCTACAGTTCGCGGAGCCTCTAGTAATTAATCATACAAGTGTCTCCGCTCTAGCTGCAACAGCGGCGAGTGTCACCGGTCTCGGGAGACCTGGCACGTGCTCGTTGCAAATAGATTAGTTTACAAGCCCGGAGTGTGACAGACAGACACTCGTGCAGATTATATGTATGAACTTTATTGGCAGACATTTGAAACCTATACATCAATTAGGAATGTAATTTTTAATCAGTAATGCTTGGGGGTCCATTTTTGTAGTAGGAGAGCCATGCTGTAGCTATTTGCTGCCGTACGAATGGGCCTGCTCGTCCGGGGAAGTACCATTCTCTCGCAGAAAATCGGCGTGAGCACCAGAGCGCCTAGCGTAATCGCCGACCAGAGGGTCGAGCACGACTTTTCGAATCCTGAGTCACGTAAAATCGAATAGTAAACGTTGTCGAGTTTGTATGACGTTTGGAACAGCGCCCGCCCTTGAGCGTATTTGGAACCAAAATTTAGTATGAGGTTTCTCGATCTCGAAACGATAACCGTAACGTTACGCAGGACTCGACAAGTCGTGCTCGACCCTCAGGCCAAGAAATACGTCTCGATCGCGTTCGCGCTTAACAATTCTCATACTATTTGACACTTTTAACGCAAACGCGATCGAGACGTATTTTGTGCTTTTTGATTACACTAAGAGCACAGCACCCCTGTTGCGTTTCGTTCGGTCAGTGAGAGTGCCGGAGGCAAGATCCCCCCCCCTCCCCCCTTTCCTCTATCCCTGTTCCTCCTTAAAGGCCGGCAACGGACTAGTGACTCTTGAGGTTGCTGGTTCTCATGGGTGGCGGTGATCGCTTACCATGAGGTGACCCGCAGCTCGTTTGACTGCATCTTTCAATAAAAAATAAGTTAAGGTTCATGACGAAGCAAGTTAATGAACCGTATTCAACCGAGCGAGCGAAGAGTCTTCGTTTCGGCTTGAGCAAAAATGCTTTCGTATGTCCGTCTGTCCGGCTGTTTTCCTCTTCAGCCATTGACTTTGGGTCTAGTACAAAATTCACGAAAAATGTATCCCAGTACAACACGGCATTTTTCGATGACAGCCATACGTCATAGCGCTGTCGTTCGACCAAACTAAGACTGGCTGACGCTCGATTAGTGGTCTTTTGGTTCGGACGTTTTCAAGCGCTAACTTAAGTGAATGTCTACAGGTCACATTATTTTCTAAACCGTTTCTCGTGAAATTTTGTGAGCAGGTTCGGTAATTATAATATAATTTTTGGTCGATTCCTTTTTGTAATTTAAAAAAAAAACGAAAAACTCACTAGCTAAGTATAGATCGTGACTTAAACGCACAAGTTTGACTGCTGTAAGCTTTAACAATGCGTCACTCACCCCAAAGCAATACAAATTGCCATAATCTAATAATGGTCTCCATAGTGCAGTAAAGTGCCATCGAACGCACTACCCCAAGACTTATTATAGTACAACAAAATAATAATTTGTAACAAAATAATGTTACATGTACACCCATATCATAAGTCCTCTATTATTACATATGTATGTAATGACCAGAATTGCGACAGCAGTAACGTAAGTCATTACGATAACGAATCAGATATCGCAATGAGTTTCACATTTGGAACATCTTCAAAAACCAACACAATATTTACAATCATCATGTCAGCCGAAAGACGTCCGCTGCTGGCCGGCGGCCTCCCCCGCGGCTCTCCACTCAGACCGGTCTTGTGCTTTCCGCATCCACCGCGGTCCCGAGATCTTTACCAGGTCGTCGCTCCATCTTGTTGGAGGCCTACCGACAGCTTGTCTCCCGGTCCGTTGACGCCATTCGAGAACCTTCTGACCCTGTTCGGGCTATGTCGGTAACTTTAGTTCTACTGCGGATTTCATCATTTCTGATTCTGTCCCGCAGTGATATTAATTTACAATAAAATAAATAAATAGTCTATTTAGTCACCGGTGAGATTAAAAAACACCAACTTTGTAGAAATCACTGAATTTAGTCACCGGGTGAGATTCAAAAATCGATCCCCATCTTCCCTTGCGTACATTTCAATATCGGTGCCTTTCGCGTAACCACAATATTAATAATCTACTGTATAATTATAATTAACTAAGCGGATTATCTAATTAACAGCAAATGCGGATGTAGTGGGCATTTGGCATACCGGTATTAACTTGGATAACCCCGTTTTAACATTCTAGTTATCCTAATCCTAACTAATATTATAAATGCAAAAGTAACTCTGTCTCTCTGTCTGTCTGTTTGTTACCTCTTCACGGGAAAACCGCTTCACCAATCTAGATGAACTTTGGTAAGAAGATAGTTAGTATATTCAGGAATAACATAGGCTACTTCTTATTCGGGAAAAATATATAGTTCCCGCGGGATATCGATAACCACAACAGCTAGTAGTGAAATAAAACAGATCACTCACGTGTACAAGTTGACTAATTCGTAGTCCTACCTCTGGGAATGCACGAGCCGCGGCTCTGCCAGCGCGACTACTAGGCACAGCTGACAAAACTACCCTCGTTTTCATCATCATTTTTAACCTCCGACGAAAAAGAGGGGTGTTGTAAGTTTGACCTGTGTATGATGTGTATCTATCTGTGGCATCATTCAATGCGGTTTTTTGTAACCGAAAGTTTTTTTGCGAAAAAACGCCCCGGTTTTTGCGTCGGGGGGTGAAAAAAATACCAGGGGATCGATTTTTGAATCTCACGCGGTTACTGAATTCAGTGACTTCTAAAAAGTTCGTATTTTTGAATCTCACCGGTGACTAAAATTCTGATGCCCATGATATCAAATACGAATGCCCCGAGCTACTCGTAAACGAGATCACTGATTGACTCCTTGACCACTGGCAGTGACAACTAACTTCAATCTACTATGTTGACATGCTTGTCTATGACGAAAACGCAAATTAGCTGCATGTTAGTAGACGGGTATGATTTTCAAAAATAAGACTTTTGGCAAATAGTGATATCAACGTCATGGGTGAGAATTTAGTCACCAAGTGAGATTCAAAAATCGATCCCGTACCAGTGCACTCTCATGCAACAAAAATCTCAGTAAAAATGTATAGGCAATCGATTCACCGCACACCCCTTCAGTAACCGGACCAGACATGAAATGTTAAAATACGTACTTATTTGTAACAATTAAATAACCAAAATCGGCTTCCGGTCACCGGTCTGTAATCGCTGGCTTCGAACCGGCACGTGCCGTCGGTTACGGAACCCTTCATTCAACGGTTGTTTGGCTCAAGTCCTTGTCATAATTGAATTAAAAAAACTTTTGACAAAAACTAAAGCTGACTTCAAGTAACATCTGATCTTTAATGTAACATTGTAATGCTATCTATTAGTGGCTTAAGTGCGTTGTGAGCGCGCGTAAACGTTTTCGCTCGCTGTTCACTGATTAATCTGTATCTTTGTAAATGTATTGAATAATAAATAAATAAATAAAAAAAAGTAGAAAAGACACAAAATAATCCTATAAAGTTAGCATGTCAACATACTAGATTGAGGTTAGCTGTCACTGCCAGTGGTCAAGAAGTCACTCAGTGATCTCGTTTACGAGTGGGTAAGGGCATTCGTATTTGATATCATGGGCATACGAACTTTTTAGAAATCAATGAATTTTGTCACAGGGCGAGATTCAAAAATCGATCTCCAATCCCCCAGGTTGTTGGCTGTCAGTTTGATGAAAAAAGAAATTTCAGAATCTACGATAGCATGAATCATAACATAACCCTCTCTGCGTTCGGGTAATGGCCAAGCTCTGTAATAAAGGGGGAGCAAAACAACTAAACTTTTGTAATTGAGATTAGCGCGGGCTTTTCATTATAATTATGATTTTAATTGGAAGCGGACGCGCGTTTTCCAGCTTCAGTTCTCCGTTCTGGTGTACGAGCGGCAAATAAGTTTTCGAGCAACGTTTTCAGTGAACACAGACGAATGGAGTACCTACTAAAATATTTTTACACCCATATAACAGCGGATATGACACGCGAAGAAAACGCGGATGCTACGGGGACGATACGCGGCTGCTACGGGGAAAATACGCGGTTGCTACGGGGACGATACGCGGTTGTTACGAGGATGATACGTGGATGCTACAGTCACTAAACTCGTTATGCGCGGTTATGAAATGCTGTGGACACGTCATATGTGATCACCACTGCCTATAAACACCCGCAACCCCGCGGGGTTTGCAGATGCGTTGCCAACCTACTTATGCCCAAAACACACAGATAGTGGGTCGGCTGCGGGTCGATGGCGGGCTTATTCAGGTATCAACACACAGAATACGGGCGCGGGTCGGGCCAAAATATATACGTGCTCGTCCTGACCCACGCCCGACCCGCTTCCGTCCTGTGCGCGTTTAACTCTTTAATCAAGAACTGACGCTACGACAAAACACTTTTGGAATTGAGGTAAAAATACTTTTGACCTTTTGAATGCCATTGACTGATATATTCGCACCACTGGTTCAACGCCAACGACGTATATATCCGTCATGGTTGACAGCGGAAAATAGACTGGAGTGTCTGCGGGGTAAGGTTGACATTAGCTCTGGTGTATATCTGTCATTGGCGTGTGAGTACGGACCAACCACGCTCTGGACACCGCATCTTCTATAATTTACTTGGAAAGTCATTACGAAAAAAGCCGCGGTGAGCGGGCCGCGGGAACGTGTCGTGATTGGTTCATAGCTTGTCATCTGGTCGAAAGTGAGCCGCGAGTCGAGGCTAAAGAGATTTATAGGTGCAAATGAGCATTTGCGTTTCGGAAACGTTCGCCCTGACATTTGGTGTCCAGAGGCTGGTTAGTCCGTGCGTGTGAGGACTTTTGAATTTGACATAGCGTTGAAAAGGTTAATTAAATTTTTATTTTACTCGCCGCAATAACTTTGAACACGAACCACCTTTTTCACGGACCGTACTTTCCCGTTGTAGGGCTCTTCCGGAGGGGGCCGCCACATCCGGAGGTACCCCCTCGCATTGTCTCGCTTTTAATACATACAGAAAGAACTACATACACACAGAAATTATGATATTAAGCGGTCTACATATGTGCATATGTATATAAAGGATTGGAATACATTTGTCTAGTCACTTTTTTAAACGAGATTTTAATCTCAAAATGTAGAGCACTCGATCTATACTTCTATACTTACTGCTAATATTATAAATGCGAAAGTAACTCTGTCTCTTTGTCTGTCTGTTGGTTACCTCTTCACGGAAAAACCGCTGCATCAATCTAGATGAAATTTGGTAAGAAGATAGTTTGAGCATTAAGGAATAACATAAGCTACTTTTTATTCGGGAAAATTGTAAATCTGCGCAGACGAGGTCGCGGGCAACAACTAGTAGACTATAAGTTACCACTCAATTACAGTTTTCATCGCTTTAAAAAAAGATGTATAAGAAAATTACATGGATAATTACATCGTTCCAAACTTTCGAATCGCGATAACTCAAAATGTTGCTAAGGTAAGGTGACCAGACATGTTCTTTTCGTGTACACTTCATGTTAAATAAAAATAGGCCAACGCTGCGTAATTTGAGTACTAAGTATAAATGGAGATGAACCAGCATGCTTATGCCATTATTCATAAACGTCACTCAAGCATCTATTAGTTAAAATAGGTTTTGTCTTCTTCTTACTAGCGGAAATGTCAACGTGACGAAAAGAGACAAACGAACTTTAACGGCATTTTACTCGTAGTTAAAATAGGTTTATGAATAAGGTTATTGTCTAACTCGTTTGGGAATCAGCCTCGTGCTCATTATTAACCTCCGACGAAAAAGAGGAGTGTTATAAGTTCGACCTGTGTATCTGTGTAACTGTGTATCTGTCTGTGGCATGCTGATTTTTTATCGATAGCTAAGTTTCAATAAAATCTGCTTACCCGTTTTTGAAATTTAGAACATCAAAATTACAATGCCGGGGGTTTTTCAACTTTTATAAGTTAGTTAGGTTATTTAAACTCTGTGCAAATACGAGCTCTTACTTAATTTCACTTGTCTGGTGGCAACACATCTGCAAACCCCCCGGGTTGTGGGTGTCTATGGGCAGTGGTGATTACTTACCATCAAAACTTACCAAAAGGGAGTATTTTAATAAAAATAAATAATAAATATCATGGGACAATTGACACCAATTGACCTAGTCCCAAACTAGGCAAAGCCTGTACTATGGGTACTAGACAACGGATAAACATACTTATATAGATAAACACATACTTATTATACATATTAAACATCCAAGACCCGAGAACAAACATTCGTATTCATCATACAGACATCTGCCCCGTCCGGGAGTCGCACCGGGACCTCAAGCTTCATAGTCAGGGTCTCTAACCATTAGGCTATTCGGTCTTCATTTTATTCATCGTGTTGCGAAAATTTAACTCTGGTTTCCAGCTTCAGATTTAACCTCCCCAAGCAAGGCTTTGCTAACCCTCTAGAGGGTTTTATGCACTAGTCTAGCATTTTATTACGATTCCTAGACGATCAGATTTACTGTACAGTACAGCCGTGTAAGTGAGAATAAGTTTTCAGTAAATAAACCCTTTTTTACCAGACTTCAAAAAAGGAAGAGGCTCTCAGTCGTTTTTAGGTTTCCGCTACTCTAAAGGAAAAACGGAACCCTTATAGGATCACTTTGTTGATTTGTCTGTCAAGACCCTTTTTCTCTGAAACGCGAGGAGGTAGTATGCTGAAATTAATATCGAATACGTACTCGAGCCTGCTGTCCCTTGAACCTGTGAAAAAATCAAACTTCTATGTACTTAACGCAATCAAAAGATCATTAAAAAGGTTGTTTCAATACGAATTGTCGTACCGTGAAAACCTTAAGGGTAGGTACTTCCAGTTGCCTTAGAAATTTGAAATTTGGTATGAAGCTCTTATAGCACAACCACCCAGTAAACCTATATGTCACAGACCAATATAAAATGACCCCACACATCATAAAACACTGGGGAAAAGCGGGAAAAATCTTTGTACGGAACACTCGGTGCGCGAGTCCGACTCGCACTTGGCCGGTTTTTTTCGTATGTCCCCAGATTAGTTGGAGACGATTTTCATCATCATTATCATGTCAGCCGATTGACGTCCACTGCTGGACATAAGCCTCCCCCGCGGCTCTCCACTCAGACCGGTCTTGTGCTTTCCGCATCCATCGCGGCTCCGCGATCATTACCAGGTCGTCGCTCCATCTTGCTGGAGGCCTACCGACAGCTCGTCTCCCGGTCCGCGGACGCCATTCGAGAACCTTCTGACCCCATCGGCCATCGGTCCTGCGAGCAATGTGCCCCGCCCACTGCCACTTAAGTTTCGCAATTCTTCGGGCTATGTCGGGCTAAGAAGACTTTACCGATTAGGAAATTTTGAAAAGCTCCCAAGTACTTGCTTTGTGTTTGTAACAAATATTTGTAAGTACAGTTCTCTTGATATAAAGTTGATACGACCTCCGCACGTCATAACCAAGTATTTTTCTGGCGCAAAATTCACTTGTTTCGCTTTTTTTTAATCGAGCGCTGACGTCACACGTGCTTTGCGCGCGCGTCAGTTGCAGGAACCTAAAAGGGTTCCCCGGATACATTAAGGCCCTAGTCACGAGCTCTGGCGGGTTGTAATAAAAATCAAATGATTTATTTTAGATTTTTTGCCCACGTGTAATATTTAAAAATGGGCTAGTTCCCTATCCCGTGGGTATTTCAAAAAATGTTATGAGCAGGTTCGCTATAAGCGGTACTTTATGCAACTATTACATAGGTAATGAGGGTCCTTCAAACACGAGTGTTTTTATGAAGTGTTTTTATTTAATAAAATTACACGAGTGTTTTAAGGCCTAATTATGTAGAGTTGCATACATTACTTTATCTACACACACACGTTTTAAGTACTCTAAGATGGGATCAGAAGCCGAAAGCATAATAAACTTGTCACGAATTTGGCTGTTTTTTTAATCATAGACGAACATTATCGAGCTGACGTTTCGTATCGATTTTTTTTCAGTTGAGGCCTAGGCCTATTTTTAGGTTTTTGAAGAAGAAAATTGACAGCCGCAATGATGGTCATTACCTACAGTTTCTGGACGCATAATAGAGGACTTACGATATTTGTGCAGATAAATTGACATTTCATCCGATGACGAATGTCGAAATGTTACTCAATAGGGCCTTAGCTCAGCTCAATCATTGACAATCGAATGTCAGTCTTAGTCATTCAAATAACAGGCAGTTGTGGTCGATATAAGCCTGAAAAAAGGGTACATCACGAAATATTAATAACATGCTTAATTCTTTGTACTTATAAATATAATTATTGTTGTTTATACTGTGTTGTGTGCTGTGTTTATAATTATCATTATTTACACTATGGCAATACAGCAATAAAGAGTTTGATTTTGAATTTGAAATCCGCTTCCGCTCACCCCTCGCGCTGCCCCTGTCCAGCTCCCGAAGGAACCACACGAGCGATAAAAGCTTCATACATTATGGACTACGGGCCGAAATCGAAAAATTAAAAACAACGCCATCTGCCCGTCGGCCGCGTAATTACTCAGCCGCGCCGTCGGAACAAGCGTAAGCGACAAACCTTTTACACCCTAACGACTGGCCGCCGATTTCGAGATACATTGCAATATTATGAATAAAATGCAATATAATGTAATAGCTATGCCGTGCGATACATATATACAAAGACTAGTATTTTGGGTGGGGGCCGCGGGCCCCGAGGGGCCCGCGGAGGGTTCCCTGCCACCATGTTTTTTTTATATCCTTAACCTAACCAATTATCAAACTAAGCAACTAACCAAGTATCAAACTATCAAACTAACAAATTAATCAACTTACCAACTAACCAACCAACCAACCAACCAACCAACCAACCAACCAACCAACAAACAAACCAACCAACCAACCAAAACACCAACCAACCAACCAACCAACCAACTAACAAACTAAACAACTAACCAAATAACCAACTAACCAACTAACACACCAACCAACCAACAAACAAACCAACCAACCAACCAAAACACAAACCAACCAACCAACTAAAACACCAACCAACCAACCAACCAACTAACCAACAAACAAACCAACCAACCAACCAAAACACCAAACAACCAACCAACTAACAAACTAACCAACTTACCAAATAACCAGCTAACCAACTAACACACCAACCAACCAACAAACAAACCAACCAACCAACCAAAACACCAACCAACCAACCAACCAACCAACCAACCAACCAACCAACAAACAAACAAACAAACAAACAAACAAACCAACCAACCAACCAAAACACCAACCAACCAACCAACCAAAACACCAACCAACCAACCAACCAACCAACCAACCAACCAACTAACAAACTAACCAAATAACCAACCAACAAACTAACCAACAAACCAACAACCAATCAACCAACCAACTAACAAACTAACCAAATAACCAATCAACTAACCAACCAATCAACCAGCCAACCAACTAACCAACCAACCAACCAACCAACCAACAAACTAACCAACTAACCAACCAACCAATCAACCAACCAACTAATAAACTAACCAACTGACAAACTATCAAACTACCAAACTAACCAAATAACCAAGTATCAAACTACCAAACTAACCAACTAACCAAGTATCAAACTACCAAACTAACCAACTAACCAAGTATCAAACTATCAAACTACCAAACTAACCAACTAACCAACTATCAAACTACCAAACTAATCAACTAACCAACTATCAAACTACCAAACTAACCAACTATCGAACTGTCAAACTAACCAAGTATCAAACTATCAAACTACCAAACTAACCAACTAACCAACTATCAAACTACCAAACTAACCAACTAACCAAGTATTAAACTATGAAACTAACCAACTATCAAACTATCAAACTACCAAACTAACCAATTAACCAAGTATCAAACTAACCAACTAACCAACCAACCAACCAACAAACCAACTAACCAAATAACCAACCAGCCAACCAACCAACCAACCAACCAACCAATCAACCAACCAACAAACTAACCAACTAACAAACTAACCAAATAACAAACCAACCAATCAACCAACCAACCAACCAACCAACAAACCAACCAACCAACCAACCAACCAACCAACCAACCAACAAACTAACCAACTAACCAACCAACCAAGTATCAAACTACCAAACTAACCAACTAACCAAGTATCAAACTATCAAACTACCAAACTAACCAACTAACCAAGTATCAAACTACCAAACTAACCAACTAACCAAGTATCAAACTATGAAACTACCAAACTAACCAAGTATCAAACTATCAAACTACCAAACTAACCCACTAACCAACTATCAAACTACCAAGCTAACCAACTAACCAAGTATCAAACTAACAAACTAACCAAGTATCAAACTATCAAACTACCAAACTAACCAAGTATCAAACTATCAAACTACCAAACTAACCAACTAACCAACTATCAAACTACCAAACTAACCAACTAACCAAGTATCAAACTACCAAACTAACCATCTAACCAAGTATCAAACTATCAAACTACCAAACTAACCAACTAACCAAGTATCAAACTATCAAACTACCAAACTACCAAACTAACCAACTAACAAACTATCAAACTACCAAACTAACAAACTAACCAACTATCAAACTACGGAACTAACCAACTAACCAAGTATCAAACTATCAAACTACCAAACTAACCAACTAACCAACTATCAAACTACCAAACTAACCAACTAACCAACTATCAAACTACCAAACTAACCAACTAACCAAGTATCAAACTATCTAACTACCAAACTAACCAACTAACCAACTATCAAACTACCAAACTAACCAACTAACCAACAATCAAACTACCAAACTAACCAACTAACCAACTATCAAACTACCAAACTAACCAACTAACCAAGTATCAAACCAACAAACTAACCACCTAACCAAGTATCAAACTATCAAACTACCAAACTAACCAACTAACCAACTATCAAACTACCAAACTAACCAACTAACCAACTATCAAACTACCAAACTAACCAACTAACCAAGTATCAAACTAATAAACTACCAAACTAACCAACTAACCAACTATCAAACTACCAAACTAACCAACTAACCAAGTATCAAACTACCAAACTAACCAACTAACCAAGTATCAAACTATCTAACTACCAAACTAACCAACTAACCAACAATCAAACTACCAAACTAACCAACTAACCAACAATCAAACTACCAAACTAACCAACTAACCAACTATCAAACTACCAAACTAACCAACTAACCAAGTATCAAACCAACAAACTAACCACCTAACCAAGTATCAAACTATCAAACTACCAAACTAACCAACTAACCAATTATCAAACTACCAAACTAACCAACTAACCAACTATCAAACTACCAAACTAACCAACTAACCAAGTATCAAACTATTAAACTACCAAACTAACCAACCAACCAACTATCAAACTACCAAACTAACCAACTAACCAAGTATCAAACTATCAAACTAACCAAGTGTCAAACTATCAAACTACCAAACTAACCAACTATCAAACTATCAAACTACCAAACTAACCAACTGACCAAGTATCAAACTATCAAACTACCAAACTAACCTTTCAAACTAACCAACTAACCAACCAACAAACTAACAAACTAACAAACTAACCAACTAACCAACCAACCAACCAACCAACCAACCAACAAACCAACTAACCAAATAACTAACCAACCAACCAACCAACCAACCAACTAACCAACCAACCAACCAACCAACCAACCAACCAACCAACCAACCAACCAACCAACCAACCAACCAACAAACTAACCAACTAACGAACCAACCAACCAATCAACCAACCAACCAACTAACCAACCAAACAACCAATCAACCAACCAACTAACAAACTAACCAAGTATCAAACTATCAAACAATCAAACTAACCAAGTATCAAACTATCAAACTACCAAACTAACCAACTAAGCAACTATCAAACTATCAAACTAATCAACTAACCAAGTATCAAACTATCAAACTAACCAACTATCAAACTATCAAACTACCAAACTAACCAATTAACCAACTATCAAACTAACCAATCAACATACTAACAAACTAACCAACCAACCAACCAACAAACCAACTAACTAAATAACCAACCAACCAATCAATCAACCAACCAACCAACTAACCAACCAACAAACTAACCAACTAACCAACAACCAATCAACCAACCAACTAACAAACTAACCAAATAACCAACCAACCAATCAACCAACCAACCAACCAACTAACCAACTAACCAACCAACCAACCAACCAACCAACCAACCAACTAACAAACTAACCAACTAACCAACCAACCAACCAACAAACTAACCAACCAACCAACCAACCAACCAACCAACAAACTAACCAACTAACCAACCAACCAATCAACCAACCAACTAACAAACTAACCAACTATCAAACTACCAAACTAAACAACTAACCAAGTATCAAACTATCAAACTATCAAACTAACCAACTAACCAACTATCAAACTACAAAACTAACCAACTAACCAACTATCAAACTACCAAACTAACCAACTAACCAAGTATCAAACTATTAAACTACCAAACTAACCAACTAACCAACTACCAAACTAACCAAGTATCAAACTATCAAACTAACCGAGTGTCAAACTATCAAACTAATAACTAACCAACTATTAAACTATCAAACTACCAAACTAACCAACTAACCAAGTATCAAACTATCAAACTACCAAACTAACCAACTAACCAACTATCAAACTACCAAACTAACCAACTAACCAAGTATCAAACTATCAAACTACAAAACTAACCAACTTTCAAACTAACCAACTAACCAACCAACAAACTAACAAACTAACCAACTAACCAACCAACCAACCAACCAACAAAACAACTAACCAAATAACTAACCAACCAACCAACTAACCAACCAAACAACCAACCAACCAACCAACCAACCAACCAACCAACCAACCAACCAACCAACCAACCAACCAACCAACCAACCAACCAACCAACCAACCAACCAACCAACCAACCAACCAACCAACCAACAAACTAACCAACTAACCAACCAACCAACCAATCAACCAACCAACCAACCAATCAACCAACCAACTAACAAACTAACCAAGTATCAAACTATCAAACAATCAAACTAACCAAGTATCAAACTATCAAACTACCAAACTAACCAAGTATCAAACTACCAAACTAACCAACTAACCAACTATCAAACTATCAAACTAATCAACTAACCAAGTATCAAACTATCAAACTAACCAACTATCAAACTATCAAACTACCAAACTAACCAATTAACCAACTATCAAACTAACCAACTAACCAACCAACAAACTAACAAACTAACCAACTAACCAACCAACCAACCAACAAACCAACTAACTAAATAACCAACCAACCAATCAACCAACCAACCAACCAACTAACCAACCAACAAACTAACCAACTAACCAACAACCAATCAACCAACCAACTAACAAACTAACCAAATAACCAACCAACCAAATAACCAACCAACCAATCAACCATTCAACCAACCAACTAACCAACCAACCAACTAACCAACCAACCAACCAACCAACTAACAAACTAACCAACTAACCAACCAACCAACCAACAAACTAACCAACCAACCAACCAACCAACCAACCAACAAACTAACCAACTAACCAACCAACCAATCAACCAACCAACTAACAAACTAACCAACTATCAAACTACCAAACTAAACAACTAACCAACTATCAACTTATCAAACTACCAAACTAACCAACAATCAATTTTGTATGGCGGCCATCTTGTTTTCGCCATTTTGAAAAAACTTTGACCGGCTCACCCATTGGTTGGCTGTTCTGAGCGACTTTAGTTCCGGGCAAACTCGGTAGGTCAACTCGTTACAGAGAGCTACCTCATGTGTCGGGTCAGTTTCCAAGTTCAGGTCGATTATGTATTTTTTTGTTGGTCGTGGCGGCATTTCTGATGGGATGGTGTTTAGAGTCGAACCCAACCTCTAAGGTCAGACATAACATTGTATGGCCGCCATCTTGGAAAATTGAGAATTCGAAAAAATAATTATGGCGTTGAATATTGTACCCTTTAAGAGCCCTGGATGCAAAATTTCAATCGAATCAATCAAAAAAAATTTCGCCGCCATTTTGAATCCGCCATCTTGGAAAAAAAAATTTGCTTCATTAGATTACCCTTTCTATTTTGAACAACATTAGTTCAAGCACCTTGTATCTATCTAGACTGGCCTCTGAGATATTCGCTTTTCAATTTTGTATGGCGGCCATCTTGTTTTCGCCATTTTGAAAAACTTTGACCGGCTTACCCATTGGCTGGCTGTTCTGAGCGACTTTAGTTCCGGGCAAACTCGGTAGGTCAAGTCGTCGCGGAGAACTACCCATGTGTCAGGTCAATTTCCACATTCAGGTCAATTTCATACTTTTTTAGTGGTCGAGGCGGCATTTCTGATGCGATGTTGTAGAGAATTAAACCCCACCTTTTATGGGTTCTTCAAAACAGCATGTCAGTGAGCCAGATTTTCCATCGTATGGCGGCCATCTTGGAAAATTGAAAAATCGAAAAACCAATTACGGCGTTTGATTCAGTGGCCCTCAAGAGCCCTGGATGCAAAATTTCAATCGAATCAGAGCAAAAAAGAAAATGGCCGCCATTTTGAATCCGCCATCTTGGAAAAAAAAATATCCCGATACATTACCCCTCCCACCCTGAATGACATTTGGTCGAGCACCTGTCGTCAATCTCGATTGGTTTGCGAGATAATCGCGTTTCAATTTTGTATGGCGGCCATCTTGTTTTCGCCATTTTGAAAAGATTTTTACCGGCTCACCCATTGGCTGGCTGTTCTGAGCGACTTTAGTTTCGGGCAAACTCGGTAGGTCGAGCCGTTGCAGAGAGCCGCTACCAGAGTCAGGTTACTTTCCACGTTCAGGTCGATTTCGTATTTTTCCTGGGGTCGGGGCGGCATTTTGGATACGATGATGTATACAGTTCCACCTCACCCATCGTGGGTTCTTCAAAACAGCATGTCAGTGAGTCAGTGAGTGGGTATCGAGCTATATATATTATAATAATTATATATATTATGTGCATATATCAAATAAAATAAATTAGTAAAATATGTATAAATGCTACAAGTGCAACAGATTAGGACTTGTTGATATGGAGGAGCGGAACTTCCTGACACAGGTTTGCAGACCCACTAGGAAGTCCCAATCACTGATGTAATTTAGACTAAGTTCTAAAGAAATAAACAATTTTTCATTATCATTTTTTAATTTTTAATTTTCATTGCACACGTTGCCAATCACTTGCCGTGGACTATGCGCAGTGTTGCAAACGCTCTGATTTGTCAGATCACATGATTTTTAGGACTTTCTACTGTTGATCGATTTTTGAATCTCACCCGGTGACTAAATGCAGTGATTTCTAAAACTTCGTATTTTTGAATCTCACCGGTGACTAAAATTCTCATGCCTATGATATCAAATACAAATGCCCCCACCCACTCGTAAACGAGATCACTGAGTGACTTCTTCACCACTGGCAGTGACAGCTAACCTCAATCCACTATGTTGACTCGCTTTGACTTCGACAGAAACGCAAATTAGCTGAATGTTAGTAGACGGGTATGACTTTGAAAAATAAGGCTTTTGGCAAATAGCGATATCAATGTCATGGATGAGAATTTAGTCACCAAGTGAGATTCAAAAATCGATTCCGATCTACTAATTTATTGTAACTAGCTGTGTTCACTGTTATTCTCAAATGCCAGACATTAAGTGTTTTCATGAACCATGAGATGGTTCTTAGCTAACTGTCATTAAAATTGGTTCACCCGTTTCTCAAATACTGAACTTTGAAATGACGATGTCATGGGTTTTTCAAATTTTCTAAGTCGTTTAGGTTATCTTGTACAGTGTCATTCTATGGAACTTGCTCAATGTAAACAAACCCCCATACTGAAATTGTCTCTGAATGATGACTATTACTATGGCGGTTTGTTTACATAGTTAGTAAGTTCCATAGACTGATACTTTAGGTTGAAGTTTGCTGCATTGTATCGGCGCCGCAATGAATATAGCCCACAGATCCCTCGCCGCGTGGAAGGGTACTCGTACAGGGTCGTTATGCCCTTTCTGACGTGCGTAAAATCGGTTGTTTTGACGTGTACATTTGCCGGGTTATGATCTCTGCTAATTATGCGAACGTTATTTGGGGGAACGGGATTTCGCAGGGAAATTCGAGACAATATGGAGTAGCATTAAATAATAACGGGGGGCGAAGCGGCAACTAGTTATTGTATTCTCTATTACGAGCGATGAATCCCAGCTAATTTTATGAGTGGACATACTAAGTTGTGAGGTGGGGTGGTTGGGCGGTAAGCAATTTTCATTTAGTAAGAGGGCGAATCGATCTGCGGTTATCGAGAACGTTTAGACGACTTTCGTAAAGCTTCGATAGTTACGAGTGGTTATGTTATGACAAACGAAGCTAATTGCAATATAAATAAATAAATGTCATGGGACAATTGACACCAATTGACCTAGTCCCAAACTAGGCAAAGCCTGTACTATGGGTACTAGACAACGGATAAACGTACTTATATAGATAAATACATACGTATACACATAACAAACATCCAAGACCCGAGAATAAACATTCGTATTCATCATATAAACATCTGCTCCGACCGAGGATCAAGCTTCATAGTCAGTGCTAACTATAGGCGAACTATGGGTTTTATATTGCCCATAAGTCTGTAGATTTTCATATTTTGTCCGAGATCTACAGTAGACACCTAAGCGTTGGTATGTACTTGTTAGGTAACAATACGAATAAATAAATACCTGGTGAAGATCGCGGGACTGCGGTGGATGCGAAAAGCACAAGACCGGTCTGAGTGAAGAGCCTTGGGGGAGGCCGCCGGCCAGCAGTGGACGTCTTTCGGCTGACATGATGATAATGATGATGACGAATAAATATCGTTCTACGTACATCCATAGAGCGCGTGCTGAAATTCGATTCCATAGTGCCTAACTTGACGCGGAAACAGCTACATAAATTAGAGAATTATCTCCAACACAATGTGAAAATGCAAGGATCATTTTGATTCGCGGGTGGTAGGACCTTGTTCGAGCTCCATCTGGACCGCTACCACCATCTTACTTGCTAATCCTGCCGCTAAGCAGTAAAGCAGTGTTGTGTTCCGGTGTGGAGAGTAAGACAGCCGGTGTAATTACGGGCACAAGAGGCATTTCATCGTAGCTCTCTAGGTTGGCAACGCATCTGCAAGCCCCCGGGGTTCCGGATGTCTATGGGCATTGGTGATCACTTACAATCAGGTGACCCACTTGCTCGTTTGCCTTCCTCGTCGTATTAAAAGAAAACATGTTTCAGTTTGAAATTTGAGAAATACTGATAATGATAAATATACCTAATCTACTGCCTAATCTAGAATGATACCAGAGTAGTACTGATACATACTTTAGGTTAAAACGATTTTATAATGATAGCGCAATGAGCAGGTGATTTGAATAAGCCTAAATGTGAAATGATTTAGTTCCCAACGATCAAAGCAAAATGTGCATTCGAATAATAGATCGAGCGTACTTAATTAAAATTAAATTGCGTCTAATTGATTGGCGGTATTAATTGAAACTGAGCGTTCTATCTAAATATTTCAAGTTTATATACTTATTTACTTTAATAAGAAACTTGTACATATGATATTTTATGACGACCGGATAGCCCAGTGGTTAGAGACCCTGACTATGAAGCTTGAGGTCCCGGGTTTGAATCTCGATTCGATGTTTGTATGATGAATATGAATGTTTGTTCACGGGTCTTGGATGTTTAATATGTATATAAGTATGTATTTATCTATATCAGTATGTTTATCCGTTGTCTAGTACCCATAGTACAGGCTTTGCCTAGTTTGGGACTAGGTCAACTGGTGTCAAATTGTCCCATGATATTTATTTATTTATTTATATAAGAGAGGGTATACGTGAGGTGGGTCACGTGATGGAAAGCAATCACTGCCGCCCATGGACACGGGAGGGGAATGTTGCTTTGCCTGTGGCTCCGAAAAACTCGTGATAAATTTTACAAACGTAATTTGGGCACGTATGCCATGCCAAGGACTGTATCCTTAGTGTAATCCAAAAGCACAAAATACGTCTCGATTGCGTTTGCCTCGAAGTGTCAAATAGTATGATAATTGTTAAACGCGAACGCATTTCTTGGCATGGGGATTGATTTTTGAATCTCACTTGATGACTAAATTCTCACCCATGACATTGATATCACTATTTTGCCAAAAGCCGTATTATTGAATGTCATACCCGTCTACTAACATGCAGCTAATTTGCGTTTATGTCATAGACAAGCGAGTCAATATAGTGGATTGAGGTTAGCTGTCACTGCCAGTGGTCTAGAAGTCACTCAGTGATCTCGTTTACGAGTGGGCCGGGGCATTCGTATTTGATATGATAGGCATGAGAATTTTAGTCACCGGTGAGATTCAAAAATACGAACTTTTTAGAAATCACTGAATTTATTTCACCAGGTGAGATTCAAAAATCGATCCCCTAGTCGACTATTACACTAGGCGCTCTGGCCAGTCGTACGTTGCGCCAGACCGTGAGTTGTGGAGATCAAGAGGAGAGGCCTTTGCCCAGCAGTGGAACAAGCTAACGAAGAAGTAGAATCGCACATGAATTTCGAAAAGCTCAGAGCTGCCAGTCGAGGCTGGAACCCGCGACCCTCTGATTAAGAAGCCATAGCAATTATGTATTCTGTGGCCATAGGTCAAACCACTAGGCTATCATGGCATTAAAAACATGACCGGAATATAGTCCGGACGGTCTCCCAAAAGGCCGGACAGCCTACAAAGACAGGCTATGGTGAACTAGAAATAGGTTTTTCTGGATTCTGATGTGTTAGTCCACTTCGGCGAATAGTAATTACTAATTCTCTCTTTAGTGTCGTTTGTCGGTAGTTTGTCGCATTGGCCGCTTAGTCAACATTATGGCAACAGTACACATTACTTGTGTTAAAATGGACATTAATTATATAGCAATGATATTAAGTAAGTATAAGTAAATAAGACAAGTGTTGCTGTCGGGTTCGAAACCTTGGGTCCATGGGGTCCCGGCGCTTACAAGCTTATTTCAGAGTTGCAAAAGCGCTTAGTTGATGCAACTTGTGACCAAAGGGCTGGCAGTTTTCTCTCTCAAAGAATCAGCATCGCTATTCAGCGTGGCAACGCTGCCAGCCTTTTGGGCACTATGCCACGGGGGCCTTATTTTGATTTAATTTAGTTTTAAGTTTTAGTTTATTTAGTTTTACCTTAGATTTAATGTCATTCATTGTAAATTGCTTTTATTATGTAAATAAAGTATCAGCAACGTTGGTTTATTGTCAGTAAATATAGGTACGTCGTATGCTCACAAAACAATCGAAAAACAATATTCCGTACATTATGACATTTGCGCGCAAGTTTGGACCTTATTTGAGAGAGATTGTTGCCAAAGAGGCTACAATTTGTAGCCTTTTGTGCTGAAGACATAATCTACCTCTTTTTGTATGTAATATTATCATTGTTATATAGGTGAGAAAATAGACATTCCGTTTTTGAAATTTGTAATATAACTGATGGCTTGCAAATTAATTATTTGCTTATCTTTCCACATAGACCAGCCAACGTTCGCCCTAACATTTGGTGTCCAGGCCCCTGTATCACCATCTTTACAATTGTCAGTTTTATATGACAATTCGAACTACATTTCTTTGACAATATGAAGTGCACTAAAACAAAAGCTCGAAAGTCAGCAGTTGACACCGAATTGTCATTGAAAACTGACAATTGTGAATTTGGTTAAATAGGGGACAGAGGGTGGTTCATGTCTTGTCTTTCAAGTTTGATTATTCCTGTTCACTTATAATTATATTGTCATGCTAAGATATAACTAGTTGTCAATGTTGAGTAATTGTCGCCTCATCTTTTACGTTGTTCATTAATAAACATCTCTAAATCGCTATGAATAAGGTCCAAACTAGCGCGAAAATGTCAAAATATTCGGAACATATTTTTCGATTGTCTTGTGGGCATATGACGTATTTACTTATTATATCTATTGGTGCGAACACATTCTATGTTACATTATTAAAATGACGTTTATCTACACACATATCATAAGTCCTCTACTAGTATAATGCGTTCAGAAATGGTAGAAAATGACCAGCATTGCAGCACGACGACGCCTCCCCCGCCAACCACCTCCACCAGCAGGCCCAGCAGTAAAGTAATCCAACGTAATTTACAATCATAGTAAAATAAAACAGATCACTCACATATATAAGTCGAGTTCAGTCCGACATGTATAATGAATAAAACATTTTTTTTTACAAAAAAAAAACAGTTTACGAAACGTCAGCTCGGTATGTTTGTCTATGTTTAAAAAAACAATCAAATTCGTGACAGGCATGGGTATGATATGCCTTCGGCTTCTGAACCCATCTTAGAGTACTTATAATATGTGTGTAGATAAAGTAATGTATGCAACTCCACATAATTAGGCCTTCAAACACTCATTATGTAGTAGTTGCGTAAACTACTATTCACTTATTATCTTATCTGTACTGTCGATAATCTATCATCTGTGTCGATTTTCAGATATCAAAGCACTCGGGGAGTCCCTGTTTAATCCACAGAATGGCAATGGTGTTCTCTGAAACTTTTGAAGCTCACAAACAGTCAGCTCAAAATATAAAGTCTGAAAAATTAATAATTATATTATTGTTAGAGCAAAACTGTTTTTCATCATTTATTTGTATTCAATTTGGACGACCGGATAGCCTAGTGGTTAGAGACCCTGACTATGAAGCTTGAGGTCCCGGGTTCGATCCCCGGTCGGGGCAGACGTTTGTATGATGAATACGAATGTTTGTTCTCGGGTCTTGGATGTTTAATATGTATATAAGTATGTTTATCCGTTGTCTAGTACCCAAAGCACAGGCTTTGCCTAGTTTGGGACTAGGTCAGTTGGTGTCAATTGTCCCATGATATTTATTTATTTATTTTTATTTATTTTATCACCAAAATTAAAACATGAGCATAATTGTTAACACTGTGGCTCGAGCACGGATATTAGAATCCTGCGTAACGTAAAGTTATCGTATCGAAATCGAGAAACTGCACATAACATTTTTCCCTTTTTAGGGATAAGCTCGCCTTTGTGGTACATTTTTGTTTTGGTATATTTATTGTAATTGTCTTGTAATATTATGTGCAATAAAGGATTTACTTACATACATACATAAATTTTAGAGCGCCAAGTGTAATCGCTGACCAGGCCAAGAAATACGTCTCGATCGCGTTCGCGTTTAATAATTCACATACTATGTGACACTTTAACGCAAACGCGATCGAGACGTGTTTTGTGCTTCTTGATTACACTAAGGGCACAGCTCCAAATACGATCACGGGCGGGCGCTGTTCCAAACGTCATACACATTTCTCGATAACCTTGCTCTTACGCAGCATTCGAATATTCGTACTCTTAGGAAAGAAGTTCACGACTAACTCTAGCACTAGTTAACATAGACCTAAAGAGTCATCCTACGTAAGTTCACATTTTTTTAAATATCCCAGCTGTCTTGATTTCCACACCGGAACACAACAGTGCAAACACTGCTGCTTGGCGGCAGGATTAGAAAGCAAGATGGCGGCCCCTGTTCAAACGAACCTTGCGCTAATTACGCACCTTATCGTTGACAGCCGATCCCAATATTAAACCCATCTCTTGTTTTCATCTATTGACGATAAAAACATTAACTTATTTTCAATTTTGCTGTCTCAATAAACTTGCTGTCGTTAGGAAATCCAACCTCTGCTTGCTATCTGGCGGGCCATCTACCAGATAGCAAATTGTTCGTCATTTCACTCAAAAACTTCGTCAGCAGATCAAAAAAATAATATCTTTTCATTTAGCCAAAAAACGAATTCAGTAGGCCGAGTACGATTCGAGTTTTCGAATCCTGCGCAACGTTACTATTACGCTCACGGTCGGCCGCTGAGGCTCAAGTACGACTTTACGAATGCTGCGTAACGTTACGGTATTCGTATCGAGATCGAGAAACGTCATACTAAATTTTAGTCCCAAATACGCTCACGGGCGGGCGCTGTTACAAACGTCATACAAACTCGAGGACGTTTTACGTTACGCAGCATTCGTAAAGTCGTGCTCGACGTCACCAAACGTCATACCAATTTCTCAATAACGTTAATACCCGATTAGGTACCCTACGCAGGATTCGAAAACTCGTGCTCGACCCTCTAAGCGAATTCGTTTCACGTTTCACAAGTTTTCATTCAATACCCAATTGTTTTTTTTTTCTGAAACTAAACTATTCCAGATTTATTTCCAGACTATCCTGTAGAGCCCTAGATAGATTAGTTTTATAACAACCATGAAATATTTATACAGTTTCAGAAAAATCATTTGCAACTGAAACAGTTGAGCAGCGCATTCGCCTGGCGTTTGGTCGAAACGCCAGTGAACCCAAAACAAAAGAAAGTTTCTAGGTTTACCGGGAACGGCGTAAACAATATTCTTAAACGCTTGCATTCGCGTATCGATTCCTAAACGCCACCCGTCCGGACGCGTGCGAAGGCAGGAGCCGCCAGTGAATGGACCAATTATATAATTCAGTAATTCGCGGGGCTACGTAAACGTGCGTGAAGCTTAGTGGTGGGGAGCGCTGGGAAGTGGGCGTGGCCCTGACGTCACACCAGTCGGTCACAGTCTGGCGGTGGGAGCGGTCGGTCCGCATTTCTTTAGGCCCGTGCAGAGAAATCCGTCAAGATTTTTGACAGGCAGTACCACTCACCTTCCAAGGTGTTGAAGTTGGAGGACGACCCGTGGGGGTCATGTGCGATGTACTCCCCGGAGAAGATGAAGACGGGAGGGGGGCTCATGGGGCCACCGGGCTGCTTCCCCGGCCGGTACAGCCCGACCTACCGGAGCCCTGACCCGCGCCGATGCGTCCCCAACCCGTCTGTGAGTACCGCTTTGTTTGCACCAACTTTTTTCGTACCTCTTTTCGGTCGGTTTAAAATTGAGACGGTACGCTGCGTCAGTTGCTAACGGTGGCTTTAGGGACGGTGAAAAAACAATACAAAACAAAACACTAACGCTTTCCTTTCAGGCGGCATTCGACGTTTAAAAAAGAAAACGAAAATCATTAACAAAAAAACAAAAGCTACATTTTTTTTCAGGTTTGTGACATCGTTTTTTTAATTGTTATTTTGCTATGCGACGGTATGTATATTCATATTATTGCTCGCGATTGCTGAGGCGACTGAATGGAGCTCCATAATTTATTGTTTTTTCTTTGTATCTGCGAATTCCAAACTCGGTCCATGGTGCTATTTATTATTTATGACAATAACAAAAACATAATTAAATAT
This sequence comes from Clepsis dumicolana, assembly GCA_963691665.1. Lineage (NCBI taxonomy): Eukaryota > Metazoa > Arthropoda > Insecta > Lepidoptera > Tortricidae > Clepsis > Clepsis dumicolana. Next base: position 2,368,050 of record OY829505.1, on the reverse strand, counting down.
TCTTATGACACCTACATGCAACAAAACGTACAATTTAGAGCATTTAAAATTGGTCGGATTTTGTAGAGCTCTCGGAGGAATCCAACCTATTTATAATTACTTTCAATTACACAACAAATAAAGTTTATTTATCAATTAATTAATCAACACATTATAGACATACACACCAGTAACCACTTAGCATTTGGGTAGTATTTGACAATACGAACAGACTTTTTTGGCTTTGATAACAACATTTGCGGTAATTAATAATAATGTTATTTTAAAGAACAACAGTTGCTTAAAAAAAATGTCGCATCACATCTGTTAGTAATTGCCAAGTGCTATTTTAATGTTACACGATTACTGGTGTGTAAATATAATTTATATACACTACACATGCTTCCATATACAATGTAGGTAGGAAACTATTCTCAAATACGCCTATAATTACCTAACTTATATACTTACCCATCTAAGTAAATAAATCAAAAAATATCGAATTCCTATCGGATTAACTATTAAAATTTACATTTTTTTAAATACACGATCGCGAATCAATCGCACAAAATCCTCAGAGAATCGACTGCCAAAATTTCAGAAAACAATAAATTACCATCTTTAAAACCTGACAAAAACAAAACGGATGCATAAAAACAACCATGTATTTAATTTCAGCCAATAAAGCAACTAAGACGAATTGCGCAAATAATCTCCGAATTACAGACTCGCCAACATAAGAGCGCTCTGTAATAAACAACGCAAGTAAAACTGGATTACAGGTCGGCCCGTAATCGCGGCGGCGCTTATTACAGTTGGATTGTTCGGTCTTTATAAGGATCGCTGTTTTAAAAGTTTTTATAGCAGTCGCTGTTTGTGATGAGAGCTATTTGTTGCCGACGGATATTATAAATCGCTTTTGGGGTCTGCTTTTGGGTTAACGATAACTGGGGGAGCCGTTTGGATACTTCTAGAGTCATTTTGGATATGATTTATGAAACCGAAAATTACATGTTGTTTTTAATTCAGTGGAATCTTATCCTTTAAAACGTCTAAATGTACGGTCGGTTAAATTAATTCCTTACCCGCCGTAGAAGCTTTTCACAGTAAACGTCATAGTGGCATCGCATAGCTTGACAAGGAAAATCATTATGACGTTTGCTATGAAAATGTTCTTTGGTGGGTCAGGAATTAATTTCCACGACTGTGCAAGGTGTTTAAAAAAAAATCTGGACGCCTCCTGTTACTCTTTTTTTTAAAACCTTAGTGTGGAAATTAAAAACGTCAGTTATCTATATTATTTTCTATAACAATTAAAGTAAAACGTTGCTGTTTTATTTTAAAAGGAAAATAAAGTGAAAACGAACGGACTCCACGGCGAAAATTAATCTAGAGTTTACTTCAAAATTATTACTACTTAAAATGGCTATGTATTTTTTATCGCCATATTTTAATACGACGTTTATTTTTCTATATCCTCAAGTCCTTTGTTTTTCGTTTAATTAAAATAACGTAACGTGTAAAAGATTCTTTGATTTTCATAGTTGAATCAGTGTTTAAATAAAATCGGTAATACATGTAATTCTAGACGAGTTTTCAATTAATACCAATAAAATTACGGTTTATTTCAGATAGGTAAACTGTTATATTTAAAATGACTAGTTGTACCTACTAGTTCGACGGTTGAAGTTTTTCAATCGCCTATTTAATTAAGTACCTTATTTTAATCAAGCTATAAAGATTTATTACCAATTTATTTAAAACATATTTACAAGAGACTAAAATTAAACTACTAAGTAAATAAAACGACTAGCCTCGAGACGTCGAGGTATTTTAATTCAAATTTAAATATATATTTTACGCAATTAATGCCCGAGTATCATGATAATGTGTGAAAATCGCGAAAGTTTAAATCAATACGACTAGCTTAAACTAAACCTAACTTAAAAAAAATCAGTTCCAGTCCTAGATCTCTTGGGTGTTTTTTCCATAATAATAATAGTAAATGTTGTATTTTTCACTCTACGGCAAATTTTTCCGACGGCCGACGGGCGGGAAGTGCTACGCCGCCGTGTAGCCCGTAGCAGTGCTACGCCGCCGGCGGCTACGTGTTCGTAGCTCTGTAGCGTAGGCTCTAGACTCCAGTGCCCTAAGCACGACTTGTCGAATCCTGCGTCACGTAAAATCGAATAGTAAACTATAACGAGTTTGTATGACGTTTGGAACAGCGCCCGCCCGTGAGCGTATTTGGAACCAAAATTTAGTATGAGATTTCTCGATCTCGATAATATAACCGTAACGTAACGCAGGATTCGACAAGATTCCTGCGTTACGTTACGGTTATCTTTTAGTTCCAAATACGCTCACGGGCGGGCGCTGTTCCAAACGTCATACAAATTCGTTATAGTTTACTATTCGATTTGACGTGACGCAGGATTCGACAAGTCGCGCTTAGGGCACTGAAATACATAGTTACTTAATTTTTTTTATAAGTTGGTAGGTACAAAGTTCGTGAGTGGTTAAATATTATTATGTTTTACATGATTGTTTTAGTTTCGAGCGATAAAACACATTAGGTAACGTATTTTTTATATGATTTAAGTAAATGAAACGGTTCGATTTCAATGATTGCTGCGTTATTTTGTATTTGAATAATGATAGCTTATTAAGCGGCGGTCTTAAATAAATATAATGTTTACGAGAGCCAAAAACAAACACTCTACAATGACTCGGTAATAAATTATTCAATAACATCACCGGTTAAGATATCGATTACTAACAAAATAACTTTTAAGATGTTCAGTGGTCGGCAAACATACACACATTATGTACTTTTTGTAATATGTAGGTACTCCGATTTTTTTGCATGAAAAAGAAGGTAACAATCTTGACATGTATTTTAATTGAAATATGCTATTTAAAAATAAGTAACCGTTGCGTATAATGTATAATTAAATGTCATTGTTATTTACTTAATTGTTTTTTGCTGTTAATAAGCGTTTTTCAATAAAAATACGCTTCTTAAGAAGGAGAAGATTTTAACGCCTAAAAAACGGACTTGGTATAGTAGGTACATACGTACCCACGTTAAAATAAAAAAATGTATTTGATTTGATTTAATTGTAATCAATTTAAAAAGTAACAACACTAAAAAAGTTACTATTTTCTCACAAAATGAGAAATACTTTATTTACATAATAAAAGCAATTTACAATGACATTAAATCTAAGCTTAAACTAAATAAACTACAACTTAAAACTAAATTAAATCTAAATAAGGCCCCCGTGGCATGGTGCCCAAAAGGCTGGCAGCGTTGCCTCGCTGAATAGCGATGCTGATTCTTTGAGAGAGAAAACTGTCAGCCCTTTGGTCACAAGTTGCATCGACCAAACGCTTTTGTAACTCAGAAATAAGCTTGTAAGCGTTTTACTTTAGGCAAACGTATATTAATTATATACGTATAATAATTGACATCTTGCTCGTTATTTTTACTGCCATGAAAGATTGAAGGTGTCAACGATTGGGGCTGTGTCGGACACATGTCATTTACACTATGTCAACAGAAACACTTTACTTGGAAATTACGTACAGATTATTTTTGTAACTCAATAATTATTATTTAAAAAAAATATGACCATGGACCGAAGTTACTTTATTACCAGGCTTAAGGTTTTTTTTTCAGTGTCTCATCAGTTTTCAGATCCTGGTCAGCCTCAAGAGAAGAATAAAAAAAACTTACACCGTCTTAAAAAAAAAATTCAGTGCGTCTAAAACATTTTTTAACCTAATACTACGTGTATTTTTTTTTTTTTGATTATTGTACCAAAACTGAAACGTATTTCAACAATTACAAAAATAAATAGATACCTGGTACCAATAAAAAAAGTCTAAATAAAGCGGTTTTTAAAATGTGGTTTTTTAAAACCCAGGTAAAAGAAAACTGAAATTTAGAACCCAAAAGTAAGGTAAAGGTTCCAGTGTCTGACACCGCCCCAATAGCCGCCACAAGGTGACAACCAGGGTGACAATTATTGGAATGACGATGTCAAACATTAGGACGTTTTCCTAACTAAATAGTTACATAGATATACTATACATAGATAACTTCACTAGAGCTGACGTGAATTTATTAATTAATGTCACGTAAATAAACCTGTCACTTTCATAACCATGCGGAGTGTAGAGAGATGATGGATGTGAAATTACGGATCTTGATACGGATATGGAAATAATGTTATACCAGTTTCAGATACGGGTGCGAAATTACGGATCTTGATACGGATGTAGAATTAATATTATACCAGTTTCAGATACGGATGTGAAATTACGAATCTTGATACGGATATAGAATTAATGTTATGCCAGTTTCAGATACGGATGCGAAATTACAGATCTTGATACGGATGTAGAATTAATATTATACCAGTTTCAGGTACGGATGCGAAATTACGGATCTTGATACGGATGTAGAATTAATATTATACCAGTTTCAGATACGGATGTGAAATTACGAATCTTGATACGGATATAGAAATAATGTTATACCAGTTTCAGATACGGATGCGAAGTTACGGATCTTGATACGGATATGGAAATAATATTATACCAGTTTCAGATACGGATGTGAAATTATGAATCTTGATACGGATGTTTATTGATTTGATAAAGCAGAAAAAACATGTCCAATACTTTTTTACCCGACTGCGAAACGCAAAGGAGCCTAAGAGCCTATGTATGTATGTATGTTATGTATGTATGTTTGTTCCATTGTGGCACTCTAGAGACCGAAAGCGTGGGTCTATTTTAATGATTCTTACGTCAATCGATTCGTATTAATCTTGCGAGTGTCACTGAAGACATGACAGTAATTTATTAGTTAATGGTTTCTGCAGTCGGGTTTTTTGTTTTTAAATAATTAGACCAGGACACATCCCTAGTTTAGTATCTATGTCGAAATATACGTATTTATTTTTAACCCCCGACGAAAAAGAGGGGTGTTATAAGTTTGACATATGTATCTGTGTATCTGTCTGTGGCATCATAACTGCCAAACGGGTGGCCCGATTTCAATGCGGTTTTTTTTAATCGAAAGGTAGTTTAATCGAGATGGTTCTTAGCTAAGTTTCATTAAAATCGGTTGACCCGTTTTTGAAGTATTGAACTTTGAAATGACAATGTCGGGGGTTTTTCAACTTTTCTAATACTTACCACCAAAAACGTTCGAAGGTATCTACTATTTTTCTTCCGGTAGCGGAATTTGAACCCGCCGTCTCGGTCTTTGCTTTGGGGTCACTGACCACTTGCTAAGTCTTTGACCGATACACAACCTTATTCTAAAAATACTATAATTCCCACCAGTGTTTAAGAATGCATAATTGCCAGTCTAGAACAATTAGTTTCTATCATAACATAGAACAAGTTGCTTTAAAATTAAATCTTCTTATTTATAGTCTTTTGTGGATGTGTCATTTCTTTATGGATGCGTTTAACCAATTTTAAATTCTTCGTTTTCCATGGTGCAGTGAAATCTAAACTCACGAAGGAATTTTTAAATATGAAGCTTGAAAGTTTACGTGCAAAAACAATTGATGAAAGTTTACCGACCAAAAAAAAGTCTGTAAACATTGGTATGAAATAAAATAAGTGCTGGTTTGACTAAAATACAGTAAACCCTAATTTCAACCATATAGCCTATTGGTTAGTTAGAGACCCTGACTATGAAGCTTGAGGTCGCGGGTTCGAATCCCGGTCGGGACAGATGTTTGTAGATATGATGAATACGAATGTTTGTTCGTGGGTCTTGGATGTTTAATATGTCTTCCAAATAAAAATATGACACAAGGCATTGAAAAATTCGTTAGGTACACCAACGTTAAGTATAGCTTAATTGGTGGAGCGTGGTACGGATTACCGAGGTTGCTGGTTCAAGTCCAGCTGCTTAACGGATTTTTCTTTGCATTGTCATTGTATATTGAATTTCATTCTATGAATGTTTCATAAAAATAAACACAAAAATAATCAATAAATCGATTATTTTCATTGTTTAATATGTATTTAAGTATGTATTTATCTACATAAGTAAGTTTATCCGTTGGCTAGTACCCATAACACAAGCTCTGCTTAATTTGGGACTAGATCAATTGGTATCAATTGTCCCATGATATTTGTTTATTTATTTAAAGTCTCTTCTCACAATAACACAAAACGAAACGCAAACATAATAGCAACAAGTAATTTTTACTCAAACTTGCAATACTAACTTGCATTTTTATTACCATTATCTCAGATCCTCCTGTACATAAGCCAACAATCGCGCCCCCTAACCTCCGTTTCATTCGAAGCCGGTCTTGAGACCGTCTGTCCTTTCTTTTCACTCCCGCGCCAACTTGCATATATCCCTCTCGCCCCGCTCGCGCACTTTATGAATAATATAAGACGCCCGCCAACTATCCGTCTCGCTTGTTCGCACTAGCCCGCGGGCGGGTGTGAGCGAGAGCCGCCCGCGTGTGTTTAAACCCGTATTTTCGAGTAGTTTTGTTGGTAAAACTGGATTCCACGTGTTAATTTCCTTTTAATTTTGGATAATTATATTGCTTACGTCGTTTGGGATGTTAAAAAATAGACCGCAGATTTTGGCGTTTAAAACGATCTGTTTTACGTAGTTTTTTTTTGCCGAAATGCCTACTTAATTATTACACTTTCGTTATGTAATATCACTTTTAGAATTACGAGTTGCTAGAGCAGTCCAGCGCCCAGTGAAACGATCAGAACGATTGATTGAATTTATTTCCTTTTCAGTTATTTCATTATTGTTGATAGCGTTTTTTTCTTCAGCCGATAAGCAGTAGGAATTTATTTGGAAGGCCTTAAATTCTAAGAATAACCTACCTTTAGAATATACATATTTAAATAATAATTTGTCGTACTAAGACTAACCTACCTCTAGAATATACGTATTTAAATAATTTGTCGTATAGTTGGTCTAGTTAATCCCTAGTTTTTGCCTGAAATAAACATTTATGAAAGCCGTAAGTGTCAGCATTTTTGTCGTATTGTCGCATACTGTCGTAATGTCGTACTGTTGTAATGATGGCCATTACCTAAGGTTTCTGAACGCATAATAGAGGACTTACAATATGTGTGTATTTTGCATGTAACATGTGGCGGAACATACATTCATGTAATTTTAACCACTGACGTGATGAATCGTGCCAACAAATAAAGAATTTGATTTGATATTACATTATGTCAATGTCAACGTAATTATGTAAAACTAGCCTTTTTAGTGCACATAAGTTCTTCAACAAGGCAGAGAGACCGAACTGAGGTAATAAGGCCGGCGTTAAAGTACCTTTCAGCCATTTTACGTCTGTCTAATGTCCCTCGAGCTGCGGTGTTACTCTTTGAGGTGACAGCGTCGCGTTTACACCTGTCTCAGCGTCGATGTATCAAATTTTCCATACTACCCTATATGACATCTGACTTGAGCTTTAGTAAGTACACGTTATGCTATAAACTTTCAAAAGATTCAAAATTTTATTCAGCAAATTGGCAGTTGAATGCTCTTTTACACGTAATTTTTTTGAGTCTACCAGCGCTTTCGGAAAGACCATGATTGCCAAGAAGAAAGCGCCGCAAGAAACTTGGCATTTGTGCCATTGTGTCATTTTTTCTATAAACAAGTTACATTAGCTCTTACAATACGTAACCACAGATAAATTACACAAAGAAACCTCACTCTATCATTAAAAACAATTAAGAGAGAAAAAAAAGAATACCGTATTTTAGAAAGAAGTTTATAAAATAATTATAAGAACAGCAAAACCCGAACACTTTAGTTTACTGGCACGTTTTAATTGAGCAGGGGATGTATAGGGTCTCCAGGTCAAATATCTGTGAATATTTGAATTACAAAGGGATGTATAGGTTCCCAGAATTAATACTATAATACTTAATCTAAATGGCTTAGAGACGTATAGTCTCTAGGGTCAATTTAAACTAAATTTAAAATCAGCAGAGGTGTAACTAACAAAATGTAAATATCTAAAACTAACTCATAAATTATAGATCTAAAACTAAACCATTTCCAGTGGGCAACGTTCCCAAAATGCCATCTAATTTGACCCACACAAAAAGCTGATGCGTCGGCAGAAACGGCTGAAAACAGAAAATTTATAACTAAACAGTACCGTGACTGACTGAAAGACAACGCACAGCCCTTGGCCCTAGAAGGCTGAAATTTTGCATAGAGATTGCCTTTATGATGCAGACAAGCGCTAGGGACGGATTTGTTGAAATTCCCACGGGATAGAGAATAAACTGGGTTTATAATTATAGTGAAATAAACGGACCACTCACGCATGTCAGTCGAGTATAGCCCGACATGTTTCCATGTGTGTGTTTGTATTGATTTATATAATTACTAGCTGTTACCTGCGACTTCGTCCGCGTAGGTTTCGGTTATTGCTATCCCGCGGGAACTATATACTTTTCCCGGATAAAAAGTAGCCTATGGTATTCCTTAATATTCGAACTATCTTCTTACCAAATTTCATCTAGATTGATGCAGCGGTTTTCCCGTGAAAAGGTAACAAGCAGACAGGCAAAGAGACAGAGAGACAGAAAGACAGTTACTTCCGCATTTATAATATTAGTTAGGATGCGCGTTCGAAAAGCTAGTTAATGTCAAATACCAGACTCTCGGTCCGAACTACAATTTCGTTGCTGTCGGGTTTGAATCCTTGATTTCATGGGATCCCGGCGCTTACAAGCTTATATCAGAGTTACAATAGCCTAGTGGTTAGAGACCTTGACTATGAAGCTTGAGGTCCCGGGTTCGATTCCCGGTCCGGGCAGATGTTTGCATGATGAATAATTTATATGAATGTTTGTTCTGGAGTCTTGGATGTTTAATAACAAATGTAATTATACATAATTATAAAGACTTTAAATCCGAGCCGAAACTAATTAAACTCAAACTAAAACTAAATTAAATCAAAATAAGGTCCCCGTGGCATGGTGCCCAAAAGGCTGGCAGCGTTGCGTTGCGGAATAGCGATGCTGATTCTTTGAAAGAGAAAACTGTCAGCCCTTTGGTCACAAGTTAAATCGACCAGGCGCTTTTGCAACTCTGTAAATAAGCATGTATTTATCTATTTAAGTATGTTTATCCGTTGTCTAGTACCCATAGTACAGGCTTTGCCTAGTTTGGGACTAGGTCAATTGGTGTCAATTGTCCTATGATATTTATTTATTGATTTATTCCAGTGTCAATAATTTACCATGTATAGTAGAAATTTTATAAGCTGGCCGTTTACCACTTAACGAGCTTAACATGTGAACAATAGGTAACATTGTTTTTTTTATAAGGCTACCGCTAATGACGATATTATAGCAAGTAACAGAAAATGCATACAAACCGCTGCCACCTTTTCTAAATAAAAAGGTTGAAATTGCTGTAGCATAGCACATTCGATAATGACACTCGGACATTGAAAGCTGATACAACGCCGGCGATTTACCTGAGTACCTTACGAGAGTCATTATAGAATGTGCAAGTTACAAGTTCAACCTTGTGACTTACAAAAGATGGTAGCTATTTGCATGAGTTTTTTGTTTACTTGCTATTAAGTAATTGTTATTAGCGGTAGCCTTAAACAAAAGAGAGAATGTTATTGTTCCCAAGATTAGCTCTTAAGTGGTAAACGGGCTGTTTGTAAAATTTCTACTATACCTTAGTTGCGTGGAAGCAGCGGTAGAGAATTCTAACACTATTGGTTACACTATCCGGTTATAGTTACGGACCGGTATGATTGCCCCATAACTTATACAAAAGGGGTTTCTAGAGGGCGTAAATCAAAAATTTTGGACGCGGGTTAGACCGCAAAGTGTCTGGTTGTCGAGTAATTAAACCTTAAGGTCGACTGGGTTAGTTACTAACTCAGAGTTAACTTGGCGTAATAAATCAAAAATAAGAACTTACTTTTTACCCGACTGCCTGGCTATTACAGCGTTTATTACTGTACTGGTACTGACCTGTTGGTTTTAAAATTCTAGTGATGTATTCTCATCATCATCATCATGTCAGCCGAAAGACGTCCACTGCTGGACGGCGGCCTCCCCCGCGGCTCTCCCCTCAGACCGGTCTTGTGCTTTCCGCATCCACCGCGGTCCCGCGATCATTACCACCATTGCCATCATTACCACAATTGTTGGTTTGTCATGACAATTCGAACTTTATCCCTTGGCCAATATAAAGCGCACTAAAACAAAAGCTCTTCAAGTCAGCACCGAATTGTCATTGAAAACTGACATTTGTAAAATTGGTGACGTAGGAGGGCCCCTGTTTCACCTTTACAATTACAATGACAATTCGAACTACATTTCTTCCCCAATGTGAAGCGCTATAACAAAAGCTCTTCAAGTCAGCAGTTGACACCGAATTGTCATTGAAAACTGACAATTGTAAAATTGGTGAAAAAGGGGCCAGGTCGTCGCTCCATCTTGTTGCAGGCCTACCGATAGCTCGTCTCGTCTTGAGAACCTTCTGGCCCCATCGGCCGTCAGTCCTGCGAGCAATGTGCCCCGTCGCCTTTCCCGAGTGATTTGTTATTCCCAGTGTTGGCAGAGCCATGCTCTTAAGCAAACCTTACGCTGTGTGGGGTCATAGGTATATTATACATCTTCCTCGACCGAGGAGCGAACCCGGGACCTCAGCTTCACAGTCAGGTTCTCTAGGCTATCCGGTTGTCAGTTAGGTCGGTAAGTGTCAGGTATAAATGTTATTAACGTTTGTTATTTTACTTAGTACCGAAAAGTGACACTAGCCCTCGAGGCTGCATTACAATGACACTGCTATTCAGCGGTAGGATGAGCGACCCTTAACCATAATTTATAGTTTTCTTCGTCGGTTAAGTGTTCGCAACTTCAGACAAGTTACATGCAGGCAGTAGGTACCCGAATCAGTTCCGTACTAACTCAAACTGCTGTCACTCACAATGGAACCGAATCCCTCAAGCGATAAAGCAGCAAATTGATTGCAACTAACCCAACGAGCCTTTGAATCGCATTAACCTAAGCAAAATCAACCTTAACTACGACGTCGTAGGTCGCAATTGCTTTAAAGAATATCCACCTAACAAAGGATGCTTTTGTCTACCGCACACTATTGTCTGACCACTATAAGGGCGTATATCGCGCGAAATTATCCTACGGTGTTACGGGTTTTAGTACGCAGAGTACACAGAGAGCGCAAGCCATTCTGGGCTGTAAGGACGTCGAGGGGGAATAATAAAAATATTATTGTATGAAGTACATTCTTACTTATAAATTATTCAGTGATTCTTAGTTCTGCTAAGAGAAAATTCGTCTTTGATGCATAGTAGGTATGTTTTACGTTATAAAAGTAGGTACATATCCGTTTTGCTACTGCATACCGGTATTACCGGTACGCAAATTAAAGTCAGTATTTATTTTATAGTTAAGCCACGTTCTTTACTTAACTGTACGGTAACTGTCTGTCCGTGTAAGAGCTATTACTGGGGACATTGAGGAAACTTTTTTATCGTATAACCAACTTAGGAAAGTTGAAAAACCGCCGACATTGTCATTTCAAAGGTCGATATTTCAAAAACGGGTCAACCGATTTTAATAAAATTTTACTAAGAACTATCTCGATTAAATTAGCTTTTGATTAAAGAAAACCGCATCGAAATCGGTAAATCCGTTTGAAAGCTATGATGCCACAGACAGATACACAGATACACAGGTCAAATTTGTAACACCCCTCTTTTTCGTCGGGGGTTAAAAATGGCCTCTTCAATCACTAAACCTACGAAATGACGTAGGTAACCGAAAACTGTTTGTTTCCGCCCGGTGGTCGATTTTTGAGTCTCATTTGGTGACTAAATTCTCACCCATGACATTGATATCACTATTTGCCAAAAGCCTTATTTTTGAATGTCATATCCGTCTACTAACATGCAGCTAATATGCGTTTCCGTCATAGACAAGCATGTCAACATAGTGGATTGAGGTTAGCTGTCACTGCAAGTGGTCAAGAAGTCACTGAGTGATCTCGTTTACGAGTGGGTGGGGGCATTCGCATTTGATATCATAGGCCAAGGAGGATAATATACGGAGTGACAAAGCCCATACTTTGAATCGTTCTTATTTACATTCAGCGCCATCTACCTTGCTTGAGTGACACATTCGTACCACTGTTTTGTTTATTATTTGACCCGCTGGCTACGACCTTGGCGCCATCTAGAAATTGCCTGAATTTTAACATGACTGCGGGGAACGATTCGAAGTATGGGCTTTGACACTCCGTATATTATCCTCCTTGTCATAGGCGTGAGGATTTTAGTCACCGGTGATATCCAAAGGACGAACATTTTAGAAATCAGTGAATTTAGTCACCGGGTGAGATTCAAAAGTCGACCCCCAGGCCTGACGCGATTTAATATTTAAACTGCAGTTAGTGCTCGCATGTAGTTCACAATAAAATTGATACAACGTTGCAAAGTTAGAGCGTAAAACAATTTCAGAAAGAAAAACCAGGGGGTTCATTCTCTAAGTTTACATTCACGGCTGATGCAGCCTCAGAATCCTAATCCTAACTAATATTATAAATGCGTAAGTAACTACTGTCTCTCTGTCTCTCTGTCCCTCTGTCCCTCTGTCTGTCTGTTTGTTACCTCTTCACGGAAAAACCGCTGCACGAATCTAGATGAAATTTGGTAAGAAGATAGTTTGAATGTCGATGAATAACATAGGCTACTTTTTATTCGGAAAAATTGTATAGTTCCCGCGGGATAGCGATAGCCGAAATCTACGCAGACGAAGTTGCGGGCAACAGCTAGTAGGTACAGAACAAACCAGTGCCCTAAGCACGACTTGTCGAATCCTGCGTTACGTTACGGTTATCGAATCGAGATCGAGAAACCTCATACTAAATTTTAGTTCCAAATACGCTCACGGGCGGGCGCTGTTCCAAACGTCATACAAATTCGTTATAGTTTACTATTCGATTTTACGTGACGCAGGATTCGACAAGTCGTGCTTAGGGCACAGAACCCGCGAGCGCGCCTAAAAGTGAGGCAACTAAAACTACTCTCAAATAGAGTAGTTTGGCGTAGTCATCTCCGAGCACGCAGCGTGTCGTGACGTGTTGTACGAATGACCTGAGAGCGACTGAGGTCAAAGAGGCTAAAATTTTTCGCTTTTCTGCGCTTCATTTTCGGCGTGGTGATGACATATCTACCTCTTTTTATTTATACCTATAAAACAGTACCGTGACTGACAGACAGCGCACAGCCTAAACCAATGGACCTAGAGACTTAAAATTTGGCAAACATACTAGTATACCTTGAGTATCCTAGAGGTGCACTACGAAGGGATTTTTCGAAATTCCTACGGGATAGGGAACTTCACGAGGGCAAAGCCGCGGGGCATAAACTAGTTTATCATATAATTATGCCCCGAGGCTTTGCACACGTGAAATATTTCAAAATGAGCTAGTTCCCTATCTCCTGGTAATTAAGAAAAATCCCTTCTTAATGCACCTCTAGGATACTCAAGGTATATGTTTGACATATTTCAAGTTCCAGTGGTTTAGGTTGTGCGTTGTCTGTCAGTCAGTTAGTCATGGTACTGTTTTATAGGTATAGATACCTTAACCATTAGCCTATACGATCGTCTCATCTTCAATTGTACCCTGTCAACATATCAAAACGTGCACTATGTATATATGTCACAGATATTTCCCCTCCAGCCCCTTCCCGCCACAGATACAGAACATTTCGCAACAGAACATCCACTCAGTACTAATTGCAAGTCTGCGTCATTAGCCATTCTATTTGCTGGCAACTGGTGGCAAGTGCACTCGCTGACTGCGCTGTCAAAATGTGACGACACAGTCGAAGCTGTTGTACCGAGGCTTGGGATGTTGTCTTGAAGTTCTTATTTTTCATTTGTTTAAAACTGGCTCCGTACAATTCATAAATTGACAACATATAATTTTTTTGACACTTGTTTCACCAACTCTACAAATGTCCGTTTCAATGACAATTCAGTGCCAGTTGCTGACTGGAAGAGCTTTTGTTTTGCAAAGGAATGTAGTTCGAATTGTCATTGTAAACTGACAATTGTAATGTTGGTGAAATAGGGGTCTGAACACCAATATACCTGTATAAATAACTTTAATATTACTTATACAGTCAGCAGCAGAAGTAGCTCAGCCACCGAAGCGGTCACAATGATCTAAGCACGGCTCTATTGTTATAGACATAAGAGCGTGAGTGGATCATTGTGACCAATTCGGGCGCTTTAGCTACTTCTGCTGCAAGACAATGAAATATAACCAACTTAGAAAAGTTGGAAAACCCCCGACATTGTCATTTCAAAGTTCAATATTTCAAAAACGGGTAAACCGATTTTAATGAAACTTGGCTAAGAACCATCTCGATTACATTAGCTTTCGATTAAAGAAAACCACATCTAAATCGGTCCATCCGTGTGGGAGCTATGATGCCACAGACAGATACACAGACACACAGATACACATGTCAAACTTATAACACCCCTCTTTTTTGTAGGGGGTTACAAAAGAGCATTACCAATACTATGAACGAATGGATGAAATACCATTACCATTTATACGAAAAAATATTCTCTAACAATAATTAGTTTGACAACGTCACATTATCGTCATAAGCGTTTATATCTTTACTAAGGTAAAGGCAATGAATATTCCTTTCTTGGTCCCAATGTAGAACTGCAGACACCCTTTAAAATTACCAAGTACCTTTTGATAAATTCATAGTAAATTAATAAAATTAATCCTAATGAAAATTTACTACCTATGTCCGCGATTTATTCAATCCCTTCGTGTTCTTGCGAATTCACCTAACATTTCATCCCAGAAACTCTACAAAGCGGGAAAGTATATGTTTTTAATATCTGGAAAAAATCTCGTTCGAATTCAAATGCTAGGGTGGCACCCCAGTATATAAAACTTCGTATTATCATATAACTGATGGGATCCATCGGAAACGAACTGAGAACGTACGACTCCCATTCGGCCCTCTCGTAAAAAAGTGAACGCGCATAAAAACGATAAAACATATGATAATATGCACCCGTTCGCGCGGTGTGATTCGATGAATATAATATTATATAAGTACAGTATTTATGGCGGGAAGCTTGATTGCTGGATACTTGTGTTGATACCGCGACAGGAATAGGTTAGAAAAACAGGCCAAGTGCGAGTCGGACTCGGGCACGAGGGTTCCGTAGAAAGATTTTAACGCTTTTCCCCAGTGTTTTAAGTTGTCCAGTGCTAGCAGAGCCCTGCTCCTAAGCAAAATGTACGCAGTGTGGGGTCAACTTACATTGGTCTGTGAAATCTACAGACAGACATAAAAATTTAAGATTTTGAGACTTTTCGGAGTGGTTGTGCTATAAGAGCTACTTTCATACCAAATTTCAAGTATCTAGGACATCTGGAAGTACCCTTTAGGTTTTTGGAAATCGGCAATTTGTATGGAAATAGCCTTTTTAATTACTGTATCTTTTGATTGCGTTGACTTAGAAGCTTGATTTTTTCACGGCTTTAAGGGACCGCAAGCTTGAGTATTTGATATTAATTTCAGCATGCTACCTCTACGCGTTCCAGAGAAAAAGGGTCTTGACAGACAGACAGACGGACAACAAAGTGATCTTTTAAGGGTTTCGTTTTTTCATTTTGAGGTACGGAACCTTAAAAATAAGATTAACGCCCGATGCATTGAAAAACAACTTTTATTTTTAGCAAGGACCATAAAACCAAGAGGACTGCCAGTGTCTATACGATGTCGCGTTCCTTTGAAATAATAAGAATGCTGTAGCTAGTTTTACTACGGAGGGGTCTCTGTACCATTCATTTGGTATGACATTTATACCTCTGGCTAGCACAATAGCGCCATCTAAATCAGTTTTTTATTTCAGTTCATAGATGGCCCTATTGTGTTAGCCAGAAGTCTAAGTTTCATACAAAATTAATGGTACAGAGACCTCTCTATAGTGAAATTAGCTACAGCAGACTCATTGTTTTACAGGAACGCGACATTGTATAGCCATTGGCACTCCTCTTGGGGTGTTATACGTTGGACCTGTGTATCTGTGTGTCTGTGGTGTCATAGCTCCCAAACGGATGAATCGATTTCGATGCGGTTCTTTAATCGAAAGCTAGTTTAATCGAGATGGTTCTTAGCTAAGTTAAATTAAAATCGTTTTACCCGTTTTTGAAATATTGAACCTTGAAACGACAATGTCGGGGGTTTATCAACTTTTCTAAGTGGTAAGGTTACCTACTTAAGTTAGGTTAATAATGGATATTTACACCGAATTTTTTTACGAAAGTATGTATTTTCTTCACGTGTGCGGAAAAAGAAAGAGCTTTATTTTTAGCCACAATAAGTACCTACTTGTTGTCTATTAAATCGTCCGCAAGAATACATATTTTTTAGGACTGCGTATTTATTTAGGTAGTAAAATCAATTTACAATGACATTAAATCCAAGGTAAAACTAATTAAACTAAAACTTAAAACTAAATTAAATCTAAATAAGGCCCCCGTGGCATGGTGCCCAAAAGGCTGGCAGCGTTGCCTCGCTGAATAGCGATGCTGATTCTTTGCGAGAGAAAACTGTCAGCCCTTTGGTCACAAGTTGCATCGACCAAGCGCTTTTGCAACTCTGAAACAAGCATTTTTTTTATACAAAATCACCTTGCACATTGCTACCTAGCATTTTCTTTGAAAGGCCGAGGAAATTTATTCCTGACCCACCATTGGAACCTTTTCACAGTAAACGTCATAGTGACACCGTATTGCTTGACATGGAAAATCGATATGACGTTTACTATGAAAACATTCTATGGTGGGTCAGGAATTAATTCCCTCGACTGTACCTTTTTCTGTTTTGTTTATTACGTGGTGTTCAATACAGTTCTTGTATTGTATTGTATTGTTTTCACCACTAAAGGTTTGCCACTATATATCGCTCTATTACTACCCCGTTCAACAGACTCAATTTCTTAGGTACACCGCAAACCAGCGGAACCTAGGTTGAAGCGCTGTTTTAATAAATGAGGGCTTCAGCAAACTTAGAATTAAGTTATGCCCCCGCGGGACAAGACTTGAATGACGTTACTCCATTGTGCCAAGATTACGCCGTAACGACGTTGACGTAACTATCCTTAGTAGGTACTAAGCTAACAGCAGGTAGTCCTCGGGATAGATTTTTGAATCTCTCCCGGTGACTAAATTCACTGACTTCTAAAAAGTTCGTATTTTTAAGTCTCACCGGTGACTATAGTTCGTATGCCCATGATATCAAATACGAATGCCCTCACCCAATCGTAAACGAGATCACTGCGTGACGTCTTGACCACTTGCAGTGACCGCTAACCTCAATCTACTATGTTGACTCGCTTGTCTACGACAGAAACGCAAATTAGCTGCATGTTAGTAGACGGGTATGACATTCAAAAATAAGGCTTTTGGCAAATGGTGATATCAATGCATGGGTGAGAATTTAGTCAGCAAGTGAGATTCAAAAATCGATAATCGATCGCGTATGCGTTAAAGTGTCAAATAGTATGAGAATTGTTTGCCGTTGATACCGTGCCAGTAGTGGCGCTGCTAATGTGCCCATAGTAATTCAGACGTAACGCGAACGCGAACGAGACGTTTTTTTTTGGCAGTTGATTACGATTACACTATAGGACAACCAAAAGGTACGCCTCGAACGCGTTAGCGTTAGCGTCAAATAGTATGAGAATTGTTTAATGTTGATACGTGCCGCTAGTAGCGCTGCCAATGTGCCCATAGTACGTCAGACGTAACGAGAACGCGATCGAGACGTTTTCCTGTGTCAAAAATTACACTAAACGCTATGGTCGCCCTCGATAAGTACTTTACAATAGTACCGCATATTTAGCCCAGCTCATTGGTTTTTGAGAGTTTACCGGATATAAATAAGCCTTGTACTTTTTCGGTATCACCGACCCTATCAGTGCCCTAAGCACGACTTGTCGAATCCTGCGTCACGTAAAATCGAATAGTAAACTATAACGAGTTTGTATGACGTTTGGAGCAGCGCCCGCCCGTGAGCGTATTTGGAACTAAAATTTAGTATGAGATTTCTCGATCTCGATACGATAACCGTAACGTAACGCAGGATTCGACAAGTCGTGCTTAGGGCACAGATCGATGCAAAACGCCGGGCATTTGGTTGTCACGTGCCGGGTCTCACGGCCCGGCAAGTCACGCCACTGTAAATAGTGAACACGATGTCATTTTTAGGGTTCCGCACCTCAAGAGGAAAATCCGGCCAAGTGCGAGTCGGACTCGCGCACGAGGGTTCCGTAGAAAGATTTTAACGCTTTTCCCCAGTGTTTTAAGAAGTCCAGTGTTAGTAGAGCCGTGCTCCTAAGCAAAATGTTCGCAGTATGGGGTCATCTTGGTCTGCGAAATCTACAGACAGACATAAGAATTTAAGATTTTGGGAATTTTCTGAGTGGTTGTGCTATAAGAGCTACCTTCATACCAAATTTCAGGTTTCTAGGATAACTGGAAGTACCCTTTAGGTTTTTGGGGTACGGCAATTTGTATGGAAATAGCCTTTTTAATGACTGTATCTCTTTACTTTCGTTATCCCTGCTCCTAAGGAAAATGTACGCAAAGTGGGGGTGGCACAACCACTCAGAAAATTCACGAAATCTTAAATTTTTATGTCTGTAGATTTCACAGATCAATATAAGATGACCCCACGCTGCGTACATTTTGCTTAGGACCAAGGCTCTGCTAATACTGGACAAGTTAATACACTGGGGAAAAGCAGTTAAGTCTTTGTACGGAACCCTCGTGTGCGAGTCGGACTCGCACTTGTCCGGTTTTTCGAGTCTACCAGCGCTTTAGGAAAGAACATGATTGCCAAGAAGAATGCGCCGTAAGAAACTTGGCACAAAGTAATTTTTTCTACGGAGGTTCTACGTTTTTTTTATCGCTGGGACGCAATCCCGTAGGTACTATCATAAGTGACCTTTTCTAAAACTGCACATGTAGCACGGCGCGCCACATTGTCGCTTGTCGCGCAGTGCGTCCCTTTCATAGTGATGGAATCAGGGAAGGACGCACTGAGCGACAAGCGACAAAATGGCGCGTGTGCTAGCTCCCCTACTTGCTGGAAGGATTCAGATGAAATTTAGCGTACAGATAGCTAATGCAATAAATAGTTTGAATTAACATTATATTTACTGGTGGCTTAATTTTGTCCCGGTAAATTGCGTAGCTCCCATGGGATAGCGATTTAACCGAATTCTACACGAACGATATCGTAGACATATATTTACTCTGTAATCACTATCATAACCCATCTATAGCTATAAAAGAAGACCGTGACTGACTGACACACAACGCACAGCCTAAACCACTGGACCTAGAGACTTGAAATTTGGCAAACATATACCTTGAGTATCCTAGAGGTGCACTGAGAAGGGATTTTTCGAAATTCCCACGGGATGGGGAACTAGCTAGGGGCATAAGCTAGTACATACATATTTAATAAGTGTCTCTGTGAGCTGTTACACCCCGCGACCTCATTCTGAACTTTTTTTTTCAACATCATCATCATCACCAGCCTTTTTTTTTTTTTTTTTATACAACGAGGAAGGCAAGCGAGCAAGTGGGTCACCTGATGGTAAGTGATCACCACTGCCCATAGACACTCGCAACTCCGGAGGGTTTGCAGATGCGTTTACGTCCCACTGCTGGGCACAGGCCTCCTCTCAGAATGAGAGGGCTTGGGCTATAGTTCCCACGCGGGCCCAGTGCGGATTGGGAACTTCACACACATCGTTATTATTATTACATCTTTTTTATTTCATAAAAACGAATCGGCCGAAAAAAACCTATGTAAGTAAATAATTATCGAATCTGATAACAAAATTTCACGCAGACGCAGACCATTCGTTTTTTTTCTTAATTTTTTTTCCAAAAAACAAATCTACAAAAAAATCTACACTTACATCTAATTAGCAAACCTGCTCACAAAATTTCACAAGAATCGGTTGAGAAATGTGACCTGTACAGAAAATCAGTCTGACAGACCGACAGACGCTGGGCAGAGAGACTTTTGCCCAAGCTATAACTTAGACCTAAGTCGGTCAAAATCAAAACCGACTAAAAAACCGGCCAAGTGTGAGTCGGACTCGCGCACGAGGATTCCGTAGAAAGATTTTAACGATTTTCCCCAGTGTTTTAAGAAGTCCAGTGTAAGCAGTGTTTTGATTGCGTTGACTTAGATGTTTGATTTTTTCACAGCTTCAAGGGACCACCGGTTTGAGTATTTGATATTAATTTCAGCATCCTACCTCCACGCGTTCCAGAGAAAAAGGGTCTTGACAGGCAGACAGACAGACAGACAGACGGACAACAAAGTGATCCTATAAGGGTTCCGTTTTTTTCCTTTTGAGGTACGGCACCCTAAAAAGGAAGACTCTCAATTCGCCTCAACATTTTTCATTCAACCGTAAAGAGCCGAGAGCACGGAGCGCGTAATTCCAAACCCGCATTCAATAAAAGCGACGAAAATCAAAATTGACTTAGTACCTACTGGCGCACCTGACCAGGGAAGGAGAGACTGACAGTAATTAGTAGCACGTGCTGTGGTCACGGGACAGAGTTTCCGGCACGCAATGCCCAGGGGCCGGCCACCGCTGGCGAGAGTTAGGTAAGTATATTTTATTTTTAGTACGCTTTTAACAGGACAGGGAAGGAGAGCGTTTTTTTCATTGGTTAGAGGTATTTTTATTGTAGACTATAGTCGTCCCACGATAACTCTGCAACGAACTGACAACAGTAGAAAGCTAAAGTTTGTTTATGGCAACACTGATTTATAGTCAAACGACACGTTTGGAACTTCTGATTAGATTAAACATTAAACAGGTCATCGGTCATTCACCATCCATTAAAATATCTCTCATATTTCGTTTTGTACATTTTTACCGTACAACGGCAAAACCTACTAAACACTGGCAAAATTGTCCTACAATGGACAGAGCCATATTAAAAGAAAAACAGCAACTTTTGATTGCTACTATCATTATTATTTATAATTAAAGAAATGTCTGAGTGACATGAAAAAAGTATTACCACAGCGTGATTTTTCTGGGTTGCCAATTAATATCTTATGCAGAGTTATTGTGGGACGATTACAGGCCCGTCGAACTCCATACCGGATAACAGTTACACAATTTTTCCATATTTTCTCACCTTCCCTCAACTTCCACAAATATTTCAAGGTCAAAATTAGCCAAATCGGGCTTTTCTTCAGTTTTAGCGAGACAAAAGAACAACAATTACAGATTGTTTCTGTTTTAAAATTCAATTAATATGTTAATAGTACGTAGATTAGGGTTTTTTGATGAATTGGCTGTAGATTTTGGTGGAGTTCTACGTTAGTTGGTAGCGGTCTCGCCCTCTTCTACCGAATAACCGAAAACGCCATCAAAATCTTTATTCACCTCGTTAAATTAGTCACAACGAACCTGATTCGGAACAAACACCCAAATAATGATAATGATGGTTGCACTGCTGTGTTCCAGTGTGGAGTGTAAGACAGCCGGTGTAATTATGGGCACAGGAGGCATTTCATCTTAGCTCTCTAGGTTGGCAACGCATCTGCAAGCCCCCCGGGGTTGCGGGTGCTTATGAACTTGCTCGTTTGCCTTCCTTGTCGTAGGTATAAAAAAACCGGACAAGTGCGAGTCGGACTCGCGCACGAGCGTTCCGAAGAAAGATTTTTAACTCTTTTCCCTGGTGTTTTAAGTGGTCCAGTGTTAACAGAGCCCTGCTCCTAAGCAAAATGTACGCAGTGTGGGGTCAACTTATATTGGTCTGCGAAATCTACAGACAGACATAAAACATTTAGATTTTGAGACTTTTCTGAGTGGTTGTGCTATAAGAGCTACCTTCATACCAAATTTCAGGTTTCTACGACAACTGGAAGTACCCTTTAGGTTTTCGGATTTCGGCAATTTGTATGGAAATAGCCTTTTTAATGACTGTATCTTTTGATTGCGTTGACTTAGAAGGTTGATTTTTTCACAGCTCCAAGGGACCGCAGGCTTGAGTTTTTTGTATTAATTTTGGCTTGCTACCTCCACGCGTTCCAGGGTCTTGACAGACAGACAGACGGACAACAAAGTGATCCTATAATTCCGGGTTCCGTTTCTTCCTTTTGAGGTACGCAGCCCTAAAAACCAAAAAACAGTCAAAACAAAACGTCCAATCAATTTTCGATGCTCCTTTAAACGTTGTTACCTGAAATAGGATTGTAAAAGAGCAGTCTATTGTATAAATCCATCACGAAACTGACGCTAACCCAATACGGCGGGGCTTAAACCAAATCCACTCACAGATCCCAAAATCTTGACCAGATCGGTGCGACATTTATAAAAAGGCAGCGCTCAAAACAAAATCCTGCTAAGCCTCTTCCGAGAAAATATTTTCTTGCGACGCGTAAGTTTTTCTTGCCAAACCACTTTAAGTTTGCCGCTGCAGCACTCCCCCTTGGTCCTTAACACGCACGTGTAAGGCTTGTTCTCGTTTGCGTTCCGTTTCGCGTGTTTTTGCCGGCGTGTGGGGGACGCTAGGGTTGTCACCAGCTATCAATATTGTGTCTAAACTGACGTGAGGGGCTGGCTTAAATCGATAAACTGTGTTCGAGATACTTAGGAGGTTAGATGACTTTATCGAAGCCCTGACAGGTTGTCTGAAGTTCGCGACTGAATAAAACAAGTTGTTTGTTTTGTTATCTAACGAATTAGTGTGATTAATTTGGCTTAGTGGAGTGAAAGTCAAAATGTTCGCTTCTGAAAGCGAAGGCATGATTACTTCGGAAATTTTGAGGATATATAAAAGTGGGTTATTTAGGCGTTGTTTTCATATTTTTTGAAGCTTTGTCTTGTTAGATAGAATACTGTTTATTGTTTTGATTAGTAGAGTTTTAACGCTTCTATGACTACTCGACGGCTTGAGACAGTTAATAATCAATTTAAAAAACCGGCCAAGTACGAGTCGGACTCGCGCACGAGGGTTCCGTATTTTATTTTATTTTATCGCTTTTCCCCAGTGTTTTAAGAAGTCCAGTGTTAGCAGAGCCCTGCTCCTAAGCAAAATGTACGCAGTGCGGGGTCAACTTATTTTGGTCTGCTAAATCTACAGACAGACATAGGAATTTTGAATTTTGAGACTTTTCTGAGTGGTTGTCTTATAAGAGCCACCTTCATACCAAATTTCAAGTTTCTAGGACAACTGGAAATAACGTTTAGGTTTTCGAATTTCTTCAATTTGTATGGAAACAGCCTCTTTAATGACTGTATCTTTTGATTGCATTGACTTAGAAGGTTGATTTTTTCACGGCTTCAAGGGACCGCAGGCTTGAGTATTTGATATTCATTTCAGCATGCTACCTCCACACGTTCCAGAGAAAAAGGGTCTTGACAGACAGACAGACAGACAACAAAGTGGTCCTATGAGGATTCCGTTTTTCCTTTTGAGGTACGGAACCTTAAAAACATCAAAGAAACTAGTTTTTTATAGTGAAATACTAACGGATCACTCACGTATATAAGTCGAGTTTAGCCCGACATGTTTCGTTCGAGGCGAGACGTTCGTGCGGTCGTGCGCTCCCAGAGGAAGGACTACGAATTAGTCCGAAACATGTCGGGCTAAACTCGACTTATATACGTGAGTGATCCGTTTGTATTTCACTATGATTGAGTCTCACGGTAGTTTCATGTTAAAAACTAGTTTTTTCTTAAAAAAAAAATATTCCATGTCCAGATTGATTTATCCGTTTAGGATCTACGATGCTATAGATAGACACAGAGATATGCACATCAAGCTTATAAGCTTACAGCAGTCCTTAAATTATGTCAAAAGAGAGAGTGGGTATTTATTTCTATTTTCGTACATATATATTTATGTTAAATTAATGCCGTTTAAGAATCGTCATTTCTACTTTTAGTACCCAAGTTAAGTTGTTTAACAAAATAATGTGTCGAAATCATCATCATCCTCATCACCAGCCTTTTTTCGTCCCACTGCTGGGCACAGGCCTCCTCTCAGAATGAGAGGGCTTGGGCTATATAGTTCCCACGAGGGCCCAGTGCGGATTGGGAACTTCACACACATCATTGAATTTCTTCGCAGGAGTGTGCAGGTTTCAAGCAACTTATAAAAGTTGAAAAACCCCCGACATTGTCATTTAGAAGTACTAATATTTCTAAAACGGTTGAACTAATTTAAATGAAACTTAACTAGGAACTATCTCGGTTAAACTAGCTTTCGATTGAAAAAGCCGCATTGAAATCGTTTGGGAGCTATGATGCCACAGACAGATACACAGGTCAAACTTATAACCCCCCTCTTTTTCGTCGGGAGTTAAAAGGCAAATATGCACCTAAAATAGATTATAAATTTTCCAAATAAAACTCGCACCGCCTATTTTCAAAATACCTTACAAAAAGCTCCCTTACAGCCAAAATACGGGCGAAATCCCTCAATCGAAATTCAAACCCACATCCGGTGGGTTGACAATCCCTGACCGGAAGTACGTAGTTACACAAGATGGCCGGATCCACCCAAACTTCCGTTTGCAAACATCAAGTGTGGGGTTTATAATAACGCAACAACCAACTTTACTTTGCACTCGGGGATGGCGCTAACGTCGCACCGCTTAACCAAATTAGTATGGTTTTTGTGCTAGTTCCAATTTCCGCCGCGGCACGTCAATGTTGGCCGTGCGCTACCCCATTTTTATTAGCTACCCATCTGTTATGATTTCAAGGGTTGTTATGGTTATGACAAATTAAATAAGTTTGGTATTAAGCGGTAATGATGTTTGGAATACCTGCGTTTTGCGGGTGGGAATGATTCATGTATTGATTTAAACTTTCGCGAGTTTTACACATTATTAAAAAAATAAATCGCGTAAATATAAAAGTTTTTTTACGCGATTAAGTCCCGAGTATCATGATAATGGGAATGATTCATGTATTGATTTAAACTTTCGCGATTATTACACATTATCATGATACTCGGGACTTAATAGCGTAAAAAAATAAATCGCGTAAATATAAAAGTTTTTTACGCGATTAAGTCCCGAGTATCATGATAATGGGAATGATTCATGTTACGTTGTGAAGTGAAATAGAATGTTTTTGTTCTGTAAAACCTTTTTTATGTGAAAGACAGGTTGCTTGTTGTTCTGGTACAGTCAGCGTCAAAGTCGCTCATCACTTCTGTACCTTGTCGCAATAACACACTTGTCCATCACATATGACGCGTTGTATCTGGCCGTAGAGCGAAAAGGTACAAAAACGAAAGCAAGCAACTTTTGACGCTGACTCTGCCTAAACAGGGTTTTACTTCTCTGGATTAGAGTAGGAAAGCTCTCTGCCGAAAATTTGACATTAAGTCAATGCAAAATACACAAGGTCTGTTGATAGTGTCATAAGCAACAAACAAGCTAAGCAGCAGTGCTTGCACTGTTGCGTTTCGGTGTGGAGAGTAAGACAGCCGGTTTAATTACGGGCAGATGACATCACAGATGTTGTATTTCTGTTGCCGCTATAGCAAAAAATACTAAAAACAGAATAAAATAAATATTTAACTGAGGCTCACATACAACAGACATGATTCTTTGCCGTTTTTATAGATACGATGAAACGGAACTCTTCGTGTGACGACTCGCACTTGGCCGGTTTTTTTTAAGTATGATATCAAAGCTATCCATGAAAAAAAAGTCTTATGGGACCTACCTAAACGACGATTCATATTTTAAACTTTGTTGTTACGCTGTGGTTGTCACAGACCTAAATACTCAATAAATTGTGTTTACCTTAGCTCAGAAAAGGTCAACAAATTACCCAGATTGTATCTAGGAATATTGAGATCTCAAAAGTGAAATTTTCCAGAAACCGTTTTCTCGCAAACATTTCCGAAGTATAAATGTTACTAAGGGCCGATTTTTCAATCCTCAGATAATCTCTTATTCCGCAGATACCCCTGCACTATCGGTGAGGCAAAAGCTTCTTAAAAATCGGTCTTAAAGGCATTGAAAAGTAGTGAATTGCAGTTTTCATTATTCAGTATGTCACATGTCGGTTTTTTAAAGGGGAAAACGTAAAAATTAAAAATTGGGAATAACATAGAGATGTGTCATTGAGATCTTCTAAAAACATGTTTGAACAGCCTTATTCCCATTACCAGAATGAGTCAAGCATAACAATCCAGGTAATAAACAGCTAAGATAATATTAGCTAGTAAACAGACCATTTTATTGCTCTTAGGCATGAAACATGGGGGCAATTGGTACAGTTTGATAATTATTGTCAGTAAAGTAAACTACTGAAAAGCTTAAAATCTAATTTAAATAAAATAAATAAATATCATGGGACAATTGGCACCAATAATTGACCTAGCCCCAAACTAGGCAAAGCCTGTACTATGGGTACTAGACAACGGATAAACATACTTACATAGATAAATACATACTTGTATACATATTAAACATCCAAGACCCGAGAACAAACATTCGTATTAATCATACAAATATCTGCCCCGACCGGAATTCGAACCCGGGACCACAAGCTTCATAGTCAGGGTCGCTAACCACTAGGCCATCCGGTCGTATTTATTTTGTTAATTACAATTGGTCCCACACTCCCCTATTATGACTGTTTGACATTTCACTGCCCGAGATAACGAGGTCTACTCATAAATATACTAATACTACTCCATCGCAGCATAACTTAAAAAAAAACCACTTTACCCCAAGCCCCTTTGTCACATTTACAATTGTCAGTTTTATATGACAATTCGAACTACAAATCTTTGACAATATGAAGCGCGCCAAAACAAAAGCTCTCCAAGTCAGCAGTTGACACCGAATTGTCATTGAAAACTGACAATTGCATCGTTGATGAAGGGGCCAGAGCCAGACCTTTTATAACCGTCTAAACTAAAATAGGTCCGTGACAATTAATTTACACGGAACCGACTTTGACCTCGGCAATAAACAAAACATTTACTGCCCTCAAATTAAACAAAATGAAATCACAACTGCAGTTCCACAATAAAAAGGCGAACCCACGCTAGACGTCTGTCGGTCCATAGCTGTCAATCAATTATGTCTACGGGACAGCTCCGAGCGGGCACCTCCGACACCCTTATCCCCTGGCTTTAAGGCCTAGTTTAGAGTAACCCGGGGGCCATGTGCTATTGTCGCACGAATGTAGTACTGTACGCAGCCTCAAATCTCTGGCCCCTCCTTCTATCGATCGGGCCCCGCCCTCTTGCGATGAAATTTCGTGTACAGCCGTGGCCCACTCGACGCCATCAGGCGGTTTGAGCCGGTTTGGCCAAATGTTGGCCGCCAATGTTTTTTGAAAAACGTTCTGTTACTCATCCACAGACTGTAAATTTTTCGACAAATTTCAACCGTTTGCGTTTTGTTTCTGCTGAGTGCTGAGCTGGCAAAGTTGCGTTGTTTTCTGTTTCTTTTTTTCGATTACTCCGTAGGAATTGGATGTACATTTAAAATGTGGTCTGACCAAACGTTTCTTAGTAAGGTAAATGTCCTTGGCTCGACGCTGTCTCAATAGTAAACGACTTCAATCTTAATACGAAGCAATAAAGGCGACAGGATGTCAATTATTGGTATTAAAGTGTCCGTCATTGGGCCGTAAATGTGTCTAATGCAATAACTAATCGTGACAGACTTTTATTAGCTGTTGCCCGCGACTTCGTCCGCGTAGATTTCGGTTATCGCTATCCCGCAGGAACTATACAATTTACCCAAATTAAAAGTAAACGTGTTATTCCTCAATATTCAAACTATCTTCTTACCAAATTTCATCTAGATTGATGCAGCGGTTTTTCCGTGAAGAGGTAACAAACAGACAGACAAAGAGACAGAGTGACAGAGTTAGATAGGAAGTTAGGATTAAACGGTTAAAAAACAAATAAACGCTCGTACCTAATTATTTTGCCATGACCTTGAATTACCTAAGTTGTAAACTAACTGGGTGTTGTCAGTTTCCCAGTATTAGAAGGCAGGCAGAAATTATAATCAAATAGCCCGCTTCTTGCATTGGTCGAGTAGGGTTTTAATTACAATATCGTCATAAATAATTGTCTGGCTGCAGTCTCTATTCGCTATTCCTGTAAGCAAATAGTAGTTTATGCAACTGCTACATAATGAGGGTCCCTAAAACACGAGTGTGTTTTTATGAAACGAGGCGAAGCTGAGTTTCATAATACGATCACACGAGTGATTATGTGGAGTTGCACACATTACTTTATCTACACACATATTATAAGTACTCTAAGATGGATTCAGAAGCCGAAGGCATGTATCATACCCATACCTGTCACGAATTTGACTGTTTTTTTAAATCGTAGACAAACATACCGACCTGACGTTTCGTAAACTGTTTTTTTTTTATTGTAAAAAAAAATACATGTCACATTATTATTTATACATGTCGGACTGAACTCGACTTATATACGTGAGTGATCCGTTTTATTTCACTACGATTGTAAATTACATTGGTTTTCAAATTTGAAACATCTAATTCGATATCGAAAATTCATTACGATATCGAATTCGATGTCGTAATGACTATTACTTTACTGCTGGTGGTGGAGCAGGTGCTGGGGCTGGCGCTGTCGGTGAGCCACGTCGTGCTGCAATGCTGGTCATTTTCTACGGTTTCAGAACGCATTATAGAGGACTTATGATATGTGTGTAGATAAATATTCTAGCGGGCCCAGTTGATCTAATAAGTGTAATAACTGTAGAAATTTTAAGTATAACCTTACATTAAGTATAACCTTACATTAAGTATAAACTTACAAAAATATGTATACCTACATCAACTTTTTTATTTTTGTAACTCTCAAAATGTACGTAAACGTAGCATTTGACCTCGAGTGTACGGTCGAGGAAATGAATTCCTGAACCACAGTGGAACCTTTTCACAGTAAACGTCGTAGGGACATCGCATAGCTCGACAAGGAAAATCGTTATGACGTTTACTATGAAAATGTTCTATGGTGGGTCAGGAATTAATTTCCTCGAGTGTACAAGAAAAACTTACGAATTTTCTCTATAAGGTCGTTGACTTTATTAGAGACGAATTGTTGAGAGTTGAATGAAGAAATTGACGACCGAATAGCCTAGTGGTTAGAGACCCTGACTGTGAAGCTTGAGGTCCCGGGTTCAAATCCCGGTCGGGGCAGATGTTTGTATGATGAATGCGAATGTTTTTTCTCGCGTCTTGGATGTTTAATATGTATATAAGCATGTATTTATCTATATAAGTATGTTTATCCGTTGTCTAGTACCCATAGTACAGGCTTTGCCTAGTTTGGGACTAGGTCAATTGGTGTCAATTTGTCCCGTGATATTTATTTATTATTATTTATTTATTTAAGTTAAACTGAAAAGTCAATTCGACTAGCTGTAGACGTAGTAATATCAACACTTAAATAAGCAACGCTAAGTGAGTTTCCATGTTTATGTAATTTTAATAAAGCTCTTGACTCCCGTACGACATTTATGATTTGTTTGCTTAAAAATTATATGCTTTTATCTGACATTGTGTTCGACTTTTTATCTACACTAATATTATAAAGAGGAAAGATCTGTACCTATTTTTGTATGTTTGTATGTTTGTAATGAATAGGCTCAAAAAGTACTGGGCCGATTTAAAAAATTCTTTCACCAATAGAATGCTACATTCTTCCAATTTGACATAGGCTAATTTCATTTTGAAAAAAATTAGGGATCCTTGGTAAAATTTGAACAATGTAACCGAAGGTGTAGAAAAATGAGTCTTAAAATGTCTTTCGTCGAATGCACTGCCGAAACTATTAGCGATAAAACAAAATAATGTACAACAATATTGAAGAACATCATAATGTCTACAAAAAACTCCGCGGTAGCATATGTCCAACTATTGTAGTTATGTGACTACAACAACTTTTTTCATTTTATAATTGTCTACCCCGTGCGAAGCCGGGACGGGCTGCTAGTGTGACATATTTATAAAAAACGAATGAACGAAAGATGCAAAAAAATTACAATATTAGTCGCTCTTAGTCGTCTTTTGGTAACATTTTCACTAAGTAATATTATAACTAGTGGCTCCGGGGCGTCTTGCCTCCCTCTTTCTATAAAAAATAAAATAAATTTGACCTGTACGTCGTTTTCTTAGCATTAGAAAGAAGGTGTGTACATTCTAGATTGTTTAATCTAGACATGTATTTTTATTGAAATATGCTTTTTAAAAACATGTAACCAAGAGACATGTCAAGATTGTTTGCCTTCTTTCTAATGCTAAAAAAACGAAGAAATAAGAGCACATGGTTTCAATTCTTCGTCTTGCATCAAATCGGCAAAGTTTCACTTCCATACGGTTCAATTCCGTTCGTGGGAGCGTTAATAGCGACCTAAGTATCTTAGCAGGTATATACCCTATATTTATTGTAAGGGCTGCCTCCCCGGCAGCCATAACAATTATGCTTTAATGATTACTGTTATAGGTACCACTAATGGTGATGCAACTTTGCCCGGATAGGCAATCACGGCTCTAATGGCAGATGGTATACAGACTTGTACAAGATAATTAGGGAGCTTAAAACGAAGAGTTCTTTCTGGCGAGGAACTGTTGGTTCCGTGGGAATTATTTATCAATTTTGAGGTTGGAAACCTTGGGTCCATGAGGTTCCGCGCTTATAAGCTTATTTCACAGTTGCAAAAGCGGTTGGTCGATGCAACTTGTGACCAAAGGGCTGGCAGTTGTCTCTCTCAAAGAATCAGCATCGCTATTCAGCGAGGAAACTCTGCCAATCTTTTGGGCACCATGCCACGGGGGCCTTGTTTAGATTTAATTTAGTTTAAAGTTTTAATTTAATTAGTTTTAGCTTACATTTAATGTCATTCTAAACTGAGAACAAAAGCAAGCAATAAATTTATTAGTACCTATTTATCGATTTAAAAGTGAACTTTATACAACATTGTGAACTAGGTCTGAGACAAAATCTGTTGGTGTGTCTTAGAAGGACAACAATTATAATTAACAAACACTTTATACTAAACTAGCTCTGTGATTTGAAGACCTCGCGAACGAAATTTTGAACATTCTTCGTATTTTGTTTTTTAAATATCCAAAAAAGTAATTGACAAAAATCTATTAAATTATACCTAATTATCGAGCCTGATAACGAAATTTCATGAGAATCGGCACGCACAGTTTTGAAAATTTGTAGTTCTATTTTTTATTTATTTTAATTTCCAAAAAACGAATCGACAAAATAAAACTGGGTAGGTAGGTAACTATATAATCGTCGAACCTGCTTACAAATACGCAGAGGAGAAGAGTCAGACAGACGGACAGACAAAGAGACAGCTGACCATTCTGATAGACGTTCCGATTGCGCGCACTTTAATCCACATACTTCATTTTTAGTGCTTGCACTGTATGTTGTGTTCCGGTGTGTAGAGTAAGACAGCTGATGTAATTACGGGCGCAAGAGGCATTTCATCTTAGCTTCCTAGGTTGGGAACGCATCTGCAAACCCCCGGGGTTGTGGGTTTCTGTGGGCAGTGGTGATCACTTACCATCAGGTGGCCCACTTTCTCGCCTTCCATGTCGTATAAAAAAGAAGAAAAACTCAGACTTGTGAACCGGGGCTTGAACCTACGACCCTCTGCTTGAGAGGCAGGTTAAACCCCAACCCGTGGTAACCTAATGATGCCAGTTATTAAAAAGAAATAAGTAAATTACAATCAAATACATTTCTCCTTAACTCCGACGTAGCTATTAATACGTCAGTCATGCTTTAGAAAATTATTGTGCATAAAAGGCGTATTATGAAACTACTGTCTTAGCTTCTACCACGCCTTGATGTGGTTACATGGCACTTACGGTTAATGCACTCTGCAGTTTAAATAAAACCCTAAAATGTCACATTAGTTATTCTAACACAAGCTCGTATGAATCTTATTGACACGGAATACAATTGTCAACAAAGTGGCAATGAGTGTAACACATTATTTTGACGTAATGGCCCCTATTTCACCAACTTTACAATTGTCAGTTTTCAATGACGATTCGGTGTCAACTGCTGACTTGAAGAGCTTTTGTTTTAGCGCGCTTCATATTGTCAAAGAAATGTAGTTTGAATTGTCATATAAAACTGACAATTGTAAAGATGGTGAAACAGGGGCCTGAAGACAGCTAGTACAAACATGTTATTAGAACGTAACCTCCTTTTTTGAAGTATTAAAAAACCTTTTTACAAAAAAGTAAAACCGTCGGTGCTTCATTCAAAGAATATTCCGCTCGCACCGCACCGACTTCATATTTCTGTTGCTTAGTGCTAGGCCATAAAACATTAGGCTTTAGTTTCTGTTGTCCGAAATAAACGCATTTTATTTTATTTTATTTATTTATCATTATTTTAGAGGATTGATTTACATTTTTTTTAAGGTTTTTTTTTGAAGGCGGTTTTACTTTTTTTTAAAAGGTTTTTACTTCACAAATTTACGTTGATTTAACGTTTTCAGAATTATCCTTAAACTCCTAACCGTTAAGGAGTTGTACCTTCCATCATCAGCTCATCAACATGAGATGATGACTACCGGACGCAAATACTTGAATAGCCTTAAAAAATATATGAAACACATGATACGTGCCTATAAAATTTGAGGGTTGCCCTCGATTTCCCTGAGATCCCATCATCAGATCATAATTTGGTGACAGTGGGATCACCTCAGGAGTATACCCATTCGAATAATGATTTAACATTTTCAGAATTATCCTCCAACTCCTAACCGCTAAGGAGTTGTACCTTCCATCATCAGCTCATCATCATGAGATGATGACTACCAGACGCAAATACTTGAATAACCTTAGAAAACATATGAAACACATAGTACGTGCCAGTAAAATTTGAGGGTTGCCCTCGATTTCCTTAGGATCCCATCATCAGATCATGACTTGGTGACAATGGGACCATCTCAGGAGTATACCCTTTCGAATAAAAAAAGATTTTTTTGTAAATCGGTCTACAATTGACGGAGTAATCGATGAACATACATAAAAAAAAAACATACTGTGGAACGTAGAACCTCCTCCTTTTTTGAAGTCGGTTAAAAATAACACGAACACGTAATAATACGAGTGGCAATTTTCAAAACGACACGCAATGCTATTGCGCGTCAAAAATCCGTTAGGATCGCTCGTGTCGAGTAGGTCTATCTGTCAATTTCCACCAATCACAGGCCAGTCAGTAGCTTGTCTCTCATTGGTGGAGACAGATGGACCATAGCGGATGTTTGACTACCGATAGCGGTCATTGAAATACTTGCATTTTAGGATTTGCTATTCAATTAGGTACTTGAAGTTATTATTTTTTTACTCCGAAAAATGTATTCGATCACAAACATGACACGATTTAAGGCTTACTAAGAATGTATTCATTCTAAGTAAATTACTTTAATTATAATAATTCGTAATTGCGTAAACATCAAACAAAGAACATAAAAACGTCACTTTTATTTTATCATATTCGCGTAAAAAACTATTCAAAGCTACTGAAAACAAACTTTTGCGATATTAACTTCGTTGGCACTAATAACACGATAGAATTCTCACGTCTGACGTTTAAAGCCACCGGCAACTAGGTACCTGTAATTAAAACCTTCGTTCTCAAGCCTTTTTTCCAGCAAAGCAAAACCGACCAAGGGCGAGTCGGGCTCGCGCACCGAGGTTTCCCTACAAAGATTTTCCCGCATTTCCCCTGTGTTTTAAGTTGTCCAATGTTATCAAAACCCTGCTCCTACGCGAAAAGTAAGCAAAGTATATACAGAGATACATTAAAATTTAAGATTTTATATATAAAATCTCTATATATAAAAGCTAAAAAACCAGAACGGGATAAAAAAAACGGGACAGAGCAGGATGGCGCTCTACGACACCATTTTGACACGTTTCTCCCAAACAACGCTGAGAATTTTCTGAGTGGTTGTGCTTTAAGAGCTACCTTCAAAATTTCAAGTTTCTAGGACAACTGGGAGTACCCTTTAGGTTTTTACAGTACGGCAATTTGTACGGAAACAACCTTATTAATGACTGTATCTTTTGATTGCGTTGACTTAGAAGGTTGATTTTTTCACAGCTTCAAGGAACTGCAGGCTTGAATATTTGACATTAATTTCAGCATGCTACCTAAACGCGTTCCAGAGAAAAAGGGTCTTGACAGACAGACAGAGGGTCGAGCACGACTTTACGAATGCTGCGTAACGTAAAATCGAATAGTATACGTTGTCGAGTTTGTATGACGTTTGGAACAGCGCCCACCCGTGAGCGTATTTGGAACTAAAATTTAGTATGAGGTTTCTCGATCTCGATAAGATAACCGTAACGTTACGCAGCATGCGTTAAGTCGTGCTTGACCTTCAGACGGACAACAAAGTGATCCTATAAGGGTTCCGTTTTTCCTTTTGAGGCACGGAACCCTAAAAACGCCCCGAACCGCCAAACCACTATAATATTAAGCAAACACTGCACTAACACTCACTTTTCCACTTACAGTGCATCGACCGCTAATTGCTGGTAATTTTGCCGCGATTGACATTTATGGCATAATGCGTCGCACCTGTGCCTTCCCACGCAACTTGGGCTGTAAAAAAAATTACAAAGCACTCAACTCACAATTATTCAAGCATAATCGCGTTCCTCTCAGGAGTTTGGGACGATCTCCCTTAAATCATACTCCCTTAAATTTGGCGTAGCTTAAGGCGAATACAGCGCGCGGGAAATGCCTCCTTAGTTTCACTTTTACGTACCTATAATAATTTTAATAGAGATGTTTCCTTTTAGTCAAATCAGCAACTTCTTGTGAAGTGTCAAAACGATCTGTTGGTATGAAGTTTGAATTAAATTAAGAACTATGACGTCATAATTTTCAGTGATCAAACCGCCTCCTTTTATTAGTTTGATGTTAAATCAAAAATCGTTTTAATTGCAGTAATAAGTGAGGCATCGGTTTTTTATGAGTATTTTGGGAAGCTTGATAAGTGAGAATATAAAAATGATTTTATTTAGACATCAGTCAACAACCCTATTTTGTAAACCATTTTTTTTATTGCGTGTTTTTTGGATTTAAAGTAATGATTTGGGAATACTAAATTGGACTGCGATCTGACTCTCTTAAGGTTGCTGGTTTTCGTGGGTGCCGACGCTTACTTTTAGGCGACCCGCTTGCCCGTTTACCTCCCTTTGAAAAAAATATATATTCACAATTCAGAAATTTGTTAATGTCTTCAGACAAGGTGTCTGGGCTCCAGTTAACCCACGAGGTTGCGTTGTCGAAGCTAAACTTGTGTAGATACGTCTGATTGACAGCTGGCTCAACTTTGCCTGTCGTAAGTTTGCCACAATGCCAATTCATGGTGAATTCCTTAGAGCAGGAAAGGAATGGAGATGTTAACGCGCGATTTCCCCTCTGGCAAAAATTTTACTTTAAGTCTATGCAATATTTTTTTCTATACACCGAGGAAGGCAAACGAGCAAGTGGGTCACCTGATGGTAAGTGAACAGTGCAAGCACTGCTGCTTAGCGGCAGGGAGATGCAAAGCGTCTGTTAATTGTGTGCATGTTTTTGGCATTTGTGTGATAGTTGTGTTTGTTTTGTGGGAACGTAACAAATTTTGACATGAGCGCAGACGTGTGCTGTACGTTCCTCGTCCCCCTCGAAAAGTGGCAGAAAAATTGTAGTGCATAGATAAGCCAAAGACGCCTCCCGTCTGTCGGCTTTCGACTCGATCAAGTACCTACAAATTCATAATGTCTTTTATACTTTGTTATTTAATTATACATTTTACTTTAGTAGTAACGGTGTTTCAAGTTACGGCCGGATAGCCTAGTGGTTAGAGACCCTGACTACGAAGCTTGAGGTCCCGGGTTCGAATCCCGGTCGGGGCAGATGTTTGTATGATGAATACGAATGTTTGTTCTTGGGCCTTGGATGTTTAATATCTATTTAAGTATTTATTTATCCATATAAGTATGTTTATCCGTTGTCTAGTACCCATAACACAAGCTCTGCTTAATTTGGGACTAGGTCAATTGGTGTCACTTGTCCCATGATATTTATTTATTTATATTTATATTTAAGTTATCACCAGCCATTTTTTACGTCCCACTGCTGGGCACAGGCTTCTTCTCACAACGAGAGGGCTTAGGCTCTAGTAGTGTGTAGTGTATAGTTAGTGCAGTTAGTCGGGGCCCCAAGCCATTTTCAACTGACAAAAAAAGAAGGAGGTTCTCAATTCGTCGATGTACTGCCGCTAAGCAGCAGTGCTTTCACAGTTGTGTTCCAGTGTGGAGAGTAAGACAGCCGGTGTAATTACAGGCATTTCATCTTAGCTCTCTGGGTTGGCAACGCATCTGCAAACCCTCCGGGTTTGCGGGCGTCTATGGGAAGTGGTTATCACTTGCCATCAGGTGACCCACCGGCTCGTTTGCCTTCCTCGTTGTATAAAAAAAACCAGAATAATTATGACACCACTCAACCGATGCGTCCCCTTAAGTAAAGCAGCCGCCTCAAGACTGCGACAGACTGGGTCATACCTCTGGCTAGAGCGAGAGGTGAACAGATTATGGAAATGAGAAGATAAAATAGCCAATGAGGGTGCTTCGAGTAATTCGTGGATATTGTTTAATGCCCGCTCTTTTTCCGAGACTAAAAGCGAAAAGCGAAAGAGGGGTTCTACAGAATTTCTAAATATGCGACTCTTATCTTAAGAACAGATGGGCAGGGTTTGGGGGGCGAAGCGCTAGTTTTTGGATTAATGGGGATTAAAATAAACAAAAGGGACATAAGACACATCTCATCATCATCATCATCATCATCATCATCAGCCTATTTACGTCCCACTGCTGGGCACAGGCTTGGGCTATATAGTTCCCATGCGGGCCCAGTGCGGTTTAGTAATTTCACACACACCATTGAATTGCTTCGCAGGAGTGTGCAGGTCATACCACTAGGCTATCACGGCTATAAAGACACATCTGTAGCTATAAAACAGCACCGTGACTGACTGACAGACAACGCACAGCCTAACCCACTGGACCAAGACTAAAAATTTGGCAAACATGTACCTTGGGGTTGCGCTAAGAAGGGATTTTACGATATTCCCACGGGATAGGGAAGCCTATTTTGATATATTTCAAGTGCACAAAGCCGCGGGGCATGAGCTAGTTTTAAAATAAAATTAAACTGCGACTACGAATTTAATAAATAAAAACTAAAATCAAACTAAACTGAAGTAATAATGTAAATTATTCTAATCCTAAATTAAAACTAAAATGAAACTACTTTACAACATCTAAAATGAAACTACTTTACAACATCTAAAATGAAACTACTTTACAACATACAAAATGAAACTACTTTACAACATCTAAAATGAAACTACTTTACAGCATCTAAAATAATATTCGTCATCATCACTGGCCTTTTTTACAGCCCTTTTCTTGGTCTAATTAATTATGTACATCCATGCACAATTACAGCGTTCTAGTAGTACCATTAGTCTCTGAGCTAAGCCGCGGACAGACAGACAGACAGACGGACATGACGGAACCATAAGGTTTCCGTTTTAGCTATTTTGGCTACAGAGCCCTAAAAATTACTCTGTGCCAATGCGGCGCATTTTTCTTGGCAATCATGGTCTTTTCGAAAACGCTGGTAGACTCAAAAACGGGCCAAGTGGAAGTCGGACTCGCGCACCGAGGGTTCCGTACAAAGATTTTTACCGCTTTTCCTCAGTGTGATGCCCAGTGTTAGCAGAGCCCTGCTTCTGAGCAAAATGTACCTACGCAGTGTGGGGTCATTTTATATTGGTCCATGACATAAAAATGCAAAATTTTCAGATTTTTCTAAGTGGTTGTGCTAAAATAACGACCTTCATACCAAATTTCAAGTTTCTAGGACAACTGGAAGTATATTAGACATAATGAAAACGGGATATTGACCGTGACTACCTTACAGGTTTGATGAGCTCCCGATATTCGCAATAATCGGGATCGCGGTCAATATCCCGTTTTCATTATGTCTAATGCAATTAACCGCGAATCATTTAAAACTGTAACTGGAAGTACATGAAAATTTCAGCATGCTACCTCCACGCGCACAGACAGATAGACATAATTATACAACATAGTGATCTCATAACAGTTTCGTATTGCCTTTTGAGGTGCGGAATCCTAAAAATGCCTGTTTACTTAAAAAAAAGCCTTTTTTTTTAATTTTAAATTTTTGATCAGTCCTTAACAATAGCTGGCTATAATCGACTGACATACGCGAGTGATTGCTTTATTTCAACGATTGAATTTCACTGCAGACCCGTGTTAAAACATCCTTGTTGTTCGAAACCTCCGGCACAGCGTTTGTGACATCTTTCTACTGGGGTTAGCTTATTAATAATTAATGCGCAGCCCTTTCTGGGTGAGTTAAATGGCGGGACTAAGCGAGGGTCCCCCCCCCCCCTGTAGGGGTGATTTTTGTAATAATCAGCCTTGGGACCTTCCATGTTTCGCGTTTGCTGGGCTTTTAAATGCACCCTGTACCTATATTAGGGGTTGAATCGTGAGCTTCGCTAATTCGGCCTCACTTGCAGTGTCACTTCTCGGTGCCTAATAAATGACAGCCGATTTGACACTTCAACGGTACGAATAACCTTAAAAAATAACCTTGTTATTCATAAACCTATTTTAACTAAAATGCCGTTAACGTTCGTTTGTCCTTTTTTGTCACATTGACATTTCCGTTTGTAAGAAGAAGACAAAACCTATATTAGCTAATGGAGACTTGAGTGACGTTTATGAATAAGGTCCTAAGTAAAGAGTAGGTATACGTAATAATTATGACAATAAGGACAAACGAATAGGTAATTGAAAAAAACTTTTGTTACATGTATTGAGTGCGTCCGCAGAAAGATTTATTTTTGTTAGATAAATAAAATAAACAAATAAATATCATGGGACAATTGATACCAATCGATCCAGTCCCAAACTAGGCAAAGCTTGTACTACGGGTACTAGACAACGGATAAACATACTTACGTAGATAAATACATACATATTAACCATCCAAGACCCTAGAACAAACATTCGTATTCATCATACAAACATCTGCCCCGACCGGGGATCGAACCCGGGACCTCAAGCTTCATAGTCAGGGTCTCTCACCACTAGGCTATCCGGCCGTCAACTATTAAATTAAGTAGCGGCATCTACAAGACACCCATATTACCTAATTTAATCAATATACCTCTTATAGTTTTCGAGTAAAATGCCAGTGACATACGGACGGACGGACGGATGTACAGACGGACATGACGCAACTATAGGGGTTCCGTTTTTTCCAATTTTGCAACGGAACCCTAAAAACCGGCAAAGTACGAGTCGGAAGCGCGCACTGAGGGCTCCGCACAAAGTAGGTATGTAAATAGTTCGTTTGACACAATAAAAGAGTCTTGAAGATTATTCCCGCTTTTCCCGGATGTTTTAAATTGTCCAGTGTTAACTGCTCTGTGGGGTCACTTTCATAACAATAACAAAAAAATAATAACACGAAAAATAGATGAAAGTAAACTTTACAACATGCTTCTTTTAACATGAAACTACCGTGAGACTCAATCACAGTGAAATAAACGGATCACTTACGTATGTCAGTCGAGTATAAGTAGCTAGCCTAGGCCCCCATTTCACCATCATTACAATTTTATATGACAATTCGAACTACATTTCCTTGAAACATGAAGCGCGCTAAAACAAAAACTCTTCAAGTCAGCAGTTGACGCCGAAGCGTCACAGAAAATTGACAATTGTAAAGTTGGTGAAATTGAGGCCTGTTCTATGCGTCACGCCAATGTGTCACAAGTTAAAAAATTGTACACTCAATGAAGACAAATTACAGTAAATGTTCACTTGTTTACCCACTTGAGCTGTGTGATCGTTATGCTCAGTCATCACAAATTCACACTAAACTGTATTGTTAGTATGGGCACCCAGTTAAATACGGCACGTGAATAAACCACCTTAATGTGTTTGCATTAATAAGGGAAAGGAAGTACCGCTGAAACGGTTAAGAATCGTAATGGCTCGAGAAGAGTTCTTCATGCAGGTCGTTTCACTGAGCTGACACGATTGGATTGAACCACAGAATTAGGTACCTACACTAGTGTACATACACTAGTGCATGATGGCTCTGTGAGCTGTAGTTCTCGCTGTATTCTACCTACCGACAACTCGGCGAAACAAATAATAAGCGTAACTTAATTACACCAAATGTTACTCTGCCAAAAGAAAGGTCTGCTAATAGTTGTCTGTGAAACAAACAAATCTGCGTTATTAAACTCGGCGAAACGACGGGTCACCATTTACGTAAAGACCCTAAATTATACAAAATAGACAAAATTACAGTACGGTAGCACACACGCGCAACGTCACTCTTCCATTCTTCCAGATACAAGAATACCTAGATTGGACAGACAAAGAAAATTTACAAAAAGCTGACATCTAAGTAAATAATACATTTAACTGGAATGACAATCAAATGTCTTCAACGTGACTAAACCAGCCAATAGCCTATCCTGGGATCGTTTTTTAATCTCACTTGGTGACTAAATTCTCACCCATGACATCGATGTCACCATTTGCCGCAATAGTCGTATTTTTGAATGTATTGTATATTTTTGAATTATAATTTACTCGGAACTCCGCTGGACAACAGGTACGTTGAATCGTTAATATGCGAACCAACCTATTTTTAGCTCTGCATTACTTATGGTTTCTTGGCTGACATCAATAGTAGATTGTGCAACTAGTGCATAATACAGGGTGGGCAAACAAAATACACTTTATTTTTAAAATTTTACTAAGTAGTTTAACACTTATGAAGTATTCTTTCAGTAGTATATTTTCAGGGTTGGCAATTACACATTGAATATAATTAGCCGACTGCCGAAAGAGAGTTATGTTTTGTTGATTAAGTGTCTACCTCTCAGCATGGCAAATGTTATCATAGTGTTTGTCATCACATTTTTTTTAAGCATTCTTAATACACGCGTTGTCACCCAATCTATGCATCCATATCAAATTTGAAGTTAATCCGACCAAAATTTGGTTACACACAAACATAAGACATAATGAAAACGGGATAATTTTGACCGCGATTACCTTAAAGGTTTGATGAGCTCCCGATATTTCGATGCAGTTACATGCATCATGATCACGGGCAAACTGACGAAACCATCCCCCTCCCCTCCCCCACCCTTTTTTCATTATGTATAATGTTAAAAGGAATTAACTTAAAATGAAAAAAAATACAGTTGGGGCGTCTGAGGTTTTCACTATTAATACACCTTGTAGACTCGAAAATTTCATGACATGTGTGTGTGTGTGTTTCATGTGGCGTTACGCCATCTACATCTACTACAATAATTACAGATTTCTGCTGCCATTTAGATAATTATTTTATGAAACAAAAACCCGACTCAAACAACAATTGACTTATATTAATTACTAGCTGTTGCCCGCAACTTTGTCCGCGTTTCGGTTACATATAATTTTCCCGAATAAAAAGTAGCCAATGTTATTCCTTAATATTCACACTATCTTCTTACAAAATTTCATCTAGATCGGTGCAGCGGTTTTCCCGTGAAGAGGCAACAAACAGACAGACAGAGAGACAGAGTTACTTTCGCATTTATAATATTAGTTAGGGTACCCTATGCCACTCCAAGAACTGAGACGAATCCAATGACACCTCATAACGTTGGAATCTGTCAAACGGTTTAGTAGCAGAGCGTGCCAGACTCAGATTAATGAAGTCAATAGATGGAAGGTAAACTTATGGCCGTATAGTTATACCCTTCGCTCATGTAACTAATGCCCTTTGTTAAAAAGAGACAACTGTATGCTCCGATTTCAAGAGCCGTACCGTTTTTATGATCTGTAGTGTGCGTCAGTATTTGAATGTGTGAGGGAGCGCCTTTGATGACAACTATAACCCGATCTCATTCAGTGATACTTTATTTGAATGACTACCTAGAGACGACCGATGCTTCTATTTTTTATCGGGTAAATTGGCCGCAGAATTGACCAATGGGCATCTGGCTACAGGCTGTGTTGTACACAAACAAAAATCGGGTAAGCTTGACAGCTGCTTACATGGGGTCTGTGATGTCTGTGGTGCCAGAGAATTAGACATGTACATAATAATACGCTCGAAAAACATAACCCTCCTTCAAGCAAGTAAAAAAGCAAGACTTTAGGCGACTATCCCACTATACAATCTATTCCGTAACACAATTACAATCACAACACTGATAAACTCCGCTGACCAACGAACCTTCTCCGAACAAGCTAAACCCATTAAGTTAAAAATAAGCAGAAATCTAGACACATGCATTCTTGTGTCTGTTTGTCGAATACAAGTTGTTAAATGCAGACCGTTAAAATTTAGACATAATAACGTGGGTTGTAGAATCTAGATTTGAAGTGGCACCTGAATGGATTTAAGCCACTTCGGAAGCCTCGAATCTAAATGTCAAAACTCGGGCCGTGTTTTGTTCGATGTAGTTAAGGCCTATTTTTGCACTGAGCTTAGATTGGAGCTTTTCATTCGTCTGATTGGTAGTAGGATTCCGTAGCCAAGGCTGAAATGGGTCTATATTAATACGTGAAGCGTTAAAGTTTGGACCCCTTTTTAAGAATGGCACAGGACGACCGGATAGCCTAAGTGGCCAA
Source organism: Clepsis dumicolana (assembly GCA_963691665.1). Taxonomy (NCBI): domain Eukaryota; kingdom Metazoa; phylum Arthropoda; class Insecta; order Lepidoptera; family Tortricidae; genus Clepsis; species Clepsis dumicolana. The sequence goes on along the minus strand of OY829505.1, from coordinate 2,325,132 downwards.
AGACTCTGACTATGAGGCTTGAGGTCCCGGGCTCGATCCCCGGTCGAGGTAGATATTTGAATGATGAATACGAATGTTTGCTCTTGGGTCTTCGATGTTTAATATTGCATAGTGTTTAACCATTGCCTAGTACCTCTGCTTAATTTGGGACTAGGTCAATTGAAGGGTACACGGAAATAACATTATTTTAGTTCCAATACTTACATTTTGTATACACAATTACACATGCTTACATAATTTTGTTGTATATATTTAAACTAGCTTTCGCCTGTGTCTTCGCTTCAGTGGCAGAACTTCCTATCTCGTGGTGGTTCGCGAAATCCTTCCTTAGAATGTCTACGCTGTCTATGGTGCAAAATTTCGAGTCGCTAGATCCAGCCGTGATCCAGCAGCTTCAGCTTGGGCTGTGCGTTGACACATGACACATGGCCAATGAAAGAAAAGTAAAGATACGTCATAGTCTTACAAGACAATCGAAAAACAATGTTTCAAACATTTTAACATTTGCGTGCAAGTTTGGACCTTATTTGAGAGAGATTGTGGCCAAAGAGGTTAGTAACCTTTTTTGCGCTTCACTTTCGGCGTGCTGATGAAATGTATGTATACCTCTTTTTTATATGTAATATCATTATAGACGACCCAATCAGTTTCCGATTTTATATATAAAGATATCCTCTATTCATTCTGTTCGAAATAAAGAGCTTATTGTTATTATTATTGCCTATACGGGTTTCCGATCGCGGGCCCATGGGGACCCGGTCATTTGAAAGGCGTTCATGGGGCTGAAGCCACAGTGAAGAGGCCTTTGGTACCATAGGACCTAATTAAATTAAATTTACTGATATTACATGATAGATCATTACAGTCACCCAATACGATAGAGTAGCACCTTACATATTTAAGGTAATTTTACAATATTACAGTAATTATAATTATACAACCTAGTGCTACAGAACCACGTGATACATCTAAATATATCCTCTAATACACCAAGAAGAGGTGCTATACTTAAAGGAGGTAAAAATTTAGAGGCAATTTTTACATACAAATATTATCCACTGTTTATTTCTTTTTGGAAACTAGATCAATGATTTTTTTTTCAAATAAGATAAATATTATCGGTATCCGTGCCTGTCTGTATTGCTTTGTGCCAGCAGAGACAAGTAATTTAAAGACTGCCCATCCCCATATTAAACTAGCTTATGGCCCGCGGCTTTGCCCCCGTGAAATATTTCAAATTGGGCTAGTTCCATATCCCGTGGGAATTTTGAGAAATCCTTTCTTAGTGCACCTCTAGGATACTCAAGGTACATGTTTGCCAAATTTCAAGTCTCTAGGTCCAGTGGTTTAGGCAGTGCGTTGTCAGTCAGTCAGTCACGGTAGTGTTTTATAGGTATAGATTGCGTAACTCCGAAATATAAGGTTCACTAGATGGCGTTGTTTAGCCGCGGTATTACTCTCATACATGCTAAACAACGCCATCTAGTGAACTTTATATTTCGGAGCTACGCAAATTAGTATGAATATTGTTAGTATGAATATTGTTAGTATGAATATTGTTAGTATGAATATTGTTAGTATGAATATTGTTAGTATGAATATTGCCAGTCTTAGTATTACTCGTCTCTGGTGCTAGGTACAAATTACGAGTGTAAAGTTACAAACCAAGTAGCTGACTTAGCAAAACATACGAATATCTTTTGAAATAATTAAGTTATTTGTAAATATGCACATTAAATTAGCATAAAATAAAAAATAACGGCTGTGATGTCTGAGGTTTCCAGCTAATTGATATCTCAGAATACAGAACTACCCAGAAACCGCGAGCGCGCCTACAAGTCAATTAAAACTACTCTTAAATAGAGTAGTTTGGCAGTTATCTCCGAGCACGCAGCGTGTCGTAACGTGTTATACGAATGACAATGACAATACTAATTAATACCTTCTCGTGGCGTTCATACATAAAGAAATGCCGTTGGGCTTATAAAAAACAAAATATATGGTTAAATTTAAAGTATAAACGGGTAGCGAAATCAATAAAAAATGGACTCATGCGCGTGCGATTATGACTGAATGCGGCTTCTGTTGTATTCTGTAACTAGCTTATGCCTCGCGACTTTGCCCCCGTGAAGCATTTCAAAATGGGCTAGTTCCCTATCCCGTGGGAATGTAGAAAAATCCCTTCTTAGTGCACCTCTAGGATACTCAAGGTATATGTTTGCCAAATTTCAAGTCTCGAGGTCCAGTGGTTTAGGCTGTGCGTTGTCAGTCAGTCAGTCATGCTACTGTTTTACCCTTAAGGTTCGCTTCTCCACGGAACCCAGTAGTTCGCGTGTCCAGGGCTTTTTTTAACAGCCTGCACATAGACGATTTTGGTTGAATAATAGATGTAGCGAGCCTGTCATTAAATTAAAGCGTAGGTTAGTTACGATTTCGGATATTTATTTCAAATTACACGAACACGAGCAGTTAATAAATTACACGGGACGGGTTACGGCGGTGTACGAAAATTGAATTGTTATCGAAGATTTTTTTGGGGACGATGAAACCAGTAGAGCTGCCTCTATGCAATGTCAGGATCCTTTACAATATTATTATTTTAACAACAAGAGGCTTTATGGCTGTTCTCAGGGTCGAGCAGGACTTTACGAATGCTGGGTAACGTAAACGTTGTCGAGTTTGTATGACGTTTGGAACAGCGCCCGCCCGTGAGCGTATTTGGAACTAAAATTTAGTATGAGGTTTCTCGATCTCGATACGATAACCGCAGGATTCGTAAAGTCGTGCTCGACCCTCTGCTGTAGCTTGTTTCAAGTGAAACTTACTTTACTTATACTTAAAGATGTTGAATACGAATGTTTGTCCTCGGGTCTTCGATGCTTAGTATTAAATAAGTAGGTATGTTTCTATTAAGTATGTTTATCTGCACAAATATCGTAAGTCCTCTATTATGCGATCAGAAACAGACAATCCATTTTCGTCTTCAAAAACCAAATACAATTAAAAAATAGGCCTCAAATAATAAAAATCTATACGAAACGTCAGCTCGATTAGTCTTAACAAAAACCGGCCAAGTGCGAGTCAGACTCGCGCAATGAGAGTTCTGTACAAAGATTTTCCCGCTTTTCCCCAGTGTTTTAAGTTGTCCAGTGTCCAGCCGCATGCGGCCCGCGGGCCGCGTTTTGCCGACCCCTGTTTTATAGGAATGCGACATTGTTTTGATATTGGTAGTACGTAATCTTGGTTTTTCCGTCCTTGGTATTAAATGTATTATTATGTTCCACTGCTCTACAATACCCCAATGGGCACCTTTCATCAAAGATGACAATCGGTTCAATTATTTTAACTGAACCCTTTATGAACCCACGATGAACATAGACAGAATATACAAACGAAGTCTATGAATTTTTTGCTGTTCAAAATTATTTCATTTACCAACTGTTGCCCGCGACTTCGTCCGCGTAGATTTCGGTTATCGCTACCCCGCGGAAACTATGTAATTTTCCCGGATAAAAAGTCGCCTATGTTTTTCCTCAATATTTAAACTATCTTCTTACCAAATCATCTAGAATGGTGTCGCGGTATTCCCGTGAAGAGGTAACAAACAGACAGACAGAGAGACAGAGAGACAGAGTTACTTTCAAATATTGTATTGATTCAGGCGTAACTTTGCGGAGGTCCATGTTACAAGTAACGGATTAAATTAATTTGCTCCTCCGCGAAGTAGGGCAGTATAGTCATGCAAAATAGCCTCGTCTGCGCTGAGTATTTATTTGCGGAGGGAGGGCGGGAAAATTAGTGCATGAAAATAAATACTCAGCGCAGACGAGGCTATTTTGCATGACTATACTGCACTACTTCGTGGAGGAGCAAATTAATTTAATCCGTTACTTGTTAGAGTTACTTTCGCATTTATAATATTAGTTAGGATAGTTAGGATTAGGATTTAGGATAAACCAAATTAACCAAATGTCAAATATCATTAGCAGTAGAAGTTAAAAAGAAAACCGTCAAATAACCTATTACTCTGTTATTCATAAACCTATTTTAACTAAAATGCCGTTAAAGTTCGTTTGTCCTTTTTTGCCACATTGACATCCGTTAGTAAGAGAAAGACAAAACATATTTTAGCTAATAGAGGCTTGAGTGACGTTTATGAATAAGGCCTTTAATAAGTGTACGAATTGCATGCCAATACATAAATGACTGTACGAGCGTAGTTTTTCGTTGCAGAGCCGGATCCTGGAGGATGCCTCGTTGATGTGCAACTCCTGGTCGCCGAGACATAATGTAAGTACTTACACCTGTTTAACATAAGAAAAATTAAACTAAAGTGAGATCATAGTGTCATAAAACGGATCACTCGAGTATATTTCGAGTTTAACTCTGCGGACCTGAATTACGATTTTTTTATTGGTTATCTATTTGAATGTTGTTTTATGACAATTTGCAGTTTTTATTTTTAACTTTCCAGGCCATTTACTTACGAGTAGCATATGCGATTATTATGAAGCGATTCTTTTTTATTTAGGTATGTAATCAAATAATATATATAAGTAATCAATTATCTAGATGTGGTATCATTTTATATTGTGGGTGCGACTTATTTAAGGCTACACAATTAGTTGTACCGTTAAAGGAAGAGCGAGTCCTCCTGACACAGGTGTATAATATGCCTACTGGGAGGCCTCCACACTTGGGTCACACTATCAAAATATTGTGTTGAATGAAATAAAGCATTTCAATTTTTTTTATTTTTTTTTTATATCAAGTTCGCAATTTTTGATTTTATCACAGAACTAATAAAAAGAAGATAGAAGTTGCATGGTCGGTCATTGCTCGAAAGGTCTACGTGATACATATATGTGCTCGAAAACCGTGTCTTGCATTTGGACAAATATCGATGATGTGTAATTACCACGGACCAACCGCCCGCCGGACCGGGAGACGAGCTGTCGGTAGGCCTCCAACAAGATGGAGCGACGACCTGGTAAGGATCGCGGGACCGCGGTGGATGCGGAAAGCACAAGACCGGTCTGAGTGGAGAGCCGCGGGGGAGGCCGCCGGCCAGCAGTGGACGTCTTTCGGCTGACATGATGATGACGATGAACCGCCCTCTGGACACCGCATCTTCTATAATTTACTTGGAAAGTCATTACGAAAAAAGCCGCGGCGAGCGGGCCGGGGGAATGCGTCGTGATTGGTTCATAGCTTGTCATCTCGCTTGTCATCTGGTCGAAAGTGAGGCTAGAGAGATTTATAGGTGCAAATGAGCATATGCGTTTCGGAAACGTTCGCCCTGACATTTGGTGTCCAGAGGGTGGTTGGACCGTGGTAATTAGTAACTAGTACTGTTAGTTGTGTGCGTGATTGCATAGTGCTTTTGCGTGTACTTATATATTAATAGCAAGTGGCGGGAAAAAAGCGGCGCCATTGGTTCTGAAAGGAAACCTACTTCTTTTTTTTGCGCTATTGAATAATTATATTTATTTACACAACATAAAACAAGTAGGTACATGACAATAAATAGAAACCTTAATGTAAATAAAAAACTATGATTAAATATCTACCTATTGAAAAAAGTAAGTATTCTTCTTCTCTGTTTCTTATATTAAACTTGATTTTGTAATAAATTATCTGAAGTTATTCTAAGCCGTTCTTTTAATTGATTTCACTGTCTTTTTAATCCTTTATTCTCGTGCTTGTGAGCATTTTTTTCTGCAGGCATACTGTACTTACGACGCTGTAGAATTATCTGACCCGGTCTGGCCCCTATTTCGCCATCTTTACAACCGTCAGTTTAATTCGAACTACATTTCTTTGACAGTATAAAGCGCGCTAACACAAAAGCTCTTCAAGTCAACAGTTGACACCGAATTGTCATTGACAACTGACCATAAAGGCCCGTTCTAGTGTAATTTTTGGCATAAGAAAACGTCTCGATCGCGTTCGCGTTGACGTCTCAATTACTATGGGGCAACCGGCAGCGCCTTAGCGGCAAGTGAGAAAAGCTTTCCAATGTCAAAATGCTTATGACATTGTCGTAAAACTGATTTTTGCCTGGCCCGCGGGAAAGGTTTTTCTAACAACTATGTCTATATTGACAACGTACTATTCTCACGTGTTGGACACGTTAACGCGATCGGAACGTTCGACTCGCGATTGCCGTAGACTAATAAAATTTAATATGATAGATATGTATATTTCAACAAGATAATTACTATCCGTTTCATTTAAACGGACAAGTTTGTAGAGATATGAAACGACAATATCATATTTTATCTTGCCACCGTTTATTTACGTCGGAAGTACACAAAGCAGGCAATATAAAATTTAATTTATACAATCACGGATCAAGTTAATATTGTCACGGTAATTGGCGTCCAGTTAATTAATTAGTCTCGGTTGGACATTGTCGGATAAAGCGCCATCTGTTATTGAATAAGAGAGATAAATACCTTAATGAAGGTTAAAATTTGTGATACTTTATTTACATAATAAAAGCAATTTACAATGACATTAAATCTAAGCTTAAACTAAATAAAGTACAACTTAAAACTAAATTAAATCTAAATAAGGCCCCCGTGGCATGCTGCCCAAAGGCTGGCAGCGTTGCCTCGCTGAATAGCGATGCTGATTCTTTGAGAGAGAAAACTGCCAGCCCTTTGGTCACAAGTTGCACCAACTAAGCGCTAAAATTAAAATTACGGTTAAAATTACTTAAAATCGCTATAGTGTCGAGTGAAGACTATCTGTCATTCTCCGCCAATGAGAGACAAGCTACCAGCCTATGATTGGTGGAAATTAGCGGTACTAGTGGATTTTTGACTCGCGTTAGTATTTTTCATGTGCTATGGCCAGTGAGCACATCGTTTGATGGTTGAAAATCGCCACAACATATTACGTACCTAGGTATAGAATAACAAAAGTTCTCATTCGACTAGCTGGCTCACTGCCTTTGATTTTATAGTATATTTTTCGCAATTATATTAAAAAACCGGCCAAGTACGAGTCGGACTCGCGCACGAGGGTTCCGTAGAAAGATTTTAACGCTTTTCCCTAGTGTCTTAAGAAGTCCAGTGGTAGCAGAGCCCTGCTCCTAAGCAAAATGTACGCAGTGTGGGGTCAAATTATATTGGTCTGCAAAATCTACAGACAAACAAAAAATTTAGATTTTGAGAATTTTCTGAGTGGTTGTGCTACAAGAGCTACCTTCATACCAAATTTCAAGTTACTAGGACAAGTGGAAGTACCCTTTAATTTTTTGCATTTCGGCAATATGTATGGAAATAGCCTTTGTAATGACTTTATCTTTTGATTGCGTTGACTTAGAAGGTTGATTTTTTCACAGCTTCAAGGGACCGCAAGCTTGTGTATTTGATATTAAATTCAGCATGCTACCTCCACGCGTTCCAGAGAAAAAGGGTCTTGACAGACAGACAGACAGACAGACGGACATCAAAGTGATCCTATAAGGGTTCCGTTTTTTCCGGAACCCTAAAAACATCGTTTGGGCGTCCCGAGCTTCCACCCTCCACGGCACGGGCCTAGACACGGACTCGTAGAAAATGTCATAATTTCCGCACTAGTATCAAAAAGTACTATTTCCTATCAATTATAATATAACAGATCACCGCAAACTAACGCCCGGATCCTTTTTCCCAAGCCCAACTACTAATTTCCACTAATGATTCCCTAATCCCCGAATTTCATCCGTCAGTCGTCCGCCATCTTTGTTTGTGTAATCTACTAATATCAAGGGTTAAAGGGACCGACTTAATTATGCGGGTGGAGAAATCGGGAACTAACCGTCTGTACGAACTAGTCTCGGGTATACGGTTGACAGTGGCGCCCTCGGCAGGGGTAGGGCTAATGCGCAGTATCAAGTGGCATAAACCTAACGCGGAAAGCTCTCGAGATAGTACGGTTATGAAGGAAAGTGTTTACGGAAAATATTCATATTTAGCAATAACAGCCCCTACGGAGGTGTAAATAAAGTCGATAGTATCCGTTTTAGGGTTCCGTAATCACGAAGAAACCCCTGTAGACTTTTTATTAATGGCCGCGTCGGACACGCTCTCAGAAGGTTTTTTAGCTGAATCGATTTTAATGAAACTCAGTTAAAATCATCTCGATTAAACTAGCTTTCGATTGAAAAAAACCGTGTCTACATCGGTCCATCCGTTTAGGAGCTACAATGCCACTCAGACAGATACATCAAACGTCGAACTTATAATACATTCCTTTTACATTACACGCTTTCTTCATCGTAGCTTATTATCCGTACAGTACAATTTCTAGGACAAAAGTAGCATTATATCAATGTCCTCCTCAGTCAATATACTATATCTATCTATGCAAAAAAACTCTATCGATCGGTCGCTGCGTTGCTATAATAATATGAAATTACCAGCCATTAATAACAATTGCGAATGGTCAAGATATTAACCAGCCTTATAAAAACAATTAGTGATCGCATAGTGATCAAAATTAGCCCGTAATTTAGAATGCGTAGTGTAATCCACCACCAACAAAATGTATGAAGCAGACAGATGGTGGGCGCCTTTGGTTTATCTATCCACTACAATTTTTCTGCCACTTTTCGAGTGGGCCGAGGTACACACGTACAGCACACGTCTGCGCTCATGTCAAAATTTGTTACGATCCTACGAACGCACACTAAAACGAAACTGTCACACAAATGCCGAAAACACGCACAGTCAACAGACCTTGTGCGTATTGCACAGACTCAATGTCAAACTTTTGGCAGAGTAGAAATCGCGCGTTAACATCCCCCTTCCTTTTCTGCTCTAAGCGTTAACGTGTCATGGGTACACACTTACATCTTCTTCTATACCTATAGAACAGTACCGTGACTGATTGACTGACTGACTGACAGACAACGCACAGCCTAAACCACTGGACCTAAAGACTTGAAATTTGGCAAATTTACACCTTGAGTATTCCAGAGGTGCACTAAGAAGGGATTTTTCGAAACTCCCACGGGATAGCGCACTAGCCCATTTTGAAATATTTCACTTGGGCAAAGCCGCGGAGCATAAGCTACTTATAGATAAATACACACTTAAATACATTTCAAGACTCGAGAACAAACAACTGACTGAGTGACTGGCAGACAACGCACTTGTGAAACCTGGAATTCGTTTCGGCTGAAATTTTGCATGGAGGTTGCCTTTATGATGTAGACAAGCACTAAGGATGGATTTGTTGAAATTCCCACGGGATGGAGGATATCTGGTCGTCAAAATAAACAGGAGTGGGTATAAAGAACTACGCCAAATTTAATTTCATACTCCTTGCGAGTATTCTGAAGAGAGGCAAAGCTCAGAATACAGACCAGAGGATCGATTTTTGAATCTCACTTGGTGCCTAAATTCTCACCCGTGACATTGATATCACTATTTTGCCAAAAGCTGTATTTTTGAATGTCATACCCGTCAACTAACATGCAGCTAATTTGCGTTTCTGTCATAGACAAGCGAGTTATCATAGTGGATTGAGGTTAGCTATCACTGCCAGTGGTGAAGAAGTCACTCAGTGATCTCGTTTTTATGAGTGAGTGGGCCGGCATACGTATTTGATAACATAGTTATCATGCATGAGAATTTTAGTCACCGGTGAGATTCAAAAATACGAACTTTTTAGAAATCAATTAATTTGGTCACCGAGTGAGATTCAAAAATCGATCCCCAGAAGCCGCGTTCAGTCATAACCTGACACCGCGCACTGTGTTAATTTTTTGTTGATTTCGCTACTCGTTTACACTTAAAATATATCATTCTCTTTTTATAAGCCCAACGGCATTTCTGCATGTAAGAACGATACTAGAAGGGATTAATTAGTATTGTCTTTCGTACAACACGTCACGACACGCTGCGTGCTCGGAGATGACTACGCCAAACTACTCTATTTGAGAGTAGTTTTAGTTGCCTCACTTTTAGGCGCGCTCCCGGGTTCTGGTTTATTTTGTATTCTGAGATCCAAAGTTATCGTTCCTTCTAGTCTTCTTAAGTTCTCTTTAAGTTTATCCAGACAGGTTTTTTTGTTTTATTTTCATCTTCCCCCTCAATCCGGCGCTAACGAAATGGAAACTACCACTTACACAGAACTAATAACACCTTTACTGGTCCCACAGCACGCCGCCATCTTGTTATTACGAGCGGCATAAACTTGCTGTTATTGCCGTAGCGAAATAGGTTAAGTTACAAGAGCGGAAACTGGTTAATTTCGAATGAAGTGACGTTTTCTGCTAAGGCACCGGTCTAGGATCACTTGCAAGGATGCAGTTCAAATAGGACGATGTAAATAAAATATGACAGTAAACATAGATTACTTTTAATTCTATTTATAACGGCAGGTTTGACGGACGAAAAGTATTACAATTCCAGCGCCTCGAAATTGCTTTCGGATAACAGAAGGTCTTTGACTGACTGACAGACAACGCACAGCCTAAACCACTGGACCTAGAGACTTGAAATTCGGCAAACATATACCTTGAGTATCCTAGAGGTGCACTAAGAAGGTTTTTTTTGTAATTCCCACAGGATAGGGAACTAGTCCATTTTGAAATATTTCATGTGGGCAAAGCCGCGGGGCATGAGCTAGTACCTCTATAAAACAGTACCGTGACTGACTGACTGACTGACAGACTACGCACAGCCTAAACCACTGGACCTAGAGACTTGAAATTTGGCAAACATGTACCTTGAGTATCCTAGAGGTGCATTAAGAAGCGATTTTCCGAAATTCCCTCGGGATAGGGAACTGGCCCATTTTGAAATATTTCACGGGGGCAAAGCCGCGGGGCATAAGCTAGTTAAATATAGATCAATGGCTTACCACTTTACCTCTCGTCTGTACTCGGCAGGATTAGCATGATGCGCTTTTAGGCGGGCGATTAGCCGACAATGGTCGGCTTAGCGTGCTAGCACCGCTAACCGACTTCAAAAGAGATAGGAGCGGGTAAGCTCTCTGCCGGCAAAAACCATTTTGTGGACTTTATTACTATTTGCAAGGACGGTTATATACCAAGAGGACTGCCAATAAATAAATAAATAAATATCATGGGACAAATTGACACCTTACTTAACTAGACAACGGATCGACATACTTAAGTATATAGATAAATATATACTTATATACATATTAAACATCCAAGACCCTTCATCATACAAACATCTGCCCCGACCCGGGACCTCAAGTTTCATAGTCAGGGTCTCTAACCACTAGGCTATTCGGTCGGCAATATTTACAAGTAGTAATGTACCGGTATTTTAAAGTAATAAGGCTGTAGCTAGTTTCGCTATACAGCGTGTGACATACTTACATACGAACATTTATTTTAAGGTCTGAAAGTGTAAGCCCTAATGAACGTACTAAATTGGTCGGTATATTAAGTTTAAAAAACCGGCCATTTTAACGCTTATCCCCAGTGTTTTAAGAAGTCCAGTGTTAGCAGAGCCCTGCTCCAAAGCAAAATGTACGCATGTGGGGTCAACTTATATTGTACACTACAGACAGACATACAATTTCAAGATTTTGAGACTTTTCGGAGTGGTTTTGTGCTATAAGAGCGACCTTCGTGCCAAATTTCAAGTTTCTAGGACATCTAGAAGTACCCTTTAGGTTTTTGGAAATCGGCAATTTGTATGGAAATAGATTTTTTAATGACTGTATCTTTTGATTGCGTTGACTTAGAAGGTTGTTTTTTTCACAGCTTCAAGGGACCGCATACCTATACATAAATTAATATCAAATACTCAAGTATTTGATATTAATTTCAGCATGCTACCTCCACGCGCTCCAGAAAAAAAGGGTCTTGACAGACAGACGGACAACAAAGTGATCCTATAAGGGTTCCGTTTTTCCTTTTGAAGTACGGAAGCTAGAGTGTCTGAGGTTTTCAGTATATGAATATACCCCGTACATTATATAGGCTAAATAGTCCTTTAATCAACGGGGTCCTAATTAAAGGACTAATGTCCCTTCTCCCCAGCCCTTTGACAGACTGTGACAGCTGTAAGTGGGGCTAAGCGAGCGTCACTGTCAGCGTAATCTGCTGTAAAAAATGAGCAGCAATCGAGCGTGGGAAGAGACGCTTGCGCCGATTTGTATCGTGTTACTTGAGTGTTTTGGGACTCCGAGTCACAGGAGAACGCGGAAACGTTCGGAAACTCATTACTGTGAAATTAGTCCCTGGTCACTGTGAAAACTGTTATTATAACAATCAATTATTTCACAATAAACTAGATCATGGCCCGCGGCTTTGCCCCCGTGAAATATTTCAAAATGGGCTAGTTCCCTATCCCGTGGGAATTTCGGAAAATTGGTATCGGAAACAGCTAGCTGTCACAGTCGCACAAAAACTGACATCTCAATCCGATGACGAGTGTCAAAAACAAATAGTCGTAGGTAACCTGCCGGAATCCCGGGCCATGTCCATTATTAGTATAATGTTCGAGGTCATTCCTATTTAGAGTTGTACAAAACTCAAGTCTTCATTTTGAGACTTGAGTAGATTTTCAAGACTAGGACTCGTTAGTCACATTAGTCCGAGTCGTTTGAGTATTCTGAGTCCTTTCGTGTTTTTGAAGTTCTTCGAGCTAGACTGAGTCATGAGCTTGAGTTGGTATATTATAGAAATAGAAATAGAAATAGAAAAATATTTATTCAACGTACACAAGAAGTATAATAAAAAACAATTAAAAAGTAAACAAAGACGTTGAACAGGATCCCGCTCAGCATTGTGCCGCGGCAGGGGCATGGGGGGGGGGGGAGGAGGGAGGGAGAGGGAGGGGGGGAGGGGGATTATAAATATTATAATAGGTAATACTGGGTGATTTCATATCGTCATCCATATTTATTTACTAGTCTGATTGAAAATAAATCGTACAAGAACAATTCGTAACAATTTAATTGCATTAAACGCAAATTTAAAAATTCTTAGTATTTGAGTTCTTTTTGGCAGGACTCAAGTCTTTTTAAAAAAGACTCCAAATTCTAAAGGACTCGAGCTCTAAGTATTATTTATATGACTCGAGGCTCGAGTTTCTTACAACACTATTACTATTGCACCGGTAATTCCGTTCACTGTCAGGGCCATCCATCGCTTCCTCCCATCCCTTGCGCCGCCTCAAACACAATTATCGAGGTGCCATTTTAACATGTATTAGAGCAATTATAATTTGTTTCCAACCCTACCCCAGCGAAACAGTATACGCTTGTTGCAAATGAAGATACGGGGAGATTATCGCCAAATATAGAAGTGTCTTTTTTAACCTCGGCCCCAAAGAGGGGTGTTATAAGTTTAACGTGTGTCAGTTTATTGCATCGTATGACTTAACGGATGGACCGATTCAGACGCGGTTTTTTTTAATCGAAACCTACTTTTATTAAAATAGTTCTCGGAAAGTTTCGTCGAAATTTGTTTAACCGTTATTCAGATATTCAACTTTGGAATTAAACTTTAAATTTCGGAAAATCCCGCCGTACATTATAAAAGGAATCTCTATGCCAAATTTATTTAGCTTTCTAGGTCCAGTCAATCAATCAGTAAGTTAGTCAGTCAGTCAGTCACTCAGTCAGTTCAGTAAGTAAGTCAGTTAGTCAGCCAGGCATTTTCTTTTTCTCGTATATAGATATCATTGGTACAAAGTGTTTTTCGCTCCGAAACTACGAAAGCGATGAAATTCGTTTCAAAATCCTACAATTACACGACATTATGAATACTTTATACGGCCAATTCACATTTGACGCGACGCTTGCAAAAAAGGGGCCTTCTGGCTCATAAATAATTCAATAACACTTTTTAAATATGCTCGACTTCAAATGTAATATGCTAGGCTATTTTAGGAGATGCGGGAAATGTTTTTTGAGCGCTAAAGTGGCACGGCTTTCTCTAACAGGTATTCAAGGTAAAATGTCTTAATTTAATCCCTATTACTAAGACTCTGCTGTCTGTCTGTCTGTCTGTCCGTCTGTCACCAGGCTGTATCTCATGAACCGTGATAGTGAGACAGTTGAATTTTTCCTAGATGATGTATTTCTGTAGCCGCTATAACAAAGAATAGGTACTAAAAACAGAACGAAATAATTTAGGTCGGGCTCCCATACAAGAGACATGATTTTTTTGCCGTTTTTATAGATATCTAGCTTATGCTCTGCGGTTCGGGCTAGTTCCCTATCCCGTGGGAATTTCGAAAAATCCCTTCTTAGTGCACGTCTAGGATACTCAAGGTACATGTTTGCTAAATTTCATGCCTCTAGGTCCAGTGGTTTAGGCTGTGCGTTGTCTGTCAGTCAGTAAGTCACGGTACTGTTTTATAGGTAGGTATAGATGGTTCAGAACCATTAGTGCGCCAGGCCGACTCGCACTGTAGGGCTAGCACGACTGGCCGCGGCTTTGTTTGTCGCGCGAGACTATATTACCCGTCCCGTTGCATTCTGAGTGGCAGAAAAGGACGCGCAGTTGTTCTTGCGCGAGATAGAAGTCGCAATGCGAGTCTAGTCGCTTTTTAAAAACCGGCCAGTAGTTCTACTGGCCGGTTTTTAAAAAGCGACTGAACATGTCCTTTTCCGTGTACCCTTCAAGTTCTACTGGCCGGTTTTTAAAAAGCGACTAAACATGTCCTTTTCCGTGTACCCTTCAAGTTTAAAACTCGACTAGCGGACCGAATAAATTCGTACCTGATTCAAATGCAGCCCGTAACCGACCACTGGTAAATCGAAAAACGAACTATCCACTTTAAAGTGTGGTAGCAATGAAAGCGTCTATTTGGGAGTCCACAGGAGTATCTCCAGGCCAGGGGTAGCTCATAAATAATTTAGGGTAATACAGCAAAAACCCGAAGGTTGAGCGCTCATGACTTGTTGATGTGAGGAGTGAATTAGTTGTGCAGACAGGACTTCTTTTAATTTGCGCCTCCGCTGTTTCGGTGTGGATCCAGAGGCCCGAGCGCGAATGTTCGAATCCTACGTCACGTAATCGAATACGAGCAGTAACGTTATGGAAAAATTAAGGCCCCTGTTTCACCATCTTTACAATCGTCAGTTTTATGTGACAATTTGAACTGCATTTCTTTGATAATATGAAGCGCGCTAAAACAAAAGCTCTTCAAGTCAGCAGTTGACACCGAATTGTCATTGAAAACTGACAATTGTAAAGTTGTTGAAGTATGAGCCTGGAATAGCGCCCCCCGGCTAAAAATGAATTCCTTTTCTCGATGGCGGTACGATGACGTTACCTTCTCGATTACGTTACGTAGGATTCGAATATTCGTGCTCGGGCTTCTGGGGTCCGCAACTTTCGGCTCTGTTTTTTTTTTAACCTGGTTTCAGTGTCTGTCTGTGGCATCGCAGCTCTTAAACGGGTGAACCGATTTTGATGCGGTTTTTCTATTTGAAAGCAGATTTTCTAGCTGTTGTTATTAACGAAGTTTCATAAAAAATCTGTTTAGCCGTTTTTGACCTACTGTAGTTTTTAAATTAAGTTGACAGTTTTTTTTTACTTTTCCACGTTGGTTAGAGAGTACAATAGTTGTCACCCTTCAATCTTAATACGTAGCAATAAAGGTGACAACAGCAGGGTGTCAATTATTGGTATTACCAGTGTCGGGCAAAGGGCATTTACCTTAGGACCTTATGACACTAGCGATTTGCGAGCGAGTGCTTCATACTAACATCACTCGCTGCGAACACGTTGCGTGATCGCCTCAATACAAAACTCGCTCGCAAATCGCCAGTGTGATTAGGCTGTTACAGTATTATTGGTGATGCTTCGATGGTCAAGAACAAGCTGCAAAGCCTCGAACACCGTCGAAGAGTTGCATGTCTGTCTGTTTTTTATCGGATACATTTTGGTGAGTGTGCGCAGGAATTGCACGACCTAATAGCTCCATTTCCTTTTTGCCAACGGACTTCCAGGCGGGGGGAGCGTCTTCACCCATACGTTGTTGGCAATCCAATGGCCCGCACGAGACGGTTGCTTCACCCTTCTAAGGAATGGAACTGGTAAGGAATGGAATTCGCTCCCATCGTCTGCATTTCCGGACGGGTACAATCTAGGGCTCTTCAAGGCTAGAGTGATTAAGCTGTTACTGAACCAGTGAGTTACACCTCAGGCCTCATCTGCACCTTCCATCAAGAGAGATAGGGGTCAATAACTGGGCAGTTTATATTAAAAAAAAATAAGCATGCGCGCTACCCCCCTCCCCAAAAGCACAATAAAAAAACCTCAAGCTCACGACCACCTCCTTTCCAGGGCGATCTCTTCGGGGGTCTCAACGACGGCCTCCTGAGCCGCGCTGAGGCCCTGGCAGCAGTCGACATCAGTAAACACCAGTCGGGGCCCCAGCCAGGGCCGTTGCCCCAGCTGAAGCACGACATGGTGTACCATCACGGGGTCGGGGGCCCCCCACCCCATAACGCGAGGCCCCATCAGGTATCATTGTTTTATATACCAGCCTGGCTTTGGCGTTTTCAGTGTTAATTGTCACCACCGTGTTTTTGAATTGAGATTTTTTTTTACGTGTTTTTTTTTTAATAGTCTGTAATTGTGTCCCACAGCTGGGCAAAGACCTCTCCCCTACGTGTAACTCTTAATTTAAAATGAAAGAAAAATCGGCCAAAACCTTGTCGGGTGCGCCCAGGATAGGATTCTGTATCTGTAGCCGCTACGAAAAAGTCGGTATTTTTAATTTAAATTGTTGTTTTTATCTACTTTTTATAAGTTGGTCAAATGTTATACTGTTACTGCACCTACTTAGCTGTGATGCACTACTGTCCCGAAAGTGGTCTTAATTATTTTTGAAAGACCTATTCAATGATTGCCCTCATTATGGGATAGATAAGAAAAAAATATCACCCCACTTTACGTGTATACCTGGGGCTTTCTCCGAAATTTCATTTTACAATTATTCAATGCTTTACAGACTGCTTCAGAGTCAAAGTCGAAACGGCCAAGTGAAGTGCCATCATAATAGAAACCAGTGTGAAACCTAATAAGAACCCAATTAACACTTGCCGCCCCCAAAAAGCAGGACAACCCCCTAAACTACTCCAAATATAATTTTAAAGCGATAAAAATCAAACAGTACTCATACACCCCAGTATGTACCAATAATATCAATCGAACTAGCAACCATAAAAATAAGGGATGCCATAAATTTCGTGCCGAATACACTCCCTCGGCATAAATAATGATGAAGTAAATGCAGTTTGTCTATGCGCCGTCTGAGGGTTTGTTTGCGTTGAGCTGGTTCTGTGGTCGCGCGTTTTAAAAAGTATAATTTGACAGCTGTCAAAGTGCTCACGTGAGCTAGTTGTTGAGCTAAAGAGGAATACTTAATTATATTATAACTATGTAATGTAACATCATTGGTTTGTCTATTCCGCGTATAAAGGCTAAGCTTTGTTTGCTTTGAGTTGTGTTGGTTATCTATGGTCGCGCGTTTTAAAAAGCATAATTTGACAGCTGTCAATGTGCTCAAGTAAGCTAGTTATTGAACTAAATAGAAAGAAACACCTTCATAATTGAGTATTTTAGATTCGCGGATAATGAAAATCAATATTTTATACTATCACTATTAATAGAAAATAATTAAGTCTTTGCCTTAGTAATTTCTGTCTGATAATACATTAAACTATCTCACACAATACACATTGCATCCAGGTCAACCTAATTTTCGATTTCAATCTACAGCTTAAACATGAAAGCCGAAAAAACCACTTAACCGGTGGAAATATTTCACCCTGGCAGCTTTGCCGAGCACACACGGTATAGCAGATGGAAATCTTAAGGCTCCATATATGCGAGGGTGAACCCCGCTGGGAGTTGCCATACGTAGGGGGGGGATTTCCCCAGAAAAATATACACTACTATAAATGAGGTAATTTTATGCACTACAATACTGTGCCGTTCTTTGTTGCATCATTTTTTATTGTTTATTCAAATGTGACGATCATGTTTACCTGCCTGGGGAGTGAGAGGGCTGAATGCTGAAAAAGTAGTTCTGTAAATGTGTAGGTATGTATAGATGGGTTTATGAAAGCTGGTACGAATGAATTGGAAGGGTGAACGAAAGTATATTTTGCTTGATCTGTTTGAATACACTTTAAACGTGCTAGAAAACGACAGGATTTGTAGCATAATCTATGTTGATTTTGTACTATCTGTGGAATAATATAATACGGAATAAAAGACTCTGTGTTATTAAACAAAGGACCATAAAACAAGAGGAATGCCAGTGTCCATACGATGTCGCGTTCCTTTGAAATAATAAGCCTGCTGTAGCTAGTTTTACTACGGAGGGGTCTCTGTACCATTCATTTGGTATGACATTTAGACCTCTGACTAACACAGTAGCGCCATCTAAATTCGTTTTTTCTTTCAGTTCATAGATGGCGCAATTGTGTAAGCCAGAGGTCTAAGCGCCATACAAAATTAATGGTACAGAGACCTCTCTATAGTGAAACTGGCTACAGCAGGCTCATTATTTTACAGGAACGCGACATTGTATAGCAGGGCAGTCCTCTAGGTTTTATCGTCCTTGGATTAAACCAAACAAGATAATGGTTGTTTTATTTCAATATAACTAAACTACATGGCGCAGCCGGTAGGATCCATGTAGTATTCTTTTATTATTATTCCACAGATCGTACAAAATCAACATAGATTATGCTTCAGGCTTAAGTCGCCTTTTTTAACTTCCAACGCAAAAAGAGGGACGTTATAAGTTTCACCTGTGTATGGGTCTATTTGTGGCATCATAGCTCCTAAACGAATCTAGTGATTTCGATGTGGTTTTTTTATTCGAAAGTTAGTTTAATCTAAACAGTTCTTAGCGAAGCTAAGTTTAGTTAAAATACGTTTAAAAAACCGCTTTTGAGATATTTAACTCTGGAATGACAAGGGCTTTCTAAGTTATTGTACGGTTACAAGGATTAGGTTAAGTTAAAGTCTAAGTTAAAGGTTAGGTGAAAAGGATTGTAAAAAATAACTAGCTTTCGATTAAAAAAAGCCACATCCAAATCCGTTAACCCGTTTAGGAGCTACGATGCCATAGACAAATACACAGATACACAGATGAAACTTATAACAACCCTCTTTATACAACGGGGGCTAAAAGAGCGACCAGGAATAAAATGTAAAAAAAAAAACCGGCCAAGTGCGAGTCGGACTCGCGCACGAGGGTTCCGTAGAAAGATTTTAACGCTGTTCCCCAGTGTTTTAAGAAGTCCAGTGTTAGCAGAGCCCTCTGCTCCTAAGCTAAATGTACGCAGTGTGGGGTCAACTTATATTGGTCTGCGAAATCTACAGACAGACATAAAAATTTTAGATTTTGAGACTTTTGTGAGTGGTTGTGCTATAATAACTACCTTCACACCAAATTTCAAGTTTCTAGGACAACTGGAAGTACCCTTTAGGTGTTTGGATTTCGGAAATTTGTATGGAAAAAGCCTTTTTAATGACTGTATCTTTTGATTGCGTTGACTTAGAAGGTTGATTTTTTCACAGCTCCAAGGGACATTTGATAGTATTTGATAATAATTTCAGCATGCTACCTCCACGCGTTCCAGAGAAAAATGTTCTTGACAGACAGACAGACGGACAACAAAGTGATCCTATAAGGATTCCGTTTTTCCTTTTGAGGTACGGAACCCTAAAAAACGAAAAACATTCATTGCCCAGTTTTTTAACACCTCTAATGCGCACTTGAACGCCGTTACGCGTCCAATCACTGGATGAACCATCGAGCCGTTGCTCGACCAATTTAAAAAAAAACCGTTCCCCCTCGATAGGCCTCGGGCCCACGTAATGGTAGCTTTATCGCCCACGCACCGGCGGTGGCAATTCAGGGTCCCTAATTTGTAAATATAGTGCAGGGAGCGTGTCCATAAATGCTTCTTCTGGGACCCCGTCGGGGGACCCAAGACCGAGCACTAAAATTTGGCCAAATTGAATTTTCATCTTGTTAAAGTTGGTTGCGAGCTTGATTTTTATGCAAAATCGTGAAGTTGAAATAAGTGTAAACTTTTAGAGTTTAACATTAAATAAATTTGGGAAAGTAAAAGTATAATAATAATGTTTTGGATTTTATACAAAACCATTGTTTTGGAGACCTTGCTTGTAAAAGCGGAGAGTTTTTTTTTTAACCCCCTACACAAAAAAGGAATGTTATGAGTTTGACCTGTTATTTTTAACGAAACGCGGCTATTTTTAATCGAGATGGTTCTTAGCTAAGTTTTAATAAAATCGGTTCACTCGTTTTTGAAATATTGAACTTTGAAATGACAATGTCGGGGGTATTTCAAGTTTTCTAAGTTGGTAAGGTAATTGTTATTGTTATGTAGGTACCTAATTATATCACAATATTGTATTTTATTACTGTTACTTGCAAAATACTACATTACCTGGATTTCCTTAGGTTTTACCAAGTTACTTTTCGTTCTAATAATAATCTAATTAACAGCGAATCATTTAAAATAGTAGTTTATTGAACGTAGAACATTTCCCAAGTTTATTCACAGGCAAACACCACGAACCAACTAGGCGTCTATACGTTTAAAAAAAGTACCCCGATGTCTCAAATTGTCACGTTTCTCCCCCCCCCCCCCTACCCTCTGAGGTCCCGGGGGGGCGCGCCGGCCATGAAACGCGTGGCCACTACCGTGTTTGCGTACATGCTAAACAACTTGCGCTCAAACGCACGCGTAGGGTTACCAGTGTTGCCAGTTAGAAACTTGAAAGTCCTATAGTCGTCCCACGATAACTCTGCAACGAACTAATAACAGTAGAAATCTAGTTTGTTTATGGCAACACTGATTTATAGTCAAACAACACGTTTTGAACTTTTGACTAGATTAAACATAAACAGGTCATCGTTCATCCACAATTCACCATTAAAATACCTGTCAAATTTCGTTTTCTAGGTTTTTTTTTACCGCACAACTACAAAACCTATTAAACACTGGCAAAATTGTCCTCCAATAACCAGAGCCATATTAAAAAAAAAACAGCGACTTTTGATTAGTACTATCATTATTATTTATAATTAAAGAAATGTCTGAGTGTCATGAAAAAAGTATTACCACAGCGTGATTTTTCTGGGTTGCCAATTAATATCTTATGCAGATTTATCGTGGGACGATTATACTAACAGGAAAGATTATTTAATTTTAATCGAGCGAGCGAAGTGAGTGAGTCTCAGTTTCAGCTTGAAAATTATATCTGAACGGCTGTCCGGTTGTTTTCTACATGTCGCATTTCTCAACCGATTCTAGTGAAATTTTGTGAGCAGGCTCGCTAATTATTAATCATAAGTTTTTTTGTCGATTCGATTTTTTTTAATTTTTTAATAAAAAAAACTAAAGGTTTTAAAAAATGTTCGGATTCTCGTGAAATTTAGTGATCCGATTCGATAATAATAAAGATTATTTTGTATTTTTTTATAGGTACTTTCAGCAGCAGAAGTAGCTTCGCAACCGAAGCGGTCACAATGACCTAAGTACGGCGCTAGTGTTATAGACATAAGAGCTTGTGTAGATCATTGTGACAGCTTCGGTTGCTTAGCTACTTCTGCTGCTGACTGTATACTATAAAAAAAATATTTTTTTTTTTTAAATAAACAGAGTCACTATAGGTTTAGTATAGAAAGTAGAGACGTCTTCGGGTATAACAACATGTAGGGAACGAACGTTAATTATCTATTAACTGTTAACTATCGTGTTTTATCGCATCGACTATACCATTATCGAAAGAAACGGCGAATGCGATTGCGAGCGCGATGCGCGTTTGACAATAAGTCTAGAGAGAGAGAGAGAGAGAGACTTTACGGAGGTCTCATCATCATTACGTTAAAAGTATTATCAGTAGTTATCGATAATAATAATAAACAAATAAATATCGTTTGGCAATTGACACCAATTGACCTAGTCCCAAACCAGTCAAAGCCTGTGCTATGGGTACTAGACAACGGATAAACATACTTATATAGATAAATACGTACTTATATACAACTAGCTGTTGTAAGTAGTTGTGTAGACTTCAGTTATCGCGATCCCGCGGGAACTATAAAAAATTCCCGAATAAAAAGTAGCCTGTGTTATTCCTCAATATTCAAACTATCTTCTTAACAAATTTCATCTACATTTTCCCGTGAAGAGGTAACAAACAGACAGACAGAGTGACAGAGAGACAGAAAGGCACAGAGACAGAGTTACTTTCGCATTTATAATACTAGTTAGGATTAGGATCAGGAAGTTAAGATTAAAACATCCATGACCCGAGAACAAACATTCGTATTCATCATACAAACATCAGCCCCGACCGGGGATCGAACCCGGGACCTCAAGCTTCATAGTCAGGGTCTCTAACCACTAGGCTATCCAGGGTACCCGTCGATAGCCGTGAACGAGCCCTTATAATAATAACACTGAGTTTCTGCATTCAAGGCTCCAACAAAACTCAGTATTCACTTTACATGATTGCACTAAGGTTTTTTTTAATAATGACAACATTGTTGACCTACAGGGGGTTGTTTTTATCGCGTTCTGTCTCGCCCCTTCCGAGGGCGCATGTCACTCCACTTGTGCGCTGTACTAATAATAACGGGTGTACTCATCATATTTGTCTCACCCTGTATATTGGGGGCGGGGGGTGGCCACGGAACTAGCGGGCGAGTTACAAATGTAAAAGCGGAGAGTTTTTTTTAACTCCCTACATAAAAAAGGAATGTTATGAGTTTGACCTGTTATTTTTAACGAAACGCGGCTATTTTTAATCGAAAGCTAGTTTAATCGAGATGAAATGAAATGAAATGAAATATTTTTATTGCGAGAATACAGGTCATAAGTTACATAGGTACATAACCAACACTGCGTTCTGCCTCATCGGCATGCAAAATTTTTTAACAAATACTATTATTAAGATGGTTCTTAGCTAAGTTTTAATAAAATCGGTTCACCCGTTTTTGAAATATTGAACTTTGAAATGACAATGTCGGGGGTATTTCAAGTTTTCTAAGTTGGTAAGGTAATTTTTTTTTGTTATACAACGAGGAAAGCAAGCGAGCAAGTGGGTCACCTGATGGTAAGTGATCACCACTGCCCATAGACACCCGCAACTCCGGAGGGTTTGCAGATGCGTTGCCAACTTAGAGGGCTAAGATGAAATGCCTCTTGTGCCCGTAATTACACCGGCTGTCTTACTCTCCACACCGGAACACAACAGTGCAAGCACTGCTGCTTAGCGGCAGGATTAACGAGTAAGATGGTGGTAGCGATCCGGACGGACCTCGCACAAGGTCCTACCACCCGCTAAAAATTAGTATTGATTAGTGTCAAGCCAGTATGGTGGCCAGTAACCAGTTCTGAAGTTGCCAGTTAATGCCAATTTACCCTATATCTGGTAAAAGTATATTAAAACAACTTAAGAGAGAGTCCTCAAACGTTATCACTCGATTTAACCCATATACATCCACTGCTAAGCAAAATATATAAAAAAAGTTTTTTTTAAATACATTTTGTTAAGCTCTTTTTACCGATTGATTCATTTTAGTACATATTCCTTTTTCGTCGTATTCCTGTTTGGACATATGCCGTTTTCGGCATATTGTTGTTTCGCCACGTTTTAGTGATCAGGTAAGTATACGACGAAAAAGGAATATGTCCGAAAATGAATGTGCCGAAAAATGAATCAATCTCTTTATCCGCTGGTTGCGTGGCCCCACTTGCATCAAATTCGGCCACTTGTCCAAATCATAACGTTGTGATACAAATCACTATTAACGGAATATAATTTATTTAATATCTACTCGCAGTCGTGCGTAGGGAGGGGGCCATGATAATTACATTGATAGTTTTTTCTATCGATAGTTTCGAGTGAAGCTCTTTTTGTGGCAGGGCTGAACCTATTTAGCTTTCTAAGGCTTTGTACAAAAATTAAGGTATCCAATAATAAATAAATAAATAAATATCATGGGACAAATTGACACCAATTGACCTAGTCCCAAACTAGGCAAAGCCTGTGCTATGGGTACTAGACAACGGATAAACATACTTATATAGATAAATACATACTTATATACATATGAAACATCCAAGACCCGAGAACAAATATTCGTATTCATCATACAAACATCTGCCCCGACCGGGATTCGAACCTGGGACCTCAAGCTTTATAGTCAGGGTCTCTAACCACTAGGCCATTCGGTCGTCAGGCAGATTAAAGGCAGAGTCAGCCCAGGGGTAGAGCAAGTTCGCGGGGGTATGCGTTTTGGGGAGGACTCCAATAGAGAGATCTCTCTCCAGGCAGATATTATGCCTGGGGACCGAAGTCCAATTATTATTCCTTATTAATAATTATTCCTAATTATTGATACCTTGCATTTTCTTTGCACCTTTTTCTGTTTTGTTTGTCAAGTGGTGTTCATAAAGGGTTCTAGTATTGTATTGGGTGGAATATCTGCTGAATACCCACTTACTAAATCAACAATTAAAAGACCAATCACGTATTAGTGACAGATGGCATTTTGCAAAGTCAGAGAATATAGATTGAGTGAAGATTCGCGCGATTTGATGCAGGTATGTAGGGTGCGTCAAAAAACCGACACAGCTTGGTAACGTGTGAATACTACAATAATGTCACGTAAGCATTCGTGAATATTGTAATGGGCATAAGTCATTGCCGTCAGGGCCGTCATTGAAAGGAGAAAAATATCTGATGACATTTTGTTGAGATTCACTTTTGCGTCATATTTGTAATACGACATACATACATACTTGGGGGCAATGACTTTCACTAGAACGTCGAAAAGTAAGCGCAAAAAGGCTACATACAATTGTAGCCTTAAGGTCCAAACTTGCGCGCAAATGTCAACATGTTCGGAACATGATTTACGATTGTTTTGTGAGCATAAGACGTATCTACTTATTACATCATTGCTTAGAAGGTCGGGGGGGGGGGGGGGGATATTTGTTCGGAAGTGAGCGACCAGCTTTATCGATACCAAGACTTTGCAGTTTATCGACTCTGTCCCCTCCCTAGCACTTCAAGGGGCTAGGGGTGTGATTGGACTGATTGGACTGTGACATACGCGTACCCCATCAAATGGGCGACACGCCATAGGAAATCGCTTTTTGATACACCTGCGACGATTCGCGACCACAAGCCGCCATTAACATTTTTCCCCTTTACCTTTTTTAAGGTTCCTTACCTCAAAAGGAAAAAACAGAACCCTTATAGAATCACTTTGTTGTCCGTCTGTCTGTCTGTCAAGACCCTTTTTCTCTGAACGCGTGGAGGTAGGATGCTGAAATTAATATCAAATACTCAAACCTGCGGTCCCTTGAAGCTGAGAAAAAATCAAGCATCTAAGTCAACGCAATCAAAAGATACAGTCATTAAAAAAGTCGTTTCCATAGAAATTGCCGTTTTTTGAAAACCTAAAGGGTACTTCCAGTTGTCCTAGAAACTTGAAATTTGGTATGAAGGTAGCTATTATAGTACAACCACTCAGGAAAGTCTCAAAATCTTAAATTTTTATGTCCCTAGATTTCGAGGACCAATATAAGTTGACCCCACACTGCGTACATTTTGCTTGGGAGCAGGGCTCTGCTAACACTGGACTTTTAAAACACTGGGGAAAAGCGTTAAAATCTTTCTACGGAACCCTCGTCGAGTCCGACTCGCACTTGGCCGGTTTTTTATTTCTAGTTGAGGTAGCGTTCTAACCGACACCCCTTCTTTATTCTTATGGCTATACAATAAAATAATGAGCCTGCTTTAGCTAGTTTCACTATAGAGAGGTCTCTGTACCATTAATTTTGTATGACGCTTAGACCTCTGGCTAACACAATAGCGCCATCTATGAACTGAAAGAAAAAACTAATTTAGATGGCGCTATTGTGTTAGCCAGAGGTCTAAATGTTATATCAAATGAATGGTACAGATACCCCTCCGTAGTAAAACTAGTTATACAGCAGGCTTATTATTTCAAAGGAACGCGACATCGTATGGACACTGGCAGTCCTCTTGGTTTTATGGTACTTGACCAATGTAAACGTTAATTCGAATAATTGACACCCTGTGTTTTGTTCTTCATCGATACCTACGAGTGTAAAACAGTACGGTTAAATTAGGAAGCCGTCTCGCTACCCCACAGACGCCCTGTATCTGGAACTAAACTGTTGAGAGTGCGGCAGCTTTTCATTTTGAAAGCTTTTACACGCACTCATAGTTACATAGTCAACTCTCCACATTATGAGTTGATGCTGAGCAAGCGTAACTTTAAAAGTAGTCTGCCTCCACTTAGATCCGCGTTAGCTAGGAAATCCCCAGCCTACTCTCACCCTCGCGTCTACAACAGTATCTGCAGAGTCTGCGATATTAAGCTTCTATCGGTTTCCAGGGCTAAAGTAGTAATAAAAAAATGTTTGGTCACTTTATCTTACATAGATACGGAAAAACCTGTAAGTAATAACACGTAAAAATAAAATACACACACACACACACACACAAACACACGCTTGCATGCTCGCTCCTATACTGTGACTGTTAGTTAACATTGTGTACCTACTGTTGTTATTGAGTAGGTATTAACCTTTTGAGTTCACCTCCACCGTTGATTCAATTGTATCACAACCATAGCGCCCATCTGTTTTGTAACTTAGAAACTAGGTATGTTGTTAATCGCTCTCGCAGACGCCCAAGATACAGGCTCAGCCTAGTTTGGAGTCTGATGGATATTTCCCTTTGTAAAAACTGCTTAGCTAAATAAAGTATTTGTATTATATACTTTATTTATATAATAAAAGCAATTTACAATGACATTAAAACTAAGCTCAAACTAAATAAACTACAACTTATAACTAAATTAAATCTAAATAAGGCCCCCGTGGCATGGTGCTCAAAAGGCTGGCAGCGTTGCTTCGCTGAATAGCGATGCTGATTCTTTGAGAGAGAAAACTGCCAGCCCTTTGGTCACAAGTTGCATCAACTAAGCGCTTTTGTAACTTAGAAATAAGCTTGTAAGCGCTGGGACCCCATGGACCCAAAGTTTCAAACCCGACAGGAACAAAATTATAATTCGGACCGAGAGATTGATACTTTGATTTTTTTCTATATTCGGCCGTTTGTATTTGTATTTGTAAATTTAAGTTTAATAATTTAACATTAGGTACAAGCATTATTATTACAACTAGTTTACATTATGGATCGAATTTGGTCTGAAATAAATGGAGATAACTGTAAATAGTGTAATACATATAATATATAAATAGTGGAATATATATACAAGACGTGTGTACGACTCAAGTTACATCAAGGGAGTGTGTAAGTAAAGTGATTTTATTTTATTTTTATAAATGTGTCTGTGTCTCAAAAACAATTGTAAAAAATGCAAAAAGACATTCTAACGTTATGAGCACGCGGTTTCTCCGTAATTTTCGCATCCAACTCGCCGCGGCTCCCCACACAATGTGTTTCTTTTAAACGAACTATTCTCTCCCGTAATGCTGATCTAGTGCTCCCTGGGCGCAGTGCAGGAGTTTATGGCCAAGGTACTCGGAATAATGGGCAGTGTAATTGTTTGGAGGACCTCAAAGTTACATCTGACTAGCCCTGAGTGTAAATTTTACGTCGCAATAAACGTTTCAGAACGCAGCGCGTTCGCCTTACAGCCTTATTATGTCACACTGGCGATTTGCGAGCGAGTTTCGTATTGAGGCGATCACGCAACGTGTTTGCCGCGAGCGATATTAGTGTGAAGCACTCGCTCGCAAATCGCTAATGCGATAAGGCTGTAAGTGCCAAGTACTATGAGACCTTGACAACTGGTTATCCTCAACCAATCGAGGTTAAATTTGGCATACTGACTTATGTAAGTCCAGTGACAATACAATATTATACGAGTACAATAATCTGGGCCGTTGTATTTTTTATAAACTCACTGAGACATGAATGCACAGAAAAAAACCAGAAAAATGCCAACCCCGGGAACCCGGATCCTCGACACTCCGGGTCGCGTACACCACGATTGACATGTATTTATATTGATTTAATAGACTCCAACTGAGATCATGAATCTGGGCCGTGTTTTATAAAGCTACAAGTTACAATTTACAAGCGGAATCCCCTTTTTAACAAAAGTGATAGAATGAGGATACCGCTTGTAAATTGTAACTTGTAGCTTTATAAAAAACACTTGGTACTGAGTAATGTTCTGATAGTAAAGCTTTTCAACTCTTAATAGCATCGACTTGAAATTAGTGCTTGTCAAGAGTTCAATTGGTTTCGATATCATCTTTCATTCAATAATCATAGTCCACACTTTCGTTCGCTTCACGGGAATCGAACTCGGGACCTCAAGCTTCGTAATCTAAGTAAGTAAGCTCTTACCACTAGGCCACCCGGTCATCAAATTGAATCGGTCGTGAATTTGGGGTAATAGGTTCTATATGAAAAGGCTATACCAAACTAGCTTATTCCCCCCGGCTTTGCCCCCGAGAAAAAATTCAAAATGGGCTAGTTCCCTATCCCGTTTGAATTTCGAAAAGTCCATTCTTGGTGCACCTCTAGGATACTCAAGGTATACGTTTGCCAAATTTAAAGTGTCTAGGTCCAGTGGTTTAGGCTGTGCGTTTTCTGTCAGTCAGTCAGCCACGGTACTGTTTTATAGGTGTACAAAGATAACCAGAGAGATAGGTAGACGGTTCCCCGTGAACGAATTAGTGGGAATGAGGGTATTCCTGGGTTATTATGCTATTAATCAATAGTGTTAAGGGGCGGCGCCATGGTAAATTAAGAGTATCTATTGCCGAAGAAATCATAGAGAAACAAATAAATTACCTATTCGGAAGGTGCTCCGTGAAAGCGAATTGGCAGCAAAACTACGTTTTTCGCAGTCTTTTTAACCCTCGAAAAAGAGGGGTGTTATAAGTTTGACCTGTGTATCTGTGTGTCTGTGTATCTGTCTGTGACATTATAGCACCCAAATGGGTGGACCGATGTCGATCCGTGTTTTTTAAAGGAAAGCTAGTTTAATCGAGATGGTTCTTAGCTAAGTTTCATTAAAATCGGGTAACCCGTTTTTGAAATATTGAACTTTGAAATGGCAATGTCACGGGTATTTCTACTTTTTTAATTTAACATAGGCCCTACCGAAGGGCAAAAAAATCTTTACTGGCGATACTTTTTAACCGACTTCAAAAAAAGGAGGAGGTTCTCAATTCGTCGGATTTTTTTATATTTTTTTTATCTATGTTCCCCGATTACTCGAACACGGCTTTCACGGATTTCAAAAATTCTTTTTTTTGTTTGAAGGGGTACACTTTCTAGTTGGTCTCATTGTCACCAAGTCAGGATCTGATGATGGGATCCCAGGGAAACCAAGAGCAACCCTCAAATTTTATAAGGACGTATCATGTGTTTCATATATTTTCGAAAGCTATTCAAGTACTTGCGTCTGGTAGTCATCATCTCGTGTTGATGAGGTGATGATGGAAGGTACAACTCCTTAACGGTTAGGAGTTGGAGGATAATATTTTAAATATTAACGTAACTTAAAATTGTGAAATAAAAAATCTTTTAACAAAAAGTAAAACCGCCTTCAAGAAAAACCTCAGAAAAAAAACATAAAATAATCCCCAAAAAGCCAAGAGTTTCATGGCCTAGCAGAAATATGAAATCGGTGCTTCATTGCAAGAATATTCCGCTAGCACCGCACCGACTTCATATTTCTGCTAGGCCATAAAACTCATGGCTTTTTGGGGATTATTTTATACTGTATTAAAATCTGACTTCTAAAAACAGTAAATTTCAATTTTATTGGACCACTGAAAGAGGGTTCCAATAGTTAAACATAACCTAACAAACTTAGAAAAATTGAAAAACCCCCGACATTGTCATTTCAAAGTTCAATATTTCAAAAACGGGTTAACCGATTTTAACGAAACTTAGCCAAGAACCATCTCGATTAAACTAGCTCTCGATTGAAATAAACCGCATTGAAATCGATCCATCCTTTTCGGAGCTATGATGCTACAGACAGATACACAGGTCAAACTTATGACACCCCTCTCTTTCGTCGGGGATTTCATCATCAAAAACCAACCAGATCCTTTCCTTCATCAAACCTGACGTATGAATAATAATTATTTACATACTAAAAAGGATTAGTGCTGCACAATAAAAGCATTATTTCTCGCCCTATTACCCCTGGGGCACAATGGCTCCCCTTCGAGCATAAAAAACAAACACTTGCTATTCGAGTGTGTTTTGACATTGATTGGGCGAAGGACGTACATTGTTTCCAAAATGATGTTTTGAGTACTTGAAAGCACATGTTGGCAATCTGGCTGAAGAGTGTTTGCGATCGGGGCACACGCTTTTAGTTTAGGGGGCTGGCTGCTGAGTGACGAGGAAACACCAAAGATGGATGAACGACAGTGTTGTCGTTCAGTTTTGGTCGTGTCCAATGTACAAAAAGCTTTGTTTACTAACAACATCTAGAAAGTTCAATTGAATATCGACTCTATGTCCCTAAGCAGCAGTAGGTTACGAGTGCACTAATAGAAAAATTTGCCAATTTCGCCATCAGCTCTGTTTATACTGGGAAATTATTAATTAATCATTATTGACAAATAAATGACACAATCACCTATTATGGAGTTACAAAACAGCATAAAACCTGTTGAGTCCGTACACTTGAAACATATACATAAAAAAGTGAATTGTTAAGTTCACAATACATCAAATAGACCAAATGCATCGAATTATATTAAGTCCATGTGTGTGTACATGACAAGAAAATGTGCAGTGCCATCCTTAGCGTTTTCAATGAATCCGCAACACTGATAACGGGATATGGAATAACTATTGAGGTATGAAACACCGATACAAACCTTAATCTCTCATTAGAGAATAACTTTACAACTTTCGCATTACAGTAATGCACCACAGCATTAGGTCTGTGTTCCTAACGACTCCCAGTTGAAATAAAAAGTTTGACCCTTAATTTAATAAATATAAATCCATACGCATAGTTTTCCTAGTTTTAAGGCAATATTTTATATTGTGTGCCCTTACAGGGCGTTATGGTCTGACTGTTCTTTCCGTTACACCTTAACTCCTATGTACATGACTTAACAATGAAATAGATGGAAATGAAATGAAACGGAACCCCTTCCAACCCCCTCCCACATTTAACGTGTACAACAATCTTGTAACCATTGACAGTACGATAAAACGAATTACAAAAAGCATTTCTTTTCCCAGATGGGCCACCACGGCATGGAGTCGTTGGACATGCTCGACCCCCTCAGCTCGTCGTCAATGACAACACTGGCGCCCATGGGGGAGGTGGCTCCCCCGCACCATCAGCTCCACGGGTACGGGATGAACCACGTCATGAACCACCACCATCACGCAGGGTCGTTGGCCCACGCCCCGCCCGCACACCTCGCCCACCCCTCCGCCGCCTTACACCCAGACACAGACACCGATCCCCGCGAGCTAGAAGCCTTTGCCGAACGCTTCAAGCAGCGGCGAATCAAGCTCGGCGTCACACAGGCCGACGTCGGCAAAGCGTTGGCAAACCTAAAGCTACCAGGAGTTGGGGCGTTGTCACAAAGCACCATCTGCCGCTTCGAAAGCCTGACGCTCAGCCACAACAACATGATTGCGTTAAAACCGATACTGCAAGCGTGGCTGGAGGAGGCAGAGGCGCAAGCGAAGAACAAGAGGCGGGACCCTGACGCCCCGAGCGTGCTGCCGGCCGGAGAAAAGAAACGTAAACGCACCTCCATAGCAGCACCGGAGAAGAGAAGCTTGGAGGCATACTTCGCGGTGCAGCCGCGGCCGTCGGGGGAGAAGATCGCCGCCATCGCGGAGAAGCTCGACCTCAAGAAGAACGTGGTCAGGGTTTGGTTCTGCAATCAGCGGCAGAAACAGAAACGGATGAAGTTCGCCGCGCAGCACTGACCGGGGGGCGGCGGCGCGGCGCTGCTTTACCCGGGCTCCGGGTACGGCTATTAGGAGCCCGCCCGCTCGGGAACCCCGACACTTTGTAAGCAATAAAACAAAAACGTTTCGATCTCATTCTTTTAACACATCTCAATTCTAGCGTAGTGTTCAGTTCACATTGTACGATGACAACTCATATATTTTTCGAGACACAGGGTATATAATCGATTATATACATATCATTGCAGCGAATAGATGTCGCTTCGTCGTTTTTGCTTTGGTCACAGTTTTGATGTTTTCCGGACATCGTTCTTGTACATGTGGAAAAAAATTGAAAATCAGGATTTTTAAGAGAATGTGCCTTGCAAATATCAATATTCTGTGTTTAATGTTAAAATAACTTGATCGCTATGGCGCTGGGCGGCACGCGCCACAGGCGGTAGCGGGAGCGGCCCGCTCGCCGCTCATGCCGTGTGCATATTACACAGGGAACATGTAAGACAAAGTTTTACTCAAATCATACGTAGTCACAACACTAGAACGCTTGCTCAAGGTCCTTCGAGTCTTGCATCTTCTACAATTTATTACAACTAGATAAATTCCGAATGTGAGTTTCTAATTTTTGATTGGCAATAAAAGAAGATTTTACAGTTTGAATGCCAATCTCAACTTATCATGCCAAAGAATAGAGCAACGACAAAAGAATTAACACGAATAAACTCAATTCACAATAAAAATGGAAACAAAGAAATATTTATTGTATAAAATAATGTACTTAGGAAAGAATACTTGTTTTCTTGAACCACTCCAACTCCATGTTACTTGTGTAATTTATGCATTAAATTCGATAAATGAGACGGTTATTGTGTGACTGCAAAAAATTGCTAAGCGACAAGGATTTTCTAAGGTAAAATACCTAGTGCTTGACACCTTAATTGCGTTAACTGAACCTACCATTACCTTTATTGCTATGCATTAAGATTGAAGATGTCAACTATTGGCACAGTGTCAAGCACTGGGACCTTTATCTAAGCCGTTGTGATACTATAGGCATTTAACTCGAGACATCACTGGTGGCGCTTAGCGACTTTCTGCCTGTCAAAACCGCTCGTTTGTTAGACGTTCTGTTCTGATACTATGAACTGTACAAAGAAAGTAAATTAAGGGTAAACTTTCAATTTTTTAGTTGTAGATAGTACTCGGTAGTTCATGTTTTTGTATCTAACGATCAACTCGTTTTTTATTATAAATGCATTTCACGAAATGGCACAATTAATATAGTGTAAGAAGTTACTAGATACATTTAGCCAAAATAGTGTTAAAACATTTGTAAATATCACATTTCGGTCTACAACTTAGGCATCTAAATTAACTATAGTGTTTAATTAATTAAAAGGAACTAGTACAACGCGAAAGGGTTCATGCTTTTATGTTTCGAATCAAGTTAATGCCAAAAGTAATTTTATGATTGAGGCCAAATCTTCACGAGGAACAGGTATTATTGTTAAAATGAGAGTTTCTTACTTTCTGTATCGTGACTTATCCCCATGTTACCCAAGCAGGGTAGTTGAGGCAAATAAACAAACTTGTCACTTAATAATTACGAAATTATAAATAGATCAGTCAATTTTTAGGCAATAAACTGTATGTAAATATGCGTCAATTGCAAATGCCTGTATCGGACCAACACACACAGTATCAAGCCGAACTGGAGCATTTACCATAAGTTAGATTGCTCGTCAGATGTTCTGTTCAAGATTGTTTTGTGAATGATTGATGTGAATGAGAGTTATTGACATGACATTGAGCTGGGGATTGATGATATTATAAAATTGAAAAACCTGCCAGACGTTGCAAATTTCACTTGACAATGACATTCGCTTTAAATCGCTAACTTTATTAGCTTTTGGTTTAGCGCGCTCCATTATTGGCTATGACCAATGTAGATCCAATTGTCACTGTTATCTTGGTAGTTATTTATTGCGTGTCACTTTGGTGAAATAGGAATCTGTGGGCATATTGTCTAACGCACTCGGCGGCGCTTTGGCATTCGCCGTCTTTTTCTGTCAAACCGTACAAGAATATGCGAGGAAGAGATAACGAATGCCAAGCAAAACAAGGCCGGTATCTTAAATTAATGGTACCATCTAATATTTTGCTTACTTTTAAAGTTACAGTTACATATAACGGGTAACTAAAGCGTCACAGAGTGACTTTTCAAGGGGAACTAAAAGGGGTTATTTGTCATTCGTCGTTGTAAAAACCAAATGAGCGTTGGTGTAATATTGTTTTCAATTGCTAGTCAACACTGTGCTATACTGTAAATATTTGTCCACAAGTCAAGTGCTGTCCCTCTGTAAGGCTTGTATAATCATAAAATAACAGTCATTTTGCAACTGTCATTGTACCACTTTAAACGCTCGTTTTGTTAGTAATAAGCTACAGCATGAATCCAAGGGGTGGTGGCCACGGCTTAAATAATTAACGTAAAAAAAAAATTAAAAAGTTTGCGAATTATAAATAGTATTTTTAAAAGATATTTTGTAAATATAGAATTTAAAAAGTAAGTATTAAACACGTGCAATTTAGACATTGGTAATTATTGTAACTGCTAGGAATTAAATTGTCTTACTGACTT
The DNA here is from genome assembly GCA_963691665.1 of Clepsis dumicolana. Classification (NCBI taxonomy): domain Eukaryota; kingdom Metazoa; phylum Arthropoda; class Insecta; order Lepidoptera; family Tortricidae; genus Clepsis; species Clepsis dumicolana. Next base: position 2,290,516 of record OY829505.1, on the reverse strand, counting down.
ACCAAATACTAATGTAATGACACAGTTGGTTTTATATGACGGAAGGAAATGACAAACTCATGTCACTGAATAAAATTAGATTTAACAAAGACATATAGTAAATTTATTAACACCGAAGGCTAACCGAAACAAGTAATGCAAGATATCATAGATTTAAATTGTGTATTAAAAAAATGTGCCGGCGCAATCGCCGTGTGTTGCACCACACGAGCATTTACGAAGATCCCCGAAGATCCCCGAGTCATATACGACCAAACTGTACGCTATATTCTGATACGATTCTAGTCATTCTCGTTTTAATAATTTATTTGTAGCGTTTGCTTGAGGTTTTGATGTAGTTTTTTTTCGAGCAATTCTCCCTTATTATCACCGAATGAGAATTAGTGATATTGTTTTTAAATACCACTTGTTAGAATAAGTTTCGAGGCGTACGTTACAAGTTTGTCATTTAGTTTTTACGCTTAATAAGACAAAACAGTCACAATGTTTTACAGTCGAATGAGGGATACATTGTAAACGTCGCAATAGATGATATCTAAATATTAATAATTATTGATGATGACATTTACCTTAACAGAACCTGAAAATGTCTTAAAAAAATTCAGTTCGTAAATTTTATGACGACATTTTTAGTATTTTTATTAATGTCACAAAACTTCAGCAAATTATTGCTGATAACATTCTCAAGTCATTTCTGTCTTCAAATGTTTCATAAATATAAATAAATAAATATCACGGGACGATTTGACACCAATTGACCTAGTCCCAAACTAGGCAAAGCCTGTACTATGGGTACTAGACAACGGATAAACACACTTATATAGATAAATGTCATGAAAATACTTATCTTAAAAAAGGCATACCTAAACCTTTGTATTCAGATAATAAACTGTCCAGTGTTTGACACCCTTGTTCCAATAATTGACACCCAGCTCATCTTTATGAATTAACTTAAGGTGTCAACTATTGAGGTATTGTTAAGCACCAGTACTTTTGCCTTATTGTTTTCCAACACATTTAAGACCATTTTCAGGTCATAATCCCTCTTATAACATAACGGTTACAGTTGCGGCCCGCAGTACAACCCTGTCACGTTGATCCTTGCTGTACTTATCAAGAAATTCACTGAGGCGATTACTTAGAAAGAGTTCTACAGCGGGTTGCAGGGAGAATCATTGGGGTTTTTAAAGAGACTGTTTGTGTCAAAGTGTTTTTTGTTCACTATGTTATTTATAATAATAAACATTTTGTTATACTGATTTTATTGATTCGGCTATAAGTTTAATTAGAACTTAGATTCTCTTGGAATTAATTAATTATTGTTATTAATAATTAAAGGAGAACATCTTATTTCGGAAACCAATAAACAATAAATTGAAAATAGAAATATTAGTAACACCATGGTTTTATTATAGCCCTGTATTATAACGATAGGAACATGGGCAGAATATTTCAGAAATAAGCATGAAATGAGGTAAATTCCAAGCACACGCATCATTGAATTGCTTCGCAGGAGTGTGCAGGTTTCCTCACGATGTTTTCCTTCACCGAAAACCTCACAATAAATTACAAATGTAATTCTGCTCATAAATTTCGAAAAACTCAGGTGTGAGCTGCGGCTTGAACCCACGACCCCCTGCTTGAGAGGCCAGGTCACCAATTCAATTACTTCGGAATTTTTTGCAGCCAGTAAATATACTTATCAAGAACCTTACAATACAGAACAAACCAGAACCAGCGAGCTAGCCAAAACCAGAACGTCTAGTGTAATAAACGACCAAAAATACGTCACGATCGCGTTCGCGTTTACGTCTGAATCACTATGGGCCAATTGGCAGCGTCACTAGCTCATTACTATTCTCATACGCATAACGCAAACGCGTTCGAGACGTATTTTTGGTCGTTGATTACACTAGATGCTCGCAATAAAACTATTTAATAATAATAATAAATACCATGGGACAATTGACACCAATTGACCTAGTCCCAAACTAGGCACAGCCTGTACTATGGGTACTAGACAACGGAAAAACATACTTATATATATAAATTCATACTTACGAGTATATATATATTAAACATCCAAGACCTGAGAACAAACATTCGTATTTATCATACAAACATCTGCCCCGACCGGGGATCGAACCCGGGACGTCAAGCTTCATAGTCAGGGTCTCTAACTAACCTATCCGGTCGTCAGCATTTCGCACGGGCATGGCATCCCCGTGCTCGCAGCGTATCGTGACATGTTGTAGGTATTACATTATTAATTGATCCTTCTCGTATCGTTCTTACAATGCAGTAAAACCGTTGGGTTTTATTAACGACAAGGAAGGCAAACGAGCAAGTGGGTCACCTGATGGTAAGCGATCACCACTGCCCGTAGACACCCGGGGGGTTTGCAATACGTTGCCAACCTAGAGAGCTAAGATGAAATAAGTATGCCTCTTGTGCCAGTAATTTTACCGGCTGTCTCTCCACACCGGAACGAAACAAAGGAAGGCTGTTTAGCAGCAGGATTAGCGAGTGAGAGGCAAGATTAGGGTTTATAACCGAACGGGATTATATTTTAAGTGTGAGCAAGTAGCGAAATCAGCAAAAAGTTTTCGAATCAATAGCATTAAATACAATACAATACAAAACATACTCTTTATTGAAAACCACAAAACAGTACAGTATTAAATTAGAACTACAAATACTTAGGTACGTACTCAATAGTTTCTGAGAGAACCAGCTGTGACGGATACCTATTATACAGACGGACAAACAGACTGAGTCACAGCGCTTTGGTGCTGATACGCTTTTTATAAAACCATTTTCAAAAGATATTTTCAGCACAAAAGCCACATTAAAATCTTCCCAAGCAAAACTACTGAAGCAATATTTAAAACACTTAATTGAATGCCGGTGTAGACGACGCGATGTGACCAAGTGGAATCACTTAGCATACGGCAATTGAAATGTCATGTCCGGATTAATTACAAAATTTTATTTACATAATAAAAGCAATTTACAATGACATTAAATCTAAGCTTAAACTAAATAAACTACAACTTAAAACTAAATTAAATCTAAATAAGGCCCCCGTGGCATGGTGCCCAAAAGGCTGGCAGCGTTGCCTCGCTGAATAGCGATGCTGATTCTTTGAGAGAGAAAACTGCCAGCCCTTTGGTAACAAGTTGTCCGGATTAGCCCTTTGGTCACAAGTTGTCCGGATTAGCCCTTTGGTCACAAGTTGTCCGGATTAGCCCTTTGGTCACAAGTTGTCCGGATTAGCCCTTTGGTCACAAGTTGTCCGGATTAGCCCTTTGGTCACAAGTTGTCCGGATTAGCCCTTTGGTCACAAGTTGTCCGGATTAGCCCTTTGGTCACAAGTTGTCCGGATTAGCCCTTTGGTCACAAGTTGTCCGGATTAGCCCTTTGGTCACAAGTTGTCCGGATTAAATTCAGTCCGTTGTCTCAGTATTGATTGAGCTCAAGTACTTTTAATAACCGAGTTCCACGCGAGAGTATAAAAGTAATAACTCAAAAGAAGAAAAGTTGAAACTCGCCGACCATTGATTATAAGTAAAGAAACGACATATGCTCACAAGACAATCGGAAAACATGTTCCGAACATTTTAACATTTGCGCGCAAGTTTGGACCTTATTTGAGAGAGATTGTGGCCAAAGAGGCTACCAGTTCGTATCATTTTCGGCGTGCTGATGACATAATCTACCTCTTTTTAGGGTTCCGTACATCAAAAGGAAAAACGGAACCCTTGTAGGATAACTTTGTTGTCCGTGTGTCCGCCTATCTGACTGTGAAGACCCTTTTTCTCGGGAACGCGTGGAGGTAGCATGCTGAAATTTATACCAAATACTCAAGCCTGCAGTCCCTTGAACCTGTGAAAAAATCAAACTTCTAAGTCAACGCAATCAAAAGATACAGTCATTACAAACGTTGTTTCCATATAAATTGCCGTACCCTGAAAACCTAAAGGGTACTTCCAGTTGTCCTAGAAACTTGAAATTTGGTATGAAGGTAGCTATTATAGCACAACCACTCAGAAAATTCTCAGCGTTGTTTGGGAGAAACGTGTCAAAATGGTGTCGTAGAGCGCCATCCTGCTCTGTCTCGTTTTTTTTATCCCGTTCTGGTTTTTTAGCTTTTATATATTAGATTATTGAATGTAACAATACTAGTACATTATTATTATCTGTGGCCATAGTCCGGTGCACACTGGGCGCTGTTTAACGAACACCTCGGACGGTAAAGGTCGGTGTCCACTTGCGGCGTGAGTTAGGGTCCGCGCGCGCCATACGTCACGGCTCCCCGGAGACTTGTGGGCCCTACCACGTGTACGGCTAGCCTTGGAAAACCCTCGACCGACTTTGAAGAGAGATTTGAGAATAGTGAGGTCAGTATCAAAAACAGGTTGTCAATTTTGTATCTATTAACAAAAAAACTATACTTTGCTCACCTGCGACCACTAGTGAAAGGCTCAGGTATTGCATGGAAATTGCCGCACAGATATAACTATTTTTCACTTGTGGTCGCGGGTGAGCAAAGTAATTGTTTTTATTTTTAGTTCGTAAATATGGACCTCCGCAAAGTAACGCAAAGCTGATTCAATAAATTAATTTTGTATCTCTCGCATTAACACGTTTGTAAATCATCATCATGCATGAGTTATACATGTGCAACCTATTCCTACAGTACTGTCAAACATTAAGGGCCTTATTCATGAACGTCACTCAAGCCTCCATTAGCTAATACATGTTTTGTCCTCTTCTTACTAACGAAAATGTCAATGTGACAAAAAAGGACAAACGAACTTTAGTTAAAACGGCATTTTAGTTAAAATAGGTTTATGAATAACAAGGTAAGATTCAACATTAAGATAAATAGAATAATAATAGAAAAGTTCCATAAGATTATCCTCCGAATGAGAGCTATCGCGCATCGAAAATCCCTTAGGATAGGATAGTGAGGTATTTCTGTCATTCTCCACCAATGAGCGACAAGCCACTGATGGCCAATGATTGGTAGAAATTGACAGATAGACCTCACACTCAATCCTAACGGATTTCTGATTCGCGATAGTTGTTCTCACGCAAGGACGATAAAACCAAGAGGGCTGCCAATGGCTATACAATGTCGCGTTCCTGTAAAATAATGAGCCTGCTGTAGCTAGTTTCACTATAGAGAGGTCTCTGTACCATTAATTTTGTATGACCTCTGGCTAACACAATAGCGCCATCTATGAACTGAAAGAAAAAACTAATTTAGATGCCGCTATTGTGTTAGCCAGAGGTCTAAATGTCATACCAAATAAATGGTACAGAGACCCCTCCGTAGTAAAATTAGCTACAGCAGGCTTATTATTTCAAAGGAACGCGACATCGTAAAGACACTGGCAGTTCTCTTGTTCTCACGTCTTATTCTCTGTCGATATTCCGTCTTAGGGGGCGGCAGGAAAGACCGGTCCCCATACATTTTACCGTCCGACAAGCCGGAATTAAATTATTGTATAAGCTAGCACAAGTATGTGCCTTAGTCAAAATAAAATAAAAATAGAGGAATACCTACTTACGTACTTGTAATAAAATTCAAAAGGGGAATTTTCCTCAGAAAATACTTAGAAGAACACAACTTTAAAAACCTGATAAAATTCATTATAAAGTAAATGCGCTAGTCGCTGACACTGTCCCAGAGTTGACACACCTTTCAGTCTTAATACAACTAACGTGACGGCACCAGTGTTGGACGCTTTAAGCTGACAAGCACCAGTAATGGACCCGTGATTCTTAACCAATAGACATAGCTATACTTCGTTTATTTTAGCATTAGAAAGAAGTTAACAATCCGTGTTTATTGACGAAAAGAATAAAAATAATTTAAAACACAAGTTTAGTGTCTTCCCTCTTCTTACGCCTCTCGCAGCTTGAGCCACTAGGGCTACACTCACCCAACGGCGGTGCCTAAATAGGCACCAGCCCCGTCTGTCTGTCTGTCAAGACCCTTTTTCTCTGGAACGCGTGGAGGTAGCATGCTGAAATCAATATCAAATACTTAAGCCTGCGGTCCCTTGAAGCTGTGAAAAAGTCGAACTTCTAAGTCAACGCAATCAAAAGATACAGTCATTAAAGGGGCTATTTCCATATAAATTGCCGAAATCCGAAAACCTAAAGGGTAATTCCAGATGTCCTAGAAACTTGAAATTTGGTATGAAGGTAGCTCTTATAGCACAACCACCCAGAAAATTCTCAAAATCTTAAATTTTTATGTCTGTCCGTAGATTTCGCAGACCAATATAAGTTGACCCCACACTGCGTACGTTTTGCTTAGGAGCAGGGCTCTGCTAACACTGGACTTCTTAAAATACTGGGGGGAAAGCGTTAAAACCTTTCTACCTTCGTGCGCGAGTCCGACTCGCACTTGGCCGGTTTTTTTTATTGACAAACTCTTTTTAAAACTTTCGCGCTTTTCCCTTTTTTTCCTTTTTTTCGGGGTCCTTCCTGTGGGAGCACGCAAACTGCTTGCGCGGCTGAGGGTCGAGCACGACTTTTCGAATCCTGCGTCACGTAAAATCGAATAGTAAACATTAGCGAGTTTGTATGACGTTTGGAACAGCGCCCGCCCGTGAGCGTGTTTGGAACTAAAATTTAGTATGAGGTTTCTCGATCTCGATACGATAACCGTAACGTTACGCAGGATTCGTAAAGTCGTGCTCGACCCTCTGATCGGCGCACAACTGTACTTACCATTGTCATTTTTAACCCCCGACGAAAAAGAGGGGTGTTATAAGTTTGACCTGTGTATCTGTGTGTCTGTGTGTCTGTGTATCTGTGTATCTGTCTGTGGCATCGTAGCTCGCAAGCCGATTCACCGATTTCGATGTGTTTCTTTTAATCGAAAGCTAGTTTAATCGAGATGGTTCTTAGCTAAGTTTCATCAAAATGGGGTCACCTATTTTTGAAATGACAATTTTTCAACTTTTCTAAATTGGTTATTCAATTCAGTTAATAACGTTTTATAAATTACCTAGTTTATACGTACTTATATGTTCTTTTGAATAAATATTGATACACAGTTAACTAATAAATTCGCAGCATAAAGTCAACGAGTGCCCGATCCGTCATGCGCCTGAGGCTATCTAAATCATAGGGCGAGTTTGAAAAACATGTTTGCTCCGATCAGCTAACAGGGGGCGCCGCGGGCCAGTTACCAAGGTAAATTAAATTAGGGGATTACTAAACTTCAATTAATTATGTGTTTAGAAGTTATTTAGTTTGGTGCTGGAGCCTCGGGCGCCGCTTTTCGGGGTTGGTAACATCGTGGCACGTAATTCGGTGTCAAGGGGACTGATTTTTGAATCACACCCGATGACTAAAATCAGTGATTTGTAAAAAGTTTGGAATTTTGAATCTCACCGCTGACTGAAATTCTCGTGCCTCTGATATCAACTCAACTATCAGAAATAGGTATAATAACCAAATTAGAAAATTAAAAAACCCCCGACATTGTGATTTCAAAGTTCAATATTTTAAAATCGATTTTAATGAAACATAGCTAAGAACCATCTCGATTAAACTAGCTTTCGATTAAAAAAATAGCGTCGAAATCGGTCCATCCATTTGGGAGCTATGATGCCACAGACAGATACACAGAAACACGGATTGTCGGGGGTTAAACAAAAACATTTCGACGAATTGAGAACCTCCTCCTTTTTTTGAAGTCTGTTAAAAAGAGGTAAAACGAAGCGCAGAAAAGGCTACAAATTGTAGCCTGTTTAGCCACAATCTCTCTCAAATAAGGTTCAGACTTGCGCGCAAATATCAAAATGTTCGGAACATGTTTCGATTGTCTTGTGAGCGTACGACGTATCTTTACTTATAATATCGTTGCATCTGCCCTTAACAATATTAGGTGGCCCGACCACCCGGCGAAAGATAAACTATAATCGTGTATATTGAACAATGAGCGTGATTTAGGGCCACCCTCCATGGATTTAGGATAGGAGGCCCTCCAACAATTGATTTATTTACTGTTAACGCTTTGGCTGTACCAGGTAACGCACTTAGGCTCTCCTCATGCGGGCTGTGCGCAATCCGACCACAACATATTATAATCTTTTATCTACACACATATCATAGGTCCTCTATAATGCGTTCAGAAACCGTAGAAAATGACCAGCGTTGCAGTACATCGTCGCCTCACCACGACCAGCAGGTCCAGCAGTAAAGTAATAGTCATTACGACATCGAATTCGATATCGAATTAGATTTTTCGAATTCAGCAACCAATGTAATTTACAATCATAGTGAAATAAAACGGATCACTCTCGTATGTAAGTCGAGTTCAGTCCGACATGTATAAATAATAATGCGATTTTTTTTTTACAAAAAAAAACAGTTTACGAAACGTCAGCTCGGTATGTTTGTCTATGATTTAAAAAAAACAATCAAAATCGTGACAGGTATGGGTATGATATATGCCTTCGGCTTCTGAACCCATCTTAGAGTACTTATATATGTGTGTAGATAAAGTAATGTATGCAACTCCACATAATTAGGCCTTAAAACACTCGTGTGATAAGGACCCTCATTATGTAGCAGTTGCATAAACTATTATAATCAAATAAGTGATAAATTTCACAATGAGAATTAGTACAAATCATTAAAATGTATTAAATTGAATTTAAAATTAATCAAAAGAATAGATATATAGATAAAAAACTTTCGACAACCATGACAATGACAAATATCTTACAAGCTATACACACACGGAAATAGAAATGAATGTCAAAATCAATAAAAATTTAAATCGGAGAATGTGTATGTAGTTAATAATCATCAAAATAACCAACTTGGGAAAGTTGAAAAACCTAAGACATTGTCATTTCAAAGTTTAATATTTCAAAAACGGGTGAAGCGATTTTGATGAAACTTAGCTAAGAACCATCTCGATTAAGCTAGCTTTTGATTAAAAAAAAAACCGCATTGAAATCGGTACACTCGTTTGGGAGCTATGATGCCACAGACAGATACATAGATACACAGACACACAGATACACAAGTCAAACTTATAACACCCCCCGCTTTTTCGTCAGGGGTTAATAAAACACTAAGTTTTAAAATTGCAAATTCGACCTGACCGCCGCTGGCGAAGACAATTTTCTATGTTATTAACACCCGACAAAAAAGAGGGGTGTTATAAGTTTCACATGTGTATCTGTGTATCTGTGTGTCTGTGTATCTGTGTATCTGTCTGTCATAGCTCCCAAACGGGTGGACCGATTTAGATGCGGTTTTTTTTAGTCGAAAGTTATTTTAATCGGTATGGTTCTTAACTAAGTTTCATTAAAATCGGTTTACCGGTTTTTGTAATATTGAACTTTGAAATGACAATGTCGGGGGTTTTTCAATTTTTTTAAGTTGGTTATCTCACCAATAAAACACATACTATTTTTTATCTATATACTACTTTATTTACATAATAAAAGCAATTTACAATGACATTAAATCTAAGCTTAAACTAAATAAACTACAACTTAAAACTAAATTAAATCTAAATAAGGCCCCCGTGGCATAGTGCCCAAAAGGCTGGCAGCGTTGCCTCGCTGAATAGCGATGCTGATTCTTTGAGAGAGAAAACTGCCAGCCCTTTGGTCACAAGTTGCATCAACTAAGCGCTTTTGTAACTCAGAAATAAGCTTGTAAGCGCTGGGACCCCATGGACCCAAAGTTTCAAACCCGACAGGAACAAAATTATAATTCGGACCGAGAGATTGATACTTAGAATTTTTTCTATTTTCAGCCGTTTCTGCCGCCGCACCAGCTTTTTGTGTGGTTCCCTGGAGATGTGAGGGTGCTACTGTATCGACACAGGTCGCATCCCAAACCAGAACCCTACCCATTCTCCAGGGAATCAGAGACATACCGTCCGGCCTTTTGCCATCGTCGCGGGCAATGCCGCTTGGCTCCAAAATGGCCGGCACGTTCGCAGAGGCAAGAGCCCGGCGGATTATGTCATTGAGCGCGGCATGACGGGAGAAACGGCCGGCGCTCTTTTGACAGGAAAGACCATGGTGTCCCGTTTCGTCCACATTGGTGCCACAGAGGCAACGGTGTGGTGAACACAGCGCAACACCCAGTCTTAGCCCGACTGCAATTCTCAGTGTTTCAGGCTCAAGAAAGGTTCCGGTGTTAACGGAAGGATAAGCATGAAGCCAGTCACCGGATTCCTTTCTTGCCACAGCCAAAAGCCTTGCGCGGTCTGGGCCTGAACTGGAACTGAATGAACTGAACTTTATCTTATATTGCGTTTAATGTAATTTAGAAAAATGAAAAAAATTACACTTGAAGAAGAATAAAGAGAATTTTAATATGTAATAATAAATCTCGGTAGAGTGCAGGGTGCCTCACCTTGCCATGAGTATGTTACGTAAAGGTTAGTTTGTTTCGCTAAAAGTCGCAAAGTACTTACTGTAATTTTAAGGGTTGAACAAGAAACTAAATCCGTATTATTATTTCCATACCCATTTTGACGCTTTGGCATTGCACTACGAGGGCTGTTTGATAAGTACCCGTTTTCTAAATATATTAATATCACTTGCCGCAAATAAGTATACCACCTTTTTAAGCCATTTTTCAGAGGCGGGAAAATTAAAAAAAAAAATGGTATTCTTTTGTTTTTTTTCTCATTTGACAACGATTCAGTGAAGGCGTGAACTTAAAATTGTTAAAATGGAGAAAGAACAGTATCGGTCTGTAATTAGATTCTTATTTTTGGAAGGAAAAACATGTGATGAAATAAAAGTAAGAATGCAAGCGGTTTACCATGAATGTGCTCCTTCTATGACAACCGTCAGATATTGGTATAACGAGTTTAAGCGGGGGAGAACAACCGCCTTTGATGAGGATCGCCCAGGCCGGCCAGTTGAGGTGACTACAGACGATATGGTTAAGAAAATTGAAAATATCGTTTTAGCCGACCGCCGAATTGAACTTCGAGAAATCGTTGATGCTGTAAACGTTTCAATCGAGAGGGTACAACACATATTAGAAGAAAAATTGGGTATGAAGAAAGTATCGGGGAGGTGGGTGCCGCGTTTACTCACGGAGGAGCAAAAACGGAACCGACTGACTACTTCGGAGCAGTGTTTGGCCGTGTTCAAACGTAACCCGAAAGAGTTTCTGCGTCGTTTCGTGACCGTGGACGAAACGTGGGTCCACCACTACACCTCGGAAATGAAAGAGCAGTCGAAGCAGTGGATTTTACTGGGTAAACCTTCTCCAAAGAAAGCAAAAACCGTACCATTGGCTGGAAAGGTCAAGGCGACCGTTTTTTGGGATTCGCAGGGTATTATACATATTGACTATTTAGAAAAGGGAAAAACAATAACAGGGCAGTACTATGCCAATTTATTGGATGAATTTGACGCCGTGTTGAAGGACAAACGACCCCATTTAAAAAAGAAAAAACTACTGTTTCATCACGACAACGCCCCGGCTCATTCGTCCAGAGTTGTGACGACTAAATTAGCACAGTTACGCTACGAACTATTGTCTCACCCCCCGTATTCTCCAGATTTGGCCCCATGCGATTTCGTTTTGTTTCCCAATCTAAAAAAATGGCTCGGTGGCAAGCGATTTGGATCAAATGACGAAGTCATTGCCGCCACAGAGGCCTATTTTAATGACTTTTCAAAATCATACTTTTTGGATGGTTTATTGAAGCTTGAGTATAGGTGGAACAAATGTATAGAGTTAAAAGGTGACTACGTAGAAAAATAAATGCATATATACAAAAAAAAATGTTTTTTTTTTCCATAAACGGGTACTTATCAAACAGCCCTCGTAGCTCTGTAAAAATCCATATTCTAAGTTCGAAGAAGTACCTAAATACGTATACACAGTAGAATCTTTTCGCTGCAGATTTGACTTAGCATGGGCCAAAAAAGTTTTGTGAAGTGTTGTTATTCTGTCCGGTGACCCAGGAGACATTAATGACACAGTTGCTTTAGAAAAATAGCTGTAATGCTACTACTTATTAATGTGCTACGGGTCAAAGTACGACGGAATTGACTTATAACTGTCACAACTCCTTACTTTTGGTAGATTTACACCCCAAAGAATTCACAATTTTAGCGAGTCACCTAGTGGACATCTTCACAGTATTGTAACAAGTGGTTCTTAAACACTGATTTCAATAAAGATTAATATTCATGTTTCAATATACAACTTTGTATAAGCAGAGCATTAAATATGGCAAAAAACACCACCTGGTCCTTCGAGCCGGATTGGTCCTTCGAGCCGGATCAGTCCTTCCAGCCGGATCCCAAGGAACTTTAGATATTCACAAACACTGCGAACGTATTAATCAGTATTGATAGAACGACAATGGGGGCAGGCCGGCAAACAGTACCCAATTAGCTGGCTCTGCCAACAGTTGGATTAGCCAAATATTGTTTGTTGCACAATAGTGAAGCATTCTGAATACGTTGCGCGGCATAGAGTAGCAAATACAGAGTGGGCAGAGTTAAATTTAGTACTGAAATTTACCAAATACGCGGGGGCGCTTTTGCAAATGTCATGCGAATTTTCTCGATGGCGATGCGATGTTACTACTCGATTTTTTGTGAAAACTCTTGCTCGGTCTACTGGTGATGTTTTGTGGGGCCGTATTTTTGTATAGAAATAGGTACCACCATTGATATACTAAAAATAGACAGATAAGCCACCGCTTCACCGCGCGCGGACAAGCAATTATAGGTGATTCGGTGACTTAGTAACCCTTGATGTTTGACATTATGTCAGTCTAATGACAGCTAATGAGTGAGGGTCGCATTTAGTCAGCGCTGAACAGGTGCGTGGCATATCTTTAATGTTTTATATACCGATGGGTGCCACAGTATAATTTTTACACCTAATGATACACCAGAAGTCTAGAGTTTGAAAATCCAATACTTTAATAGTTTTGAGTTCTGCGTCAACTTGAATTATACGGTTAACAGAGCGTCTAGTGTAATCAACGATAAAAAAACGTCTCGGTCACGAATGAGGGCTTGAGCTATAGCTCCCACGCGGGCCCAGATTGGGAACTTCACACGCATCATTGAATTGCTTCGCAGGTGTGTGCGGGGTACAAATGTAATTCCGCAAATAAATTGCGAAAAACTCAAAGGTGCGAGCCGGGGTTTGAACCCACAACCCTCTGCTTGAGAGGCCATAGGTCAAACCACTAGGCTATCACGGCTTTTTTTTAGCCACTTGAAAATAAACCAGCAGAAATCTGTTCTTGATCGCAAAAGAGTGGCTTTTCTGTTTTTAACCTTTTCTTTTAAATAACTATGGGCAAAAGCGCCTAGAGCTACGCACACGGGATAAGGCGTAGTTCCCAAAGGCTATTCTTAGGCCGACTTCAATTGACCTGGGTTAAACCGAAACTCGGGGTTAACGTAACTTATTTTAAATATGCGGGTGGTAGGACCTTGTGCGAGGTCTGTTCGGATCGCTACCACCATCTTACTCGCTAATCCTACTGCTAAGCAGCAGTGCTTGCATGTTATGTTCCGGTGTGGAGAGTAAGACAGCCGGTGTAATTACGGGCACGAGAGACATTTCATCTTAGCTCTCTAGGTTGGCAACGCATCTGCAAACCCCCCGGGGTTGTGGGTGTCAATGGGCAGTGGTGATCACTTACCATCAGGTGACTCACTTGCTCGTTTGCCTTCCTTGTCGTATAAAAAAATAAATAATAACTATCGGCAAAAGCCTAAAGCTACGCACACGGGATAAGGCGTAGTTCCCAAAGACTATTTTTAGGCCGACTTTAACTGACCTGGGTTTAACCTAACTCGGGGTTAACGTAGCGTCAGACTATAAAAACACGTATAAGTTACGTATACGTACACGTAAGTATCTATGATGATGATGATGATGTGTGGGGTCGCCCGGCTGGATCAGTCGCGTCCACTCAGCCCGGGGGGTCGAATTTTGAATGTCACCCGGTGACTAAGTTTACTGATTTCTAAAAAGTTCGTATTTTTGAATCTCACCGGTGACTAAAATTCTCATGCCTATGATATCAAATACGAATGCCTACACCCACTCGTAAACGAGATCACTGAGTGGCTTCTTGACCACTGGCAGTGACAGCTAACCTCAATCTACTATGTTGACATGCTATGACAGAAACGCAAATTAGCTGCATTTTTGTAGACGTGTATCTAGCAATGTACAAGTTGCAGAACATTCCCAAAACGTGGAAACATTCTCGAGAATGTGCTGAGAAAATTCTTGCAACATGAAACTTATGGTTTAAAAAAGGAAACGTTTTTACGATAAAGTTTAAATGTTCATAATAAATACTCCATATTATTTATGTACATGTTTTAGTATGATACAGTTAATTATTTTGTTGATTAATGATAAGTTTCCACTAAGTTGCTTAAATTCTCATTAAATTTCTAAGAACATTTTAGAGAAAGTTGCTAACAGATATATTTCCAGCACCAGTATTGTGGAGCAGATTGTGATTGACGAATTCGATACCTATTAAAAAGAGTCGTATGGCCCAGTGGAAAGCGCCGCTAGCCGTGATGCACAGGACGCGAGTTCGAACCACACAAGGCTATACTTTTTTTTAAATATGTAATTCAGTTTTCGTATTTTGTAAAAAATATATTTTTTTTTAAATTTCCGCCGTTGTTTTGTTTTCTATATATACAATATCAGAAAATATTTTTTAAATTTGTGACAGAAAGTTGCAAATAAATAATTACTGTATTATATTTCCAGCAGCAGGATAATTATGCATGTCTTCAGCCGCGTCTGTCGTTCTGTCTGTTGATAAAATGAGTTTCTTGAAATTTATCCGTGAAGAAAGACATCGTGAGGAAACCTAAATAGGGGCGTAGAATTTAAGAGGAAACTTGGTAAATTATTGTCAGAGCACTGATTTTATAATTTTAGTTTCATTTGAGTTTCAAAAATCTACCTAACACATTTATTAATGAAGTGCAGTACAGTGCCCTAAGCACGACTTGTCGAATCCTGCGTCACGTAAACTCGAATAGTAAACTATAACGAGTTTGTATGACGTTTGGAACAGCGCCCGCCCGTGAGCGTATTTGGAACTAAAATTTAGTATGAGATTTCTCGATCTCGATACGATAACCGTAACGTAACGCAGGATTCGACAAGACGTGCTTAGGGCACAGATGAATAAAACTGCCGATATTATATTTGACCACTTCTGCCATAGTAGTTACTCTTATACAAAGGTCAACTTTCTCTGGTTACTGTATTTTCGCGTGTTTCGCATTATAGCAAAAATTGTATAGTATATTGTATTTTACATAAACTAATTGTATTCTGTATATATCTAACTAGTGTCAAAATTAATAAATAATTAAAAAAACACACGTAAGGAGATAAATTCTCGTTTCCGAGAACATTCTCAGAAATTTCCGAAAAATTCTCACTGTGAAAGTTTCGCAACTTTGGAAACTTCTCGGTGGTGCATTGGCAAACAGTGATATCAATCTCATGGATGAGAATTTAGTCACCAAGTGAGATTCAAAAATCGATGAAAGTCAGCCTTAGTAAACTTGTCTTAAGCAGAAAACACGATTCTGACTTCCAACTCTTGTGCCAACACTGCTGCTTAGCGGCAGGATTAGCGAGTAAGATGGTGGTAGCGATCCGGATGGACCTGACAAAACTTCCACCACCCACAAAACTTAGCTAAGAACTATCTTGATTTAACTATTCACTTTCGATTAAAAAAACCGGGTCTTAATCCGTTGATCCGTGTTGGAGCTACGATGCCACAGAAAAACACACAGACACATCCATACACCCACAGATCTGATACACAGGTCAAACACACCTAGTCCAATTTTTAACCCCCGACGAAAAAGAGGGCTGTTATAAGTTTGACCTGTGTATCTGTCTGTGGCATCATAGCTGCCAAAGGGATTCACCGATTTCGATGCGGTTTTTTTTTCAATCGAAAGCTATTTTATAGAGATGGTTCTTAGCCAAGTTTCATTACAATCGGTTCACTCGTTTTAGAAATATTGAACTTTCGAGCTGTCCTGTAACAAATAGTTACCTACCTTTATTCTTGTTTAACCTTAAACAATTCAATAAAAACTATTCGAAAGCACAACTATTGTCTATGATCCTATCACCAACTTTTCATAGCACACGACGCCGGTGCCACTGTCTTCTAACGACTACAAAATATCTATTACTTCAAATTAGCTCCATTTTTGGCCACGCGCACGAAATAACTTTGTAACGTTAGCTGTTGTGGCTCAAATGGCGTGATGCGCTACTGTTTCTTAAATATACGTGCCGTTCTCTAAATAAAGCTTATTCCAATTTAGGCTTTACGTGGTCGGATTAAGAGTCTAACGTGAGGTGTGTTGGTGTAAATGTTAAATTGTAGAGCAGTCCGCAAGGCTTTGGGAAAATCACAGGCATGCCTACTGAAGTATTCACTCGAAAAAACTGGTAATGAGGCATAGTGATCAAACTTTCATACGGTAGGGGTGTGCCCACTGTCGATATTTTCACTTGGCCGTATTTTGACAGATGTTCGTATCGCCTCTTTTTCATTTTTCACCTGCAGGACAGAGATGGAGTGGCAAGCCTTTTGTAAGTACGGCCAAGTGAATTACCAGCTTGAGGATTGAGGTATAAAGCAGACAGGCGGGAGGCGCCTTTGGCTTATCTATGCACTGCAATTTAAGCCACTTTTCAAAGGGCTAAGGAAAGGTACACACGTACAGCCGTCTACGCTCATGTCAAAATTGGTTACATTCCCACAAACTCACACTATAACGACAAAACTAAAACACAAATGCCAAAAACACGCACACAGTGAACAGACCCTGTGCATTTTGCATTTTAAATGGACATTGAAATGTTTTGCGATGGCATCGTGACGTCCTGTAAAGTTGTTTTTCTTTAATCACTTTGTCATATCAAAGCGACCATTCTGTTTACTTACTACTTAGAGCCTGTACATTGGGCAATTTTTTTAAACTTTACACGACCGGATAGCCTAGTGGTTAGAGACCCTGACTATGAAGCTTGAGGTCCCGGGCTCAATCCCCGGTCGGGGCAGATGTTTGTATGATAAATACGAATGTTTGTTCTCGGGTCTTGGATGTTTAATATGTATATAAGTATGTATTTGTCTATATAAGTATGTTTATCCGTTGTCTAGTACCCATAGTACAGGCTTTGCCTAGTTTGGGACTAGGTCAATTGGTGTCAATTGTCCCATGATATTTATTTATTTATTTAAAAAGTTGGCAGTGCCTCTAGCGGAACCTATCGACAACAAACAATTCTCATACTATTTGACACTTTCGAGACGTTTTTTTTGTCCATCGGCATTAGACGATGGAGCCTGATTTTTGAATCTCACCCGGTGACTAAAATTCTCATGCCTATGATATCAAATGCGAATGCTCCCACCCACTCGTAAACGAGATCGCTGAGTGACTGCTTGACCACTGACAGTGACAACTAACATCAATCTACTATATTGACATGCTTGTCTACGACAGAAACGTGAATTGGCTGCATGTTAGTACCGAAAGCTTCATAGTCAGGGTCTCTAACCACTAGGCTATCCGGTCGGTTAGTTAATTTATCGATAATCGTACGACGTTTATCGACACTGTCCCAGCACTAGCGACCTCTAGTGCACTGCAACTTTGAAGTCGACGGCATAGACGCCATTCTCTGAAACTTTAGGTACCTACCAAGAAAGTGCCTTCTATACAACGCAAAGACAAGTTTTTAAAAAGTAAAGAGCGAAGTTTAATTCTGTCATAGTGACATCCATGTCACGTAATTGGCTGTTAAAAGTAGGTATAGAAATAATGTATCGGCTTGGGGTGTTATAAGTCTGACCTGTGTATATGTGTGTATCTGTGGCATCGTAGCACCTAAACGGCTAAACGGAGTTCAACGCGGCTTTTCTCCATCGAAAGCTAGTTTAATCGAAATGGTTCTGAGCAAAATTTTATAAAAATCGATGTAGCCGTTCTTGAGATACTGAATTTTGAAATTAAGATGTCGGGATTTTCAAACCTTTCTAATGGTAACACTTTTTTTTCACAAGTGCGATCTGTATAATCTAACCAACTTTGAAAAGTTGTGAAACCCCTGACAATGCAAAGTAAACATTTAAAAAAACATTCTCCCTCAAACAGATTCGCTCGAGTCGTAAAATCTTAAAGCCACAAAAACTTCGCAACATTTCGGGCAAAAAAAAAACTTGAACTCGCCCACAGACTCCAATTAAATTCCGAAAGATAGCGCCACCATTTTTCATTAGCTTTAAAAAATAATTGATTTTTTTTTTGCATCTTTACGACACTTTGGCCGAGGTGGCTAAGTTTGTGAAACTCCCCTCTTTTTATTGCAATTTCATTAGGGGTGTAGAAGGCTAATTAATTTTTTTGGGGTTCCGCACGTATCTTTGGGACATGAAATAGTCTAAATTCACGCTAAATACATACTTCGGAAGTTTTTATCCCCCGACGAAAAATAGGGGTGTTATAAGTTTGACCTGTGTCTGTGTATCTGTCTGTGGCATCATAGCTCCCAAACGGATGGACCGATTGCGACGCGTTTTTTTTATCAAAATCTAGTTTAATCGATATGGTTCTTAGCTAAGTTTCAATAAAATCGGTTGACCCGTTTTTGAAATATTGAACATTGAAATGACTGGGAGTTTTTCAACTTTTCTAATTGAGATAAGTATTGAACTTTCAAGTGAAAATATCGGTGTTTTCAGCTCAAAATTATAAACAAAAGACACTCCAACGCTGCCATGAGTAACATTAGTTAACATCATTGAAATACCAACACTATGGACCACTAATCGAGCGTCAGTCAGTCTTAGTTTGGTCGAACGACAGCGCTATGACGTACTGCTGTCATCGCAAAATGAAGTGCTGTAGGACACATTTTTGGTGAACTAGACCCAAAGTCCATGGTGTTAGTAAGTGAATGGTTAACATGAATATTTTAACTTATTCACAGAGTTCACTCTTGACCAGATTCTAAGGGTACTTACATACCCAGCGTCGAACAAGTCGCCCAAATTTACCAGATTCGCCAATTCACACCCCACCTCCTGATTTTAATCACTTTTCTTCTTCAGTGGGTTTTTATAACTTTAATTAGGCGATTGATGTTTTATTAACGCGAAGGATTCGACGCCATGGGCAAGCGAAAGTTATTGAAGGGTTGATGGTAATTTTTCTTGGTTATGTAAAAAGTGCCAAAAAAGTTACCTAAATTGAAAAAAAGTTACTAAAAACCTTACCACCAGCCTTTTTTTCGTCCCACTGCTGGGCACAGGCCTCCTCTCAGAATGAGAGGGCTTGGGCTATAGTTCCCACGCGGGCCCAGTGCGGATTGGGAACTTCACACACATCATTGAATTGCTTCACAGGTGTGTGCAGGTTTCCTCACGATGTTTTCCTTCACCGAAAAGCTCATGATAAATTACAAATGTAATTCCGCACATAAATTCCGATAAACACAGAGGTGCGAGCCGGGATTTGAACCCACGACACTCTGCTTGAGTGGCCATAGCTCAAACCACAAGGCTATCACGGCTTTTTAAAAATTAAAAAACCTGTAAAAAGTAAGAAATACAATTTCTGGGCTTGGTCCTTAAATAAGGAACTATGTTAACTTTTGGGCAGTCGGGTGCCGTACCTACGGAGGGCTTACAAACACAAGAAGATGGCACCCGTTTGTGCAAAAGTGAATCTATTTCCTAATTTAAGGATCAGACCCAGATTTTTTTTAATGATTTTTATACAAGAAAGGTAAACGAGCAAGTGAGTTACCTGGTGGTATGTGATCACCACTGCCCAAAGACACCCGCTCTAGCTAAGTTGAATTAAAACCGGTTCAGCCGGTTTTGAAATACTGAACTATGAAATGACAATGTCGGGGGTCTTTAATTTTTTCCAACTTGGTTACGTATAGAGGGTTATAACTAGTTGTAGAGAAAAAGAGAAGTTTATTTACAAAATATGTAATCCAATCTACTAGTAACTTAAATTCCTAAAGTGGTAACTCCGAAGTGATTTACAAAACTGTTCTTATCAGAACATCAGAACCTTACCGGTCGAGTTTCTTTGAAACAATGTCATTCATAATGAAATAAAAACGCGCAGTCGCGCGAGCAGAGCCGCGGCGTGCAGTGTGCGTTGCCGCCGCTGAGCCGTGCTCTCCCAGAAGAAGGACCACGAATTATTCCGAAACATCGGCTCAAGTCGACTTATATACGTGAGTGATCCGTTTTCATTTCATTATGATTGAGTCTCACGGTAGTTTCATGTCATTATGTCAGTATGTTAATATCCAAGTGTGCCACCTACAGGCATGTGTTCCCAGCTTCCAAAAAAAGTCCCCAAATAGCCGAAAAATCGATAAAACCCCGTTAAAATTACCAACTCATCTAATTATTAACAGGCCGGAACAAATTTGTAACAAGAAAATTAGCGAATATCTCACTGCCACTAACTAAAACTAGCCGGCGTCGAAAAATCAAACACCCAGCCATGGCTGACCTCTCAGTTAATTGGAGTAACTAGACCTAATAGATCACGTTACGGTGGTAAACTGTGTGGAAAAACACGCTTAATCTAAAAACTTTTGTTAATTGTGAGGGAAGCGAAGCTCCCCAAACGAATTAAGGCTGGCCAGAATTAGGTGAAATCCGCGTGATTACGTGCGTGGGGGATTGCTATGAAAAACGGTGTAAATTCCAGTTGAACCGGCCACTTTGAAAGTTTAGTACTTCGGTAATGAATGGCCAGAGTTACTACATAAGTGAGGGCTATGGTAGTCTAGTGGTTTGGTTTGGTAGCCTAGTGCAAACACCTAGTGGTTTTGTAAATAAAATGACAAATAGACTTTACTATTCAGTCTGTTCACGGCTCAAAAGTTTATAGTTGGTTCACGCCTTTAATCTTGCTTTGACAAAAACTTGCGTAGATATCTATGGTACATCAATCTGTCAACTCATAGTCATGTCATGTTCAGTTTATTTATTTATTATTGTTTTTCTGTTAAACGTACAATATCATAAGTTTAGTTACACGTTTACGCCAAGAAATCCCAGTGCGTTTTCGACGCATGATATTAAAATAAGAGACACTATTGTGCCTTCAAAACAGAAAGTTTTAAGGAGTCAAATTGATACTGAGCCCACGAAGTCTACAGAAGACCTGACTGCATTCAAAAGACCAGCAACTAAAGTAAAAACGAAGGTCCCTGATGTTTGCAATGAAACGTACAGCCGTAAGTCTCAAAATCTTCTAAGAAGGAAACACAGAAAGAAAAGGTCTAAGAGACAACATTTTAGAAGTGACAGTCTACCGAAAGAACCACGAAGAAGATTTACAACGGTAAAGGAAATCAATTTTCTATACGCTGATAATACTACTAGAGAGGCACGCCAAATACTCAAGGCGAATATTTTAGAATTAATTGATCTTAAGCCAACCACTACTTTGAATATTATAGAAAACGACCCGTACATTCATAACGACATAGAGCCCTATGACGTTAATGATGCTGATAAGAAAAATAGAATGAAGTCGTTAGTAAATACGGATGACGAGACAGCTGTGATAGACGCACCTGATATAGCCCCAAAGAAAAGCAAAAGGACTGAACTGCTGAACGATATTGAAGACAACTTTGGTGTTGAATATTATTCAGACCAGAAAAGTCCCCTCATTGTAAAAACAGCCGAAAGTAATGAAGACTCTTCTATTGTAGGAGCCTCTTTGAATGAGCCTAAAGCACAAGAACACCTTGCGCCGATGGAGGCTACAGCGAATATTTACTATGAAGATTCGAGTACTTGCGACCAAGATACGTGGCAGACTATAGCTCTGCGTTATATGCACGACGCGCGTGCTTCTGGATTGCGCACAAGGAAAACCTGGAAGTTCAATTTGAAGCAGCAAACCTCTCGAACAACGGACACTGCTTTAGTCCAAAGGCTTTACCGTGGTTATAACGATCAACGTACGCCGTACAGTGAACAGTCCTTATTCCACAAGAACTTTGAAGGCGGCAGTCGTGCGATATCGTTTAGAAGAAAACCACAAAAATTAAAAACCATCGATGATGATGTAATGCAATATGATAACAGCGATGAGGGCGTAAAAGATGACAACGTGCTGAAAGTAACAGAAATTAAAGAATACGAGACTATAATGGGACCAGTTCCTGCGCCGGAAATAGAGATACACACTCTGCCAATGCAAACAGCTTTAACTTACCAGAAGTACAAAGAGACCAGCGAAACATTATTGCCATATACAGAAACTTCACCGCCCACATCTATACACACAGAAAGACTTTGGGTGTACAGTTTAAAAAAATACGCCACGCGCTCTAGCGGTGCAATCACCAACACGTACTTACTGACCAACTCAAAGCAGTATGCAACTACGACTAACGAACCGACGGCTGTGGAAAAATCACAACTAAAATCTACACTGTATACATTCGAAAAAATAAAAGCACACAAAATTAAGCAGGCTGAAGAAAGGAAAAAAGAACAGAAAAATAGGGAGGCTGAAGAAAGGAAAAAATTACAAAAAATCAAGGAGGCTGACGTAAGAAAAAAAGCACAAAAACTTAAAGAGGCTGAAGAAAGAAAAAAAGCATATGAAATGAAGGAATCTGAAGACGAAAAAAAAACATATAAAATTAAAGAGACCCAAGAAAGAAAACAGTCATACAAAACTCAGGGAAAAAAGGCATTCAACATTGAGGAACCAGACGAAATGCAAAACAGTTTCAAAATTGAGGAAGCTGAGGAAATAAAAACTAGTTACAAAATTGATGAGCCTGTTGAAAGAAAACGAACATACAAAACTGAAGAGCCCGAGCCTGCTAATGGTGATTCCAGAAAGAAATTGCCTAAAGGAGGCAAGGGTCCTGGTAACGATTGGCTGTATGACGTCAACGACCCAGATCAGGTTGCTTACGAAATGAAAGTAACCGAGGAATACGAAGACGACTTCGATATTAGAATTTATGCACGACCGATGCAACAGACGAATATTCAGCGAAGATGGACATTTAGAGAGACTACCGTGCGCCTCAGCCAGCCTCCGGTAGAACACTTGGCGACGTCATCATCACACACTATGAAATCATGGATGGATTATTTTAAAAAGTGCACTGTACTAGCACTTAGACTTGACATGATTAAAAGTAATCCAGTTGCTCCGAGAGAAACTGACATCGTAAAGTATACTTCGCTTATTGAAGAACTAATTAATATTGAAGCAGACCCAGTTGTAGAAACAGCGGACATTTGTGAAATAAATGACGAAACTAGATCAGCGGGTGAAGGTGCCAAAATGACTGAATCAATCCGCTTGGAATACGCTCTCAGGACAATGTTTCAAGCGCTTATGAATCTCAAATATGACTTGATGTGGCATGATAAATCCATGGAAAGAATACCGATTGTAAACCAGAAATTGAAATGTGTTCCCATGAAGTTGATAAGAACGTAATGAAAATAATATTTATCATTGAGTAAGAAGAGAAGGCGACTGTTCCTTAAGTTGGATGATGAACTGATGTCAAAATAATATTAGATATTTTATACTGCCACCTGATCAATCTTTCGAAAGTATGCGTAAAAACCGAAACGACACTTGCTAGAGGTACTGCAATTTAAACTAATTAAAAGAACCAGCTTGATTTATTAAAATTATGACGTCATAGTTGAGTAAATGAATAACAACTTTCGTACTGCGCAATCATTTTGACATTAAAAAAGTTGCTAACTATAGTAACCGCTTTGAAGTCAATCCTGACACGTTGCACAGCTATGAAGGTTCTGATTATTGTCAATGTCCATAGGTGAAAAATGCTAGACTTGCTTATTGCGTGTGGCAAACAAGACAGTCTAGCATTTTCTCCTACGGTTAACATAGTCTATACTTGCTTGTTGCGTGTGGCAGACAAGACAGCCTAGCATTTTGTCCTATGGTTAACATAGTCTAGACTTGCTTGTTGCGTGTAGCAAACAAGACAGTCTAGCATTTTCTCCTACGGTTAACATAGTCTAGACTTGGTTATTGCGTGTGGCAAACAAGACAGTCTAGCATTTTCTCCTGTGGTTGACACTGTCAATAATTAGAACTTCATAGCTGAGAAATGTATCATTGACTTCATAGCGGAGGGGCACTATAGTCATCATTCCCGTTGTATGGAGTAGCTGCAGTCCCTCTATCAACAAAAGCTGCAGTGAGGTAATAAGAAGTATAAACCGTGTTTAATTGACTTAATAAACGTGAACGTGACATGATGAGACAGACATACAAATCAATATTGTAATTAAAAGTAGTCGGGGCATTGTAGAAACTCTTTTGGCGTAAAGTTTAATCTGATTCACACTGTTTTTTACTGTTTTTTTAAAGACCTGGTTGGCGTTGAAATCGTTTTTACATGCGGTTTATTTAGTAAAACTCCTTTTAGGGAGTATTTAACATTACTGTTTAAGATTTTACATGATTTTATACAATGTTGTTTTCAATTCGTTGAAATAAAGCTGTGTATTTACAGTGCTGATCTTTTTTTAATGTCAACTAGTATGATATTGTGTTATAGTAATAGTAATTTATTTGTCAACGTAAAGATCATGTCTGAAAATGGAGGATTTCAGGTTACGAACTTATCTGGCGGTGGTCAAAATTGGAACTACCTAATGCCGCAACGGTAATAACGTCCATTTAGGGGCAACTCTATATTATTATTCACCGACAGCGCCACCGTCACGGGGTCATTATAAGTTTTTAGCATTGGTCATAAGTACATACTTCTTCCTTGCAAGTTTTACCTTGTACTTGTCTTGTATTCAGACGAATATTATTGTATTCAGACAAATATTATTGTATTCAGACAAGTATTATTGTATTCAGACAAGTATTATTGTATTCAGAGAAATATTATTGTATTCAGACAAGTATTATTGTATTCAGACAAGTATTATTATATTCAGACAAGTATTATTGTATTCAGACAAGTATTATTATATTTTCGTGCGCCTAACGCCACCTAACTCTCCTCAAAGCGGACAGGGTTCGTCGACCCCGATAACACTACACTATGTAAATAGCGGGTGCAAGTATAATACTTGAAAAAACAATGTGTAACATAGTGAAATGTTCAACATAAATTGTGCTACTCGCGGGACCGCTCCCGTGTCGGATAGGGTGGCTATGGTTTCGAGAATAAATGGATATTTACACGGAAAGAACATAAAATGTCTGGTCACTTTTTTTTAAACGAGATTTTAATCTCAAAATGTTGAACACTCAATAGGCTAAAGGTTAGCACTCGGTTGCAGATACAAATATTTATGTACAGTCAGCGTCATATATATGGTGACATCCAAAGTGCTCAAATACTTTGGTACGCCATACAAATCGTATGACGCTGGCTGTACTTTGTCTTTTTTGTCACTTAAAAAAAAGATGTATACGAAAATTATATGGCTAAACTAGCTGTTGCCCGCGACTTCTGCGGCGTAGATTTCGGTTATCTCTATCCCGCGAGAACTGTACAATTTTCTTGAATAAAAAGTAGCCTATATTGTTCCTCAATGTTGAAAGTGTTGAAACTATCTTCTTGCCAGATCTCATCTAGATCGGCGCAGCGGTTTTTCCGTGAAGAGGTGGCAAACAGACAGACAGAGAGACAGAGTTACTTTCATAAATATTTATAATAAAAAATATTAGTATATGTATATAGCAAGGTTCATGGAAAGTAAACGGATTGACAAAGCCCATACTTTGAATCGTTCTTATTTACATTCAGCGCCATCTACCTTGCTTGAGTGACACATTCGTACCGCTGTTTTGTTATTATTTGAACCGCTGGCTACGACCTTGGCGCCATCTAGCAATTGCCTGAATTTTAACATGACTGCGGGGAACGATCCGAAGTAAGGGCTTTGACACTCCGTATACTATCCTCCTTGATAGATAGTATAGATTACATCGTTCCAAACTTTCAAATCGCGATAACTCAAAAGTTGCTAAGTAAACTAGACATGTTATTTCTGTGTACCCTTCAATAATACCTGGTCATTTTTACACGGTGCTGTGACTGACAGACAACAGCTTAAACTAGGAGCTAGAAATTTGAATTTTGGCAGCCATGTTAACTTTAGTGTCATGGACAGACACTAAGGAAGGACTCTTGAAATTCCCACAGGATATGGAAAGGTTTTTAACGCAACGCAAATGAGAGGGGGATGAAAGGGGTGGACAGGGGGAAGTTTGATGTAAGTATCTGTAAGTCAGTCTGTAAATAACATTATAGCTTCGTCAACGCAATGTTTTTCATTTAAAAAGCTACTTTAACGATGATTTTTAGCTAAAGTTTCCTTAAAATCCGTGCAGCTGTTTTGAAAAGTTTGACGTAACTGGGTCACCTGATGGTAAGTGATCACCATTGCCCATAGACACGCACCACCCCGAGGGGTTTGCAGATGCGCTGCCAACCTGGAGAGCTAAGATGAAGTGCCCCTTGTGTCCTAATTACACCGGCTGTCTTACTCTCCACACCGGAACACAACAGTGCAAGCAAGTAACAAGAGTAGTTAGTTTAGGAGTTATGTTGCCACAGACAAGTACACACACAGATACACAGGCCAAACGTATAACACCCCTCTTTTTCGTCGGGGCTTAAAATAATTATAATTATTCAGCCTGAGGGTCGAGCGAGCACGACTTGTCGAATCCTGCGTAACGTTACGGTTATCGTATCGAGATCGAGAAACCAGTGCCCTAAGCACGACTTGTCGAATCCTGCGTTACGTTACGGTTATCGTATCGAGATCGAGAAATCTCATACTAAATTTTAGTTCCCAATACGCTCACGGGCAGGCGCTGTTCCAAACGTCATACAAACTCGACAACGTTTACTCGTGCTCTATCCTCTGGTCACCCTTGCCACACACACAGGCGCAGAGCACGGCGCGCGCTGATTTCCCGTGTGTAGGCGGGATGAATCGACTACTTACCGCTTCCAGCTTTTGTATGCACGCAGCCTTAGCGCAGCCAAGTTAAGTAGTCAGCGTTACCATTAAGGGCAATGATATCACAGAAGGGTACATATAAGGGCGTAACCAGCTTTTAGCCCATGGGAAGGGTGGCAAATCAAAAATTTCTTAAGCCGCGATAGTAGAAGTTCTTCACGTTCAAATTTCAAGTACTTTTCCCGCGAAAAAGTGATTTTGCGCTGAGTCTTCGTATTACAAAAAGAATGCGTTTCCGAGTTGGTGAGGTAAAAATATATATTTTTGAAGTTTGATTGTAAGATCCAGGGTCCAGGGGAGGGGGCGGCTGCTTGCGCCCATTCATACGCCTGTTTCATACCAAAGAGACCAATATAAAATGACCCCACACTGCGTACACTTTGCTTAGGTACAGGGCTCTGCTAATACTGGACACCATAAAACACTGGGGTAAAGCAGGGAAATCTTTGCACGGAACCCTCGTGCGCGAGTCCGATCGCGAATTTTCCGGTTTTTAGGGTTCCGTACCACAAAAGGAAAAAACGGAATCCTTTTAGGATCGCCTTGTTGTCCGTCTGTCTGTCTGTCTGTCAAAACTCTTTTTCTCTGGAACGCGCGGAGGTACCATGCTGAAATTAATATCAAATACTCAAGCCTGCGGTCCCTTGAAGCTGTGAAAAAATCGAACTTCTAAGTCAACGCAATCAAAAGATACAGTCATTAAAAAGGCCACTTCCATACAAATTGCCAAAATCCGAAAACCTAAAGGGTACTTCCAGTTGTCCTAGAAACTGGAAATTTGGTATACAGGTAGCTCTTACAGCACAACCACTCAGAAAATTTGTAAAGGTTTAAATTTTTATGTCTGTCTGTAGATTTCACAGACCAATATAAGATGAGCCCACACTGCGTACATTTTGCTTAGGAGCAGGGCTCTGCTAACACTGGACTCTTTAAAACACTGGAAAAAAGCGTTAAAATCTTTCTACGGAACCCTCGTGCGCCAGTCTGACTCGCACTTGGCCGGTTTTATTCTTAAACAACGGTGCAGGCAAAAGAACACATTTCGCTCAATCCAATAGTTTAATATAATAAATAAGCCACAAAACATAAATGTACTAAATTAACAAAAAAATGATTAACCTTTTAACCTCTTGTCTTTGGCGAACTTAAGTAAAAACAAACCGATTTTTTTAAGGTTCTTATGTTAAAATATTATTACTAAAGTATCTAGATAAAGTCATCCCAGTAGGCCTAATGATAGCATTTTTTTTTTAAAGAGCCACCTTAGATCTTCATTCAACTATTGATCTAGATGAGTCTATTGCTGTATGTGAGTTTAAGAAATGGCACAAATTGATTCAATGACTGAATGAAAGTGGGTCAATCAACTTTTCTTTGCCACTCGTTGCCATGGAGATGTCCCCTGGGTAACTCGTCTAAAATAAGATTTTCTAAGGCACCACTCCGTAAAACTTTAGAAGTTTCGACAGTTGTATGCTAATTCCTTCATGCTTCATCTCCTAAGCATGCAAATCCTGACTTTCGGGGGAGTGGAGTGGGGTCTTAGAAAATCATGTTTTTCATTAGTTACCGAGGGGACATCTCCATGGCAACGAGTGGCAATGAAAAGTTGATTGGCCCAAGTACATAATTTGTACTCACACCACGGACCAGCCATCCTCTGGACACCAAATGTCAGGGCGAACGGTTTCGAAACGCATATGCTCATTTGCACCTATAAATCTCTCTAGCCTCGAATCGTGGCTCACTTTCGACCAGATGACAAGCGAGATGACAAGCTATGAACCAATCACGTCGCGTTCCCCCGGCTCGCTCACCGCGGCTTTTTTCGTAATGACTTTCCAAGTAAATTATAGAAGATGCGGTGTCCGGAGGGTGGTTGGTCCGTGACTCACACATATGGAGGGGTGGGCCATGTTATCGTAGTTAGTCTCGACACAGTTAAAAACGGACCTTGGCATAGCTTGGTACGAATACCTCGGATGACTTCATTAAAATCTATTTTGCATTAAACAAAATATTTACAAGACGTCTGCCAATCTACAAATTATGGCACGATTCAAGGAAGCTGCAGTAAGCTAAAAACTAATAATCCTAAAGTTCGGTAAATTATTATTAAATGCAGAAGTTAAATGCATTTGTAATAAGTACGCAAATATTTTTTTCCTTAATTTTTACTAGAGTTTTTGTTAGCGATCTCACAACAGTGACAGACATTTGATCTTTCGATCTTACCAGAAATAATAAAACAAAAGTAAACAAATGAAAATCATTGAAAACAAAGTCATTCATTTCTTTTATTGGTTGGGTCAATCAATCAACTTTTAAGTGTTGCTCGTTGCTATGGCGACGTCTCCTCAGTCACTCATTAAAACAATGATTTGCTAGGGTACAAAAAATTTACTAAAAGTTAAGAGTTGTAACAGCTATAATTTATTTATTTTTTTACTGCTTCATACGTTTGCTAATTTGACGACTATAATTTATTTCTGGTGAGAAAACGTTTACTTAAAAAACAACAACTGCAAAGATCGCTTTATAATTTATCATGGTCCATTCCATCGCGATATACTTAATTACTACCAGTAAGGCACTTTGTGAATCGAGCGTTGGGAATAAACATTTTTTATGAATTTTCTTTAGTAATTATCACTATTATATTCAATTATTTTTACAAATAACTCATTTTTGTATACAGCGCCACCTATCGAGAGTATAATGAAACACGTTTACTAGCGACATCCCTTGACAAGTTGACAACGCAACCACGGACATTGCCCTAGCGCGCGGTTATTGCACCCCTTACATTTTACAAACCTCGTATCGGCAAGAAATAAGTGGTCGTCATTGTCACAGAGCAATTATTTTTTAAAGCATGCAATCTAGAAATAGCTTTAGGCACTATGAAAAAAGAAATATATTTTGGTGTCCTTTTATTCACACCTGGAGGTCGATTTTTGAATCTCACCCGGTGACTAAGTTCACTGATTTCTAAAAAGTTCGCATTTTTTAATCTCACCGGTGACTAAAATTCTCATGCCTATGATATCAAATACGAATGCCCCCACCCACTCGTAAACGAGATCACTGAGTGACTTCTTGTCCACTGGCGGTGACAGCTAACCTCAATCTACTATGTTGACATGCTTGTCTATGACAGAAACGCAAATTAGCAGCATGTTAGTAGACGGGTATGACATTAAAAAATACGGCTTTTGGCAAATAGTGACATCAATATTTATCATGGACGAGAATTTAGTCACCAAGTGAGATTCAAAAAGCGACCCAATGTTCGTTTTAGCTTTCTTCTCATTTTACAGGATCTGTCAATACTTAATATTGACAATAAATTTCACCGGACCACAAATTCATCCATAGATACCCAACGCTCGCGTCCCGCTAGCCTATCTGTAGGTCCCGGGTTTGCTCAGAGGTCCCTCGGTGGGCTCTAGAACGATCCTCTTGAAGCAACCCTGAGGTAACTGCTCTAGTATGTCTTTCACGTTCGCCACTTCGTTCTGGAGGTTCTTGTGATCTTCCTTATACTGCTCCATCCATCTGGTAAAAAAATTGTAGTTTATGCAACTGAGGGTCCTTAAAACGAGTGTGGTTTTATGATTTATTAAGATCATATGAGTGTTTTGAGGACTAATTACTTGGAGTCGCATACTAGTAGCTTATGAAGCTGTTACATAATGACGGTCCTCAAAACACGAGGGCTTGTAATAAGATCACACGAGTGTTTTAAGGCCTGATAAAATTATGTTGGTTTCATATACAGTGGTGGACATATAATTAGAAACAGTACATAAAACTTAGGTAAACACAGTATGAACTATCGTTATGAGTAAATAATATGATTTAAAAAACCTATACAATATAAAAAAAAGAAATACGTTCTATCTTTAATTATTGAAAGAGTTCAAATATCATGATAGTTGAATTTCTATTACTGGCTGCTTGGACAACTAATTAGAAACTGGATCCCCGGTTCGTTTTATTTTTGAAATTTAAAAAGAAAAACCTCATTTATCTATTGTTTCTAATTACTTGTCCATGACGGATGGTACTGCAAATGTCGTTTAGTTGTTTGTACGTAACTAAATATCTAAATGGTAGTTGTAAACTCGGATATTTATTTGTTTTTTAATGAATTATTAGTTGTTAAATGTATTCTATGCATTTTGCCTTGTATAATGTGAAATACGTCGCAAGTGTTTCTAATTATATGTGCACCACTGTATTACTTTATCTACAAAATCCAAAATTGTATTCAGCAAATAGGCAGTTGAATGCTCTTTTACACGTCATTTTTTTGAGTCTACCAGCGCTTTCGGAAAGACCATGATTGCCAAGAAGAATGCGCCGCAAGAAACTTGGCACAAAGTTATTTTTTCTAAAAACAAGTTACATTAGCTCTTACAATACGTAACCACAGATAAATTACACAAAGAAACCTCACCCTGTCACTAAAAAATTAAGAGAAAAAAAACCGTATTTTAAAAACAAGTGTAAAAAGTTATTACTAGAACAGCAAAACCAGAACACTTAATTTACTGGCACGTTTTAATTGAGCAGGAGATGTATAGGGTCTCCAGGTCAAACATCTGTGAAAATTTAAATTACAAAGGGATGTATAGGGTCCCAGAATGAATACTATAATATAATACTTAATCTAAATGGCTTAGAGATGTATAGTCTCTAGGGTCGTACACGTACTAGGGTCGTAGGGTCTACACACATCATAAGTAGATAATCTAAGATGGATCCTGAAACCGAAGGCATAGCAAACCTGTCACCAATTTGACTGTTTTTTTTATCATAGACAAACATACCGAGCTGACTTTTTTGTTATTTAAATTGCTATTTAAATTGTATTGGTTCTTGAAGATGTCCCAAATTTTAAACTCATAAGTCATAACGATGTCGAATTCGATGTCGTAATGATATTACGACCTAAATTTTCATAGTAAAACTGACTGTTGTAATGCCGGTCATTACCGTTTTTGAACGCATTATAGAAAACTTATGCTTATGATAAGTGTGTAAATAAAATCATTAAAACTATTAAAAGCGATCTGGAAGCCATATTGGCTGCGGGTAGCACCAGATTGATCGACATGGAGATTCTTGGTGAAGGCCTATGTCCAGCAGTGGACGTCTCCCGGCCGATGTGACGATAATGATCATTGATAATGATTAAAAAAAAAACATTTTTGCTCACCTCAGATGATTCTTCTTGGCTTCTTTGAGCGCCTCAATCTTTCCGTCCAGGTCTAACGCTTTCAAGTCAGCTGTCACCTTGTTCAGATTATCCTCTGTGGAAAAGTAAAGTGTTAACCTTTTAACCGCATACCCAAATATCTTATGCTTAAAGACCTAAACAAAATTTCACGGTACGTGAGTCAATCAACTATTCACTGCCACTCGTTGCCATGGAGATGTCCCCTGGGTAACTCGTGTAAAACAAGATTTTCTAAGACCCCACTGCCCCAAAAGTCAGAATTTGCATGCTTAGGAGACGAAGCATGAAGGAATTGGCATATAACTGCTGAAACTCCTAACGCTTGATGGAGTGGTGCCTCAGATAATCTCATTTTAGTTTAGTTACCCAGGGGACATCTCAATGGCAACGAGTGGCAGTGGAAAGTTGATTGACCCACATGTACCTACTGCGTTGTAAAGTCTAGTTCTCATAAGATCATCACAACGCTTGCGTGACCGCCATTAAAATAAAAGTGACTATACATATTCTTTCCTAGTACCCTCAATTTCTAAACGCGAACGCGATCGAGGTGTATTTTTTGTTGACAATTCTATTGACAGGTTTTTTTTTCTATACCTGTACGACACGGAAAGGAAACCAGCAAGTGGGTCTGATGGTAAGTGATCACCACTGCCTATATACACCCGCAACCCCAGGGGTTCGGAGATGAATTGCCAACCTAGAGAGCTAAGATGAAATGCCTCTTGTCCCCGTAATCTCACCGGCTGTCTTACTCTCCACACCGCAACAGTGCAAGGCTTAGAGGCAGGATTAGCGAGTAAGATGTTGGTAGCCGCCGAATGTGATAGAGTCACTTTAAAACTTACGGAGCCGGTCCAGAGCTGCTGCATCCAAGGTGGGCAGGTTCTGAAGCTCCTCAGTGATGACGTTCAGATCGTCAAGACCTTTCGTCACTTGCTTTTCAGCTTCCCTGGCGTCCGTGTTGGCTTGACCCACCTGATCAGAAGACACGTGAAATTATAGTATAGTCGTTTGATTTTTGAATCTCACTTGGTGACTAAATTGTCATCCATGACATTGATATCACTATTTGCCAAAAGCCTTATTTTTGAATGTCATACCCGTCTACTAACATGCAGCTAACTTGCGTTTCTGTCGTAGACAAGCGAGTCAACATAGTGGATTGAGGCTAGCTGTCACTGCCAGTGGGCAAGAAGTCACTCAGTGATCTCATTTACGAGTGGGTGGGGGCATTCGTATTTGATATCATAGGCGTGAGAATTTTAGTCACTGGTGGTGAGATTCCAAAATACGAACTTTTTAGATGTTAGTGAATTTACGTCACCGTAGATTCAAAAGTAGTCCCTCGGGGCAGAAGTAGCTAGCTTAGAATGATCTAAGCACGGCTCTACAGTTATAGAAGTTTCAAAAAGATAAAATTGTTTGTTGAAAAAACCTATTAGAAAGAAATGTCTTTAGACCTCACTCTACATTAGCGCAACTAGAGGCGTATTCTTGCGATAACTTTCATTAGACACGACTGATTTTGCGTCACTATTAATTTGTGTGTTGTATTCGTACCTTCATCTTGGCGTCCCGAGTGAGCTGCGTGTTATCAGCTGCTTGCTTCTCCAACTCTTCGATCTGCTTGGCCGTGCCTTCCACGCGAGCTGTTTACCAAACAGAATTACAATTAGTCCTGGAGACAAATGATTGTGGATGGAATACAATACAATTAAATACAATCTCACCGGTGACTAAAACTCCTACGCCTATGATATCAAATACGAATGCCACCACCCACTCGTAAACTTCTTGACCACTGGCAATGACAGCTTACCTCGATCTACTATGTTGAAATGCTTGTCTATGAAAGAAACGCAAATTATCTGCATGTTAGTAGACGGGTATGACATTCAAAAATAAGACTTATGGCAAATAACGATATCAATGTCATGGATGAGAATTAATAAAAAAAAAATACATATTTTATTTTATTTATTACTAGCTGTTGCCCGCGACTTCGTCCGCATAGATTTCGGTTATCGCTATCCCGCGGGAGCTATATAGTTTTTCCGAATAAAAAGTAACCTATGTTATTTCTGAATATTCAAACTATCTTCTTACCAAATTTTCGTCTAGATTGGTGCAGCGGTTTTCACGTGAAGAGGTAACAAACAGACAGACAGAGAGACAGAGAATTTTAGTCGCCAGTAGTTCTGCTTCTAATGTTAGGGTACTTACTTGAGAGTTTTTCGGCTTCGTCCCTGAGCTTGCCCGCGTCTGCCCTCGACGCCGAAGCCTTTTTCCGAATCTCGTGAGCGGCCTGTGATAAACCCAACACTAAATTACTGCATCATCAACTGGTTGCTTAGTATAATAAAAAAACGGACAGACAAAAAAAACATGATCACAAAATTGCATGAGGGCTGACTCATTTAATTTTTTTTTCTACTTAAAAAAAATCCAGAAAAAAAACTATACAACTTGTCCCCGGCCGGACACAGAATGAACACCCTCGTAATACTAATTGGTCATATTAAAATTACCATAATAATCGTGTAGTGTTCGTCTATGTTCATAGCCTGGGGACACCTTGTAATTATCGAACGATCGACGAATTATTTCAAATTGTTAAAAATATGTGTCAACCCTGGATACTGTAGCCTGCCGATTGCGGTGTCAGCATTTACGCAAACACCAACGGCGCCCACTGTATTTTTCTATACCGTGGCATTTCTATTCCATTTTTATTAATTCTCTGCGCTCACCTCAGGCTTTGCAATGGCGCCTGTCTGGAGTGAGAAGACGAGGTCGGCCCAAGACAACATGGCAGCGTTCGGTTGAAAAGGAGATCCAATCCCTGGGCATGAGCTGGCAAGAGCTGGAGGTCGTAGCGCAGGATCGTTCCAAATGGAGTAAAATGCTGAGAGCCCTATGTCCCTGATTAGAGATAACAGGACGTGATGATGAAGACTCTCACCTCGCTGGCCTTTTCGGCGTAGTCCTTCTGAGCCTTCTGGGCGACGTCCCTGGCGTCCTTAGCCTTGTCAGAGGCTTGGAACAGCTCCTCGGCGATGCTGTTGATGTTAGCATCGGCAGCGGCGACCTTGTCTCGGATGGCTGGCACGTCCTGCGAGGCCAGCTCAGCCTGCTGACGGGACTCTGTCACTTGGTCGCTGAATTCTGGTGGGAAGTGAACAGTTTTTTTTCATATGACGAGGAAAGCAAACGAGTAAATGGTGACCCACTGATGGTAAGTTTAAGGTAAGCACCCCGGAGGGTTTACAGATGCGTTGCCAACCTAGAGAGCTAAGATGAAATGCCTCTTGTGCCCGTAATTACACCGGCTGTCTCACTCTCCACACCGGAACACAATAGTGCAAACCCTGCTGCTTAGCGGCAGGATAAGCGAGTAAGATGGTGGTAGCGATCCGGACGGACCTCGCATAGAGCCCTACCACTCACAGTTTTGGAATTACGGCATTTGACACCATCATCAGCCGAAACACGTCCACTGCTGGCCGGCGGCCTCCCCCGCGGCCCTCCACTCAGACCGGTCTTGTGCTTTCAGCATCCACCGCGACCCCGCGATCCTCACCGTTCCCTATTTCACCTACTTTACAATCGTCAGTTTCCAATGACAATTCGAACCACATTTCTTTGCCAATATGAAGTGCGCTAAAACAAAAGCTCTTCAAGTTACCTGCTACCAAGACCGTTACCTGCTACGCTAAATTGAAACTTATCGTGTGACATGAGACGTGTGTAAATTGTTTACAAGTCGTTTCCGTTGCAAAAATCACAGAAATTACCCACGACGCGGCTAGTGTACGAGCCTTTTCGTAGAAAATATTACAGTGACATCGAATCGCCTGACAAGGAAAATCATTATTAAGTATTTTCATTTCAAAATTCAATATCCCAAAAACCAATTTGTATGAAACTTAGCTAAGAACCATCTCTATCAAACTAGCTTTCCATTAAAAAAAGCCACGTCCAAATCCGCTCATCCGTTTGGGAGCTACGATGCCACAGACACATACACAGATATACAGGTCAAACTTATAACAGCCCTCTTTGTGCGTCTGGTATTTACAAAGGCTGGTGATGAGTCCTTACCCTTCAAAGTCTTGTAGATCTCGTTGGCGTCTTTCAGTGTGATCTTCGTCAGTTCCACGTCACTCTTGGCCTGGGCTTGAAGCTCGTCCAGCCTGGCCAGCAAGTCGTCCAGCTCGTCCTGTCGCTCATGGCCTTGCTCCAACAGCTCCCGGCCTGTCTTGATGGCTCCGTCCAGGTCTTGGAGGATGGCTTGGTTCGACGTCATGAGGTGGTCTAGCTCAGCTGATTTTTGGTCGATCTTGTGGGGAGAATTGGAAGGATATAGTGTGTTGTATTGAATGTCTTAACTCTGAACTTACATGGGATGTCTATATGGTGCCGTCAGTTTTTCATGAGACCGTGACTACACAGACCCTGTGAATGTATGGTGTATGTACTTATGTAGGGTAGATAGAGGGGTATCAAAAGGAGGGTAGGTTTGAGATTAATCGGGAAAAGGATCAAACTTGTACGATTAGCTTGGAGTTTCATTGGTAATCATCCGAAATACACTATAGAATGGGACATTATTACAGAACTTCATAATTCTCCTACGAGTGCTATCGCGAGTCAAAAATCCGCCAGGACCACTAGTGTCGTGTGAGGTCTGTCAATTTCCACCAACCATAGGGCAGTAGCTTGTCTCTGTTTGTGAAAAAAATTCCAAATAACAAATGGATACTTCTAATGAATTCCGAGAATTTTGTTTATCTGGTATAATCCAAACCCAAGTCACGAGGATTCAAAAATACGACTAAGCGCGCCTTCAGATACTGAAAAATAACATGCCGGGCCAATGCTCTACTGACATTATTATTATTATTATAAACCTGGTGAAGTGTCCCACTGCTGGGCAGAGGCTAACCCCCCCCCCCCCCCCCCATGAGGACACGCGTCCCGGTCTTTAGCGGTTTCAAGCCACTCGTTAAGAGAGACATCCAGATCACGCCGCCGCCATCCATCTACTGACATACGTGACTTTATCGTGATACTCAGGACTTAATCGCTTAAATAATGTGTGAAAATCGCTAAAGTTTAAATCAATATACATACCATACAAGTTTTCTGTGACCTCCTTGTACTGTTTTGTGGTTTTCAATAAAGAATATTTGCATTTGTATTGTATTGTATATACGTGACTGTATTTCCCTATGATTGAACCTCACAACCTCACAGCAGTTTCAAACCCTCAAACCTCACCGTCTTGTTCATCTCCACAGCGTCCTGCCTCAGCTTCCCAAGCTTGATGTCGGGCAGCAGAGTGGTGTTGACCTCAGCGTACAGACCCAGCGCCTCCTCGTAGACGGACGTGGCTCTCTTCAGCGCCGCGTTGGCCAGTTCCGTCATGCTGTTCAGCTTGCCAGAGGCGGCGTTCAATTCGTTCGCCAGAATTTGAACTTCGTTACTACAAGCAGTACAATACAATATAGTTGCAAAAGCGCTTATTTGATGCAAATTGTGACCAAAGGGCTGGCAGTTTTCTCTCTCAAAGAATCAGCATCGCTATTCAGCGAGGCAACGCTGCCAGCCTTTCGGGCACCATGCCACGAGGGCCTTATTTAGATTTAATTTAGTTTTAAGTTTTAGTTTATTTAGTTTTAGCTTAGATTTAATGTCATTGTAAATTGCTTTTATTATGTATATACAATATTAACTTTTCCCCTAAAACAGGAAAATTAACCGACTTCAAGTGTAGAGTCTGGCTACTGAATGTTGACTTAGCAAAAAGGCGTCAATTTTGACAAATCCTGAGTTGGCAACACTTTGTATTACAACAGATTTATAGTTTTGATCGATTTTTGGAAGAGGTTCTTTAATAGTGAAAGGTGACTGGAGAGATAAAATAGACTGTTTAAGAATAAAATCGTATTTTTTTTTTATTATTATTAAAAACCTGAAAAACCATTGATCTGATGGTAAGTGAAGATGAGGCCAAAGGTGTAGACCACTGGTTCAGTAACAATCAGGAATCAGGTAACAACACAAAATTGCAAAGTACAAGTCTCTTCCAGGCGACCGAAACGCGTTATTAATGTATTATATTATACGATAACTAGCTTAAGCCCCGCGGCTTTGCCCCCATGAAATATTTCAAAATGGGCTAGTTGCCTATCCTGTGGGAATTTCGAAAAATCAGTGCACCTCTAGGATACTTAAGGTGCATGTTTGCCAAATTTCAAGTCTCTAGGACCAGTGGTTTAGGCTGTGCGTTGTCTGTCAGTCAGTCAGTCAGTCAGTCACGGTACTGTTTTATAGGTATAGATTAGCTTTTATTATAAATTCACTGCGCATCTCACCTTATGTTGGCCTGTTTGTTAATGCCATCCTTTGCCAAGTTGTTGGCCACTATGGACGTGTTGTACGCCTTTTCGGCTATATCCCTGTAAACAAGAATTTAATTATTAAAACCTTTCACATCTGTAATCCTATAAAATATAAATTAATAAAACAATACAGTCATCCGACGCAGCCGTCTAGACAGGGCAATCGTGCGGGGGGTGCGGGGCGGGGGGGCGGCGGGCGGACCCCAGCTGCATACGCCGCCGCTTCCCGTTGTTGTTAGTAACTAGGAAGACGGCTGCTGCTGTGGCCTTGCGGATTGGCATTTACGCAAGTACAAGGGCGTCGGACGACTGTTATAATCTCTTTACGCTCTGGTAGTTTCATGATAGGGGATCGAGTTTTCAACCTCACTTGGTGACTAAATTGTCACCCATGACATTGACATCACTATTTGCTAAAAGCCTCATTTTTGAATGTCATACACGTCTACTAACATGCGGTTAGTTTGCGTTACTGTCATAGACAGGCATGTCAACATAGTAGATTGAGGTTAGCTTTCACCGCCAGTGGTCAAAAAGTCACTCTGTGATCTCGTTTACGAGTGGGTGGGGGCATTCATATTTGATATCATAGGCATGAGAATTTTAGTCACCGGCGAGATTCA
Organism: Clepsis dumicolana; assembly: GCA_963691665.1. Taxonomy (NCBI): domain Eukaryota; kingdom Metazoa; phylum Arthropoda; class Insecta; order Lepidoptera; family Tortricidae; genus Clepsis; species Clepsis dumicolana. The sequence goes on along the minus strand of OY829505.1, from coordinate 2,251,120 downwards.
AAAATACGAACTTTTTAGAAATCTCTGCATTTAAACACCGGATGAGATTCAAATTTGCGGGTGGTTGGACCTTGTGCGAGGTCCGTCCGGATCGCTACCACCATCTTACTCGCTAGTCCTGCCGCTAAGCAGCAGTGCTTGCACTGTTGTGTTCCGGTGTGGAGAGTAAGACAGCCGGTGTAATTACCGGCACAAGAAGCATTTCATCTTAGCTCTCTGGGTTGACAACGCATCTGCAAACCATCCGGGCAGTTGTCTATGGGCAGTTGGTGACTTACCATCAGGTGACCCACTAGCTCGTTTGCCTTTCTCGTTGTATAAAAAAAGCCCTGTACCTGATGTTCCTGGCTTCTTGTTCCAACTTGTCGGCCAACAGCCGCGACTCCTTGGCGAGCGCCGACATGTCGACGGACTGTTTGCCGAACTGTTCCGAACGGTTGCGAGCCTTCGCGAGAGCTGCTGCTCCTTCACCGTCTAGGTATTCCAGGGCGCTCTGCGAAAGAAACATAATCTTCAGGCTTTTGCGTCCCACTAGACGGGAGGCTAGTCGACTAGCAGACTGTTAGACATAATGAAAACGGGATATTGACCGCGATTACCTTATAGGTTTGATGAGCTCCCCATATTTCGACGCAGTTACATGCATCATGTTCACCGGCAAACACTCAAAACGCCTAATGCAATTAGCCACGAATCATTTAAAACTGTTAAAGCAGACAGTTGATAAAACAATTTCTTTTTTCTATTTTTTTCATCACCTTACAATGTTTGACAAAGTCTGTTATATGTATAAATCTACTATGTATTTGCGTGCTATATTGTTAGCGAGACGTGATGTACCTAAGTATTATAGGTACCGATTAAAGACCTATTATTTAAACGATGCCTTATGCAAATCAATAAATTTCATTTCAAGCATTAAACAAGCTTCGGCCGGAACAGGGGTTGCCGGACTCGTACTATAGCTGGCCTCGTGTTACTCGGCCGTCTAACCCCTACTTCCTACAATCCCTTTCTTCCCGTCCTCTGCAGTGATGTACTATTATTTCATCTATTTCTCATAAGGAAGCTCAAAGTCACTCAGAGGGCGATGGAGAGGGCTGTGCTCGGGTTTCTCTGCGGGACAGAATGAGCAATGAGGATATCCGCAGTAGAACTAAAGTTACCGACATAGCCCGAAGAATTGCGAAACTTAAGTGGCAGCGGGCGGGGCACATTGCTCACAGAACTGATGGCCGATGGGTTCAGAAGGTTCTCGAATGGCGTCCACGGACCGGGAGACGAGCTGTCGGTAGGCCTCCAACAAGACGGAGCGACGACCTGGTAAAGATTGCGGGACCGCGCGGATGCGGAAAGCACAAGACCGGTCCGAGTGGAGAGTCTTGGGGGAAGCCCATGTCCAGCGGACGTCTTTCGGCTGACACCATATCTGATGATGATTTCATCCATAGATATCTATGACATAGATATGACATGCCCCTGAAACGTCTAATTACTTATGACAGCTGTCAGAATGCAAGGGAATTAAAATGCTTACGTTGATCTCCTTTTGAGCTGCTTCAATGGTGTCTTCCGCTTTCGACACGTTTCCTTTGCTTTTATCCACAGCTTCGTTGCCTTCGTAGCATTGCTCTTCGATCTTGTAAAGCATATTTCTATAGAAAAAAAGAAACATTACAAGCCACGCCTGCAAGTGCAAGTTCCATATTTCACGTACTGACCGATTTCAATGGAACTTAGCTAAGCACCATCTCGATCAAACTAGCTTTCGATTAAATAAAACCGCCTCCAAATCCGTTCAGGAGCTACGATGCCACGAACAGATACACAAAAACCCCTGTTTTTCGTCGGGGTTGAAAAAAATAATTACCGGACGTCGCCGAGCCTGTCAGCAAGGTCCGCCAGGGCACCGGTGATGCTCGCGCCGGGCCCGCCTTGCAGCTGCGCCTGCGCCTCCTCAGCGAGCCGGTCTATGTCTTCGCGCACGCGCTGTAGCTCCATGTCAAAGTCCGCGTTCTCGACCACGGTAGGGGCCTTCGAGATCTTCGCTAAGATCTGAAGGAGAGGTAATGTCAAAGGGGCTGTACCCCGAGCACGGATATTCGAAGCCTACATAACGTTATCGATTACTACTCGATTACGTTAGGGATTCCTATATTCGTGCTTGGGGCTCGGGGCAATGGATACGTTTCCAGTTTTATGTTGTACAGTGTTAGCAGAGCCCTGCTCATAAGCAAAATGACGCAGTGTGGGGTCTGTGACACATAATACAGACAGACACAAAAATTTTAGATTTTCAGATTGTTCCGAGTGGTTGTGCTATAAGAGCAAATTATCAGTTTGTAGGACAACAGGAAGTATCCTTTAGTTAGGTTTTCAAAGTACGGCAATTTGTAAGGAAACAACCTTTTTAATGACTGTATCTTTTGATTGCGTTGACTTTGATTTTAATTTTTTCCCAGCTTCAAGAGATATTAATTTCAGCATTCCACGCATTCCAGAGAAAAAGGGACTTACAGACGAACGGACAGCAAAGTGACCCGGTAAGAATTCCGAAACCCTAAAAAAAGTATTTTGACGAAAATAATCCTGAAAAGAAATGAAACTACTTACATCGTCAAGTTCCTTTAGTTCTCGTCTGTGATTATCGACGGCATCTTGTACGAGATTGTAGCACGGGGGGCAACTCTCGCAGCCCTGGCCGTCAGCGCGACGCTTCTTGTTTTCCATACATCTAAATAATAATAATAATAAATATATAAATAATAAATATCATGGGACAATTGACACCAATTGACCTAGTCCCAAACTAGGCAAAGCCTGTACTATGGGTACTAGATAACGGATATACATACTTATACACATATTAAACATCCAAGACCGGAGAACAAACATTTGTATTAATCATACAAACATCTGCCCCGACCGGGAATCGAACCCTACCTCAAGCTTCATAGTCAGGGTCTCTAACCACTAGGCTATCCGGTCGTCGTCGTCACATCTAAACACATTACATCCCTTAGAAATTGCACATGGATCAATCAACTTTTTATTGCCACTCGTTGCCATGGAGATGTCCCCTGGGCAACTCGTCTAAAATAAGATTTTCCAAGGCACCATCAAACGTTAGGATTTTTAACAGTTATACGCCAACTCCTTCATGCTTCATCTCTTAAGCATGCGAATTCTGACTTTCGGGGGAGTAGTAAAGTACCGTGGAAAAAATTGTTTTAGAAGAGTTACCCAAGGGACGTCTCCATGGCAACGAGTGGCAACAAAAAGTTGATTGACCCAAATAATTTCTCAAAAGCTATTTATTACAATCTTCTTTAATTCCATTGCCTATTACAAACTGATAGTACAGGAAAAGGCAAATTACAAATACAGAATGCCTATAAACGCACAATACCATTACCCAGACCAGGGCGGCTAGCACGCTCGCCATTTTGTCGCTTGTGCTCAGTGTGTCCTTCACTGATTCCGTCACTATGAAAGGGACGCACTGCGCGACAAGCGACAAAATGGCGCGCGTGCTACATGTGCATTATTAATAATTTATCTACGAGTATACCAACGTACCTGTCACACCGCCGGCCCTCCACGTTCTCCTGGCAGTAGCACTGGCCAGTGGCGTCGCACTGGTAGTTGGTGGAGCCCCAGTTGTCACAGTCGCAGTCCTGACAACCCTCCACTGAGAACCCGTAGTGGTATTCGCGGCAACGGTCGCAGTGTTCGCTGGGATATGGTATAAAATACACAAATGTTGAATATTAATAGAATAGAATAGAAAAATACCTACTTTATTGACACTCTTGGAATACAAACGTAGGTACATTAGCAAAAAAAGAAACGCATAATTTCTGAATTGACAAACCAAGCGTACAATTTGCAATTTTCGTCTTAGACTACAAGGAATAAAGTTGAAATTTCAATATATAAGCAAAGCAGTTCTAATCTTTTTTTTTTGTAAATAACTGGTTGGTGGCTACCAGTACAAAGGCAGATATTGATAGGATTGTATTAGATACAATGCCATTGTCAATGCTGCTAAATTAATGAGCTAAGTTAAAAAAAAATTAAACTATACGGGGGTTTATGAACTAAGAACAATTACTTTGCTCGCTCGCTCGCTTTGAACACTACTAGTACTACTACTGCTACTTTATTTTGTAGTGGAAGTTGTGGCATGTTGAGCGGTTGTTGTTGTGCTTCGTAAATGGCCTCGTGGAGAGTGCCGAAACGCGTCAGTGTTTAGTTTAGTGGTGGTGGTGATAGTTGGGTCTGTGTGGCACGTGTTGATTTGTGTAGCAGTGGAGGCGGAGGTGTTGCATGGAAACATACATTTGCCGCACAGATATAACTATTTGTCATTAGTGGTCGCGGGTGAGCAAAGTAATTGTTTTTAGTTCATAAATATGGACCTCCGCAAAGTAACGACTGATTCAATAAATGATACGGGGTTTAATCCTTCGATGCCATAGAAGTTACAAAACCTGCCAAGTGCGAGTCGGACTCGCGCACAGAGGGCTCCGTACAAATGTACAGGTGCCTACGTATTGTAAAACTCGTCTACCACGGGAATCGAGTCTCCAAGATTTTCCCCGCTTTTCCCGAGTGTTTAAAATTGTTCAATGTTACCAGAGCCCTGTAAGCAAACTACGGCTAAGAGTGAGCTGAGGGTTAAGAACGTCATACAAATTTCTCGATAACGTTACCTATTCGATTACATTACGCAGAAATCGAATAGTCATACTCGAGACTCTGTACGTATTTTATATCGCAAATGTTCTTAAGTGTTCGCGCTGCACTCGGCGGCCGATCACGACAGCTCCCGAACTTTTACGAACGTGACATTAAACACGCCACGCTGGCCGTCACGGGTAGCGGGTGAGAACCACCCAGGCCTTATTATGTATGCTGAGTTGAACAATTGGGTCAATCAACTTTTAATTACCACTCGTTGTCATGGAGATGTCCCCTGGGCAACTCGTCTAAAATAAGATTTTCTAAGGCACTACTCCGTCAAAAGTTAGAACTTTCAACAGTTATATGCTAATGGCCTAAGCATGCAAATCCTTACTTTCGGGGGAGTGGTGCCTTAGAAAATCTTATTTTAAACGACTTACCCAGGAGACATCTCCATGGCAACGACTGGCAATAAAAAGTTGTTTGACCCAATTACACTTACATATTTCTTATTATTTTATGTTCTAGAAAACACAAGATTTCGTAGGTATACGAAGGTTTTCTTAGCAGAAATCATTTTGTTTATCTCACCCGTCGATTCCAGGTTTGCAGTAGCACTGCCCAGTGACCGGGTGGCACGTAGAGTTGTAAGAACCCTCCATATTGCATTCGCAGGACTTGCAGCCTTCGCCAGATCCGATGTTGTAATAGCCATCCTGTAAAAATTAGTAGAGATGTACCTACACTGAACGAAGAGAAAGAAAAATTAATATTATGAAGTAAGTACTATTCCATGTAGTAGGTGTACAGTGTAGTATTCCACATAGTAGGTGTACAGCTAGTATACGTTCATAAGCATGATTGAATGCTGTCGTATGCCTGTTATTGCTGCATGAACAGGGGCCATAACTCGTAATATTGTGAGTTGAAATGTTTTTTGTTGATGATATGTCTAAATAAACAAAATAAAATAAAACTGTTTGACTGCGATAATTAAGAGTAGTTTTACAACCTCTCGCTGCTTATAAGTTGACAAATAAGAAAATCTCCCGAAAAAATGGTTATAGCAGTGCTCCAACACAAAAACATTTGAAATGGTACACGCGGAGACCGGGTGTCTCGCAGAGTGCCTACTTTTGTTAAATTTTGACTCATGTATTTTCATTTTTCCAGACAACAACCCTAAAATCTCGAAATTTTGATACGTTCTCCAGATATTTAAATTTTTCGATGTGGCAACCCTAGTCTCACCTCGCAGCGGTCGCAGTTCTTGCCGATGACGTGCGCCCGGCAGGTGCAGTAGCCGGTCAGCCCGTCGCACTGCGGCGCCCCATCCTCGCTCTCCTGGGTGCCCGCCTCGTGGCATTGGCAAGGCTTGCAGTCGCCCTTCTTCTTAGGATCAAGCGCATCGCCGTAGAAGCCTGCAGAACAATTAGATCTTTGGCACAAGCATTGATATAAACATCAGGATACGCCCTGTGGAATATTTGAACACGGAACGGCAGGAAACCAGCGGAGAGCAGCGCGTGGCCGGCGGCACCCGTGCGGCTCATTACTTTTTTATACGACAAGGAAGGCAAACGAGCAAGTGGGTCACCTGATGGTATCTGATCACCACTGCAAATAGACACCCGCAACCCCGAGGGCTTTGCAGATGCGTTGCCAACCTAGAGAGCTAAGATGAAAAATGGTAGCAACAACGGAGTATAAAGGGCTCCGTCCATACATTATGTGCAGGCAGTAAATGTCGGCTCCAACCACGCGATCGACAGCCCGGCATCCAAACACAATCATCATCACCATCACCAGATCAAAAACGGGCTTCCATTGATTACGCGAGGTGATTTTGGCGATTTTTCGAGATTTGTTTCGACCCCCACATCCCTACCCCCCCATAAACTCACGCGTAATATTTGCCACGACCCCCTCCCCTCTACCCCACGTGAGATTGAGTGATTGGTTGGAGTGAGTCCCCCCCCCCTTAAACGCCTCACGTAATTTATGGACGGCCCCAAAGCAGGAAAAGACATCACATTATTAATGGACGTGGCCTTACCGTTCAGACACTTATCGCAGTGTTCCCCGGCAGTGTTGTAGATGCACTTCAGACACTCCCCGGTGGTCCTGTTGCAGTTGCCTACGGCGTTCAGGTCGACATTGCCATTGCACTGGCACTCTACGCATGCCGTCCGAGGCCCGAACTGGCCGGTCGGATCGCCGAAGTTGCCGTCAGCGCAGACCTCGCATTTTGGTCCTGTGAAAAGGTTTGACTACATCATCATGTCAGCCGAAAGACTTCCACTGCTTTCCACATCCACCGCGGTCCCGCGATCTTTACCAGGTCGTCGCTCCGTCTTGTTGGAGGCCTACTAACAGCTCGTCTCCCGGTCCGCGGACGCCATTCGAGAACCTTCTGACGCCATCGCAACGAATAGCACTATACTACATGATAATCAGCATTTCATTATTTTATAGATGACAGAAAGTAGCCAGTAATACTTACCAAACAGTGCAAACAACACGAATAGTGCAGTGGTGTAGTGAACCTACTAAAAAGGAGGCTGACCGACGATGACTTCAAAAGCCTATATTTTATAGGAATCTATCGCATTGACATTCCAAAAATGTTGCTGGTCCGACTCGGGTGTAACATACCGCAGGTATCAGGGGGGAAATGGAAATACCAAAAAAAAAAACTGAAGAAAAGATGTACTTAAACGATTTTTTTATACGACAAGGAAGGCAAACGTACAAGTGGGTCACCTGGTGGTAAGTGATCACCACTGCCCAGTGCCCATAGACACCCGCAACCTCTGGGGGTTTGCAGTTGCGTTGCCAACCCAGAGAGCTAAGATGAAATGCCTCTTGTGCCCGTAATTACACCGGCTGTCTATCTCTCCACGCTGGAACACAGTGCAAGCACAGCTGCTTAGCAGCAGGATTAAGATAAGATAACATAATTTAAAAATTGAGATACAGGATAATAAATAATGTAAATGTTAGATTAATGTAAGTTAGTTAAATGTAAGAATAGAAAAGATTAGCGAGTAAGCCGGTGGTTGCGATTTCGACAGACCTCGCACAAGGTCATACCACCCGCAAATCTATCCGCGGAATCTCACCAGCGTATCCGTTGGGGCAGTCAGTGCACACGATGCTCTGGTCCATCAGCTGGATGCACCCGCTGTCCTTGGGGCAGGGGCACGGCTTGCAGTCGTCAGGGGTACCAGCTATGGCGTTGCCATAGAAACCCTTGGCACAGAGCTCACAGTTGCTGCCTGCTGTGTTGTGTTTGCAGATGCAGAAGCCTGTGATGGGGATGAGGTAAGTATGATGTAGTGACGTTCTTCTTTTTATACCCTGACGCAAAAAGAGGGCGCTATAAGCTTGACTTGTGGGTGGATGTATGTATCTGTGTATGGGCGTATAGTGTGTCTGGACCGAAACTATTAGGGAGGGTTTATGTACTAAGTACAGTTTTAATCAATTTAATGTAGGTTTTTTTAACGCTATTTTGTCTAAACTTCTTAGCGATCATAAACCAAAGTAACTGAATGTCAAATATCGTTAGTAATATAAGTTTCACTGAAAAAAATTTTGTTTTGAACCACCACCAACATCTATCATTATAGCAGCCTTCTCGTATTTTTATTTCATTACACATTTTTCGTAGATATATAAAATCAGAAAAGAATAGAATTCGCAATTTCTCACCTGTAGCAGTGTCGCAAATCTGCGCATGTCCGTTGCAGTCGCAAGGGATGCAGGTAGCATATGGACCGCCATTGGCTGGCTCGTGTCTGTACCCAGGAGCACACTCCTCACAGTAGTCTCCCACGTACGCGTTGGGGCAGCTGCACTTCTCGACCCAGTTGGCTGGGGCAGAGCCTTTCTCTCTGCCGATCTGTTAGGGGGCAAGAACTTCAAACTGTGCCCCAAAGGACGGACGGCAAATTCAGGACGTGGGTGGACCGCAACGAAGAAATTACGTCATGGTTACGTCTGCAGCGATAAGGCTGCTTATTGCGACAATTGCATTTCCGGTCACCTTTATCTGTTTTGTTGGTAGTGTTCAATATAAGGTCTTATTGTACTCTATGGTGTTAGTGCTACTCGCAACCCTTTACGTTCTACCACCGATTAAGCTAATAATAATTATGTAAATTTTGTTGCTTGTAAAAGAAAAACTTAGTATTTATATTTTTGGAGTACATCCGCGAGGCAGCACGGGTTACAGGGTTCCCCGGTGTTCATCCACCCGCTCGAGTCTACTAGAGCTAACAAATATAGCTCCTTTAGACTCTAAGTGCCTGCGAAGCACCAGCAGATGTTCCTGCGCTCCGACTTTTGGCCGGAGGGTGTGGTGTTCCGACGCTTTAGGGAAGCGAAACTGACATTTAAAACTCCCTAAATAGTTGTGATGTTTTTTTTTTTATATACGGACTTTTGTTTTGTATTGTGTATTGTTTATATTTAAATTTTATAGCGCATTGGCTTTGCTGTAATGCTGTAAAATTGTTTTGATAGTAAATAAATAATTTTTAATAATCAGAATCATCGAGTGTATTAGGCTAGTCTCAATCCCAAGTTAGTGCCAGGATATAACTAGATTCTCTGATCAACTACTTATGACGAGCTGACGAGCTTTAACATCTTTTTTTAGTGTTCCGTACCTCAAAAGGAAAAAACGGAACCCTTATAGAATCACTTTGTTGTCTGTCTGTCTGTCTGTCAAGGCCCTTTTTCTCTAGAACACGTGGAGGTAGCATGCTGAAATTAATATCAAATACTCAAGCCTGCGGTCCGTTGAAACTGTGAAAAAATCAACCTTCTAAGTCAACGCAGTCAAAAGATACAGTCATTAAAAAATCCATTTTCATACAAATTTAGATTTCCAAAAACCTAAAGGGTAATTCCAGATGTCCTAGAAACTTGAAATTTGGTATGAAGGTAGCTATTATAGCACAACTACTCAGAAAAGTCTCAAAATCTTAAAATTTTATGTCTGTCTGTAGATTTCATAGACCAATATAAGTTGACTCCACATTGCGTAAATTTTGCTTAAGAGCAGGGCTCTGCTAACACTGGACTTCATAAAACACTGGGGAAAAGCGTTAAAATCTTTCTACGGAACCCTGGGTTTTTATATGTAAAACTGACAGCAATTGTCCAGTATTCCACCTGATTTAAAGCAGATGAGGCCAAAGCTGCAACACGCTGGTCCATTCATGGCAAAACCCATTCACTACATCCTTACCTTCGCCGTCTCCAACTTGAAGTTCATGAGGTACCCGACGCCACCCTTGTTGTAAGTTCCTCTGATCTTGATGGCAGTCAGATTCTGCAGGATCGACATGAACTCGAAGTTGGATAACGTGGGTGTCCAGCCGTAGCGAGGGTCTTCGTGGAGCCTGAAGGTATATTCTTGCGACTGTAACAAGACGACAATTGAGAGAACGAATTTTAATATTTCAATGACAATTCGAACTAAATTCCTTTGCCAATATGAAGCGCGCTCAAACCAAATTCTTCAAGTCAGCAACTGACACCGAATTGTCATTGAAAACTGACATTTGTAAAGTTGGTGAAACAGGGGACAAGTGCTGCGGTCAGCACAAAGTATCGAGTGAGGTCTATCTGTCAATTCCCACCAATCACAGGCCAGTAGCTTATCTCCGATTGGTGGAGAATGACAAGTAGAGCTCACTCGACACAGTGGTCCTAGCGGCTTTTTGACTTGCAATAGCTCTCATTTAGACAAACGAAGATAAAGGAATAAACTATGGAATATTTGTTAATAACCTAACCAACATAGAAAAGTTGACAAACCTCGACATTTTCATTTCAAACATCAATGTATCAAAAACGGCTAAAGCGAATGTCATTATTCATAAACATCACTCAAGCCTCCATTAGTTAAAATAGGTTTTGTCTCTTACTAACAGAAACTTTAACGGCATTTTAGTTAAAATAGGTTTATCAATAATTAGCTTATGCCCCGCGGCTCTGCCCTCGTGAAATATTTCAAAATGGGCTAGTTCCCTATCCCGTGGCAATTGAGAAAAATCCCTTAGTGCACGTCTAGAACACTCAAGGTGTTATGTCTGCAAAATTTCAAATCTCTAGGTCCAGTGGTTGAGGCTGTGTGTTGTCAGTCAGTCAGTCACGGTTTTCTTTTATTTATAGGTATAGAAGATAGAAGTTAGACACATAGAAGATATGGTAAGGCGGCAGGTCATACCTGGTCAGATGGCTCGGGGTTGTTCTGGCCGTAGATGTTCATGGCTATAGACGCGTGGGCTCCCTCCAGTATAATGTCTTGGGTGGACGGATAACCTCCCGCCTCTCCAAGACGGAGGGTGAACTTGAGCTGGTGGTTGTAGGAAGGTCTCTGGTCGCCCAGAAACTGGTTCGAAGCCACGAAGTAAACCGTTTCAAAGCCATTCGAATGGACCTCTGTAAAAACAAATATATGAAGTTTTGAAATGGTATTTGTTTGTGGTCATTTGCATTATCATGTCAACTTTTCTCTGCCACTCATTGCCACGCAGATGTCCGCTGGGTCACTTGTGTAAAACAAGATTTCCTAAGGCACCACTCCATCAAACGTTAGGAGTTTCGACAGTTATATGCCAATTCCTTAATGCTTCAAAAGTCTTAGAAGTCTTAGAAAATTAAATTTTTGTTGTGTTACCCAGGAGACATCTCCATGGCAACGAGTGGCAAAAAAAAGTTGATTGACCCACGTAGTTCCCGATACGCTGGTGTGTGATCATTTTGTGACTATCCTAAAAAGGTGACGATTTTATAATAACCATTTTTGCCTCAAGAAAAGCGGAGTAGTCTACAGTTTGTAAACCGGCGGCTTGTAAGCCGGTAGTAGCCGAAACCAGCCGCTAGAAACGAATAACCAGCCGCCTGATCGGTCACTCATTAAAATGATTTTCTAGGGGTCGTAACCGTTATACTTAAGCCTATTCCTTCATACCTTATCTCGTAATCATGCTAGTAGCATACATAAAATAAATAAATAAATATCATGGGACAAATTGACACCAATTGTCCTAGTCCCAAACTAGACAAAGCCTGTACTATGGGTACTAGACAACGGATAAACATACTTATATAGATAAATACATACTTATATACATATTAAACATCCAAGACCCGAGAACAAACATTCGTATTCATCATACAAGCATCTGCCCCGACCGGGATTCGAACCCGGGACCTCAAGCTTCATAGTCAGGGTCGCTAACCACTAACCACATGACAACAATTTTTCTAACCAACCTATATCACTGTTGTCTCCTGAGTGACGGGAGAGAATAACAACACAAAAAAAGTCGATTCACCCCTTTACCTATATTCTGAGTGTTAGCGTTGAACTGGAGCGCCGCGGGCGCCCGGCGGTCAGTCTCGGCGCCCCACTTCTCCGCGTCCCTGATGAAGTGGGCGCTCAACTCGTGCGCCTGGTACTTGGGCGCCGAGCTGCACTGCGAGGAGTGCCCGAAGCAGAAGCAAGGGGTGCAACCGAACTCGTTGTCGAGGTCCATGTTGAAGAAGCCGGGCTTGCACCTGGGGGTGAGGTGAGGGGAGCGTGAAACATCGACAGACGTTTCGTAACTGTTCCATTTCATCGCAAACTATTTTCTGCCAAATACAGGATAATTTTATTAAGTTTTTAATAAGCTCACTGAAACATGAATACACAGAGAAAAAACCAGAAAAATACCAACCCTGGGAATCGAACCCGGATCCTCGACCGCACCCTTTTACACCAGAATAAAATTGGTATTTAGGTACAGCCCGAATTCTTTCCATGTATTCAAATTTCAACTCGTTTTTATCACTTTTTGCAGTGACTAGCGCCACCTGTGCGATTGCTTCGTAAACCGAAGGCAACGCACCCCTTCGAAACTTAACAGTTTTTACCCAGGCTCAACGAGATGGCGCACTAAAGCAATCAATTCATGATCTCAATTGGAACATCTTGTATTTTTTACCAATTTTTTTTTTACGGTTTTCCCGTGAATGTTAATTAAGTTTTTAATAAACTCACTTAAACTTAATAAAAAGATGTGCCAATTGAGATCATAATTGTATTATGTTTGTTGTACAGGTTTGGTTAGGTTAGTTTCTAAATGAAAATACGTTGGAAAATAGCTTTTGACGAAATGAAAATGCGATGAAATAAAACAGCCATGAAACGTGTGTCGGCAATTCAAGGGTAAACCGAGATAGAGGCTTGGTTGTTGACCCAGCGAGCGAAGCGAAAGTAAGCCTCCGTTTCAGCTTGGGCAAAAATGTAGGGTACGCGAAAGGAACGTGTCCAGTTTTGTTTTTAACAACGAGATTTTAATCTCAAAATGTAGAGCACTCAATAGACTATAAGTTACCACTCGGTTACAGATACAAATATTTATGTAACTTGTCTTTTTTTAACACTTTAAAAAAAGATGTATACGAAAATTATAACGGATAACTGGTTTATGCCCCGCGGCTTTGTCCCCATGAAATATTTCAAAATGGGCTAGTTCATACCATGGGAATTTCGAAGAATCCCGTCTTGGTGCACCTCTAGGATACTCAAGGTGCATATTTGAAAAATTTCAAGTCTCTAGGTCATTGGACCTAGCACAACCTAAGCCATTGGGTTTAGGCTGTGCGTTGTCTGTCTGTCAGTCCGTCAGTCAGTTATGGTACTGTTCAATAGGTATAGAAGATTACACTATGAACTCAAAAAGTTGCTAAGGCGACTACACGTGTTCTTTCCCTGTACCCTTCATATGGTTCCGTATGTCTGTCTGGCCGTGCTCGTCTACAGGTCGCGTTTCTTAACCGATTCTCGTGAAATTTTGTGAACAGCAGGCTTAAAGTCTAACTCACTCGCAATCGCCATCGCGTTCATTGTGACAGTTTTTTTTATGAGCTGACAATTGGAATCGGAAACAGCTCGCTGTCATAGTCTTATAAAAACTGTCATTTCGATCCGATGACGACTGTCAAAATAGTTACGTAATTTCCCTGCTGGTTCAATAAATTGTATAGTTTTATTTTTCGATTCGTTTTTTTTTGAAATTTTTCAAAGCAAAAAAAAAAACGAAAAATGTTTAAAAAATGACCCGATCTTCGTGAAATTCGTCATCAGATTCGATAACCATATAGGCTTTTTTTGCCGATTCGCTTTACAAAGAAACAAAATTGAAAAACGTTCAAAAATGAGGTAACGAAGTCTACAGCTCTATAGCCATTTTGTCGCTTATCGCTTAGTGCTTCCATCACTGATTCCATCACTATGAAAGGGACGCACTGCGCGACAAGCGACAAAATGGCGCGCCGTGCTACATGTGCAGCAGTCTATACTTACTCGCGACATCTCCGCCCCTCGACGTTCTGCTTGCACATACAAACCCCCGTGACGGGGTCGCATTGGGGCGTGTTGTCGTAGGAGCCCGGGTCGTTGCACTCGCACGGCTTGCAGCCGAGGCCAGTGAACTCGTAGTGGTTCGCCGCGCAAGAGTCGCACTTGTCGCCAGTAACGCCGGGCTTGCACTGACACTTGCCTTCCGCGTTGCATTGAAGACTGCGGGAGCCTAGAAATGTTTTGAGCCAGCTGATACTAGCCGTTTATGTAGGTTCATTTTGGTCCTCATTCTCTATTTCATGAAATGTGTTTTTCGGCTTAATAAAGACCTAAACCGTAAACACGTTACGGTTTAGGTCTTTATTACGACTTTTTGACGACCGAATAGCCTAGTGGTTAGAGACCCTGACTATGAAGCTTGAGGTCCCGGGTTCGAATCCCGGTCGGGGCAGATGTTTGTATGATGAATATGAATGTTTGTTCTCGGGTCTTGGATGTTTAATATGTATATAAGTATGTATTTATCTATATAAATATGTTTATCCGTTGTCTAGTACCCATAGTACAGGCTTTGCCTAGTTTGGGACTAGGTCAATTGGTGTCAAATTGTCCCGTGATATTTATTTATTTATTATTTATTAAGCCGAAAAACACATTTTAATATTAGTCAGTTTATGATTTAGGTCCCTTTTAAGCTTGTAATCTGACTTTGCCTCTCTTTGTGTGTTCCACCGCTTGTACAACGGGTTGTGTTCTGAAGAACTTTTTGACGTGATGCCTACATCAACTTTCTACCGCCGCACTGCTCGTCGTCGGCAAGCAGTTCATCCTCACACGTTGTAACCACAACTGTCACGTAATGTCCGGTTTAAAAGTTGCTTTCTCCCAAGGACACTTAAATTGTGGAATGAGCTTCCTTTTGAGGTTTTCCCAGCGAACTACAGCATGGCGGTCTTCAAAAGGGATACAAAAAGGTTTATGCAGGGTCGGCAACGCGCGAGTGATACTTCTGGTGTTGCAAGCGTTCCGAGGCGGCGGTAATTGCTTAACACCAGGCGATCCGCATGCTTGTTTGCCACCAACGTGGTATAAAAATAAAAAAAAACGACGTTTTCGTGATTGTAAATATAAATAAGTATAATAAATATCATGGGACAAATTGACACCAATTGACCCAGTCCCAAACTAGGCAAACCCTGCGCTATGGGTACTAGACAACGGATAAACACACTTATATAGATAAACACATACTTAACATCCAAGACCCGAGAACAAACATTCGTATTCATCATACAAACATCTGCCCCGACCGGGATTTGAACCTGGACCTCAAGCTTCATAGCCAGGGTCTCTAACCACTATGCTATTCGGCCGTCTGTTGTAGAGCCGATTGCGTCTCTATTTGTCTTAAACTTTACTAGCTTTTCATGATTATCGTGAATGAAAACGACTCAATCGGCATTCGGTCACTACTGATTCGTCCGCGTGACGTGTTTTCCCCGGGCGGCTTCAACAGATCACTGAATGCGCCACTCTATCGCCGAAAATTTGTCCTGTTCTGGCCTAAAAATGGCGTTTTATGATTTAACCGTAAAGTCTATTTACGATCATATCTCAATTTTCGTTAATTTTTTAGATATGTCGTTTTCATCCTAAAGGTGGGATATACCAAGGACCATAAAACCAAGAGGACTGCCAGTGTCTATACGATGTCGCGTTCCTTTGAAATAATAAGCCTGCTGTAGCTAGTTTTACTACGAAGGGGTCTCTGTACCATTCATTTGGTATGACATTTAGACCTCTGGCTAACACAGTAGGGCCATCTAAATTCGTTTTTTCTTTCAGTTCATAGATGGCACTATTTTGTTAGCCAGAGGTCTAAATGTCTTACCAAATTGATGGTACAGATACCTCTCTATAGTGAAACTAGCTACAGCAGGCTCATTATTTTATATTACCAAATGATTTTACCTGTAGGATCACAGTTGCATGGCAAGCAAATATCCCCAGAGCCCTGAAAGAAGTTTTCCCTGCATCGCTCGCAGTTCGGGCCGTCACGGTTCTCGGCGCAGTCGATGCAGTGGCCTCCGTGGCCTGTGTGCTCGTAGAGGCTCTTGTCGAAATAACACTTGTTGGAGAAGCCGTTGCAGTTGCAGGCTGCGGGGAGAGAGATTCACAATGACAATGGTTTAAAGTTGTCAGTTGTAAGTACTGTTTGCGTGCCAAAGCAGACATTTTGCAAGCGCAGCAACTGGGTAATGTTGTAGGAGAAAGTAGCCAATGCGATTGCTTCGCGTACCTACAGTCAATTCAAGGTTAGAATAATGATATATCATGCTTAAAAGTAAGCTTGCGCGATCCACAGGTGACCATAGGGTGACCAGGTGACCTCTTTCCTCGGGCATCGTATCGGCATCGCCATACAAAGAGGAAACGCAGCTAGCCTTATGGGCACCCTGCCCAGTGACAACGATCTGGGCGATATTTGTACATATAGATTTTTAGGTTTAGAATAAGTTAGTTTAAGTTTTTTTTTAAGACTTTAGTTAAATAAATAATGCATACAATGATAATGGAAATATGATATGCAAAAAGTTGTTGCAAAATTATGTAGGTATACTTGTTACCGTATTTGAGATCTGTATACATATTTTTGTAACTCTCAAAATGTTAACATAATTTTGACTTCCGCTGTGTCACAGACAAAAAGAATATTAGCATTATTCGCGGTAAGCAGTACTCAAATGAAGATACAATTAGTATCTATAATTATCCTGAACACCATTAAATGGCATGAATAAGATTCCTTATTGAGATATTTCTAAAATAGCTTTCATGTACAGTCGAGGAAATTAATTCCTGACCCACTATCTAGAACATTTTCATAGTAAACGTCATATCATAACGATTGTCCTTATCAAGCTATGCGATGTCACTATGACGTTTACTGTGAAAAGGTTCCAAGGTGGATAAGGAATTAATTTCCTCGACCGAACTTTAGGCTCTATAAAGATTAACATTCAGATGAGGTAAAGTTTATGGGGTCTCTGACGTTTTTATAAAGGACCTAAGAGCGACCGAGGAATTGAGAATCATAAGGCAGACGGCCCAATGTTTTACACCTATATAAAGTCCAATAATTGACAGCTTGCTAGTCCTTATTTCTATGAATTAGTTAAGCTTACGTTAATAAACAATTGCTTACAATAGAAATATTTTAAGTTTTAATGAAAGGCATTTTCAGAAAACTGTGTAGGCACCCTTTTTGCCGAAAAAGTCCGAAAATTTTCAATTGAAAGTCTAATTGTTAGTTTTGTGACGGTCCATAAATAGAATGTATGTAAAAACGCGTCACAAAACTGAAAAAAAAATGGGGGACTCTTTTTTTATTATTTAAATAGATGATAGTCCTCGTGATTCTGAGCAGAAATAATGCAATTTTTTTTAGGTTATGATGCTTTACGAAAGCTTTTAAAAGAGTATTTTTTCGCAGCATTGACTTGAGATACGTTCGCATTTGCAGCTTACAAATAGTTTATGTTCTTAACCAGCATAACAGTTTCCTCGGCAAGCTTGCGTTTATACAAATTATCTATGGTAACAGTTTCCTCGGGGAGCTTGCGTTTATACAAATTATCTATCATAACAGATGCTTCGGGGAGCTTGCCTTTATACAAATTATATATCATAACAGTTGCTTCGGTGAGCTTGCTTTTATACAAATTATCTATCATAACAGTTGCTTCGGGGAGCTTGCCTTTATACAAATTATCTCTCATAACAGTTGCTTCGGGTAGCTTGCCATTATACACATTATCTATCATAATCATAACAGTTGCTTCAGGGAACTTGCCTTTATACAAATGGTCTATCATAACAAGTTGCCTCGGGGAGCTTGCCTTTATACAAATTATTTATCATAAACATTTATCTTTCCTGTCCCGAATCTGGTTGGTTAATAATTATACCTACCATAGATTAAATACAATAAATAGAGTGATACAACATACAATTATAAATAGAACAGATACAGAGTATGTGAATAATTTCGCTTAGCACAGCATCGCTTGGCAAGCAGACATTCGCATATAATAATTATATAACATTTCAAACACTTCTTAACAACAATTTAATCCGGAGTCCAAATAGGAGACTTATTATCTAAGATAGGAGCTTTCACAGACACCACTGAATTGCTTCGCAGGAGTATGCAGGTTTCCGCACTATGTTTTCCTTCACCGAAGAGCTCGTGATAAATAACAAATGTGGTTTTGAGTAATTTAGCACATAAATTCCGGAAAACTCAGGAGGTGCGAGCCGGGGCTCGAACCCACGACCCTATAAATAACACCCCAGGCTAAAGTGTCGACTATTGGGGCTGTGTCGGCTACTGGGGTATTAGGGCATTTTCAGAAAACTGTGTACCCTTTACTTTTTAGGAATAACCTAGCAAATTTTGGACTATCTCTGCTCAAAATCACAAGGACTATCTATTTGGATAATAAAAAAAACGTCCCGCAATTTTTTGTCAATTTTGTGACGCGTTTTTACATAATGGACCGTCACAAAAGTGACAAATAAATTTTCCATGCAAAAACTTTGGACTTTTTCGGCAAAAAGGGTACACAGTTTTCTAATAAGTCAATTGACCTTATTCCTTGTATTATGTGATGGTGATGATTCTTCACTCCTCCGAAGCAATTCAATGATGACATGTGTGCGAAGTTCCCAATCCGCACTGGGCCCGCGTGGAAACTAGTCCAAGCTCTCTCATTCTGAGAGGAGGTCTGTTCCCAGCAGTGGGACGTAAAAAAATGCTGGTGATAATGATGATGATGATGATGATTCTTACCCTTGCACTCAAACACGTTGCTTGGCGAGGCGCGCCCCCACGGCGCGTCGTTATAGAAGTCCAAACATTTTTCGCAAGACCGCCCTCCTGTGTTGTGCTCGCATCTAAGAATAATTAGATATATAATTTATCTACACGCATATACCTAGCCGTCCCACGATAACTCTGCAACGGACTGACAACAGTATAGAAATCTAAAGTTTGTTTACTGCAACACTGATTTATAGTCAAACAACACGTTTTGAACTTGTTGTTAGATTAAACATTAAACAGGTCATCGTTCATTCACCATCCACCATTAAAATACCTCTCATGTTTCGTTTTCTAGACCTGTTTTACCGTACAACGGCAAAACCTACTAAACACTGACAAAATTGTCCTCCAATGGACAAAGCCACATTTAAAAAAAACTTTTGATTGCTACTACCATTATTATTTCTAATTAAAGAAATGTCTGAGTGTAATGAAAAAAGTATTATTACCACAGCCTGATTTTTCTGGGTTGCCAATTAATATCTTATGCAGAGTTATCGTGGGACGATTATAATATTATCTTTAAGTCCTCTATAATGCGCTCAGAAACCGTAGAACGTCAGCTCGGTATCCCTTGGACCCGGCCAATACAATTGTGCGGGCTGATTACATGGCATAGTCAATTTAATTGCACATGTCGATATAACAAACAAGTAGTTGTAGGAGTGTATTGTACTAACATTATATGGATCTATGGTCTGAAATATATATATATATTTTTATAACGGTAAATATTATCCTAATCCTAACTAATATTATAAATGCGAAAGTAGCTCCGTCTCTGTCTGTCTGTTTGTTACCTCTTCACGGGAAAACCGCTGCACCAATCTAGTTGAAATTTGGTAAGAACATAGTTTGAATATTAAGGAATAACATAGGCTACTTTTTAACTGACTTCAAAGAAAGGAGGAGGTTATCAATTCGTCGGAATATTTTTTATTCTTGAAAATTGTTTAGTTCCCGCTGGATAGCGATAACCGAAATCTACGCGGACGAAGTCACGGGCAACAGCTAGTATTAAATATAAAACCAACCTGCAGACTCTAATTTCTTTGCCGTCCGCCAACTGCTGCGTGTCACAGACTGAAGCGTGTCCATTACAGGTGCACCTCGCGCCAACAGCGACGTCAGCTATGGCGTACCAATACGACTGTAACACCTGGCTGTCCCCGAATATCTCGTCACCGAAAGTGTTGAGACGGTCGAGTGAGATGCGGAGGTCGGTCGCTGTCACCCATTCCTGTGTTCAAAACAGGAAGGTTAGTGATCTCAATTGGAGTACCTTTTCCCCAATTTTTTTTTTATTTTTACGGTGTCTATGGACACTAGCGATCATCTAGCAATTTTTGTCAAATTACAATAGAAGTTGTTAATTTCTGTCCCACCATAAAAGCGTTTTCACATTGTAAATAAATGATAAAGATTCTTCTTCTTCCGTTAATGGCAGCCTCAGAGCTTGAGCCCCGGCCCTATTCCCACGGACGAACCACCCTCTGGACACCGCATCTTCTATAATTTACTTGGAAAGTCATTACGAAAAAAGCCGCGGTGAGCGGGCCGGGGGAATGCGTCGTGATTGGTTCATAGCTTGTCATCTCGCTTGTTATCTGGTCGAAAGTGAGCCGTGATTCGAGGCTAGAGAGATATACAGGTGCAAATGAGCATATGCGTTTTGGAAACGTTCGCCCTGACATTTGGTGTCCAGAGGGTGGTTGGACCGTGGCTCTTCCCCCTTGGACGCATCCAGAAGGGAACCTCAGCTCTTGGGCATACGAGGGGGTTGAGCGAGGTCTATTTGTCATTCTCTGGCCTATGATTGGTGGAAATTGACAGACACTCGACATTAGAGGTTTTTGACTTGCGTTACGTCTCATTAATGTCTTCGACTTTACATCTTTCCAATAGCATCTATACATTGATTCAGATAGGTTGAAGAGTACCTGAAGCTCAGGGCTGCTGTCAAACGTATAAGCTGACGGCCGTCCCTCCAGCGTGGAGAACAGCACGTTTCCCCCTGACAGGGGGGAGATATCGGAGTATTCGCTGGTGCAGAGCGCTCTGGTCTCGGCACCAAGTTCCGCCGCTCGTTGTTCTTGCACGCCGTACGTGTCACGACAGGACGCACTGGGATTTACAATAGTACTTAGTTTATGCAACTGCTACATAATGAAGGTCCTTAAATCACGAGTGTGTTTTTATGAAACGAGGCGAAGCCCAGTTTCATAATAGGATCACACGAGTGTTTTAAGGCCTAATTATGTGGAGTTGCATACATTACTTTATCTACACACATATTACAAGTACTCTAAGATGGGTTCAGAAGCCGAAGGCATATATCATACCCATACCTGTCACGAATTTGACTGTTTTTTTTTTTAATCATAGACAAACATACCGAGCTGACGTTTCGTAAACTGTTTTTTTTTTGTAAAAAAAATCAATATCACATTATTAATTATACATGTCGGACTGAACTCGACTTATATACGTGAGTGATCCGTTTTATTTCACTATGATTGTAAATTACGTTGGTCGTCAAATTCGAAAAATTGAATTCGATATAGAAAAGTCATTACGACATCGAATTCGATGTCGTAATGACTATTACTTTACTGCAGGGCCTGCTGGTGGTGGTGGTTGGCGGGGGAGGCGTCGTCGCGCTGCAATGCTGGTCATTTTCTACGGTTTCTGAACGCATTTTAGAGGACTTATGATATGTGTGTAGATAAAAGTTTATTAACCCCCCATATTTTCACTACAAAGCTCAATCTTCTATACATAAAACAGTACTGTGACTAACTGACTGACTGATAGACAACGCACAGCCTAAACTGCCGGACCTAGAGACTTGAAACTTGGCAAACATATACCTTGAGTATCCTAGAGGTGCATTAAGATGGGATTTTTCGAAATTCCCACGGGATAGGGAACTAGAACACTTTGAAATATTTCACGGGGGCAAAGCCGAGGGGCATAAGCTAGTCTTCTATACATGTATAAAACAGTACCGTGACTGACTGACTGACAGACAACGCACAGCCTAAACCACTGGATCTAGAGACATGAAACTTGGCAAACATAACTTGAGTATCCTAGAGGTGCAATAAGATGGGATTTTTCGAAATTACTAGGGAACTAGCCCGTTTTGAAATATTTCACGGGGGCAAAGCCGCGGGGCATAAACTAGTCTATATGTATAAAACGAAAAGTCCTGACTGACTGACTGACTTACTGACTGACTGACTGATCAACGCCCAACCCAATCTCCTGGACCTAGAAAGCTGAAATTTGGCATAGAGGTTCCTTTTATAATGCACGCCCAGGATAAGGTGGGATTTCTCGAAATTCTCACGGGATTGCGTTACGCGGTATTCGAATATTCGTGCTCGGGGCTCTGCCTATTTGACTTTGTAAATAGAAAAAAACTCATACTTTTTAATTGCTAATAGACCACATAACATAAAAATGTTGTATGGTCAACAGCAAAAGTTGCTAAGCAACCGATGCATTCCCAATGATCTGCACAAGCTCTTATGTCTATAACAATAGAGCCGTGCTTAGCTGAGCAACCGATGCATTCCCAATGATCTACACAAGCTCTTATGTCTATAACAATAGAGCCGTGCTTAGCTGAGCAACCGATGCATTCCCAATGATCTGCACAAGCTCTTATGTCTATAACAATAGAGCCGTGCTTAGATCATTGTGACCGCTTCGGTTGCTTGCTGACTGTAGTACTTACCTAAAATACTGGTAAGGTTCCCACTCGGAGTTTTCGCTGGCACGCCGATAGATAGCAAAGCTTTGAGGGCGTGGCGAGTAGAACATGATACGGACGTACGTGATGTCGTACGACTTGCCTGGAATACGGACATTGGTTGTAAGACACGTCCCACTAACACCGGAATACTGGTGTTCTTTGGACGTAACTAGTTTCTTAGCAAGAAAAAATATTCTTCACACGTAACTGGCTTCGCAGCATTAGTGTCGTAGGCGGCCGAAGGGGCGAAAGCTTGTCGTCTATAGCACACTAACACCGGAATACTAGTGTTGGGACTACACTTCTTTGTACGTAACTAGTTTCGTAGCAAGAAAAAATATTCTTCACACGTAACTGGATTCGTAGGATTGGTGTCGTAGGCGGCCTAAGGGGCGAAAGCTAGAAATACTCTGGAGTGGCGGACTACAGGGCATCAAACCTCGGGTCACCGGGGTAGCTCCAGGAGGTCGCCAGCAACGTGAAGAATCTGCTCTGCGTCCTCCAGGAGCTAAGCTGGCATGAATAGCGCTCTCAGCCCCCAAAATAGGCGCAAACTAGTCGTCGAGTTGCGGAAAATAGCCCGTGCAATTGCAAATTAAGTGTCAACTTACCTAGATGCAGAGTCAGATTGACTTGATTAGGGTATTGGATCCCTTCCTTCATGGTCTCGGACTGCCACCAGGTGATCTCGTTGTGTTCGTAATGTCTGTCAGTCAGGTAGTAGCTCGAGAACTGGCCTGGCTTGCAAGTCTCACATGACCTGGAGAAGAAAATAGGTTATGAACTTCAGGAACTGTCGTAGCCCATTGGTCTTACTTGTGACCTTTTAAGAACAAGGTCGTGAGTTTGTGCCCTGGTTTTGATTTTTACATTTGTAGTGTAACACAAGTTCTGCGGTGCAGGAAAAATATTAGATGTTAACTTGTACAGTCGAGTTCTCCAATATCTGTACAGCCAACGGTTCATAAATATCTAAACACAGACCTTATGTAACTGGCAATAAGGTCTGTGTATAGATGTTTTTGAACTCTTGACTGCATCCATATTGGAGAACTCGACTGTACAATAGAAAATAGGCATACTACAAAGTAGTCTCAGTGATAAGAGGCGCGAGCACACGGTCCAACCACCCTCTGGACACCAAATGTCAGGGCGAACGTTTCCGAAACGCATGTGCTCATTTGCACCTATAAATCTTTCTAGCCTCGAATCGCGGCTCACTTTCGACCAGACGACAAGAGAGATGACAAGCTATGGACCAATCACGACGCATTCCCCCGGCCCGCTCGCCGCAGCTTTGTTCGTAATGACTTTCCAAGTAAATTATAGAAGATGCGGTGTCCAGAGAGTGGTTGGTCCGTGCGCGAGCATGTCCGCACGGGTGCCGACGGCCGCGCGCCGCTCCCGCTGGCGGGCTCGGCAACACCGTTCCTATTTCAAAATGCTCCAAAGGACATAATATCCTTATGTTCAGGTATATCAATGCCACCACTACACTAGGTATACCTACCTGCTAGACGCCCCAGCCGTAGTCTGCTGACAGTATTCCATCTCCCCATGGTCTCCACAAGTATTTGTGGCTTCGATCTGGACCTTGTACGCCGCATTCACGAATTCTGGGATGCATCTCTGCGAACAAACGGGTTTGCTTAAGTTAATCGGCACACGAGGACCTTTCAAAAAAGGAAGAATAACTTACACACTTGGTGGCACAAAATTTTATACAAAATTACTTACAATTTCACACAACATTTTTTGCCTTAAGTAAATTTATAATTGACTATCTGATGTCGCTGTTTAAATTGCTACTAAATGAAAATAATCGATGAACTGTAAAAGAAAACAAAACACGTTCGGTAGAATTTGCTTTTTTGTAAGTGGCCAGTAGTGCCTATAGGTACTTTATTAGAAGAGGTTAGCTTCTTAAATAAACTGGCCAGGACGAAGTACCAAGTTATCTCAGGAACTAGAAATCGACTTTAAATTTGGAAACTTGAATGGTTTTATGTAATAGAAATACAGTAAAATGAGTAATAAAGAATAATAAAAACAAGTAACCTATATTTAAGTATTTAAACGTAAATAACAATTTTAAATAAATAAACCACCCCGCAACATTCCTGGCGTAATTTGGAATAGTTTTAAACGATGCTTTCCCAAGTATTTTGAAAATTATAGGAAATAATTAAAAATATGCTTATTTTCTGAAGGGTCTGAAGGAGGGTCTTAAAATGTCAAAGTGGGGTTACTAAATTAGGCCAAGTGGGGTGGCGAGCGCGAATACAAGTATTAGAGATAAAGATTCACATCTTTGTTTTGAAACGTTGTATTGAGTTGAATGGCTCCAAATAAATATTTCTTCAATAACCATGAACTCATCAGTTTGTAAAACAGCAAAGTACACTATTACCGCATTCAATTGGTATACGTCATTATTATAATGAGTTCACTATTAGCTGAAAGAATGAATTGAACAAAACTAAATGTCACTCAGACATTTTTAGGCGCTAAGATTTCGAATGATAAAGAAAGCCGAGCTGGTGAGGTGAAAAATATAAATTCATATAATATTACAGCACTTAATACGCAATGTACTATTTATTCACTCATTCAACCCATTTGTCAGCTCAACTCATCTGCACACCGATTTAAGTCATGTCTCTTCAAGCCTCTCCAACTAGTGAAGATCGGCTACCAACTTCTGAAATTCTTGTCTGTCCTTAGCGAGGCGAAACAATTCGGATGCGCTCGCTATTTCAGTCCACTCTCGGATGTTGCGGAGCCACGACTTCTTTCTCCGATCAACTCGCCGCTTACCGGCTACCTTGCCCATCATTATAAGCTGCAGAAGCTTATTATCTACCGTGTCTAAGCACGTGACCGAGATGTGCAGTTTTTCGCCTCTGAATGACGTAGAGTCGAGGAAACTAATTCCTGACCCACCATAGAACATTTTCATAGTAAACGTCATAACGATTTTCCTTGTGAAAAGGTTACTGTGAAAAGGTTCCATGGTGGGTCAGAAATTAATTTCCTCGACTGTACGTGTTCAGTTCAGTGTGTGTAATGTGTGCGTGTTGAATGTGGTAATAACAAGACAAGTGTACGTTACGAGTATAAATAGTATCAGTTTGAGATGCCGCTGGATATTTCGACAATAAATAAAGAAGTTTCATCGCCCTTTTTTACGACAAATAATTAATATAAACATACACTTGAAACTGCCTAGCGAAGGCCAGCTGTGGGCTGGATGTATGTTGATGACATCATATCCGAGCTGTGGAATAGACGCTGTGAACTGTATATTCATACAAGATGATCTTATCATTATCATTATCACTCAAACAAGGCATACTAGGTAGACGCTGTCGTCGAAATATTCTGACCTGTAATGAATCAATGAAAATAATCGATTTATTGATTATTTTTGTTTTATTTTTATGAAACATTCATAGAATGAAATTCAACATACAATGACAATGCAAAGAAAAATTCGTTAAGCAGCTGGACTTGAACCAGCAACCTCGGATACGGTGGTACGGATTACCGAGGTTGCTGGTTCAAGTCCAGCTGCTTAACGGATTTTTCTTTGCATTGTCATTGTATGTTGTAATGAATCAGTCTTAAATGATTCGCAGTTGATTGCATTAGACATATGGATCCCCATGATCATGATGCATGTAACTGCATTGAAACATTCGGCGCATTTAAAAAACCAACGAAGAGCGTGTCGGAAACACCCAGCACAGACAGACGGACGGACATGGCGAAACTATAAGGGTTCCAATTTTTTTAAATATAATCGCCTGAAGCAGTAGTTCAAGAGACGTTAACTTTCAGTAAATGTAAAATACGAGATAGTAGCTTGGGGTTTTAAAATAGTACGGATATTTGGTCACTTTTTTTATAGTAGCTCGTCAAAGGTGACATTTTTTTTTTAATACAACGAGGAAGGCAAGCGAGCAAGTGGGTCACCTGATGGTAAGTGATCACCACTGCCCATAGACATCCGCAACTCCGGAGGATTTGCAGATGCGTTGCCAACCTAGAGGGCTAAGATGAAATTCCTCTTGTGCCTGTAATTACACCGGCTGTC
This sequence comes from Clepsis dumicolana, assembly GCA_963691665.1. Classification (NCBI taxonomy): domain Eukaryota; kingdom Metazoa; phylum Arthropoda; class Insecta; order Lepidoptera; family Tortricidae; genus Clepsis; species Clepsis dumicolana. Next base: position 2,224,326 of record OY829505.1, on the reverse strand, counting down.
TTACTCTCCACACCGGAACACAGCGCCTTGTGGCGCCTGATGGTAAGAACACAACGCAATCCAGATAACAATGATGACAGAATTGGGACATTATTATCCCCCCTCTCCGTCAGCACCGTCATGCCGGCTTCGTGAATTGCCTCTTCACACTTCTCTTGAAGGAACCAATGTTGTAGGAAGGGAACACCCAAGCTGGGAGGTCATTCCACATTTTGGTATAATCGTCCCACGATAACTCTGCATAAGATATTAATTGGCAACTCAGAAAAATCACGCTGTGGTAATACTTTTTCATGTCACCCAGACATTTCTTTAATTATAAACAATAATGATAGTAGTAATCAAAAGTTGCTGTTTTTTTTTAAATATGGCTCTATCCATTGAAGGACAATTTTGCCAGTGTTTAGTAGGTTTTGTCGTTGTACTGTAAAAAAATCTAGAAAACGAAATTTGAGAGGTATTTTAATGGTGGATGATGGACGAACGATGACCTGTTTATGTTTAATCTGATCAAAAGTTCAAAATGTGTTGTTCGACTATAAATCAGTGTTGTCATAGACAAACCTTAGATTTCTACTGTTGTCAGTTCGTTCGTTGCAGAGCTATCGTGGGAAGACTATAGTAAAGTGATTAGCCAGTATTCAAGAGCTACTTATTACACCCAAACACATGAAATTCTCAAGGCAATGAACTTAGAAATATCACATTTCTTGCCTTACAAGGATTTCTTTGGCTTCAACTTCTAATGCTATCGTATTAGACCGAGTAGCTCCTAAGCACAAGTAACGAAACTCAATATCAGCTTCGCGATACAGCGAGGAAATGCTGTCACCGATTTTTTAAGTTTATTTGATAATACTTTCTTAATGGAACATTAATTTTTAATCATAGTTATTATTCCAAAGAGGGAACGCTGCCAGCATCTTTGGTACCATGGCCAAGGGGACTTCTATTTTAGACGTGTTTTAGTTTAATTTTAATTTAGGATAAGCATTTATTTTATTGTGTTAGTTTCAGTTTTTATTTAACTTTAGGTTTTTATTTATTGTCATTAACTTGTTTCTTTTAAATATATTACCATGAAGCTCTATAATTATTGTGTACATGTAACAACGACTTTATCACCAATTTATAACACAGTTCACTGACTTACTTAGTTCGTTCCACTTCACTATCGGCTGCTTATCAAACAAACCAAAAATCAACAGACTACAATCAAGACAAAAAACCTTTTAAAGTTTTCAATTCTCACAGGCAGCCCTAACTCATCTGAGAAAACAAATTACCAAACAACAGATCCAGTTGCCAAACCGAGTCATTCTAAAATGCACTTTATGCGTACTTAATTAACGCGTGCGTTCTGAGAGCAGGTGCTAATCGGCTGCATGTTGGATTTGTAGCCAGATGTGAATGGCCTCAACATGTCTATTTTTAGGGATGCTATTTCGACGTTTTACCGCACCGTAAAACCGTTTCCTTGTACATAATAAAATGTTGTGTGTTCGTCTGTAATAGCTTCACGAGTATTACCGATAATGCGCTTAATTAGGTACCTACACTGTCACAGTTCCTTATTACAATCTATTTTTATTTTTTTATCTACACACATATCATAAGTCCTTTCAGAAACCGTAGGTAATGCCATCATTACGACAGGTAAATTTTCGTCTTCAGAAACTAATACAATTTAAAAATAGGCCTCAATTTAAAAAAAAAATAGTCCGTACGAAACATCAGCTCGATGTTTGACTATGATTTCAAAAAAAAGGCAAATTCGTGACAGGCTTATTATAATGCCTTCGGCTTCTGAATTCTTCTTAGAGTACTTATAATATGTGGATAGATAGAGCACCTAATGTTATGCAACTCTACATAATTCGGCCTTAAAACCTGAGTGTGGTTATGTAAAACGAGCTGAAGCCGAGTTTCATAATAAGATCGCACGAGTGTTATAGGGCCTAATTATTATGTAGAGTTGCATACATTACTATTATAAGTACTCTAAGATGGGTTCAGAAACCGAAGGCATATCATACCCATACCTGTCACGAATTTGATTCATATTTATTTTTATCATAAACTATACCGATCTGACGTTTCGTATCGATTTTTTTTTTAATTAACGCCTGCTTTTAATATATCGTAATGATGCTCTTTACATGCGGCTTTGGAACGCTTATTAGATAAAAAATAATTTTTTTTTTTACATGTTTGACAATATAAACAAATCGTACGATAGCTTTTGACATTGTCAGCCACAGAAATTATAGGTACAGTCAGTAGCAAAAGTACCTAAGCAACCGAAGCGGTAACAATGATCTGCACAAGCTATATTAATTAATATCAAGTTGTCGTAAGTTCAAATACATGGCCAGTACATAATGAATGAAACACAGGATATCGCTATCGTGTTCCGTTGGCCAACGATAACGGAGTTAGTTCAGTATTCCAACTACGAGATAACCTTTTGATCTGCTAAAATAAGTTCGGAATTGTTGCTGCCCGGTTGTTCATAATATTAGGTGAAGTGTACACGCCGGTTGTTCATAATATTAGGTGAAGTGTACACGGAAAGAAAATGCCTAGTCACCTTAGCAACTTTTTGAGTTATCGCGATTTGAAAGTTTGGAACGATGAAATTATCCATATAATTATCGTATACATCTTTTTTTAAAGTGATGATAAAGACAAGTTACATAAATATTTGTATCTGTACTGAGTGGTAACTTATAGTCTATTGAGTGTTCTACATTTTGAGATTAAAATCTCGTTTTAAAAAAAGTGACGAGACATGTTCCTTCCATGTACTTACCTGTCAGATGTTCTTAACTTTTTATTAATTTTAAACTAGGACAACTCGAATTTGACAATATATATTTCAGATTTTTCCAGGCTTTATTTTAGTGCAGCCTTGCGTGGCAATTTCTAGCTCTATAGTGTCACTTTTTTTTTTTATTGAACGATGGAAGCAAACAAGCAAGCGGTCACCTGATGGTAAGCGATCACCGCCACCCATGAGAACCAGCAAACCCAAGAGAGTCACTAGTCCGTTGCCGGCCTTTAAGGAGGAAAAGAGACAGAGGAAAGGGGGGGGGGTCGGGCCTCCGTCACTCTCACTGACCGAACAAAACGCAACAGGAGTGCTGTTGCAGCTTGCCGATTTTCTGTGATTTTGTTACTTCTTTACGCTGGTACTGCTGAATGGACTTGCTTCAAATTTGGAATGGAGATGGCTTATACCCTAGATTAAAACATAGGCTAACTTTCATATCGGAAAATTATACGTTTCTCGCGGAATAACGGAAGTCACATTATTACCAATTTATTTCGTATCCATATGGGTGTTGCCAAACCTGCAGGCAGACCAGAGAGGCCCTCCCGACGATCAACCCCAGATTGTCCCGCAAGCTTCGCGGATTGAAGAGACCGCAGCTCCGACTCGCAATTGGAGCACTGACTGGAAACGCCTTACTCAACAAGCACTTACACACACTGGGTGTTACAGACAGTCCGCTGTGCAGAGCCTGCATGGAAGCGGACGAGACAGCCGCCCACGTTCTACTGGAATGCTCTGAGGTGGCGGAATACAGGGCACAGCACCTCGCGTCACCGGGGTCGCTCCAGAAGGTCGCCAGCAACGTGAAGAGTCTGCTCTGCTTCCTCCAGGAGCTGGGCTGGCATGAATAGTGCCGTCAGCCCCCTCACGCAAAATAGGCGCAAACTAATCGTCGAGTTGCGGAAAATAGCCCGTGCCACAATTACAATTACATGGGTGTTGCCAGACCAATCGATCGATTAGTGTGGTAGCTTTGGCTGATCGACGGATATAATAATCGATAGATGTTGATCGATAGTACCTATCGATCGTCATCGATCTATTGGTTTGGTCTAATAGAAACTATCGATCGACGTCGACTGTTCCATTCTACCATCGATCGATAATCGTCATTAGTAGTATTTGTAGCGAAATTCTAGGTAATAAAATTGAGATAATGGCATTCTTACTTGCCGTTTTTATCAGAGCATTATTTATTTATAAAACAACACTCATCTTATTCATACATAACTCAAATGAACCTAATGCGTAATGGATTAACATGTGGAGTGTCGTATTACTTCACTGTTTCAAACTGTATTTTGTGCAGTCAGCGCAAAAGTTGCTCACTTTTGTACCTTGTCGCAGTAACACATTTGTTTATCATGTACGATGTCTTCTATCTGGCAGTAGAGCGATAAAGTACAATAATGTCCAGCTACCTCCATTGCCGTGTAGAGTGCCTACTCGTACCTTGTAAGTACAGAATGAAGCATTAATTTGATACCCGTAAACTTTCTAGCAAGAGTGCACTAATCATATTGCTAATTAAACAATTACTTGCACTACACTTCGTTTTTTTTTAGTATTAAAAAGAAGGAAACAATCTTTAGAACGCCTTTTTAAAAATATTATGTAACAGCAAGTAATAACTAAATAACAGTGACATTAAATTTTTCATATTGTTGTTTCATACGTAGCGGTTACTTAATTTTAGGCGTCCGAACAGCCTAGTGGTTAGAGACCCTGACTATGAAGCTTGAGGTCCCGGGTTCGAATCCCGGTCGGGGCAGATGTTTGTATGATAAAATATGAATGTTTGTTCTCGGGTCTTGGATGTTTGATATGTATATAAGTATGTATTTATCTATAAAAGTACGTTTATCCGTTGTCTAGTACCCATAGTACAGGCTTTGCCTAGTTTGGGACTAGGTCAATTGGTGTCAAACTGTCCCATGATATTTATTATTATTATTTTATTATTTAAAAAGCGTTTTTTAATAAAAAGTCAGGTCAAGATTGATTCCTTCTTTTCAATGCTACAATAAACGAAGTAAAAGCGTCTCTACAATCATACACAAAAAAGGCATAGTATTAAAACTGTACACATAATGAGAAACATAATTTGCCATTGCACTGCAGCACAAACACCAACTACTTATAGTTTATAGTATAAAAAATTAATGAACAATCATACATAGAGAGTAAAAAGTAATCACTGAAGCTTACATTTCCAATTGTGCCTAACCGGACCAACTTTTAAGCTCCGAACCTTTAAAATCCAAGCCTAAATAAGGAACAAGCATAGCCTTAAAAGTTACCACAAACAAGTCGTGCAAAATTGAACTCTAGCGCGCTCGTTTCACATCTCACTATTGGGCAATCAACTAGAGAATTTATTACCTGTGGCGTTCCGTCAGGGTAGTAGCAGGACGCTAGCTTCTGTGATCCGATACGGGGTGTGTAGAAATAGTCCTGGGCTATTCCTAGCGGTGCTATTAAGGCTAGTGCTAACGTAAATGCTAGTGAGGTGGCCCGCGTCATGGCGCGGCCGTGTCGACTCCGCGGCGGCCGGTCGAGCACTGGGGGGGACGGGTTTCACAACATGGCGGCAAAGAGTTGGGGGGTTTGGTGCCTACGCGCATCACGGCTTGCTCTGTGAGGACCGTGAATCATTTATAATTGAATAGTACACACAGCAAACATTAGTTTAGAATGATGTAAGTAGACTTTTAACATGAAACTACCGTGAGACTCACTCATAGTGAAACTCGACTTAAACGCGTGAGTGGTCCGTTTTATTCCACTAGATTGATGTAGAGTTAGATCGATCAAGGAAGTAGTTTGACTATTTCAACTATTCTTATAATTATTGAATTTAGCAACAATTAAACAGAATCAATAAATAATGAATAATGTATAAAATAATATCCGAAAATACTTTTTTTTTATATGAAAAGGAAGGCAAATGAGCATATGGGTCATCTGATGGTAAGTGATCACCACTGCCCATAGACACCGACAACCTAGGGGGTTTGCAGATGCGTTGGTCAGCTCAACAGCCAACATTCTGCTGAATGAGCAACATGCAAATGATACATACCTATACCTATTCATCTTCGTAAAGTGAATGTACGCTTGTGTTCCATAACCACGATATAAAAAGTGGGTTAAATAAGTGTAAGATTACCATGAAATTTTATCGTTGACGAGTATAAATGATTGGTGGAAATTGACAGATGTACCTCACACTATTAGCAATTCTAGCGGATTTTTGACTCGCGATAGCCCTGCTAACCCTTTGAACGCCAAGGACGCCTAAAAGCGTCATGAGCTGACGTGCCTATGACGCCACCAACGCTGTAAACCTTAAGTAAACCTTAGGTTCGCGGCCTAGAGTGGTTATTCCAATTTTGCCAAATTTTAGATACGATGTTGAGTCATTACAATACTTTAAAGCGTAAAGGCAGCTGTTACAAAACTCTGCAAACTAGATAACACGTGTCAACGAACCCGTGATAGCAATAGCGTCGTAACTAGGATATATCTGGCTAATTTTAAAACTTATCGTGATTTAAGTTCATATTATAATACGGTCTGTATAATTATTTTTAACCTTTTCAACGCCAAGGACGTTTAAAAGCGTCATGAGCCGACGTGCCTACGACGCCATTAACGGTTACAGGCGTCCGGCTGCACAGTGCAAATGGACCTACGAACGTATGCTTAAGGTTTAAGTCCGCTTTGACGTTATGAAAACTTGGCGTGTGGATGACAACTTTTGTACATGGGGCGCACTAAAAGTTTCCGGAATGAATCACTCATAAAATACAGTTTTTCGTACGTGGCCAGTTCCGGAAACTTTCAGTGCGACCTTTGTATGCGTCGTTGGAGTTGAAAGAGCTAATGAACATCCTGTCACGCTGTGGACGAGACGCGCTTTCTGCGACATTGTCTACTCTTTGCCGTCAGACAGCTTCGAGAGATCTAAGCAACTGGCGGGCCGTCGACCGCTTTTTGTGAAAGGGCCCAAAGGGCTCTTTTGTCTTTAAAATACCACGTGCGGTCACTGAGGCACGACGGGAAGGGACAATGGATTATTGCGAATACGTCGCAAGTTTACAATGAAACCGACCTAATTCGAAATGTTTCACGTTTCAAAATTATGACTGGCGATACAACCGAGAGGACTGCCAGTGTCTATACGATGTCGCGTTCCTTTGAAATAATAAGCCTGCTGTAGCTAGTTTTACTACGGAGGGGTCTCTGTACCATTCATTGGGTATGACATTTAGACCTCTGGCTAACACAATAGCGCCATCTAAATTAGTTTTTTTCTTTCAGTTCATAGATTGTGTTAGCCAGAAGTCTAAGTGTCATACAAAATTAATGGTACAGAGACCTCTCTGTAGTGAAACTAGGTACAGCAGGCTCATTATTTTACAGGAACGCGACATTGTATAGCTATTGGCAGTCCTCTTGGTTTTATCGTCCTTGTTATGACGGATGATTCAACCGAGAGTCGAGTTCCTTTATAAAACAGGGATGCACAGATAAGTAAATATACGTCATTATGCTCACAAGACAATCGAAAAACATGTTCTGAACATTTTGACATTGCGCGCAAGTTGGACCTTATTGGAGAGACCTTATTTTTGTATGTAATATCATTGTACACAGACTTTTATGGAACAATGGCCTTCTGGGAAGATTATTACAAGTTCAGACGGGCTATAAAGAAAATTAAGACTAAAGCTTTTTTTTGGCTTCCGTACCTCAAAAGGCAAAACGGAATCCTTACAGGATGACTCACGTGTCTGTCTGTCAGTCTGTTACAGCCAATTTATTCCAAAACTACTGGACCGATTGAGTTGAAATTTGGTACATTATTATACCTAAGTCGGGAACCCAAAGACGGATGTGTAACGTAAATTAATGAATTTTAAACAAGAGGGGTAAAATTAAAAATTAAAAAAAAAGTTTTGCAAACTAAGTATATCGTGTTATATATAAAATGAAATGGCTCGTTGTCAGCATCTCAAATGATTTATTTTTTGTAATTTTAAAATAGGTGCATGCAACAGTTTTGAAGTGATTTAAAAAAGTCGCATAAAACATTTGCGCGCTTTCAAAGATTAATGATTTTTCTGCCAAAGCTTTTCACGTAAATATTACGTTGGTATAAATTATCTATTGTTATAATTCATTCACGAAAATGTCCAAACCGTTAGTTTGAAGATAAAAAGGTCATTGAAATAGAAGAGGTTATCTCTACTAAAATATAGAGATGTTTTATTTTAAAATAGGGCAAAGTTTGCCAAGACAACTTCTTGGATAAAATGACTAGAATAGACAAGAACAGAAAGACTTCAGAAATTTGGGTTCGGAACAGTTCTTTATTGTATTACGTAACAAACAAAACAAAAATTACCAGAATAAAAAATGTAACACTGTCGTTACACAGACCGATTTGACTTCAGTATCTAGTCTCTATCTAGACAGTATTTATTCAGTATTTATTCAGTATCTATCTAGACAGAAACACAAGTTGCATTTGACATTCAAACAATAAGACACAAACAATATACAACTAGCGAAACTTTAAACTTGCAATGATTTTTTCTTATTCGTATTTCTTAAAGTCAGATGTTGAACACATGGCTGTATTGTCATAGCAACTGAGCCCATCCATGCTAGTAAATTTATTTCAGAAACATATTTTAGAACTGTCATTGAACGAATGATGCCTTGATTATATTGTTATTTTTGACAAATTAGAAAAAAACCGACCTTATTATTTAATTTATCAAAAACGAACCCACACTGCGTACAGGTTGCTTAGGAGTAGGGCTCTGCTAATACTGGTTATAAATTAGGTACGCAAGAACTGTTTCGTAATGGCTATAAGGAACTTCATCCTGGGCGTGTCCGACACGCTCTTGGCTGATTTCTGTACTTCCTAAAGTGCCTAAAAACAAGAATAAGAATATTTTTTTTGCAAAAAATAATGTAGTGGGGAATTCAGTTGGAGAAGCGTTTTTGAGTGCGTA